>OZ010589.1:59741473-59763973 GCA_963932145.1 Acanthosepion lycidas
AAAAACTCTCGACCCTCCATTCATACTGCTAAATAAGATCAAGCTAATAATGAGAGGGATATATATATATATATATATATATATATATATATATATATATATATATATATATTTCTCCATACATATATTCAATGCACAGACAAGTGGTAGTATTATAAAGGTGCAAGATAGATTTTGGTGGCAAATATTATTTAGATATACAGTGTAACCCGGATATAAGAGAGTTGTCGGGACCGGAAAAGAAATCTCTTATATCCGGGTTTGGTCTGTTTTGTTTAGGTAAGTATGGCTCTAATTTTTGGACCAGAGAAAATCTCTCTTATATCCGGCTTTCTCTTATATCCGGGTTTCATATATCCGGGTTACTTACTGTATATAATTTTTGTCACCAAATCTATCTTGCACCTTTTAATTCTACCACTTGTCTGCGCATTGAATATATATATGGAGGCATTCTGAACAAAATCTAAAGAAGAATCTGCAATCTGTTAACTCGGCTTCAATCACTTTCTCACTGTGCTAATGTGACTCTCCTGTGTTCTTTTGTTTTGGGGTTTTTTTTTCTGATGAGTTATCCTCTTTGATACATTGACTTTATGAATTTAAGATTTGCAACTAGACTTCAGTATCTTCCTCAGTTGAAATTACTACATGTAAGCGAAAGTTCTATTCTAATAGCTTTTTTCTCTCACACTTCTCACTTGAAATCTCTTCCGGTTTCTTGCTTTCCTGTCAACTACGATGTTCAAAAATTTAAATGCAACATAAACTTCTGTCTATTTGAATTTTGTTGTTATTATTTCACTTTCTCAATAATGATTTCCTGGTTTATTCCACTCTCAGTAACCTCTTGAATCTTGAAAAGAAATTGACCAGCCGAACATATAACAATTTGAGATACTAATTTGGATGTAGTTGCAGAGCCGACTATATACGTAGAACTACATTACGGTTAGACGCACGAATAAACCAACACGTACCCGGAAAAATTAGGAATGGTACGTTCCAATCTGGTGATAAGATCAACAACACATACGGCTCTGCCATCGGTGAGCATCTTATAAATAATTCAATCTGCCCCACCAATTCCAACATTGACTCTTTTCCCATGCTTAGTCATGCTCATTCTTTATAACATTTGAAGGCATTGGAAACGATCTATGTCAAGTCCAGACAGCCCTCCCTCTGTAAACAGAGTGAATGTCTGCTAGGGCTTGACATTATTTCCTTCTGATTGTTATACCTTTATTTCATCACATATTTCTCATGTTTTATATTTTATATTGTAATATTTAGCCTTCTTTTGATTTCAGCCCTGTTGAGTGAGGGCGAAACCGGTCGGCTGGTCAATTTTTTCTTTTTCTTTTTTTTTTTTGTTAATTATGAATGGAAGTTCGTCTTGCCGTTTCTATTTCCATAATAAAATTCTATACCCCTAAGAAAAATAATGATATATATATATATATATATATATATATATATATATATATATATATATATATATATATATATATATAGAGAGAGAGAGAGAGAGAGAGAGAGAGGAGGGGAATCCGATAAAATGACAGGCTAAAGAACAAATCGGAAACAGAGCTTAATCTAACATGTTTCAATTTATTAAAGCTTCATCAGAGATCAAGATAGAAATTATAAAAAAAATGATAAAAAGCAAAGAGACGCAGATTAATGGGATGTTGTGTTTGCTTATTTCTTATTGGTTAGATACGTGTCACGTGTTATGGAGTAAGAGATAATATTTAGGTATGCCTGTCAAACATTCTCGACGCTAAAGTGTGTAAAAGTTAGTAAGTATATATATATTGCAATGACCAAGCTATCAAACTGACTACTATCCACAGGTGGCGGTTAAGGATGAATTTGCAGTGTACTAATATGAGATAGATTTCGTTCTGCAGTGGCAGCGTAAACAGCGGATTAAAGAATATATTTCATGCATTTATGCCGCATAAGGTTATTAGGGTACACACAATGAAATAACGCTATGGAAACATCTAGAGAAAAAAAAATAATATTTATAACTGACCGGAAAGCACGAAACTGGTTTTCAAATGTTCTTTCTTGAGAACCATCGTTAGTATTATAGATGAATCCATACTTGGAGATTCATAGGACTTCGATGAAGTTATTTTATAGTCAGTAAAGGAATGCAATTCACAACAAAGTACACTGCAATTAACAAAGATCATAAACACGTCGCAAACAATCTCATGTACTCGGGAATTTGGAAAGATGGTAAACACGTGACAATCAACCTGATGTACTCGGAAATTAGGAAAAGTGTTAAACACGTCGCAAACTAACTTGTGTTCTCGGGAATTAGGAAAGATTTTAAACAGGTTGCAATCTACCGTATGTACTCAGGCATGAGGAAAGGTGTTTAACACATCGCAATCTACCGTATGTGTTCGGGCATGAGGAAAGATGTTTAACACGTCACCATCTACTGTATGTACACTGGAATTCGGAAATATGTTAAACAGGTCGTAATCTACCATATATATATATATATATATATATATATATATATATAAATTAACTGATTTAAAATATGTTTTTCCGCAATGCAGTAATAACCATGTTTCAAAACTGGAAGCTAAAAGCTTCGAATTTAATTTTGTAATTAAATTAAAAACTTTAGTTCCATTTCATCCTCAAGCGAGTTTTATTTATAATATTAATGCTCTGGAAATTTACATTGAGCATTATTTTTTAAAAATAAAAATATCAATAAGAACACCGGATTATATATCTTGCTTTTCTTTCTTTTTATTATAATATATATATATATATATATATATATATATATATATATATATATATATATATATATATGTTATGGGATCGTACCCATAATAATAATAATAATACTGCACCTCAGGAGTAGGCAAGGAGTCAGTCAGTCGCTCAACTCTTGAACGACAGATCGGTTGAACACTCTGCCTTCGGGCAAGGAGGAACCCGAAGGAGGCTACGCCGAAGGGCAGATTCTCTTTCGCGGAAGTAAACCGACCCTGAACCATTTTATACGGGTTCAATGCGCATATTTTTGGCCGAGCCCACGGGCTCAAAGAGCCCACGTTAAAAAGGCCTTGTGCCACATGACGCCCTCGTGGTGGGAGGTGACTGAATATCGTCAGTCAGTCACTCACTTTCTGACCGACTGTTCAGTTGAACTCTCCACCTTCGGGCGGGAAGGAACCCGAACGAGGCTACGCCGAAGGGCGGAGTCTAGTTCGGGGAGGTAAACCGGCCCTGAACCAGTTTATACGGGTTCAATGGGCATATTTTGGGGCCGAGCCCACGGGCTCGGAAAACCCACAATAAATAACCGACCTTGTGTCACATGTTGCCCCAGTGGGAGGGAGACTGAATATCGTCAGTCAGTCGTTCACTTCTGAACCGACTGTTCGGTTGAACTCTCCACCTTTGGGCAGGGAGGAACCCGAACGAGGCTACGCCGGAGGGCGGATTCTCTTTCGGGGAGATAAACCGACCCTGAACACGTTTATACAGGTTCAACGGGCATATTTTGGGGCCGAGCCTACGGGATCGCATATCCCACATTAAATAACCAACCTTGTGCCACATGATGCCCCAGTCGGGGGTGGGGTGACTGAATATCGTCAGTCGTTCAACTCTTGAACCCGAACGAGGCTACGCCGAAGGGCGGAGTCTCTTTCGGGGAGGTAAACCGGCCCTGAACCCGTGTATACGGGTTCATTGGGCATACTTTTACGCCGAACGCCCACGGGCTCGGAGAACCCACAATAAATAACCGACCTTGTGTCACATGCTTCCCCAGTGTGGGGCGGGTGACTGAATATCGTCACTCGTTCACTTTCTGACTGACTGTTCGTTTGAACTAACTGCCTTCGGGCGGGGAGGTACCCGAACGAGACTAGGCCGAGGGGCGGAGTCCCGTTCGGGGAGGTAAACACGTCCTGAGCCCGTTTATACGGGTTCAATGGGCATATTTTTGGGCCGAGCCTACAGGCTCGGAGATCCCACGTTAAACCGGCCTTGTGCCACATTATGCTCTAGTCGGAGCGGGGTGACTAAATATAATCAGTTGTTCAAGTCGATCTCGATTCGACTGGCTGATCGGTTGAACTCTCTGCCTTCGGGCGGGGAGGAACCCGAAAGAGGCTACGCCGAAGGGCGGAATCTCTTTCAGGGAGGTTTAACGACCCTGAACCCGTTTATACGGGTTCAATGGGCATATTTTGGGCCGAGCCCACGGGCTCGGAGATCCCACGTTAAACCGGCTTTGTGCCACATGAGGCCCACGTGGTGGTGGGGGGGTGACTAAATATAGTCAGTATATCAAGTCGAGTCAGTAGTTCAAGTCGAGTCAAGAGTCGAGTCAGAGGCAGTCCGAGATAGAGTCGCGTTCAGACAATTACTGCAAGATATTGGAATAGTGATACTGGTCGAGACTACATTGTTCTCTCTAATAAACCTCATTGTTCATACTAACACTTCTATTAGGTTGGTGCAAAAATAACGTCGTTTTCTCACATGTGTTACTATGTGAGAAAACGACATTATTTTTGCACCAACCTAATACTTCTCTGTATATATTCCTGTTTGTAATATATCTGTGTTATTCCATACCTGTGTTCGAGTTCTTCTTTATTGGTTCTACCTTGGACTATCACCGTGGTACAAGGACCCGGAGCATAACATATATATATATATATATATATATATATATATATATATATATATATATATATATACGAGAAATATAGCTAAGATGTTAAACACATCGCAATCTATCGTGTGTACTCGGGAATTAAGCAATATGTTTAATACGTTGCAATCTACTTTATGTACTCGCGAATTAGAAGAAGGAGCACTCTTTGCACTCTAACGTAAGTACTCAGGAATTAGCAAAGATAATAAACGCATTTAAATCTACCGTAATTGCAAAATATATTAAACACGTCGCCATCTACTGTATGTACTCAATCTACCATATATATATATATATATATATATATATATATATATATACTAGGTAGGTGCAAAAATAATGACGTAATAATGTCATTTTTTGACGTATTTTTAACGTCAGAAAACGACATTATTACGTCATTATTTTTGCACCAACCTAATATATACGGGAAATAGCTAAGATGTTAAATACATTGCAATCTGCTTTATCTAATTGGGAAACAAGTCACACTCTACCGTATGTATTACTGGGGAATAAGCAAAGATAATAAACGTATTGTAATCTACCGTATGTATTACTGGGGAACTAGGAAAGATGCTAAACTTCCCTAATTTATTTTCTTTCTTGGTCTTCGGCTTTACAAACTGCATCTTTGTTGCGTGCCTGTTATCATTATTTCACTCATGGGCATTTAATAAATACACACGCACACACACACACACACACACACACAAACACTCACATACACACACACATCCATTCCCACATACGCACACAAACATAGCTCCACCACACATGCAAACACACAAACGCAAAAACACACAAACAGAAACACGCACACACTTGCACACACACAGACACACACACGCCCGTCCGCCCGCACTCACGACGTTTGTCTCCAGTGCTTACGAAATGTAGTGCTGCGTCTGCTCTTATGAACGCACACACAGACACAAAGTAATTCCGTCAATTCCTTCATTTGTATGAACTCATCTGCTTCACTTTGAATTTGATTTCTCTCTTTTCTCTTTGGGGAGACTGTGCGAAAGAAAGGAGCTTCTGAGAGAGAGAAAATGAGATGAAAGAGAAGAAAAAAAGCAGTGAAAGATAGTGTGAAAGGCAATGAATGAAAGGGTGAGGGTGAAAGAGACAGAGAGAGAGCGAGTGAAGTATATATTGAAAGAGAGAATTACAATGAAAGAGAATGCGAGTAGGGGAAAGAGAGAAAGAGTGAGATTGTGAAAGTGCGTCTAAGAGTGAGAAATAGAGAATGAAAAAGCGAAGGAGATTGTAATTTAAAAAGAGAGTGACAGATGTACTTAGAGGATGAAAGAAAGAATGAGTGTAAGAAAGACTGATTGAAAGCCTGAGACAGTGGGAGGGAGAGAGAGAGAGAGAATTAGATTGAGAGTGAGAGAGTAAGAAAGAGCGAGTGAAAGTTTGAGGATGAGAGTGAAAGATGAAAGTGAGTGAATGTGTGAATGCCTGAGTGAGACAGAAGGGAAGAGCGAGAGAGTGCGAGAGAATAAGATTGATAGAGAGAAAGAGAAAAAGGTAATAGACGTATCGATCTATTGCCTAAATGATTTACTTATATTAATTTCAATCTGCAAATATCAGTGCCCTCCCCAAAAAATTTATTTTCTATAAGCAATTACAGATGCGAAAAGGCAATAATGTTCGTATTTGATAATGTATAGAGACAGATATAAATACAAAGACAACTGGAAATAACTGAGAGAGAGAGAGAGAGAGAGGGTGAGTGAGTGAGTGAAAATGACTGGGGCAGAAAGAGTGGGAGAATGAGTGTGAGAGAGAGTGAAAGTTTGAGAATGAATGAAAGAGATTTTAAGAGGGAGTGACTGTGAGAGAGTCATAGAGAGTGAGATTGAGACAATGTGCTATATTAAGCAAGAGAGAGAAAAGTGGAATTGGTAGAGATTGTGAGTGAGAGAGTGAAAGTGATTGTGAGAGGCAAAGTATGAGAGTGAATGAGAGAGTGAAAGTGAGTGGAGGAGAATGAACTTGAGAGAGTAAAATAGAGAGGGCCATTGAATGAGCGAGTGAGTGAGGGAGGGAGGGAGGGAGGGAGGGAGGGAGGGGTGAATAAAAGAGAGAGTGAAAGAAAGAATGGGAGAGTGGGTGAGAGAGAGTGTAAGAGGCTGCTTGCGTATTTTCAACTAGTGTCAGACGTTGATGTTCAAGCCCAAGCAAAAAGACACTATCTTCAATGCGGATTTTCCAGGCAACAAACAAAGCCACCCCTACACACACACACACATACACACACACTTAACGTAACCCATTCCTTATTAGTTTGGTTATATCAGCCCAGCCGAAGCTCGGCTGATGTAAGCAAAATGAGATAGAATGATCATAGATTGAAACGGATATGAATAGATGTTGATGAAAGATTAGCAGTGGCCGCCGTAGAACTGTGGATAATAAGCTCGTCTTATAGATCGTTGCCACCGTACTGAGTTCGATTCTCACAGGGTACCCCAATCTACTTCTGTATATGCCGTATATTTACGCGTATAAGGGGATCTTTAGATAAGACGAGGTCAAAGAATATAGCAAATTTTCATGAGTTTATCGTATTTTTTAATGTCATCCGTGATACACGCTTAGGCAATCATGTATCTTTCTATACATGAGTGATGAGGCAGATTGCCATTTCCTTCTGTGGTAGACCAGTTGCCATCCAAAGCCACCTGTTGCAAAAGATGATTGCTTATTGATTATATAAAGATGATGTTAATGGAAATGTTGTTAATTAATGGATCTTTTGTGTTTGTCCTACACACGTCTCCTAAAAGTGAAATCATTGTTTATGTTTCGTTACATGATCTCTTGCGAATACTGATTATACTTTTTCCTCTCTTTTTCTTTTCTTATGTCTAAGCAGTTACAAACAGCCTGGTGCACTAATGGCCATTTACTTATACAACATCGACAATCGCAAAATACTGCTAATAACAGAATGTACATTCTATTGCTGCGAACGCAGTCATAATTCGATGTTTATATTTTTCTCAGCTGAGTTTACATGGATATAAGTTGATTTTATTGATATGGAATTATTCTTCAAATACGCAATGAAGTTATGTCAGTAATATGTAAGGTAGAAATGGTTTTATTACTTTTATTATCAGTTTATTTGGTAATGTGAATCTTTTCATGTACGTTATTGGTTATCACACCGAGGCCGAAGATAGCCTACCGACAAACATCACTCAGAATTTAAGGTTTCTTTTTTAAAATGATAGTATAAGACGACCCCCAATTTGTAAGGTGATTTTGATGATTTAAAGGTCGTCGTATACGCGGAAATATACGGTAGTTGTTTCTTTAGCAACTGATAAAAGATAGATAGATAGATAGATAGATAGATAGATAGATATAAACAGACTGAGATAGATATTAGGTTGGTGCAAAAATAATGACGTTATAATGTCGTTTTTTGACGTATTTGTTAACATCAAAAAACGACATTATTACGTCATTATTTTTGCAGCAACCTAATAGATAGATAGATAGATAGATATGAACAGAATGAGATAGATAGATAGATAGATAGATAGATAGATAGATAGATAGATATTGACTGAAGTCGATGAACAGACTGAGCGCAAAAGGAGGTTCATTTCCTTTGGAAAATATTGATTTAAATTAGTCTATGCATGGATCAAAAGCGTGTTCATCTTAATTAATCAATAAATGGAGAAAATAAATAATTAACACATAGTGTTTGCAAACGCGTCCATGTTTTCGTATGACTTGCTCAGTGGTTTCGCGTTCAGTGACGTTCGCGGATTAATTGATTGATTGACTGGAAGATAGTTCAATACATAACAACATATTCGATCGATAAGTTAAATACATTCCTTCATAGGGAGGATCAACTAGTTGTAGATACAAATGAGACAAATCAGAGACCTTTCATTTCTCTCACGTCTAAGGATCTCTCTATCTACCTGTCACAGTTTGGTCACACGAGGAAGAACAGAGATCTCTCGGTCCACTAGATGTTTCTCAAACTTTTTAGGAGCAAATGAAAATATCACGGCTTAGCAAAATTTTTAAAGGGTATATATTTAAATGTTATGAAATGAAACGATAGATTTTTTTTTTAGAAATACACACAGAAATATGAACTTACTTTATTTCAATGTTTCTATTCAACTATTTGTGTGGCTTATTTAGTGTGAAACCAGTGCCTGGTGTTTTTTCACGATTCCTTCAATGTTTGTTTGAATGTGTGATAAGCAAATCGCCATTTTTTCTTCAGTTGTTCGTAGTCTTTCTTGCTTCTTATTTTTGATGTTATTTAGGGTGAAGATGCCTAATTCGCATAAATAAGAAGTAGAAAATTGCAATAAATCTGATAAAGCCTTTTTAATTAATGTGGAATAAAAAGTTTCATGCTTCATCATTTATTCAAATACTAATTCTGTAACATAACTCCTTCCACACACAGAGACACACACACACACACACATATATATATATATATATATATATATATATATATATATATATATATATATATATATATCCAACTATAAGATTGGTGTATACGGAATAAATTCCAATAACCAAAAAATACAATTCTTAAAAAGTGCTCAATACAGAGTAAAGCAAATAACATAAATATGTTATAAAATCCCTACAAAAATAGCCATTTTGTTTCAACACTTCTGGTGTCTTATCAATGATGGTGTTGTGTTGAATGTATATATATATATATATATATATATATATATACATACAAACATATGTATTTATGTCATGACAATATTTCACGGTACACTTAAGAGGATCGCGCGGCACACTTTTGGAATCACTGTACTAGATAAATAGATACATACATACATATATACATTGATCGTTCCTAGAGACATATTCACTCTTTATCTTTCTCTCACTCTAACTCTCTCATTTTGTCAATTTTCCCTCCCCCTCTCTTCCTTTCCCTCTTTTTGTTATGACCTAGGGAAGGTTACTGAATAGAATAATCACACGAAAGTTGGTAATGAACGATAATACTTAGAACAAGAACAACACATATAAGATTCGCCAGCTTCGCGTAGAAGTAGTCAACTGCTAGAAGTGAGTCAAGTGAATTCCACAATGAATCTCCAACTTTAGAATATCTACCAATCGCCCCACGCGGTCAGCTGTTTCCCGAGACGTGACTCTGCCCTCGACATAGCCTTGTCTGGGGATCCACTCTGCTCAGAGGCAAAGAGTTTGACTAGCACAGCTGAAGACGAATCTCCAATTCTAGGATATCTACCAACCGCCCCACGCAGTCAGATGTGGCACAAGGCTGAATTTAATGTGTGGTATCCAAGCTCGTAGGCTCGACTAAAAATTCCCCATAGGCCCCGTATAAATTGGGATCGGGTAGGTGTTTCCCGAGACGAAACTCTGTCCTTCGACATGGCCTCGTCTGGGGATCCTCTCTGCCCGGAGGCAGAGAGTTTGACCAGCACAGCTGAAGACGAATCTCTAACTCTAGGATATCTACCAACCTCCCCACGCGTACAGATGTGGCACAAGGCCGAATTTAATGTGGGGTATCCGAGCCCGTAGTCTCGGCCAAAATTTCCCCGTAGACCTCGTTTCAAACGGGGCCGGATAGCTGTCTCCCGAGACAAGACTCTGCCGTTTGACATAGCCTCGTCTGTGGATCCTCACTGCCCGGAAGCAGAGGTTTTAACCAGCACAGCTGGAGAAGAATTTCCAACTCTAAACCACGTACAGTGTTCACTACTGTAGTTATGGAATGGGGGCATATCCATTATCGTCCGTAGGTATGCTACAGCACTTTCTAAATTTGCCTTTCAATCTCTCTCGCTCTCTCTCCTTTTCAATTTGTTCTTTTCTCTCTTTTTCACTTTCTCCTTTTCAAGTTGTTCTCTCTCTCTCTCTCTCTCTCTCTCTCTCTCTCTCTCTCTCTCTCTCTTTACATTTGTCGTTTTCTTCTTTTATATATTTCTCTTTTCCTTCCCAATTTGACTTGTTCTCTCTCTCTCTCCCTCTCTCTCCCTCTCTCTCTCCCTCTCTCCCTCTCCTTCACATTTTTTCTTCTTTCTTTCACTCCTATTCCATTCATTCCTCAACCTTATTTTTTTTAAATATATCCTTCTCAATGTGTCTTTCTCTCTCTGCCCTTTTCAATTTGCACTTTTCTAATCTATCTTTATCATATCAATTTGATTTCTCTCCCTCTCCCTCTCTCTCTCTCTCTCTCTCTCTCTCTCTCTCTCTCTCTCATTTCACTTTCCTTTCTTGCTCTGCAATTTAATAGTTCAGCATTTAATATTATTAAAATGTTACAGAGAAATTTTCGGAATAATTACCTGGCATTTCTTTTAAATAACATTTCTGGGAACTGCAGTCAAATTTAAAATGACATTTTTTTTTTTGATTGTGTTCAAGTGTGACGTAATCTTTCCAATAAATATGACAAATTTAAACCCGAAAATACCATTCGATTCTCAGAAAGTTTTATTAAAAAACGTCGGCCTTGATTTAAATACATTATTCATAAATCGATTTACAATACTCAAATGATTTATCCCATTTTTTTTCCAGAATCAATGATGTTTGCAGCAACTGTTTACGAGAATCACCTTTGAAAAAAAGCAGACCCCAACATCATTGGTGTTATACATGGTTTTGAGGCTGAAACCTTATTTATTTTTACTTGACCACAATTGAACTCATGTGAGTCCACAACACTGCATGATAGTTAATTGTGAACATCATGACATTTTCAGTGGCTCTATACGGTGCGACTTGCCAAAGCCACGTACGATTTCAATTCAGAGTTATTTTTTCCCTAGACTAGTTACCAATCATGGCTAGAGATCCCATTCTGTCTTGCAGTTTAACCCATAACCGATGGAATAAAAGATGGATTCATAAGTTTCCCAAGAGGATTTACGCGAAAGGGAATGTAACGAAATCGGTTTGATGAATTTTCCTTCCGAGTCGTTAACCGTTACACTAAACGCGCAACTGCTGCTCACCCACGCATCAGCTGCTCCACCGCGCAACCGTTACTCCACCGCGCATCCGCTACTCCACCGCGCATCCGCTGATCCACCGCACATCCGCTGCTCCACCGCGCAACCGTTACTCCACCAAGAATCCGTTGCTCCACCATGCAACCGCTGCTTCACTGCGCAACCGCTGCACCACCGTGAATGCTGAAGCAGCATTACCGATAATAGCCCAAATCTCCCGGAAATATCTTACGATATTGCCAGACT
Source organism: Acanthosepion lycidas (assembly GCA_963932145.1). Classification (NCBI taxonomy): domain Eukaryota; kingdom Metazoa; phylum Mollusca; class Cephalopoda; order Sepiida; family Sepiidae; genus Acanthosepion; species Acanthosepion lycidas. Next base: position 59,753,456 of record OZ010589.1, read on the forward strand.
TTGTTATTTTTCTGTTACTGTGTGAAAGCTCGTTGCAGATGCAGCATTAGGCCAGTTGGATTTTGGAAGCGTGGCATTGCACTCAATTTAAATTTGGGGTTTGACATAAATATAAACACAAATATACGTTTTCCATTCGTTACCCTTTTTTGTGGAAACGAGTTTAAAATTAAATTAGGCCTCAAAATCGTAGCCTGGGTATTTCCTTCCGATGATCAGTCAAAGGCTTAGAGCACAGCCTTATCAAATTTATAATTTATTGAAGCTTTAAAATTGATGTATGACACAAGCACATTATTACTAAATCATCGTGCCATCAAATAAGATCTTCATTTACTTCAAATGAAAATGAAACTGAAGAATTTAGCTATATCATGATGTAATCTTACTTATTATAAAACCCAGGTTTTGTGTGTGTGTGTGTGTGTGTGTGTGTGTGTGTGTGTGTGTGTGTGTGTGTGTGTGTGTGTGTACGTTTATATATTGGATCGGATTTCCTACATTTTTCAACCGATTTCAACAAAACTTCACAGGACTGCGTAAAATTACCTCGCGGTGGTTCTGACAGCACCAAAAATTGGAAAAACACAATTGTTTTTGCACAAAATCAATTTGAAAACACGATTAAGAGGCATTAATTAAAGGGGGAAAACTCATATCGAGTTATAAAAACCAGGTTGTTTGTGAGTGTGTGTCTGTGTTCGTTTATATATGGGATCTGATTTCCTACATTTTTCAACCGATTTCAACAAAACTTCACTTTTTTTTTTTTGGCAGGTAGTGTTTCTTATTGTCTTTCACGTTTTTTTCTTTATTTTTACATTCAGAATGCTTTAAAAATTCCATTTACAAGACAATTGTTTATATTAGGCTGGTGCAAAAATAATATCATTTTTTGACGTTAAAAAATACGTAAAAAAAAACGATATTATTTTTGCACCAACCTAATAATAAAATTCTATTCAGTCGGTAGACTCCTAACGATTGAAAACAATGTTTTTGTTTGAGTTTGGGTTTGACCAATTCGTAAAAAAAAAAAAAAAAAAAAACTAATTAAGACATGCGTGTCCGTCAACCTTAAACAATAATCTTTGTCAATTTTATTTTTCAGTCTTTATGATGGTCGATACTTGATCTATCTCTTACTGTTACATCCCCGGGCAACGCCGGGCTCTACTGCTAGTTTGTTATATAGTGCAGTAGTTTTGGCGTGGTTTTCTATAAACAATGCAAATTTAAAACATTTTGTTTTATAATTTGTGCCCAGCAGTATTATGGTGTTATATATAGTTTTATCTAATTTTTGTTTTTATTAATTAGCATTTAACAAATGATCTAATAAGTCTTATTCAGTGAGTCGCCTTTTTTTGTAATCTTATATTTTTTTACACAGTTTTTACTAACCGAATACAGTAAAAATATTGCATATTTTGCTTAATGGGATTCATTATTAGAATTCTGTTTTAAATATATTTCCCATTCAATGTATCTAAAGCAAAAGATATCAACTTTAATTGGACTTATTCTTGGAACAGTAATATTTTGAAGCCAGTTCATAAGCAAAAACCTGCGAAAATTGCGTTTTTCTGTGCATTTTTTCAGACAGTCTTTAAAACTAAATCCTCAAAAATTAATAACAGCAATGAATCTAATCTTTGGGGTCAACACTTATCACATCAAACCCCAGCTTGCAAACCGAGTGCTATCTTGATTTTCTAAAAGAACTGAAAAATCAACCTGCTTTACTTTCCATTTGTTGAGACATAATACAGATCGAAATAAAAGTTGGGGGGTGGGGAATGCATTTCTCTGGAAAGTTCCGGGGTGTTATGCCGCCATTGAATAGGGTCCTCAGTCCTTTCAACTACAGATTTAATTTCTGTTACTGAAGAGAAGGAAAACCTGCTTTTGATAATTAAGCCTTGAAGGTACATATGTGTTTTCAGGATTTTGTTCCCGCCTTTTCACATTTTCCTTTACTACCTCATAAATTGGAATCACACGTAATTCAATCTAGTTGTGCAAAAGAAAATACACCTACTAAAAATACAGGTGGCAATACAATATACGCTATACACTGGGCCTTTAAAGTGGTTAATATCGAGTGATAGGGGTTAGGAGACCATGCAGATGAGAAAAAAATGTGAAGGTCAATGAAATGCAAAAATGCCATTTCACTGTCAGGCTGGCTGTTTGCGCTTTATAACCACACAGTTTTCATATCTTCAACATTAGCCTTAACAATAAAAATGTCTATAATCGTTGCTACGATTCCTTATATAAAGGAACACATATTTCAACTACAGATTTAACTACTCTTACTGAAAAGAAGGAAAACCAGCTTTTGATAATTAAGCCTTAAAACTAATTGCTTAAAACTTGGTAAAAGCAATGAATCTATTATTTGGTGCAACTACTTACTGCATCAAACTCCAGCTTTTTGCACTGAGCGCAATGTTCATTTTCTCAAACCCTTGAAAAAGTAACCTACCGTAATGCAGCATTCATGTGATTTTCTATAAATAATCAAATGATTTTCTATAAATAATCAAATGATTTTCTATAAATAATCAAATGATTTTCTATAAATAATCAAATGATTTGCTATAAATAATCAAGTTCACGGTAAAGTGAATTTGGTGATCAAACATCGTCATCCTACTTCCATCTTGTTACAGATTTTATCCAAAAGACTAGTCAAAGTTTTCCTTAATTTGATCTCAGATTTCCATCTGATGCAGTATTACATACAATAAATTGCCAAGGGTTATGGGATATGTCCTAGTGTCGTGTAGGTTCCTCAGTATAAACACATGAACACGTCTGCACTATTGTTGGGGCAAAACTTGTTTGTCATTAGGGCTTTTCTATTAAGGAAGATAGCTTCCATGATTTTAAATATTTTATTATATTATTTGATTAATACAAAACTGATAAATTGTCTGATCTGACGTCAATCACCAGGTTCCTTAGGGAGATGCTTGATGCCACAATAAATTTCACGCTTTTTTTGGTGGTAAGTCAATCCATTTAGCTGTTTTTTGTTTTTGTTTTTGTTTTTGTTTTGTTTATGTTTTTGTTTTTGTTTATGTCTTTGTTTTTTTTATTATTATTATAGCTTTCTTTAAAATCTTTTTAAATATACGTTATTCAATATAAATATATATATATATATGTATATATATATATATATATATATATATATATATATATATACATACAACGTGACCATGTTTAAAACTAAACGCTGATCGCATAAACTTTTAGTTATCTGTTTGGATATGTCTTGTTCTTGTGTCCATCGTTTTTGTCATGTTAAGTTTGATAATGTTATTTATATTTTATATTTTATATTGAATATGTCCTGAAGATGGCTTATTGACCGAAACGTCCGACGTCGACATATTAACATTAAAACAGCATTATTGCTTGTAAGGATTTTTGTTTGTTTTTTCCCGTATATTTTCTTCATACTGTCGGATTCTATATCCATATATTTGCTTACATACTGTCTACTGGAAATACAAACCTGAATTCATTTTATAACATGGAATACTTCAAGCTTATCCGAAAATACAGGAATCTATTAATCTCCGCGCATTCCTATATGAACAGAAAGGATTTCTTATCTAACTATTTATATGTGAGAATCGTCTCCATCGGGCTTATCTCATATTCTGAAATCATCTTCATATATTTCAAACTCTACTTGGATTTAATAGCACCAGCAAACAACATATTACATCCGATGCTTTCATCTACCAAGTCTCATGCAAAAACTGTGACTTAAAATGTCGGCACGACAAGCGTACATATACATTTTAGATCAAATAGAATTTTATTTCCCTGACTACATCAAACTCTACTTGGATTTAATAGCACCAACAAACAACAGATTACATCCGATGCTTGCATCTACCAAATCTCATACACAAACTGTGACTTAAAATATGTGGGCTCGACAAGCGTACATATAAATTTTAGATCAAATAGAATTTCTTTCATTTTTCTTTCATAATATTCAAATTTAGGAATACGTTTTCACAACGTCGCAAACGTGGTGACAACGTGACCATGTTTAAAACTAAACGCTGATCGCATAAACTTTTAGTTATCTGTTTGGATATGTCTTGTTCTTGTGTCCATCATTTTTGTCATGTTAAGTTTGATAATGTTATTTATATTTTATATTTTATATTGAATATGTCCTGAAGATGGTTTATTGACCGAAACGTCCGACGTCGACATATTAACATTAAAACAGCATTATTGCTTGTAAGGATTTTTGTTTGTTTTTTCCCGTATATTTTCTTCATATATATATATATATATATATATATATATATATATGTTATCTCTCTCTCTCTCTATATATATATACATATATATATAGGGAGAGAGGTGGAGGGAGGAGAGACAGACAGACGGAGAGAGCCTATAGTTAGGTAGCAAGTATTTATCTAAACAAGTTTGATTAAAAAGAATTGTCTGTTACTTTTTTTATAGAGAGAAGACTGTAGACAAAGAAATCAACACTGCATCACAAATGCGACGACGAAACATAAGTTGCTCTAAGAAGATACAGGCGTCATAAAAAGATAAAAATGAAGACATCCTTTCTCGTGTTTTCTCAGACCAATCCTAATTGTTTTATTACCCTTTAAGCAGAAAAACATTTTTGCCACCAGTCCAAGAAAAATATATGGGTTACTAATACATAAAAAAGACATGTAAAACCTAAGGAAAAATAATTCCTTTTAATAATATGTGGAAATATTCACTCTTCGCCTGATGAAGATCACGATACCGGAAACCCGCGTAGCAAAAATATATAAAATAACGTATAATAAATATTCTAAAAAATCCAAATTATAACCAAAACGTTTGCAGTTTCTGTCTTCTTTTTAAAATACACACATTTCTCTCGTTGGAATAACAATAACCTCCTCATATATATATATATATATATATATATATATATATATATATATATATATATATATATATATATATATATATAATGAACATAGAAGTCAACACTTAGAGGTGACAGTCTGTTTCATGCTAAGGTGGCCTGATGATTGCATCTAGCATGGAACAGACTGTCGCCTCTAAGTGTTGACTTCTATGCTCACTTTTATATTTACACACGCTCTATCACTGATATTAAGCACTTTATCCCATAAATATAGCTCATCTTAAGACTATTTCTTCATTCTATATATATATAAAAATTTGTGAATGCCTTTTTATCCGGCATTATTTCTTTTTACTATAAGCATTATTTTCATGAGATACGGGTTCGATTCTTGTCGGTGGCATAATCTTTATTTAGTAGGTAGTTAGCAAGCTGTTATTAATTTCCCTGTTATTAAGAAACAATGATAGCAACTCAAATACGTGTACACACTAAAAATAACAAAAATACATATTAACATAGAAGTAATTTTGCTTATTAAATAATATATATATATATATATATATATATATATATATATATATATATATAAATATAAGGGTGGTGCAAAAATAATGACCTTTTTTGACGTTAAAAAATACGTCAAAACCGTCATTATTTTTGCACCAACCTAATACATAATACCCTCTGATGTAGGGTATTATATATTCTTATTAATATATACTTAATAGGTCTGTTATTTAGCTTTGGGCTTTTTTCACACCAACGAATATATGCATGTATTTGTATGTAAACACTTACGCGTACATTTATGTATTTATTCATTTGATCACATTTATATATATATATATATATATATATATATATATATATATATGAATGTATGTATGTATGTATGTGTGTGTGTGTGTGTGTAAGTGTAAAAGGTTTGTCACTTGGCTGATCGATGTTACATTCCGACACCAGAGTTTCGCAAACGGAGCTTCCGGAATTACTCTATCCACTCGTTACTGGGTATCAGCAATTTACTATATAAGTGTATATATTAAAGTCAAGTGCCGTTCGGGATACACGTTTTGGCGATCATGCCTCTTTAGATCCATGAAGGATGAAATAGGAGATTTAGTAGGCTGCCGTTTCTTTTTACAGTGTACTGGTTGTCAACCACTTATGCAGAAATACCCTTGGGAAAGGTATGAATCCATCTCTTCTTACTCCAGATATGAGTTGAACAGCAAGACAAAAAGGGTCCTATAACTTTGATTGTTAACCAGTCTACCATAGAAAGAAACGGTGACCAACTTTAAGTAAATCATCTGCCTAGTCAGTCATAAATCGAAAAAGACATGATCACACATGCGTGTATCCCGTATGTCACTTAAGTGACTGGTGGTCAACAAAGGTCTTAGGATCCAGAGCCGAGGAATAAAGAAATGTTTTGGTTTACGGCATATCAACCTAAATGCGTTGCCGTCAAAATTTTTGTTGCTGGTAATATTTTTTTCCTTCATAAATTTATTTATTAATATTTTTTTCTTCAAAAATTTATTTCTGGCAATAATTTTTTTTACAAAAAGTATTTCTGATATTAAAATTTATTTTTAGACTTTCATAGTGTTTTGACCCCAGTTTGGGGGTTAACTATTTGCCCATAGCAGGGACCCTAACAGGTGCTAATACCGCAGGTCAGGGTGGATCTGTAAAACACCAGCAATTAAGAGGTGGTTCCACGCTCCTCAAAACCTCTTGATCAAAGGCCTTGCTGTTGGACGTAGTTTATCGTCTTACCCAGGACGCGGATGTAGTTTATCGTCATACCCAGGACGGGAAAAGAGATGGATTCATGCCTTTCCCAAAGGTATTTAAGTGAATGTGACGCACTAGACTGGAAATTGAACTCTGCGAGCCATTATCCATTACAACCATATGGCGCACATGCCTATATATAAAGAATTTAAATGTATACATAAGGCTACCAGATATACTAGTATCAAAGTACTCTAATGATGGTTACAGATACTATTAGGTTGGTGCAAAAATAATGTCGTTTTCTCACATATGTTACTATGTGAGAAAACGACATTATTTTTGCACCAACCTAATAAAACGACGTGATGATGCGTTGTTGTTTAGTTTTATATATATGACTAAGAGAGAACTATAAGGGAACAGGTTTCAAAATGAAAAAGAATAGTAATTCATTTTCAGATTGTATAGTGGTAAAAAAAAAAATAAAAAAAAAAAAAAAGTCACCAGAGTCTGTCAGAGAAATATGTTTTCGAAACGATCACTCGATGCAAGAATTGTGTCACATGCGTTCCGCACGCGAAGACACACAGGAAAATCTTTCTACGACTTTCAGCCTGTCTAAAAAAAAACAACATAAAAAACAAAAAGAATATGCGTTCCTTTATATAAGGAATCGTAGCAACGATTATAGACATTTTTATTGTTAAGGCTAATGTTGAAGATATGAAAACTGTGTGGTTATAAAGCGCAAACAGCCAGCCTGTCAGTGAAATGGCATTTTTGCATTTCATTGACCTTCACATTTTTTTCTCATCTGCATGGTCTCCTAACCCCTATCACTCGATATTAACCACTTTAAAGGCCCAGTGTATAGCGTATATTGTATTGCCACCTGTATTTTTAGTAGGTGTATTTTCTTTTGCACAACTAGATTGAATTACGTGTGATTCCAATTTATGAGGTAGTAAAGGAAAATGTGAAAAGGCGGGAACAAAATCCTGAAAACACATATGTACCTTCAAGGCTTAATTATCAAAAGCAGGTTTTCCTTCTCTTCAGTAACAGAAATTAAATCTGTAGTTGAAAGGACTGAGGACCCTATTCAATGGCGGCATAACACCCCGGAACTTTCCAGAGAAATGCATTCCCACCCCCTTTTATTTCGATCTGTATTATGCCTCAACAAATGGAAATCAGCCTGCGAAAGTAACAGATGGATCCCAGTGGAATTAAAGAATGGAATTTATACGAGAAAACCGTTTCTTCACTTTATCAAGCGTTCGGACATTTCTTTTTCATCGTTTATTAATCAAATGGTGAGTAGGGTAGGTTTCATTTTTTTTTTTTCTCTTTTGGGAAAATCAAGATTGCATTCGGCGAGAAAGATAGAGCTTCATCTGATAATTACTGACATCAAAAATTATGTTCATAGCTTTTATAAATTTTTAAGCATCTAGTTCAGATACCATCTAAAAATGTATAGAAAAATGTAATTTCCGCAGGTTATTCTTTGTTTTGGTTTGGTTTATTTTGTTTTACGGTATATCAACCTCAATGGGTTATTTAATGCCGACAAAATTTTTTATTGCTGGTAATATTTCGTTTTGTAAAAAAACCTGTTTCTGGTAATAATTTTCCTTCAAAATTGTATTACTAGTAATATTTTTTTTTCAAAAATATATTGCTGGTAATAGTTAACTATTTGCCCATAGCTGGGACCCTAACAGGTGCTACCACACCGGGTCAGGATGGACCTGGGAACACCAGCAATTAAGAGGTGGTTCCACGCTCCTCAAAACCTCCAGATCAGAAGCCTTGTTGCTGGACGTAGTTTATCGTCTTACCCAGGACGTGGATGTAGTTTAACGTCTTATCCAGGACATAGGTTATTGTTTAGAAACTGACTTCAGAATTTTACTATTTCAAGAATAAATCAAAATAAAATTGATATCTTTTGCGTTAGATACATCAAATGAAAAATATATTCAAACTAGAATTCTAATTATGAATCACCACAAGCAAAATATGCAAATTTTTACTGTATTCGGTTAGTAAAATCTTTGTAAAATATTATAAGAGATTACAAAAAGAGCTACTCAATGAATAAGATTTGTTAGATCAGTTGTTAGACTATAATTAATAAAACCAAAATGTAGATAAGAGTGTATATAACACCATAATATTGTCGGGCACAAATTATAAGACAAAATGTTTTAAATTTGCATTGTTTTTTGAAATTCACACTAAAAATACTGCACTGTATAGCATATTACATCATAATATGCTAAATTGTTCAGTATAATTTCCAATTGAAGTAAATGAAGGACTTATTTGATAGCGCAATCATTTAGTAATAATGTGATTGTGCTTTGCATCTTGTCAATATACAATTTGTAAATATTCAGTAAATTAAAAATTTGATAAGGCTTTCACTGATCACCGGAATGAAATACCCAGGCTACGATTTTGAACCTCAACTTAATTTTAAATCCATTTCCTCAAAAAACGGTAAAAATTTGGAAAAGGATATTTTGTATCTTTAGTTATTATTTCAAACCCCAAATTTAAAATCGAGTGCAATACCAGTTTTCTAAAACTGACCTGCTCTAATGTGCAGTCAAGTTTTTTGTTTCTTTTTAAGTGTCTTAATAAAAAAAAATACAATGAAATTTAAATACATTGATAAAACAATAAGTGAAAGGCATGTTAAATTGTATATTTCTTCTTCTATGTACCGTATCCTCATTGAAGTTGATATGCCGTAAAACAAACCAAACCAAACTAATATATACTGAGATAGATAGATAGATAGATAGATAGATAGATAGATAGATAGATAGATAAAAAATATTACCAGAAATAAAAAATCTTGTCGGCATTAAATAACCCATTGAGGTTGATATACCGTAAAACAAACCAAACTTTCCTAATCCCTTTTCTGTCAAACATTTAAACAAGCTCATTAGCTAGGTTACTCACTCTTTTCCTCTGTTCCTTTTGCCTTCAATATGTCCTGTGAGTGTCAAATTCTACAAGTAGTCTTTCCTCATTATTTGCCCTAGAAATGTTCGTTTCCATGTCGTCTTCGTTTCCATTTTCTCTAAACCTTCGTCGCTTCTCTCATATTCAAGAGAAGTAAATAGAGCCACATTTACCTTGCTTCAAGTCGCTTCTTCATCTGTGGTGAGAATGTCCAGCATTCACTGCCATAATGGTGGACCGATATTACGTAAAAGTTCAATAATTTTTTTCTCTGTTTCTAATGAAATTTTCTTGTTCCTTAATTCGTTGCTTTGATTTTGGAAGGCATTTTTCGTTATCCCAAATGCACCTTCGGATTTCGGTGTCGCATGATTCATCTATTGCTTACTCAATAGATCGCCAAAGAACTACTCAAGGTAGAATTGGTTGGTTGGATTTTGGTTGATTTTGTTTAGCGACATATCAACAGGGTGAAGTAATGGATAGCGGATCGGATTGAGCCGAGTTCGAACTCCAGTCGAATCCAATACATTCACTTACGAGCTAATACCCTTGGGAAATGTATGAATCCTCCTCTTCTCCCCCCACCAGCTATGGGTAAATAGCAGGACAGACCGAGTTCTATAGCTTTGGATGGCAACTGGTCTACTGCAGAAAGAAATGGCAACCTACTGCAGGAAAAAAATCTGCGTCGTCAGTCATGTGTCGAAAGATACATGATCGCCTAAGCGTGTATTAATCATGGCACATAAATGACTGACTGATTTTCCAGTCGAATCCATTACATTCACTTACATGCTAATACCCTTGGGAAAGGTATGAATCCTCTTCTTCTCCCTCTACCCAGTTATGGGTAAATATCAGAACAG
>OZ010589.1:59766473-59771473 GCA_963932145.1 Acanthosepion lycidas
ATTACCAGAAAACCAGTGGATTACAAATTGTATTCTCTGGTTAACTAGCTTCGTGTCAAAAACATAATTTAGAACACAATGAATAGATCATATAAACATGAATATAAATTCAGGGTGCGATGAATAACATAACGTCAATCAGCTAAGTAACAAATTTTATATTTGTATTAATCCTATATATATATATATATATATATATATATATATATATATATATATATATATAATATGAGTGTGTGTGTGTGTGTGTGTAGGATGTATAATAATACCCGAGAGCAAAATGAAGATGATGAGACAAATGGAACATTTTTATCAAAGATGCGTTTCGCTTCATCAGTTTGACAGTAAAAGAAAGACAAATCAGCGCGAGGAAAAATTTCTTAGGAACTCTGAGGAAAAGTGAGCATCATAGATCAAATTAATTCCTCCATTTTATCACACTTAACACACTTTTTCCTGCGAAAAATATATATATATATACTAGATGCGATGGATAAATTGTCGTCTAAATTACGCAAAATTGAAAATAACACTGACATGTCATTTTTACAGATATATTTTCCAAAATTACACAAAAATATCTTGAAATACTAAAGAGTATATTTATTCCATAAAATCGCCATTGGTTTCAGCCGCGGCCTCCAGGTGACTTCGGAATCTCTTGCATCTCTTATGGACGGCCTCCTTGTTTAAGTTGGTGAATGCTGCCAATTGATCTTCAGTTCATCTTTGGTGTTACAAGGAGTTTTGTTGATCTCTCGCTTAATTCGTAATAACCAAAGGGATTGCAGTCTGGGGAGTTAGGTGGCCAGATGTAAGGGGTGATGTGGTAGCAGAAATTGTCTGACAGCCATGACTAGATTCTCCTGCTTGTGTGGCATGGTGCAGAGTTCTGTTGCCAGACATAGGGTCTTCAAGCAACCATCTAGGGTAGTAGCTCCTCAAGGCACTTGATGTAGGCCGTGTTGACTCTGAGGCGCTGTGGGAAGATGAATAGAAGTAAAACGTCGTTATCACTAGTGATCACACCGTGTATATACATATATATATATATATATATATATATATATATATATACATACGGTCACTTAGGGCGTGAAGCTGTTATTCAGCATGCAGTTGTTCTCTATGCCCATACATAATATATATATATATATATATATATATATATATATATATATATATATATATATATATATATATATGTACATAAAAAACAACTATATATATATATATATATATATATATGGACATAAAAAACAACTATATATATATATATATATATATATATATATATGGACATAAAAAACAACGATATATATATATATATATATATATATATATATATATGTTCAGAAGTCGTCGAATTTGGTTGCAAGTCACAGTCACAAAATGTTCAGTTATGGCTTATCTTTGTGGACGAGTCTTAGAACTTTTTGGACGACCGTTGAATGTATACGTGCGTGTGATTTGGTATATAGATAAAAATGTATGATTACAAACGCATCTACAGCTCAAATATCTGAGAAGTGTTTTAGCAGAGGATGAAAAATGGGATACCGAAATCCGAACAAGCATTGGAATAACAACAAAATTTGCCATTGAAAAGCTAAGAATCAAATAAAAAAAAAAGTGCCAAACTAGTCTGTAACATTGATTCTCTTATATGGCATTGAATGCTGAACAATTTCCTCACAGAAAACCAGAAAACTGGAGGCAACAGAAATGTTGTCCTACAGAAGGATGCTGAGGATAACATGGACGGATCGCGTAAACGAAGAAGTTGTTTTAAGGAAAATGGAAACAGAGAAATGGATTTTTAAAACAAACGATGGTGGCGATTACGCGCTTATCACTGTCGCTTATCACTCGTAGATAACTTAATAAGTGGTGATAAAATGTGTTAACGCCTTTACTATTGTTCTACTGAGACTTTATCTGTTAATTTAAGAAAATGACGGGTGAGCGCCTTTTTTAAGTATTCAGTAATCTTAAAAATGTTGGAAAATATTCTCCGTAATCTAATTTTAGAAATGTTGAATTTAAATTTGCTATAATCATTGTTCTTATGTCGTGTATGCTCGACCATACTTTCAAACAGGTTACGTAATATTTTATATACTTAAAAAAATTACAAAATTTTCAAAAAATATTGGATGTAAACGACTTTTACTAAGCTTTTCAATTTCTGTCTCGTAAATATAGTTTTCACTTAACGATACCATCTAACAGGATTTTTTAAAAAAAATGAAAATAATTCTTGTAAAAATTCATTGAAAAATATTTTTTCTTAAGACAATAATGTCCTTAATATATCTCATTTATAAAGGCAGTTAAAAGCTTTCATAAGTAAATAATGTCATAGTTTTACTGCATTTTTTATTTTAAGATTAAGAGCAGATTTTCAATTTAAATTCACCAAGGATTCCTGGTTTTAACCGAGAAAACAAATTTTGAGATTGAAATTTAATGGAAAGAAAAAAGTATACTTATATTCAGAATCAGAAAGGGACAGTTGAAATTTATTTGGCACACAATGAGGAAAGAGGGCTTGGAGAATTTGACATTCACAGGACATATCAACAGCAAAAGGGATAGCGGGGGACAGCGTGCCTCCTAGGTGACAAGCTTTTGTAAATGGATGGCGGAACAGAAGGTGGGAGGAATAGCAAAAAGACAAATTTTACTACGAGCCACAAAGGATAGAGAATTGTGGAGGGTCATGATTGCCCACGTCCTGAAGGGTAACTCTACATAAAAGAAGGAGTTAGAACCATATAACTGTCGCTTCTTTATCCCTGAAGACATTGCCCAGTATTCACTAGCTTATAGCTGATCAGATATTACATAACAGTTCAGGAATTTTCATTTTCTAACAAAATTTTCCTTTCTCTTAATACTTTGCTTAGTTTCCAGAAAACATTTCCCAATATATTTGTGTCATATTTCCCGTCATTTGTTACGTCCCTACATAGTTGAATTTCTGTAGCTAATTGGTTTTTCTCCCCAATACTTAAATCACACACTGGACAGTCTTTTTGTTTCTGTATTATTCGATATTTACTGAGTGCTTCACACTTATGGACTTGTGCCCTGCAAATATAAGTTTGGTCAATAACACTTTATGAAAAAAAAAAATACATTTGTTTTATTTTGTCCTCTATGCGTCAGTTACGCCTTCAAGCAATAACAAAATAATTTGGTTTGAAATTATTATTATGTATTCATAAAATTCTTACAATCTAATAATATTTTCTGGCTTTAAATAACCTGCAAAACGGTTGATAAGCCGTAAAATCAACTGACCGGCATTTTTCTGTTTAATATCGTCCTCGCCCATAGAGGTGGCTTATCTTCTTCTATGTGCCGTGTCTCTTCAGGACATGGCCCTCTACAACTTCCTCTCTCTCTCTCTCTTCTAATCTTTAGCAGCGTTTCTTCTCTTGCCAAGCTTCCCGCCCTCTGTTCCGTCGTTCATTCGCACGTGCCTTTCTCTATCACTTTTATCCTCGATACGCTATGTGAGTCTTAAGTTTTCTAAGCCTTCCTTCCTCATCATGTGTCCAAGAAATGTCATCTGCTGCTTTCTGATTCTGTATATTCGTATCCTTTTTGTCTCCATTTTCTTTAACACTTCCTTGTTGCTTACTTGCTACGTCCATGGTATTCTCAGTATCCTTCTGTAGACCTAGATTTCTGTTGTCTCCAGTTTTCCTCATCATATGTGATGTGATTGTTTAGCATTCACTGCCATGCAAGAGGATTGATATCACACAAGCAATTCAATACTCTTTTCTCTGTTTCTATTGATTTATTGGTTTATTTTGTTTTACGGCATATCAACATCAACGGGTTATTTAATGCCAACAAGATTTTTAAGATAGGTTCGTATGAACAGAATATGTATTCTTTGTAAGAAATCAGTTTGTAATGTATTGGTGGTAATATTTATTTTTTTCAAAAATGTATTGCTGCTAATTTTATTTTTTTCAAAAATGTATTACCGGTAATATTTTTTTCAAAAATGTATTGCTGGTAATATTTTTGTTTACAAAAATGTATTGCTGGTAATATTTTTTTTTCAAAAATATATTGCTGGTATTTTTTTTCAAAAATGTATGGCTGGTAATATATTTTTTTTTCAAAAATGTATGGCTGGTAATATTTTTTTTTTTCAAAAATGTATTGCTGGTAATATTTTTTTTTCAAAAATGTATGGCTGGTAATATTTTTTTTTTCAAAAATGTATTGCTGGTAATATTTTTTTTTAAAATGTATGGCTGGTAATGTTTTTTTTCAAAAATATATTGCTGGTAATGTTTTTTTTAAAAATGCATTGCTGGTATTTTTACTATAACAAATATTTTTATGCTTTCATTGTGTTTTGACCCCAGTTTAGGTGTTAAGTATTTGTCCATAGATGGGACCTTAATACGTGCTACCACCCCGAGTCAGGATGGACGTGGGAACAACAGCCATTAAGAAGTGGTTCCACGCCCCTCAAAACCTCCCAATCAGAGGCCTTGCTGCCGGATGTAGTTTATCGTCATACCCAGGATACTTCTTTGTTTCTAAAGATCTTTTTCCTCTTTGATGGTACTTTGTCTCGTTTTTCGAAGGCATATTTCGTTAATTCCACGCGCGCTCAGATTCCGGTGTCGCTTTCTCCCCCCTCCTTCTTTTTTTTTTATTTGCCATGCCTTTTCAGGACGCTGGCGATCGTGGCTCTCTACAATTTTCTGTTTCTTGTATCTCTTAGTAAATACTGTCTTATCGCTATATCATCTAATCGCTGTTCTGTCAAACATTTACAGAGTCTCGTTAGATAGGTTATGCGTTGCTTCCTCTGTTTCTCTTGCATTCAACACGTCTTGTGAGTGTCAAATATTCTAAGCCCACTTTCCTCATTATGTGCCCTAAAAATTTCAACTATTTCTTTCTAATGTTAAGTATAAATGTCCTTTTCGTTTCATTTGTCTCTAACACTTCGGCATACTTCT
>OZ010589.1:59773973-59788973 GCA_963932145.1 Acanthosepion lycidas
ACAAAAGAAAGAAAGAAAGAAAAACAAAAGAAAGAAAGAAAAACAAAAGAAAGAAAGAAAGAAATATGAAACAAAAATAAAAGAAGCATTAAACAAAAAAGAATGAAAGAAACATGCAACCAAAAAGAATAAAAGAAAGAAACAGAGAAAGGAATATAAAACAAACGTGAAAGCAATAAGCATGAAACAACTAAGCAAAAAGAAAGAAAGAAAGAAAGAAAGAAAGAAAGAAAGAAAGAAAGAAAGGCAAAACTGAAAGTAAGGAATTGGGAAAAATTCGGAAAGAAAGAAAGGAAGCAAAATTCCTAAGTAAGGAATTAGGAAAATTTCGTAAAAAGAAAGAAAGAAAAATTGATGGCAAGGAATTAGGAAAGAAAGAAAAAAAGAAAGAAAGAAAGAAAGAAAGAAAGAAAGAAAGAAGCATGAAACAAAAAGAAAGAAACAAAGAAGTATCAAAATAAAAAACGGAAGGAAAAGGCTAGAAAGACAATATCTAAGTTTCAATTCCTACTAATCCAGAATCATAAAAAAATTAGTAGGCCTTGCATATAAATAAATCCGATATGGTTGCTGAAATGTGATAATAGAAAACAAAATTTATACTTGAGTCTATATTTTTTTATACTTGAGTCTATAGTTGGACGCAGGTCGTGTTTTTAAACTTGAATCCATATGCAGATATAGAACGTGTTTATAACTGAGTCCATAGTTAGACAGAGGTCGTGTTTATACTTGAATCCATATTTAGTTGTTGAAAGCGTTTATAATGGAGTCCATAAATAGACATAGAATATATTGATACTAAACCCTTGTATATACAACCTAGAGTTTAGCGCTATTCCGCGTTTTCAAGTATCCACTAAGAACTAAGAAAATATCTTCCGCTGATAAGGGAAGGGAAGTATTGAAGAATACAGTTTTTTAATGCCTTACATACACGGATAAATCTGCTACGTAAAAATAATTATATTTTCGGATCACCAAGCTGACGGTGAATAAGGTGAATATAGTTTGTAGCGACTTGATCACCGTCAATTTCGGGGCATATTAAGCAGCGCCATTTTTTTTTTACGTTTACTGACTACAGGCGAAGGCAATATAAGACATATGAATCCTATTTAAAGTAGGGATCAATATGTAATCGAATTCGATTAGGTGCAAGTTTTCTAGTTATTCATGACATTTTCATAATGCAGAAAAGGAATCAGGTAATTTAAAATTTAATGCACAATATCTACTGTAGGTATCGATTTATCTCGCAAGATAATGGTAGCGCCCTCTTTGATCAAACATTGTCCTTTTGCGAGCAGTGCTTGGAGTGGCTTAACAGACCAATCTTTGCATGGCACTCTCTTCTGCAGGTGTTGCAAATGATGCCGGAATATGGAATTCAGGTCTGACATTGTTGTCTATGCTTTCTTCGTAGTCTTCTGATCTCCAACAGTTGGCTTCGCCTTTTCCCGGCCTTCGTGACATCTCCTTGAATAGCATGGCGCCAGCCGCTACGATCGTCTGCTAGCTGTTCCCAGATACCAGAATCGATGCCTGTATTTTTCAGGTCCCTCATGAAAACATCCTTGAAACGAAGTTTAGGGAGTTTCCACCGAATGGTGTTCCATGACCAGTTCACCGTACAAGATGTCTTTTGATATACAGTACAGGGTATCTTATGTTGTTATTTATTAAGCTTTGCTTAGTTTTAGCACAAGGCCACAATTGAAAAGTCGCTACTGCTTAATAAAAAGAAACGTCTATTCAGATAAGGGTATCAACTAAAAATAGTGATTAATATATATATATATATATATATATATATATATATATATATATATATATATATATATATAATGATAATAAGAAGACGGAGACTTTAATTATCCGTTTCGATTATAATTTATTTCGTGAACACCGATGAGTTCAACTCTTCAGATCGAAATCTCCGCCGCCTTCTTATTATCATTATAATGCTCTGTATTCTACATTGAGCTCTCCCTGGATTTATATCCTCCTCGGAATTATTCCTTCCAGTCACAAACTGGTAAAACGTATATATATATATATATACATATATATATATATATATATATATATATATATATATATATATATATATATATATATATATATTGAGAGAGAAAGAGCGAGAAAGGGAGAAATGATGCGAAATAAAAGCGAATAAATAAATAAAAGTGAATGCAAAAATAAAGTTCAATAACTTGTGATGGATGAGTGAAGGAAGAAAAAAGAAAGACGAAAAAATTTAAAACATTTTAAAAAGTTTGAAAAAGAAGAAAAAGAAAATTAATAAAATGGAAGATAAAAGAAAGAATATTTTATGAATAAGATATATAACCATTAGGTAAGTATGTGAATTAAGAAAGAAAGAAAGAAAGAAAGAAAGAAAGAAAGAAAGAAAGAAAGAAAATCACAGAAAATGTGTCGACATATCGGCACCCGATTCTCTGTGCGGGTACTAGATGAGATACCCGAGTAATTTATCTGATAAGTTGCGAGTGCATGTTACCGTATCTGCGACATCCATTAAAAGTTAAAAGGCGCTGACGTCTTCCCCTAATTCTCTCTCTCTCTCTCTCTCTCTCTCTCTCTCTCTCTCTAACGCCATTTTACTGCTATTTACACCTTTTCACTTGTTTTTCTCTCTCTTCACTTCTCTTTTTACCTCTCCTCTCTTTCTCTCTCTCTCTATCTCTAAATATATATAGATAGAGAAGGTGAGAAAGACATATATATACATTTCTAACTTTCTTTTTAATACCCTTTTACTGCTGCTTACACTTTGCCACTCCTTTTTCTCTCTCTTCTATTATTTCACATCGTCTCTCTCTCACTTTCTTTCTCTCTCTGCCTCCCCTCTCTCTCTTTATCTATCTATCTACATATATATATATATATATATATATATATATATATATATATATATATATATGAAGATAGGTGAAGAAACCCCCTACAACAATATAATAAAAACAAAAATAGGGAAAATATTCATCAAAATAATTGACAAACACTTCCCTAAAAATAAGCAAATTATCAAAATTTATCAAAAGTAAATAAATAAAATCAAAATTAATTACAACTGCATGGATAACATGGAGAAAATAATAACTAAGCACAATAAAAAATACTCAACAAAACCTATAACAATTACAACAACAATAACAATAACATGCAGTATTAAATGTAATTACAGAAACAAAGAAAATTTCCCACTTAACGATAAATGTGTAACGAATAACATTATACAAAGCTGCCGTAAATAATAATATTAACAGACGAAAAGATTACATAAGCGCCACAGAAATATTTACTGCTTATAAACTTCAAAACTGCTTATAAACCTTGCCAACCGGACGCTCCTTTGTGGCCGAATCGGTTAGGCACGCCCGGATAAATGATGCAGGTTCGAATCCTGTCAAAGGACGAATATTTTCTATGAAAATTTCTCGGACTGAATGTCCGAGAAATTTCCGTAGAAAAATGAAATAAATAAATGTTATTTAATACGGTTTATTATAAACAGAGCAATTACATACATATATATATATATGTATGTATAAAAGAGATATATAAGATATATATTATATATATAATAAGATATATAATATATATATATCTTATATATATATATCTATATATATATATATGCATATACATGCATTCATACATATACACATATGTGTGTGTACGTATGTGTGAATGTATGTATATGTATGTATGCGCGTGTATATAAAATATTTATAATTTAAGCATTAATATCAATTCTTTATGTAAAAAACGAAATACAACTTCCCTAACAAAAAAATAGAATGCCCCAAAATAAATCGGTCACATGTCTAGAGTCTGAACATATCTCGACAAAGTCGGCAACAGTCGGGAAAAAAAAGCGAAAAAGGTAAAAAAAAAAAAAAAAGAGAGAGAGAGAGAGAGAGAAGGCTAAATGAGCGAGTGTAAAATGAAAAAAAAAAAAAAAAAAACGAAGGACAAATGATCACGACAACCTACACGTACACACATACACGCAGACGAGATGGCTGCACGAGTACAAACGTACACACGGACACAAAAAGTATGTATATAAAAATGAAAAATTCGAAAAAAACATAAGCAGTAAATTGTTGATACCCACTGAAGAGAAGACGAACAGGTTTGCCTACGAAACTCTGAAGTCGCGATGCTGAAGTTAACCTCAATCACCTAAGTGACAAAGCCATAGTCATCATCATAATCATCATCATCATCATTCGACCGTAGTTGGGATCATCGAGCCAATGCAAACTTGCATGCTTTAGCTGTATAGTATGTGTTTCACCATCATTACATATACTTTTGAATTCAGGGCTACTTTCCAGTCAAGCGCGTGAGTTAATCGTGAGGATACGAGGTTTTGTTATTTTTCAGTCAGGCTTGTGAGCCAAGTCTGAGACCGAGAGACAGACTCTCGGCGACTGTCGAACTCTCTGCATTAGCAGAGGGGAACCCGGACGAGGCTTTGCCGAAGGGCAAGGTTTCGTCCTGGGAGAATGACAGGGCATGAACCCGTCTAGGCGGGTTCAGAAAGGCCATATTTTTGGCCGAGCCTACGGGCTCGGGGATACCCACATTAAAACGGCCTTTTGCCACATTCGATCCTCGTGGGTGGATTGATAAATATAGAGAATACGATTTTTTTTTCTTCAATCAGGCCCGTGAGTTAAACGTAACGAAACGAGATTTTTTTTTTCAGTCAGGGGCGTGAGTCAATATGTCAGGATACGAGATTTTATGTTTTTCATTCAGGCCCATGAATTAATTGTGAAGATACCAGATTTTGTTATTTTTTACTCAGGCGGACATAGATAGATAGATAGATAGATAGATAGATAGATAGATAGATAGATCAACAGTCATAGTGTTAAGTCTTCATTCCATTTAATCGTGAGGATACGAGATTAAGATTTTTTTTTTAAACTGTCAAGCATGAACTGTGACTTGTGGAAGTGAAACAAAAATGGTGAATAATAAGTAAGAACTTCTAGAGGCACTAAACATCTGATAAAGCCCAGAGAACACATCGGCTGAAATATGCTAAAAGCAACAATTATGGGATTAACATAGCCTACATAATAAAGAAGAAACATTTGGCGGATGTCATAGTTAGCCTTAAGTTCGATAGTTTTTGGAATTTATAAGCAAAGAAAAATTGTGAGGAATATTTATGTAAACGAGCTAGCATGCACCGACTTACCTCTCAAAGATTTTAGAGGATTCCCCGCTTTCGTGGTAACAACGATGTATATATGGCGATTTTCCAAGCGTAGCTTAGATGTGAAAGAAAGCCGAAAGTATGGGGACACCCAGTGAAGATTGAACTCACTACTCATTCGTTCTAGCGAGTCCAGCTTGCTAACCATCACCTCACCTCACGTTAGCCAAACGAGCGTGTGTGTGTATATATATATATATATATATATATATATATATATATATATATATATATATATATATATATATATATATATATATATATATATATATATATATATATGTGTGTGTGTGTGTGGGTGTGTTTGCGTGTTTGCGCCAAGGAATGTGCCAGGTTTGGTTGTATAAATTTATATTCTAGGTTGTCAAATTTAACTTTGCCTTCTCCCTTTTTACTTTCCTGTTTAATTCTTCTGCGACTTTCTCTGTTCTATCTTCGCCTACAAATTGTTGAGAATCATAAAAATGACTTTACTCTTCTTTTATATAACTTTTTCGTTTTTTTTTTAACTAAATGTCTTTTCACTTGTTTATTATTATTATTATTATTATTATTATTATTATTATTATTATTTCTCCATCTTCTTTTCCACACCTGCACACTGTTTCTTCATACAGTATTAACGTTTGTCTTGTTTGATAAACAACGGTCAACCTGGAAGAATTTCTTTGCATAAAGAATTCAAAAGCCAACGTTATCATTGGAGTCAAGTGTTGTTGAAGCAAGATAAGTAACACTGTGGGCTAATAAACCAAAAGGTGAAAACGTTTCTTAGCGTGCGCTATTTTAATCAGTCGGATTACGAAACATTTGTTTTGACAGATAGATAGATAGATAGATAGATAGATAGATAGATAGATAGATAGATAGATAGATAGATAGATATGAAAAGACTGGCATAAATAATGAACATCCTTAGATAGATAGATAGATAGATAGATAGATAGATAGATAGATAGATAGATAGATAGATAGATAGATATGAAAAGACTGGCATAAATAATGAACATCCTTAGATAGATAGATAGATAGATAGATAGATAGATAGATAGATAGATAGATAGATAGATAGATAGATATGAAAAGACTGGCATAAATAATGAACATCCTTAGATAGATAGATAGATAGATAGATAGATAGATAGATATGAAAAGACTGGCATAAATAATGAACATCCTTAGATAGATAGATAGATAGATAGATAGATAGATAGATAGATAGATAGATAGATAGATAGATATGAAAAGACTGGCATAAATAATGAACATCCTTAGATAGATAGATAGATAGATAGATAGATAGATAGATAGATAGATAGATAGATAGATAGATAGATAGATATGAAAACACTGGCATAAATAATGAACATCCTTAGATAGATAGATAGATAGATAGATAGATAGATAGATATGAAAACACTGGCATAAATAATGAACATCCTTAGATAGATAGATAGATAGATAGATAGATAGATAGATAGATAGATAGGCAGACAGAGATAGATAGATTCCCTTTTAGTCGATACAGTTTCCGTCGGATTACGTTTTCGCTTACCCTGGCGTTGTATTGTTTTAGGAATAACTAATTCAAATGTATCGTAATGTACGTCCATCGCTAAATTAAATTGTACTGGTTGCTTATATTGTGCATATCTAGACCTCGATTAATTTATGTCTTCTATGTTGAAATCGTCAACCTTCGATAATGTACATCATACTACCAAGGTGTCGAATAATTTTTCCTTCGAGCCAATTTTCTTTTCCGGCCTTAAAGCTTTTAAAGAAAACTTTATCGCTGATCTTAAACGACTTGGTAGTTTCAAATTTTCGACTTTTCTTTTTATTCCATGGCAGTAATTTGTTAAAAATGGATCTAACTGTCCTAGCAATTACGAGATCTGCAGGTGACATTTTCGCGGCCATGTTTGCATCTGATGTCGATATACGCTCAAAAATTCTTGTAGTGCCGTTTCTTCAGCTTCCAAGCCTTTAGCTTTTTTTTAATGCCTTTTTGAAGGTGTCAACAAGCCGTTCAGTTTGACCATTCAACCTCGGCTGATAAATCAGCATTGTCAAATGTTCAACTGCGTAGTTTTGCAGAAATTTTTAAACTCACTAGAAGTAAACTGAGTTCCATTATCGGATATCATGCTGTCAGCTACTCCAAACCTTGCAAAATGTTCGCGTAATAATGATTTTTAATCGTGTTACAGTCCATACTTTTAATTTTGCTTACGGATTCCATCGAAGCAATCACAGTATCTTCAAATTCTTCTTTACCTTTTGATATCAATCTGAACAAGCCATCTGTGTGTCTCAATTTCTTTGACGATAGAAATTCAATCTTGAAATCATAGTTCAATAAAATTGTAGCTTAACGCTGTCCTCTGTTTGCAGTATGAGTGGGAACCCCTTTCTTAGAACGGAATATACTTAATAATGGACGATTATCAGTTTACAGTATGAATTTTCTTCGTAAGATCACCCTTCCGAAAATTCTTTACAGAAAAAATTGTAGCAGGCGTCGCCTTTTCAATTTGACTGCAACATTTTTCCGTATTTGTTAATGAAGCGCGGGGGAATGCTTTTGCTGTACCATCTTCGAATTTATGGCCTATTACTGCTCCTACGCCGTATTCTGACTCGGCCGACACTACTGTTATCTGTCGCTACGGGCCGTAATTTAGTAGTTTTTTAATTCCTTCAAAAAAAACTTTTTGACATTCCGCCGACCAATTTCACTTTGAACCCTTCTTAAGTAAATTATTCAGAGGTGCTCGCAATTTGTACATATCTGGCGTATAAATATAATAATTTCATAATTCAAGAAATGATTGTAGGGTCACCATATTTGTCGGGGAAGGCAAGTCCTTAATGGCACTTGCTCTAATGGGATCTGGTCTTCTTCCTTTTTCTTCCTTAATCTGCCCTAAATATTTAATCTTATCTATAAACAACTGACATTTCTGTTCATTGAGTTTGAAACCTTAATCATGCAGTTTCAGAAATATTTGCTGGACGAGTTTTACGGGCTGTATTTTCGTAGCTCTCTTAATAATTATTTCATCTACGTAAGTGACAATACCGTCTAGTCCAACCAACATTTTATCCACTATTTACTGGGAAATACATGAGGCTACTTTTACACTGAAGGGTAATCTTCTAAACTTATAGAGTCCTTTATGTGTATCAATAGTTAAATACTTCTGGCATTCCCCATCCATTTCGATTTGACGATATGACTCAGGTCAATTTAAAAAAAAATACCACCATTTACTTTGGCAAATATATCATCTGGAGTTGGTAGGGGATATACATGTGATAGTAGGTAGTCATTCAACCCAGTCGAAAAATCTGCACATAAACGAATCTTATTATTTTTCTTTCTAATATAAACCGCTTGTGTGGTCCATTCTGAATATTTTATTTTTTTCAATAACTCCGCGGTTTTCTAACCTATCTAGTTCGGTGTTAATAGACTCCAACTCAGCAAAGGTTATCTTTCTTTTAGGCTTAAAAACTGGTAGCACATTTTCTTTTAATTTGAAAAATGCCTTTGACTTTATACATTTGCCCAACTCCTCTGAGAAAATATTTGTGAATTTATTTTCTAGTTTACTAAATGTTTCTTTAGCTGTAATCTTTTTTCTGACGAACAATTAATTTTCCACAGAATTAATTAATCGGCCATTTCCATAGTTCAAATAATTCTAACCAATCGACGCCTAGTAAATTCGAGTTGGGATTTTTTAATACGTAAGTTTTTTTAGTTTTACCCGCAAAAGCGATGTTACATGTAATTTTCCGAAGAAAATTAATTTCTTCCCCGATATTCCTCTTGCGACTTTGTCGTTTTTTCAAGTTAGGTTTGCCAATTTTGTTCCAGGTTTATTCATCGATAACTGTAATATCGCTACCAGTGTCCAACTGAAATCTCACCGTAACGCTATTCCTTTTTACTGTCACGAATTTTCTATTACTTGAACGTTTCAGATTTTTAGCTGATAGCACTACTTTCAGCAAGTTAAGTTGTGTATTTCTTTTGCTTTTCAACGTGTATTAGCTTCGTTTGTGACCTGTTTTTACACAATTATTTTTTGGTTTTAAATGCACAGTCCTTTCTGAAGTGAAGCATACTACAACCATAGCATGGGTTAAGTTTGGCAGTATTTTTATTTCAGATTTTTTTTCTTTTGGTACTACTGTCTTTTTTTGGAATTACTTGTACTTCTGACGTGCCATTTTGTTCAATTTTTGCAGTATCGTGCCTTAACTCTTCCGCAACAGTCTGTATCGTTAACTTTGAATCCCGTTCAAGTTTTGTAAGGATTCAAGACCGTATTTCCGCATCGTTGCTTGATGTTAAACCTTTAACGAAGAATAGTCATTTAAATCTGTCTGGGAATAGTTTGTCCAGTTTAAATTTCCCACACTCACTGTTGACTTTACCGGCATATGTGATAAAATCTTCATCTTCGTCCTTAATAAGGTTCATGTACTGCCAATGTGTATGAAAAAGTTAATTCTTT
Organism: Acanthosepion lycidas; assembly: GCA_963932145.1. Taxonomy (NCBI): domain Eukaryota; kingdom Metazoa; phylum Mollusca; class Cephalopoda; order Sepiida; family Sepiidae; genus Acanthosepion; species Acanthosepion lycidas. The sequence continues at coordinate 59,783,766 of OZ010589.1, forward strand.
TCACCAAAATTTTTGATAATATCGATACTGTTTCGTTAAATGAAACTTTTTCTGGAGTATTCGGCAAAATAAAATTGAGATATTTTTCATCTTCAGCGGGACACAATTTTCGTAACAGAAAACGTACTTTCTTTTCATCCAACCATCCTTGATATTCTTCTCTGAAAATGACCTCGTGCTTTTTGAAATACAATAGGAATGTAATGTTTTCTTCTGGGATGTAATTAAGTTCATTAATTGAGTTAGTGACTGAGTCCGTTGAAACTCAAATTGACGCATGCTTGTTCTTTGTTTTCCAAGATTGCCTTCCACTGTTCTTGGTATTCAATCTGCTCCCGCTGCATGTGCTGTTATAGTTGCTGGATAATTATCTTCAATACTTCCATGGTGTATTATTTTCGTACAAGTAGTTCTAAAAAAGGAAGAAAAAGTTTTTTCCCAATAGCAGTACATCATATACCCTTGGAATTAATCGACTACTCTTCGTTGCCTTATGAATATACATGAATTCTTTTCCATGAAATTTGAATTTTCTTCGCCAGCGATTTAGGCTAAGCGAGATAATTTTTTTCTTTTTCGTGTGAATTCAAATCCTTGTTGCCACTATTATGTCTTCATTACATTAAATGAAGATTAAATGAAATATAATGTCGCTTGGAGTCGACGTAGTCTTACTGATTTCTGTAGTACGGATATAAGGCTCGTTCCAGGCTAGCTCACTGCTGACGATTCTAGGTGTTAGTATACATACTATTTGGACGAATCCAAGTCATATTCTGGAGAGGTCTGTTCATCTCCACAATAAATAAATAGATAGATAGATAGATAGATAGATAGATAGATAGATAGATAGTAGCCAATTCGCTTTTAGATTCGAAGCTCAGCCTATACAACCAATGTAAATAATGTAGATGATGATAATTCCTCATCCCAGAAATTCAGGTAGAGTTTGTTAACGGATTTTTATACTTTATTCACGTCATTTTATTATTAAAAATAAATTTAAACATAACCGCCCACTTTTTACCCATGCATGTATTTACATTTCACTCTTTTTTCCCATCAAAGAATTGTAAATCGGAATTGTAAATCGGTCTAAGCAGAGCGATTATCTGTGAAATTTTACTATTGATCTCTGCTAGAAATTAAACTGAAAGAATTTCTAACACGATTTCTTGGTTGGATGAACGATATGAACACTGCCTGTTTTTCCGTTATTAATTAGAATGTTGTGTAAGTGAAGAAGTATTTCTAATGTTTTCGTTGATTGTTTGCATCCAAGAAGTACAAAATAAAAACAAATTTAAAAAAAAAATGTATTGCATCTCAAATCAGAACGAAAGAAAGCAGACAAAAAAAGAAATTTAAAAATAATGGTAAAAAAATAACAGAAAAAATATTAATAAAACGTGGATAGAGAAAAAGTAACAATAGATTTTATTAATATTTGATATATCTCTATTTTTCTTAATTTGTCTGATCATCTGAGCGTGACGTCATTAGGATGGTGACCAATCAATTAACTCTCTAAAAAGAAGTCATTTTTGTTCTCCGTTGTTTTAGGGCGTTTAAATCTTCGCCGTTCTCTTACTATGATTTTATTTGTACGTGAGGAAGTTGAAATCAAATTTCTTTTAAAGAGAATAATTTCTTTTTTTATTAATCTTGATTATTAATCACTGAATTAAATTGTTTCGGTGCTCACTTTCTATGTCTTGCATTGAAAATGAAAAGAAAAAAAGAGATCCTTCAGTGGCCGGAAGACAAGCACCACTGACAGAATAGTTATTATATACGTGATGCAAATATGTGGCTGATGATTTTACTGTAGAAATGAATTGTAAATCATATAAATGCGATCAGAAATGAATGCAAGTATTACTGACAAGATAAAGCTCTTATATATAAAATGGAAATACGTTAAACATTAGTAAAAGGAGACACGTCAGTGGTCATGAACTAAGACAAGTGTTACTGACTAAATAGATTTATTTCACAATATATAAATTAGGAGGTATGGTGTTGTAGTGGACTGAGGAATCGGAGAACCGAGGTCGAATTTCTGTCGAGTTCATTATGTTAACCTATGTGATTTATTTCTGCAACCTTTGGGACGGTATGAATCCATCTCTTCGTCCCTCCCACCTAAGGGTAAATAGCAGGACAGACTGTGACCTAAAGCCTTGGTTGGCGACTAGTCTAGGAGAAGGAAAACTCTAAATTCAAACCAGCCATCTCCGTCAGGTCATCTTGCACAAGACACACTACTATTGCTATGGTGACAGTATGTGTGGTGCCCCTACAACCGAGTTAAGGGACTCATGATCATTATATATATATATATATATATATATATATATATATATATATAAGCATTTCCCCCCAGGCAAGGCGGGAGTGCCATTAATACTCAAGGGGTTAAAGAGAGTGAAATTAAGAAAAAAAGACTGGATAAAGAGGGGATTAAGGAAGAACGGGGATTAAGGAAGAACGGGGATCAAGGCATCAGAAGATGTCGATTGACATTACATTTAAATTTTTGAAGATCATAGTTATCAGGGAAGCAAGTAAGAGGAAGGGAGTTCCACTGTCGGGAAGTGCGAGAGAAGAAGCTATTGGCGTAAAAGATGCGATTACATTTAACTATTTCAGCAGTAAAAGAGTGGGACCGAGATGACAACCTAGTAACACGCTTAAATTCATGCAGTCGGGACACTAGTGAAAATAGCTTCTCGGAGCAGTAGCCATGAAAATATTTGTAGAAAAGACAGAGGGAAGCCACATCACGTCTGTAAGAAAATGATTGGAGTCGAGATGTCAAGTCAGGAGCGATCACATTGTGTATCCGTCTTTGGATTTTATTGAGAACCCCGAGATGAACAGCGGGGGCACCAGACCATATATGGCAACAGTATTAAGTGCATGGACAAATGGTAGATTCGTAGATGTGAAGGATGAACTCAGATGAGAAAAATCTTCTGTCGTGACACAGAGAACCAACTTTCCTTGCAGTACATGAAGCTATTGATTCAATGTAGTTGTTCCACCTCAGGTCAGTGGAAAACATGAGACCAAGAAGCCGCAGTGAGGCACTCTCGTGGAGTTGAGCATCAACCATGCTGATAGGATGTAGGGAGTTTTCTCTATAGTAGTTAAATGAGAGCAGTTTTGTTTTGGAGGCATTAAAATTTACAAGCCATTTTCTGCCCCAGTTAATCACAGATTGGAGGTCATTTTCGAGACCAACGGCCAGGATAGCTTTGTTAGCAATTTACTATTGAGACAGGAGTGAATGACAATGTCGTCTGCGTGAATGCCTACTTGAGAACTTGTGATATCAGAAAGATCATTGATGAAGATCAGAAACTGTGTAGGACCCAGGATTGGAGCCTTGGGAAACACCAGCGTTCGTATGAAAGGAACTGGAAGAGAATTTGTTCAGGACGACCTTCATTTCACGGTTTGATAGGAATGATTAGATTAAGTCAAATAACCGTCCTGAAATACAGTATTCCTGAAGCTTACTTGGTATATATGTTCAGTTATGGTCGTATACACGTAAGTGGTAGACCGGGCAAAGCGGAAACTAAGACTTTGCCAAAGAGTGGTAGGGGACTGATAGGGCGGTAGTTAGATGGGTCAGTAGGGTCTCCAGAGTTCTTAAAAACAGGGATGACAGAGGAGGACACCCAACAGGCTGGAAAGCAAGAATCAACGAGGTAATAATTGTATAGTTTGGGGAGAACTTGAGCTGGGTCAGGAGCACACTTCTTTGGGACTACGGCTGGTACCCTGTGATCACCACTTGCTTTATAATGAAATATATGCCGGGTGTAACAGCAAATTTGTCCAATTGGTGTAACAGCATAATTGACCATCCCACAAAATGTTTAATATCTAAAAAAAAAACCTACTAAACTGAGTTTCTTTTTTCCAGGTTTTCCGGTAACACGTTTAGCCATCTTGATACGATTTGTCGTAAGAATCACTGAAAAACACTTATTCAAGTTATTCAACTTGAAAGAGAACAGGTTAAAATCGTTTTGTGTCAGACCCACTGTTTTCCCAACTGACCAATGGTGAGAGGAAAAAGATCATTCAGGCCTTCAGCAATGGCACCAACATTCATACTCTGGCTTCCATCTTCAAAGTTCATTGAAAGAGAATCAAGAGAACGGTGAATAATTTAAAAAAAGAGAGAACAGTAGAGAGGAAAATTGGATCAGGAGGTTACAACAGCAAGAGGGATCATCATTTCAACATAGAGCTAAAGAGATCAATTAGAAAAGATCCAACTCAGTCAATAGGGCGTTTGGCACGTGAGAAAGGAGTTTCAGCTATGACAGTCCAAAGAGCAGTGAAAAAAAAAGACTTGAAAATGAAATCGTACGTGGAACCTGTGAGGCACAGAAATTTAGAAGGTTAGAAGATTAGAGAGGACGACGATCATCTTGAATAAGTTGTTAAATGATCCTGGAATAGTATATATATATATATATATATATATATATATATATATATATATATATATATATATATATATATGAACTTTATTTCAATATTTCACGAGCTACCGATCCTTAGCTATGATTAATTAATGATGGATCCTTAGCTATAATTAATTAATGATGAACATGTCATTTTCGTTTATGATCGATTTCATCACGATTCTTCTGTTAAGCTTGGAGATTAATGATACATTTTTATTGTTCAAAGTAGAGTCCAAAGTGTTATAAAAACCTCGGAGAATTCCAGAAAGATATATTTAATCATTTCTAAGATATAATATAACAAATGAACAATTTAGCTGTTACACGATTTGGACAATTTTTCTGTTATACCAGATTCATAAACATGTATTGAAGACTTGAATTGTAAATGAAATACTGTGAAAAATTATAAAACTGCATTGATTTTACTTAATAAAAGCGTGAAAAAATCAAGAAGAATCAAGAACAAATTGTCAGTGATCCAAAATTAACGCATGCATTACTGACAAAACAGGGCTATTATATGAGTAATAACGATCGACAGTAGTTATCGCCTCTAAGTGGAGATCACTCTAAACCATAAAATGGTTATCTTCACCTCAAGCAAAACGATACAGCCACTAAGCCCTAAGGAGTTACTAAGAATGAAGTTGGCCGGTTGGTTAATTTTGTTTAGCGGCATATCAACATCTCTATGGGTTACTTAATGCCAAAATCT
>OZ010589.1:59793973-59803973 GCA_963932145.1 Acanthosepion lycidas
TGTTTCCCACCTGCAAATGAAATTGAACATTAACTTCGGGACAGTTAAAAACAACTGATCGCTTCTTGGCAAACAGGAAATGGAATGGAACTTATTTCTAGAATTAAGAAAACAATTTTGGACGATAACCTAACTCGTTTGCAATACATAGCTGGTAAATCTCGGATTTTTTTTATGATTGGCACTGATGTCAATAACCTAGTCCTCCAGGGAAATACTTTCAAATTCTTTGCACTTAATGAATGAATACAATCCACAAGAGTCCGTGGAATCGCGTGTGTGTTCCTAAGTAAAAAAATTACTACAGGAAATAGTAAGATGCTTATTTGATTGATGCGTAGTTACCTCCCCTGATAAAATTCTCTGAACCGTGAAGTTTGATAATTTCTTAAAAGCAAAAAACAAAAACAAAAAAAAACTATGATGTGTATAGTTCTGATTACATTGCAATGAGTAAGAACGGAAAATTAAGAGACAGGAAAGAGGACGTGGATAAAAAGGTTTAGGGGATGAGATATGCGTCGAGTGTCGAAGTGTATGTGGGGAAATATTAGAGAAGAAGAAGAAGAAGAAGAAGAAGAAGAAGAAGAAGAAGAAGAAGAAGAGTGGTGAGGCATTTAGCAGATTAGCCATCTTTAAACGTTGCTTTAGTCTCTAAGGAAAACAGGAAGCTGATGATTAAAGAAAGAAGAACGAAGCAGGAAACTGAGAATAACTTAAAGAATTAATCACAAAGTGGAAAGATTTAAAAGAAAAGAAAGCAACAAACGAAGAGAACGAAGAGAAAAGAGCGATAAGAAAGAAAGAAAGAAAAAAAGAAAGCAAGAAAAAAAGAAAGAAAGAAAGTGTAAAAGACGCATTTTCGAACACGATAGAAAGAATAAGAAAAAATGAAAAAAATTCTAAGGGAAGAAAGACGGATAGAAGTTTTAGAAAACAATAAAAGAAGGAAAAAAAAAAGAAGAAAGATAGAAGATTTGTTAAACAACGGAAAAGGAGAAGTGGTAGAGAAAGAAAGGAAAGAAAGAAAACAATTAAAGAAAAAAAAGACATGTGGAAAGCGCATTTTACAATCAAGATACAGAGAATAAAAAAAAAGAAGAACTGAAAGAAAGAAAGAAAGAAAGAAAGAAAGAATGGATATTTGGAAAATGCATTTTACAAAAAGATACAAATAATAAAAAAGAAGGGAAAACTTTAAAAAAAAAAAGAAAAGAAGAAAGAAAGAAAGAATGAAAAAGTGGTAAGAAAAGAAAGAAAAATTAAGAAAACGAAATGGAAGATTAAAATAGTGTAAAAAGCGAAACAGTGGTTGAAAGAAAGAAAGAAAGAAAGAAAGAAAGAAAGAAGAAGAGAAAAAAGAAAGAGAGAAAGAAAGAGAGAAAGAACGAGAGAGAGAGAAAGAGAGAGAGAGAGAAAAAAAAGAAAGAAAGAACCAGAGAGAGAAAGAACCAGAGAGACAAAAATGAAAGAACGAGAGAGAAAGAAAGAAAGAAAGAAAGAAAGAAACAAACAAACAAACAAACAAACAAACAAACAAAAAAGAAAGAAAAACGAAGATACGAAATAAAAAAATAAAGGAAAACTCTGGAAAAAACATCGAATGAAAGAAATTTAGAAAGACAGAAAGAAGGGCGGAAAGAGAGGGTCCAAACAGAAAAGAAAATGAAAGGAACCGATAAAGGAACAGAGAGAAAAAAAAAACAAAAACGAAATAACAATATTTGATATATTGAAAAGGCAAAGAGGAAAGAGAAAAGAATATTTACTAATTTCAGAGAAAAGAAGTACAATGTACAACAAAAATAGAGAGAGTGAGAGAAAGTGAGAGAGAGAAAATGAGAAAGTGAGTGAGTGAGTAAGAGAGAGTAATGAGAGAGAAATGAAAAAAAAAATGCGTGACTGGCGGAAGTTTTTTTTTTTTTTACGTCAATTTACGTTTAGGTCCACGTCAGCATGAACATATGTCGCCAAGCGAGCAGACGGAAATTTTGGGTGTCATTATCCCCTCCACCCACATCACCTGTGGGGTGTCACCAAGCACGAGCGCTCTGGTTACAGACAGAGCACATACATAAACCTCCCCCCCGCCACAAACACAGAGTAATAACATAATTATCCATATACATCAGATTCCATCTTGCACATTTACAAACCTACCATTCAATCGTGCGTTGAATACTGTTGCCATATCTGGCCTTGTGCTCTTGCTATTCATCTCGAAGTTCTCGACAAAATCTAAAGAAGGATCTGCAATGTAATCGGTCCTGAACTGGCATCTCGACTTCAGTCACTTTCTCAGAGACGTGATATGGCTTCCCTCTGTCTTTTCTACAAATATTTTCATGGCAACTGCTCTGACGAGATTTTTTCTCCTGGTGACCCGACTACATGAATTTAAGCGGGCTACTAGATTGGCATCTAGGTCTTGCCCTTTTACTGTTGAAATAATTAAATAACAGCCACTTCTACGCCAACAGCTTCTTTTCTCACACTTCCCAACAGTGAAACTCCCTTCCGTTTACTTGCTTCCCTGAAAATTACAGTCTTCAAAAATTTAAATACATGAATCGCAATCTTTGTCTTCTAGAACTCCGTTCATCTTTTATCCTTTCCTGACCCCCCTCCCATACCCAGTCTTTTCTTTCACTTTCACTTTCACTTTCACTCCCTGTAACCCTCTGCGTACAAGTGGCATTACCGCCTTGCTTAGTTTAAGGCGAAATGATTAAAAAGATAACAGCACTATTCTATCGGTAATGTTTACCTTCATTTCTAATAGCTGACAATACCGTTTCTTTGATTTTCAATGCAAATATATAGTAAAATCAATCTATGTTCCATGTTCCTTTAGAACGTGGTCGATTATAGCTCTTCACAACTTCCTATCCTTTGTAATTCTTAGTAAGGTTTGTTTTTTGCTATCTCTCCTAATCTCTGTTCTGTTAACTATTTGGCAGAAGCTCTTTAGATAAAGCATTCGCTACTTTCCTCTGTGTCTCTTGACATCAATATATCATGTGAGTGTCAAATTCTCCAAGCCCACTTTCCTCATTATTTACCCAAGAAATTTGTTTCTATGTCTAAGTGTCATTTTTGTATCCATTTTCCCTAATACGTTCTTGTTACTGGATGTTAAATATGCATGGTATTCTCAGCATCTTTCTGTAGAACTACATTTCTTTTATCTCTAGTCTCTTCTTCATCTGTGAGGAGATTGTATTTACATTATACGTAAAATATCGCTATCCTTCAAGTAACGTCTGCCTTAAATCCTGATCACTGTTCATCAGATTCTTCCTGATTTTCATTGCATTTATTTTGAAAATTGTTATAATGCTCGTAGAAGCTCGTAGTTCTGGTTAATAATAATCCAAGAAAAACACTGGAACTAGTGAAGAAACTAGATTAGTGAAGAAACTTTTTAATCATATGGGTTAATAATACAATAATATGGAATACTGTAATGTAGTTAATGCGAGAATGTATGCGATTTCTGGTCCTATGAGCTCATGTTCCTCTCATAGTGAATAGAAGAGTCTAAATTCATCGATTTAATGTATCCAAAGGTCGGTCCTCTTTCTATGCAAGACCTCCAGTTCTAAGATACACATTCTCTTTTGAATATGTATTTCCTCCTTTTGGCGCCCATTTCCAAAACTTCCCTTGGATTTCTTTTTCGTTTACTTACACGATGTTTTCGAGTATCTATAACTGGAGTTGACAAGTCAAAAGTATCATACAGTACTTCCATAGGTAAATCTATTTGTTGGGTTTTATATTTCCTTAGCACATCTTGGTTTTAATGGGTTTAAATGCCTGTTATGTCGCCAATTTTGACTATGCGATTTACTATTTCACCATCTTCCCAACTTTCTTTTCCTGCCTTGTAAAACCCGAAAAAAAGCTTATCTCCAACTTTGAAAGATTTTATAGTTAATTTCGTACTATGGCAACATTTATTTTTCTTCCAGGTAATAATTTATCAAATACCGATTTAATTTTCCTAGCAAACATTAGTTCCACTGGTGTCATCTTCGGTGCGTTATTAGTGGTAGGGATCAGCCGATAAATTCTTGAAAGCAGTTGGAGTATTACTTCTTCCGTCTCCTCCCAGATCTATTTCTTTAATGCCATTTTCAGCATATCAAAAAAAAAAAAAAAAGACTGACCATTTGATCTTGGATCTTATGGCGGTGTTCTTGAATGTTTTTTTTTTTTTTTTTTTTGAAAAACTCTCGACGACGCGTAATCGACATGCAACCAAGACCGTGATTTACTAGTATTAGGCCAAAGTCAATAATTTACAGGGTGGGGAAGCAAAATTTACAATATTTTGAGACAGAAATTGAAAGAACTTAAATGGCCAATTAGTTCATTGAAACTTGAAGGAATTTATTTTCCACAAAAAATTGCCATACTATTAAGTTGGTGCAAAAATAATGACGTAATAATGTCGTTTTTTGACGTTAAAAAATACGTCAAAAAACGACATGATTACGTCATTATTTTTGCACCAACCTAATAGAAACTATTTTTATTCTATGTGTTTTCCTTTTTTCTCAATAACTGTTGCCACACGCTTCCCGAAACCTGCGCATTTCACCTTTGGATTAACAAGTGCATTTAGAAAATCACAGATTATTTCACGTTTGCTTTCCTGATTATTCACATGGGTAAAGGTTTCCGAAAAGATATAAATAATAATAATAAATATGGTTGTGGCATCAATATATGGTAGGTTTTTAAAAAATTGGCGTACTACTTGCTGAGAAAAAAAAAACTAAACTTTCTTTGTAAATTTTGCTTCCCCACCCTGTACAAGTGGTAATTTTGCTGCTAGATCACAATCTCTGCATGATTTAACCAAATGTTCAATATCCTGGTCTATTTAGGCCAACATACGTAACTTCTCATAAGGGATTTCATTCTTGACATACCACAATCTGCAACATGAAAATGCTTTAAAACAATTTTTTGCAAAGAAGCAGCAATTGCTACTCTTTCAGCATACATCAGAACTTCCTCACAGATGGAAAAATGCTTATTGTTTTCAGTAACACCTGGTTTATTTTTTTCTTTCTTCCATCTCACTTTTACATCATTCATCATTTTCAAAATATAGTCATCCATCTTGGATAGTATTTTAATTTTGTCCAAAGTCACAAAACACTTTTTACAACGTTTCGGCCGTTGTACGCTCCAGCCTTCTTCAGGTGGTTGGAATGTCGAACTGAAGCCTTTATGACTACAATATGGGAACCAGTAATAAGGAGTGCCAGAGAAAAGCGATAATAACAACAAAAATTGCCATATGACCTCTGCTAAAAACATGTAATGATAACAGCAAAAATTGCAATATGAGCATTGGTAAAAAATATTTACTGAAGACATTAGGTTTATAATACCCAGAAATTCATACACATATGTCCTCAAGGACACATAGCACAGTGGATAAAGGCGTTAGTTAGATCCAGTGACAGGTACCCAAAGAGCGTGAGTTCAATACCTGGTTAAGACTGCGGAGAACTTGGAGATGGGAATTGACATCCATTAGATCTGGCACGTGGAACAAGAACAGTCTACCCCAGTGAACGAAATAAAGGGTTCAGTTCAACATTCCAACCACCTGAAGAAGGCAGGAGCGTACAACGGTCGAAACGTTCTAATATCTCATCTCAGAAATATAGACAGATACTGAAAGCACTTTTTATCTCCTTTTCAGACATTAAAGAAACAATCAAAGTCTCCTCGGAAGTTTCCTTAAATTTGGGGATTAATCGGGACAAACTATCCGCATGTACCAATTACTTTGACGGTAACCTTCTTAAAATCATAGTTTAGTAAATTCGTTCGCTAGCGTTGCATCCAGTTGGCTGTATGTGTCGAAATACCTTTTTTTAGAACCAAAAATAGTCAATAATGGTCAGTGATCTGTTTGCAGAAAAAAATTCCCTACCTTGTATCATTTTATCAAAAATTTTTACTGCAAAAATAGTAGCTACCTCTTCTTTTGCAATATGACTGTAAATTCTTCAGCCGCTCTTAGCGTTTTATATGCATGGGCAACTGTATTCATTTTACCATCTTTTAATTTATGATAAATAACTGCTCCGATACCGTAATCGCCAGCATATGATGCTACAATTATTTCTAAAACAGGATTGAAATGCGTTAAGGATAATTCAGATATTAATCTGTTCTTCATGTCTTCAAAAGATTTTTGATATTCACCGGACCAATTCCATACTGCATCTTTTTTCAATACTTTAGTTCATGACGTACGTTGGCCGTTAATAATTAAGTATAACTCAAGACTTCAGTGTTAAAATAAAACAGTATTTAATTACAATCGCAAATAAATACTTAAGAAGAACAAAGAAGTAAAAGTCAATCAAAGATAATTAACCATTTCAGTGAATAGCTTGTTAGTAGCGCGGCTCGGCTTAACGCCCGTTAAATCCTAAATCAAAACCCAAATCATCGACGTACAATAATTCACACTAATTCGACTGGATAGTTCCACTTAATAGTCACTCAATAATCACCGCAGTCAGTAGCCTGACACCGCTATTTATACACCTGGCGGAAAACATTCATAAGTCCAGACTGTCACTCTCGAAGCTCGGTGTCGGTAGTTACTCATTTTCTTCCTATATGACACTTTATTTGAAGACTCTCTCGATTTACGCATGTTTCGTACGTAAATATTATAGTTGCTTGCGAATTCTAGAAATGATTGTAAGTGGTAACGTTTGTCGGAGCAAACATATTTTTAATAGCACTCGCCCTTGACGGTCCATTTGTAGCAATTATTTATCCCACGTATTATATATTGCTCCTGAAAATTTGGTATTTCTCCTCAGTTAGTTTGAACCCGTAATCTTCTATTCTCTGGAATACTTTTTGTATGTGTTCCGAATGTTGTCATCCAGTTTCATTTTTATGAGTACTTCGTCCAAATATGCAACGACAAAATCTAAGCCATCTAGCATCATATCCATTACTTACTGGAAAAATGCTAGGCTCCACTTTGACCCGGAACGATAGCCTATTAAAATTTTATAGACCATTCTTTGTGTTAATTCTTAATTTTTACATTTTTCATCCACTTCAATTCGTAAGTATGCATCTGACAGGTTAATTTTTGAAAAAAATTTTCCACCATTTAATTTGAAAATTTTTTTCTGGGGATGGTGTGAGATACTAAACACTTATTTGACCCTGGAGAAAAATCTGCGCATACACAAATATTTTTATTTTTATTTTCTTACATACACTGTAGGAGCGTCTCACTCAGAATAATCTTTGGGCGTAATAACTCCTAGAGTTTCTAATCTGTCAAGTTCTTTGTTAATGGGTTCCACAACTAAAACGTTTAGGTTTAAAAACAGGAAGTACATTTTCATTTAGGTGAAAAATTGCCTTCCCATTAATACATTTTCCAAGGCATTCGGAGAATACTGTAAGAAAATTCTTTTTTTAATTCTTAAAAAAAAAAAAAGAAAACTTTCAGTCGCCATACTTGTTTTAGAGGAGGGTCAATTCACTCAAGTTTCGTTAGAACGCACGAACAAATTTCCGCTTGAAATTAACCCTTGCACAAAAATTAAACATTTAAACGTATCTGGAGATAGATCGTTCAATTTAAATGTTTCACATTCACAACTGACAATACCAGCATATTCAATATATAACAAAATCTTCGTCATCTTATTTTTTGAGATTTAATCATTGCCAATGTGTATTGAAAAGAAAACGTCTTTCATTAAAAATTTTAAAGAAAATTAACAGTTTCATCAAACATAATACCGCAATTCCTCATGTAAAATACTCAATTTTTTTTCTAAAACATAATAAGCAAAATCAGGGGTGCGTATTATACACAGCTACAAAAAATCTTTAAAAAATTGCCGTAAAATAAAATATGAATTATCATAAAACTAAATTAGAATAATATTATTTTATGTTTAAAACCATTTTTTAAATAAAAGCATGAAACGTAATGAAATTGGAGAAGTAGAATTTATAAGGTTTAATTACCAAACAAGGGGTGCGTATTATGCATGAATATAAGCATTTTCCCACACTTTCAGCACAATTTAAGTGTACGTATTATACAGGGGAATTACGGTATTTCCTGTTTTTTGGGTTTTTTTGGTTTTTGGGTTTGTTTTTTTTTTTCAGGTAAAATGTAATTACAATATTTTTCGTGCTATGATGGACTCAATTTCCTTAAAAATAAACGTACCTTTTTTTTTTTCTTGTGGCCAGCCCTGACATTCTTTTTTTTTTTTTTTTGAAAATTTCTTCATACTTTCTGTAATACGAAAAAAAAACGTAACACCTGCTTCTAGACTATATAAAAGTTCGCCTCTACGTTGCGCATTTCTCAAATCCTTGGTTGACGTGAGTTTAAAAACCCTTAAAGCGTCAGAATCATTTTTTTTTTTTTTTTTCAAACTGGCAATTTAAATATCAGAAAAGTGCTTTAACAGAGGACGGAAAGCGTGACATCGAAATCCAAAGACGCATTCGGATAGGGAAATATGCCTTCCAAAATCTAATCAAAGTATAAAGAAACGGAAAAATTTCATTAAAAACAAAGAAAAATGTACTAAACATTAATGTAATAACAGTCATCCTATATGGCAGTGAATGCTGGGCAATCTCCTCACAGATGAAAACTAGACTTGAAGCAATAGAACTGTTCTACAGAAAAATGCTGAAAATACTATGGACCGAAAATGTGAGCAATGACGAAGTTTTAGAGAAAATGGAAACAAAAGGACACTTATATTTAACATCAGAAAGAGACAGCTTACATTTCTAATGCACATAATGAGGAAAGAGGACTTGGAAAATTTGACACTCACAGGAGAGATTGAAGGTAAGAGGGGTAGAGAAAAACAAAGCATAACCTACGTAGAGAGCTTGTGTAAATGGATGATGGAACAAGGTTTAGGAGCGATAACAAAAAGGCAAGATTTATTAAGAGCTGTAAGAGACAGGAAATTATGGAAAGCCATGATCGCCAATGTCCTGAAGTAACATTGTACATAGAAAACAAACTGTTTTATTTTTTAGGCAGCCTCATATCGAGGGTTTCTAAATGGATTTTTTTTCTATATTTTTTTTTAAATCCTTTATATTTCCGTGTTTTTTTTTTTGTTTTTGTTTTTTATCGACCAGTTCGATTTTTTAAAATCATTTCATCCCAAGTAAAGCGACAATGCCACTAGATCGCAATGGATTACAGGGAGTGAAGGAGAAGGAGGGTGAGAAGACTGAAAATGGGAAGGATTAAGGAATGGGCAAAAAAGGAACAGGTTTCAAGACAGAAGATGGCGATTGACATTGCAATTAAATTTCTGAAGGTTGTAGTTATCAAGGAAGGAAGAAATCGGAAGGGAGTTCCTCAGGTGGGAAGTGCAAGAAAAAACTGCCAGAGTAGAAATGACGGTTGAATTTAGCTAGTTCAACAGTAAAACGGTCAGACCTACTTGCCAGTCTAATAGCACGCTTAAATTCATGTAGGTGGGCATCAAGCAAAAAGCTCGTCTGGGTAGTTGCTACGAAAATATTTGTAGAAAAAGGCTGAGAACTTCAATCGTCATGTGTTCAATGTAGATTTTGTCTTTGTTTCGGCTCGTTATCCTACTACAAAATACACGGCTGATTGGTATTATTTGCAGTGTACTTATCCTAACTTGTCTGAATTTTCTTGGATGGGAATTTACATTATATACACTTGGACTATTGTTCTTCTCTTTCTTCTTCTTATTAAAACGTTTCGACTTTCCTGTCTTGATCATGTGCTTGCCAATCCGAGTAACCCCCAGGGAAATTCTAACCGAACCGGGGGTTAGATCGTTTTCGTTCTGCTGTCCATGTCTAGAGATATCTCGCTTGTTCCCTTTTTTGTTCTGCTAATTTATTGCTCATCCTGTTAAGAAAAATAGCAGCTTCGGTGACTGTAATCAAAGGTAACGAACAACAG
>OZ010589.1:59811473-59851473 GCA_963932145.1 Acanthosepion lycidas
GGTGGTTGCAATAATTGTTTCGGTGTCATCTATATTACAGACACAATTTTCAATGAAAATTTTCAATTCTAGCATTCTTTTAGAACGTGCAAGTTTGATAAAAAAATTCAGCTAGTCAATTATGTTCCATGCGTGATACACGCTTAGACGAGGCAGATTTTTTCCGCAATGGGCTGCAATTTCTTTCTACGGTAGACCAGTTGCTATCCAAGACCATAGAACCCAGTCTGTCCTGCTATTTACCCATAGCTGGAGGGGAGAAGGAGAGAATTTATACCTTTCCCAAGGGTATTAGCACGTAAGTGAATGTAATGGATTCGAGTGGAATTCGAACTCGGCTCTTCGATTCTCCAATCTGAGCCATTAACCTTTATTTTGGTCTTGTGTCAGACTTAGGCAAGTTTAGTGCATATTGCAAAAAGACAAAGGAGACAATTCGAATCAATTTTTTTTTTTTTTTTTGTTTAGTTCACTGCCTCCTTGGCAAACTTTTCCCAAGTACGCCTACACACATTACTCACAGGTGTTGCGAATTTTGGGGGGTATCTAGTTAGAAGCGATAAAAAGGTATTGCTTAAGAGATTCAAGCCTGGTGCCTTATTGGCTACTTAATGTTAAAGCTGTTGATACTAAAACTGAATACCTATGACCTAGTTTGCTTGTTGGCATTCAGATGCGGAACACTAAATGTTCAACAAATATCGACCCTAATTCACTCAGATTGCACATTGCGGCGTCATATGGAAACGGTTTCTACATAGCCAGGCCTGTTTCTCTAGTCATTGACCTCGTTGTTATCGCTGCTGCGGGAACTGTATCTTGCTCTTTGTGTTGTTGTCATTGTTGTTGTTGTCATTGTTGTTGTATTATTTGTTGTTTTCACTGATATTGCGATGAATAATATCCGCGCCCCCACCATTTTTCAATTTTTCATTACTCCTATTGTTTGTACCCATTGAATTTTCTAGACTATAAAAAATAGATGAATTTTACTAGAGATCAAGTGACAGCAAGTCTCAACATTCTCCCCAGCATCGCTGCAAATCTTTATTACTACCGTCGTTGATTCTACGCAGCTGTTCACCCAAGATAAGGCTCAAGAGCCACTCAAGGTATAGGATTACTGAATAGCGTTGTTTTATCGATCTAAGAATAGTAGTTTATATGGAAGAGTTGACTCAAGACCTGAAGAGCTCAAGATTGTATTGGTCAGCGAAACGTCCTGTCTTCAGCCTGCCCAACAATGCAGTGGCTCTTAGGAAGCAGATAGCTTCTTAGTAATGGAATACAAAGGAAATGAGGATTATTCGGCTGTGTGCGTGGCATAACAGGTCTTAGATGTGAAGGTCTGAACTGGGAGAATTAAGAAATGTAGCTCATCTGAACATTCGAATAGCGCTAGAGCGGGAAGAAATTTGCGAGGTTTTGTTTATGGGTTAAGGGGTTATAAGGTGGAATATAAGTCATCATCCACAAGATCGTGTATGTCCTTTTGAATACTGTCAACTTTGGAAATAAAGGATTAAACAGATTAAAAACAGATTAATCTGTCACAGATCTGACAGCAAAGCATCATTTTCGGTGTAATCTGAAAAAAATATAGAGAATGATTAGCGGAGTCAGTTACTTTCTGGAACCGTACATGGAGCCGACCATTTTCCTACCATCTTTAGCAGTGGATCGTATATATGAGTTCCACTCTGAGGCGAAACTAACTGACGATCAAAGCAAGGAGCCTCTTTGAAATTGATTGATTAATACATTTTCTAAGGTTTACCAATCCTTTCCAGGTTATTTAAATCCAGAAAATATTTTTAGATTGTAAGAACTTTTTTTTTTTTTAGATAATGGTTTAATGACGTAAATATTAAAAAGGTGGGTTCATGCTTTTCCTACGCGTAAGTGAATTTAACGAAAGTAACTAAAATTATAAATCGGCTCCCCAATTAACAATTCCGGGCCATTATCCATTATCGTCACTTACGCGCAAATACACTTTGAAATATGAGTCCAGCTTTTCTTCTCCAGATATGGGTTAAATAGTAAGACTCGTGTTACTAAAAGCATTATTATTTAAAAAAAAAATTTACAGTAAATAAAACTGCGGACAAAATATTTAGATTTTGATATTAAATAAGCCATCCAGGTTGATATGCCGCTAAACAAAAACAGTCATCATTGGTACGTTAGGTTCAGTCCTCAGGACTTCAAGTTTATTATTATTATTATTATTATTATTATTATTATTATTATTATTATTATTATTATTATATCTTGTTTTCTTAGCTCATAATAATAAGAACAAAAAGTTTGGTCCTAAGTAAGAGGAACAGTCAACAATCTCTGTCACAAATTGGAGCCAATAGTCATTAGAATCAAATTAACTTCAGGGAAATGTTAGGACAAATAAAAGAAAATATGACACCGAAATCCGAAGGCGGATTGAAATAGGCAAATATGTCTCCCAAACGCTAAGCAAAGGATTAAAAAAAAAATGGGAAAATCTCGTTAAAAACAAATAAACGTTTGCTGGATTGCTATGTAATATCAAACCTCCTATTTGACAGTGAATGCGAAAGTGAATTTCCTCACAAACGTAGAGCAGACTCAAGACAACAAAAATGTAGTTCTACAGAAGGATGCTGAGAATATCATAGATAGAACATGCTAGCAACAAGGAATCTTTAAAGAAAATGGGTACTACAAGTAGGTCAGAAAGTGATTGAAATTTTGAAAGGATAAAATTTCTGCGACATATAATGAGAATCTTTCCTCGTTATGTGTTGGCTCGGAGAGTTTGACACACACAGGATATATTGGATGCAAGAGAGGTAGAGGAAAAAATAAAATTGTGTACAAAATATTTAGATCTCAGCATTAAATAAGCCTTGAAGGTTGATAGGCCGCTAAACAAAAACAATCAATCATTCAACTTTACTTTTCCCGTTGTTTCAGTGTTTTTGTAACGTACGCCCGTTACTGTTTCAAGCGCTCCAATAAGGAGGGGTAGAAAAATAGCCGAACAATAATAGCCAGTACCACAGATTTTCTTGATTTCGATACCAAGATCCAGTTTCCCTACCTGAATTAGATAATTCGTTCCAACCTCAAAGTTCCTAAAGGATTTTATTTCTTCTTACATAACATCTGGTTAGAAAGTGGATTCAGTATAAACTGATAGAAATGGACGTTGGTCAGCATCCAAACATTTGTCTTCTTCTCCTTGCTTAATGCAGGAAAAAAAAGTCAGTTTCAGACAAGATGTTTACGTGTAACAAAAATAGATTTATTTACGAATCCAAAACGAAGGAGTTCATAGTTCAAGGGCAGTTTTGAACATCTCAAACTAAAATGGATCTGTTAAGGAAAAAAGTTATTTTTTGCGACTAACACGATGCACAAATGAATATTTATTATCAATTACCGAAACCTAACCTGTTATTGCACCAATGCTACACCTTTCTTGCTATCTGATTAATTTGAATGATACATTGCAAGAATAAAGGCACTTCTTTTTACGAGCAAGGAAGTCGGCTGATGATTGTAACGCATGATATTATCTATCCAAAAGTTATAGATGCAATAAACGATTATAGACTTCGAGTGGGTGTTCTTCCTCACCTGACATATTCATCACACTTGTAATTTTCAGCTTGGCTCTCTGCTTCCCGGGCTTCGTCATTTACAAGAAAAATCTAGAACTGATCAAATCAACAGAGGATTTGCTCTTTTGTATATAACGTAATTTAACTGAAAGTTGTCGTCAGGCTATAATAGGCTTACAGAAGTATATTTGGTGACTGAACAATGATGCTATGAATTTATAAGAATAAAAAGGTTTTGCACAAAAGAACTTTCGCTTCTACCTCTTTGTGCAGGTAGATATGCGGTGGACTTGAAGAGAAATATTGACAAATATACAGATCTAAATAGATAAATATTCATTTTAGACCTTTAGGTCCCAACCAACTGTGTCACCATATGTGCCACAAACTGCACAATATTTTATGAACCCATTTAGCGTAAAAGACAGTACCCCACGTGTTACAGGTAAAACATCTGTTCCCTGAATATCTGTCCATTTTGTGTACGTGTGTGTGTGAGAGAGAGAGAGGGGGAAAAAGATAAAGAAATGGTGATGAATCGTTCATCTTTTAATTAATTGTGGTGGCATGATCACTTTATTTGAAGTCAACAGTTCATAGTAAAGATGGCAGCAATTTTTTTCTAGATATTCGGTTCGGTAAGCATCATGAATCGAATAAAGTTTTCCCTCAGCGCATATGCGAGATACTTATTATGAATGATTCTCGAACGGTCTTTTCTACGCAGCCCGAGTGGCAAAATTGTCCCCAATTACTCTTTTTAATATGTTTCAACTTGGCTCTCTGCTTCCCGGGCTTCGTCATTTACAAGATAAATAAAGAAAAATCTAGAATTGATCAAATCAACAGAGGATTTGCTCTTTTGTATATAACGTAATTTAACTGAAAGTGTTAAACTTGTTAATTTCGATCCTCTCCAATTTTCCCCGTTTTTTTTTGTTTTGTTTTTTTGTTTTGTTTTTTGTTTTATTTATTTATTTTTTTTTTTTGTAAGTCTCCCTTTAGAATATTAAAAGTACGTGTGAGCATATTTAAAAAAATCGGTTCGATTCTGTGAATCATTAAAAGCGAATACTATGTTCGGTCGATATTTTCAAACGTGGCACTAACCCATTAATGCCTTCTTCAGGACGTGGGCGATCATGGTTCTCCACTACTTTTTCTCATTTTAACTCTAATCAATGCTTTTCCTCCTTACGGTTTCTGTTCTGTCATCCGTTTATAAAGATGCATTAGATAAATTGCTCTGTTTTCGTCTACTCCATTTGCAAGAAGAACGTTTGGAGGGTTACAATCAGTGAAATTGAAAGAGAATGTAGAGACTTGGAATGGAGAGGATTGAGGAAATAACAAAAACGGAACAGGTTTCAAGAGGACAGAAGATGGCGGTTGACGATGCATTTAAATTTTTGAAGATTGCAGTTATCAGGGAAGCAAGAAATTGGGAGGGATTTCCACAGGCGCGAGGTGCGAGGTGCGAGATAATAAAATGTTAGAGTAGAAGTGGTGGTTGCATATAGCTAGTTCAAAAGCTAAAAATTGAGACCTAGTTGCCAATTAAGTAGCATGTTTAGATTCATGTAGTCGGGGCTCCAGAGAAATGGCGGTTGCATATAGCTAGTTCAAAAGCTAAAAATTGAGACCTAACTGCCAATCAAGTAGCATGCTTAGATTCATGTAGTCGGGGCTCCAGAGAAATGGCGGTTGCATATAGCTAGTTCAAAAGCTAAAAATTGAGACCTAGTTGCCAATCAAGTAGCATGTTTAGATTCATGTAGTCGGGGCTCCAGAGAAAAAAGCTCAGCAGAGCAGTTAGTATAAAAGTATTTGTAAAAAAAGACAGAGGGAATCCACGACTCGTCGGTGAGAAAGTGACTGAAGTCGAGATGCCAGGTCAATGCTGATTATATTACAGATCCTTCCTTATTTTTTTCAAGAATTGCGAGATATAGAACAGTTGCACTAGACCAAATATGGGAACAATATTCAATGCACGGGCGAATGGTATATTTATCAATCTGAAAGATGAACTCTTACGAGAAAAAAATTTCTGCTACGACTCAGTGAACCAAATCTGCATGGCTTTTGGGAGATATATTTCAGTATTCCAATGCGCCTTCGAACTTCCGTGTCAAATATTTCATCGTCTGTTCCCAAATATTTAAATTTATGTACTTGTTTGATTTTTTCCATCCCCCATTTGTAAATTGCATCTTGCTCGGTCTCACTTGCTAACGACCTAGCATTGTGTTTGTTTGTTTGTTTTTTTTATCGTCTCACCCCAAGCAAGGTGGTAATGGCACAAGTACGCAGGGTGGGGAGTGTACGGAGAATGAAAGTGAAAGAGAAGACTGAGAATAGAGAGGACTGGGGAAAGGACAAAAGATGAACGGAATTCAAGAATACATGTAGTCCTGGGTATGACGATAAACTACTGACAATGAGGCCTCTGATCGGAACCTCCTCTTTACTGCTGTCGTTCCCAGTTCCACCATAACTTGGGGTGGTAACACCTGTTGGGTCCCAGCTATGTGCAAATAGTGAACCTCCCAAACAAAAACAAAACACTATGAATGTATAAAAATATTTTTATAGTAAATAAACCAGCAATGTATTTTATATAAAATAAATTACCAACAATAAATATTTATAGAAAATAACCAACAACATATTTTATCTCTAGTTAAAGGCATGCAGTTACGTTCAAACTATATTTAGCTGAAGCCATAAAATCGTTTTCAAATTATTTAGATTCCGGTATTAAATAACCCATAGAGGTTGATAGAACGATAAAAAAAAAGAACCAAGATTACAGAAGATGGCGATTGATGTTGCATTTAAATTTTTGAAGATTGTAGTTATCAGAGAAGAAAAGAAAACGGGATGGACATCTACAGCTGGGAAGTCTGTCTTTTGACAATTGAAATAGGCCTTTTATCCCGCTTTCTTTTGTTACTTTATCTAGAAGTTTCCGCAGTTTTCCTTCTGTGGCTGTTATCAATAATATTTGTCCTGCGTTGATAGATCTTTTCCCCGCTTTATACAGGAATTTATGGTGGGTTTCAATTGGTTATTTTATAAAATCTTATTATAATTGTTCTTGTTCCGCCTTTCGTCTGTTAGCACGATCATTACGAACCGTCAATACCTCATAAATAATGGACTATTCCCCGTTTTGATCGCGTAGAAGGAGGGGAAAAAACACTATTCGGCTTCAGCGAGAAAATGAATGAATTAAAGAAAGATAGACAGAATTGGAGAGAGATAAAGCCGAGTTTGTATTAGGTTGGTGCAAAAATAATATCGTTTTTTGACGTTAAAAATACGTCAAAAAACGATATTATTTCTGCACCAACCTAATAGCTTTGATCTCAGCCAAAAGACCGATAAGGTATGGCGACCGCGATAAAATAACATTTTTCAGGTGCTGGGGATTTGACAAGAAAGAAAGAAAGAAAAAAAGGAAGAAAGAAAGAAAGAAAGAGAAAGAAAGAAAGAAAGAAAGAAAGAAAGAAAGAAAGAAAAAGAAAGAGAAAGAAAGAAAGTAAAAAAAAAGAAAGATTGTGATTAACGTCTCCTGTCAATACTTCGTAAATACTGGACTGTCCCGTTTTGATTGCGCACAACACAAATCTTCTACAGGGTGGTCTGAAAGTCGTGTCACCCCCACCAAATGGTAATGTGAACAAAAGAACAAGTCATACAGTAAAACAAAGCACATTTAGTGGATTATTCACTTTCATTGACGCTGTTGCACATCGAGTAAGTCTGTATGAACACCATCATTTTCGTGTCAGCCATTAGAAATAGAAAATTATATTACATAGCGTTGACAAGACTTTCGGACCACCCTGTACTTGGATTCAGTGAGAAAATAAATAAAATAAAGATAGATAGAAGCACTTAATGTCTCAGTGAAATTGAAAAAAAACTTTCATTTGTAATTCTTAAAGTAATGACCAGCATGATTGCTATTGCAATATTTTGTTAAGCTCAAATATTTAACGATGTGATCAGGGATTTTCTTACGGATATTTTATTGTCATTGAACTCACCATGAATTCATAGAAATTACCTCTAAAATTTATGTATAATAATTTTCAGCGGGACACTTATCTTCTAAATTTCTTTTTGTCATTATTTTCAAAATTCAGTCATAAGTTAGAAAACATACAACGTTCATAATAATAGGCATTGTTGTCGTCTGATATTTCACATTACGAGAAATAAGACGAACGGAACCGAAAAAGAACATGGAATTACCTAAATAAGTCAAAAGAATCTTAGAATTATTTTAGCATGTGAAAAAATTGTAAATTTGCTGAATTATTATTATTATTATTAATAATAATAATCTCATTGAAACCCATTCATTTTTTTATCCTTTACTCAATCCCTGCTATATCCAGTTTTTCTCTCACGTTTACTCTGTAACCCCTGCGTACTAGTGGCATTCCCATTTTGCATTTTGAAATGATTATATACATATATATATATATATATATATATATATATAGCATAATGACATAAAGAAATTTAGAAGATAAGTGTCTCGCTGAAAATTATTATACATAAATTTTAGAGGTAATTTCTATGAAAAATTGATTTTTTCTTTTGGTATAACGGATGTTGGGCTAATTGTTAGAAATAAATTTAACTTAATTCTATTATTTTAATTCCTTAGTTATGGGCTAAAGTTTCCCAGGATTCTTTTACTTTTTCTTTCTTTTTCTATTTTTGTTTTTCTTTTTCCTTTTCCTTTTTTTTTTTTTTTTTTTTTTTTTTTTTTTTTTGAATACGAGGTTTGTGTGGTAACTGAGCTAAAGTACGCAGAGTGAAGTAGCTTGGCATATACTGACCTCGAATTCACAGTAATTTATCACATTCTCGCTCAGTACCGTTTATATAGCAGTACTTGGAAGGAAAGTGTGTAAAGTGTGGTCGTCTCACCCTCACCACAGAGGCTCCACCAGTAATCATGGCTTGTGCAGCAGTTTTTGACCAAGAACTACATTTCTCAGGTTCGGCAATCACCATATTACCCATACTTCGCCTCTTGCGACTTTTCCCTCTTCAAAAATCAAATCCCAACTGAAAAGAATAAGATTTCAAGCCGGCTCCAAAAAAGGGGTTCAAGGAATGCTTCCATCAATGGAAACGTCACTGGATAAAGTGTATAGCTTCAGAAGGTGACTAGTTCGAAGAAGGTTAAATACAGAATTGATATGTGTTGTAGTTTTCTTTTTAGAGTACCAGTCCCGATACTTTTTGATCACATTCTATACAATATTGACGACGAGGAATGCCAGCTAATCAACTGGGGTAGAGTTCTTTACACTTCCAACAACACAATAGCAGAATACAACAGATAGTTCCTTATTATTAAAAATGGATTTATTGCAACAATCTGAAACTGAAGAAAATCGTAGCTCCATCCCGATCAGCGCTCAACAACCTCACACAAATGGTATCAAGTAGGAGGATAATTGTCTTATTTGTCTGATTGGAATCAAACAGAAGTTTGACACTGGAAACGGCGTAGGATAAAATGTGTAGCTTCAGAAGGGGACTACTTTCAAGGAGATTAAATAGCGAATTGATATGTGTTGTAGTTTTCTTTTTATATCACCAGTCCCGATACTTTTTGATCAGACCACGTACGCTTGCTGGACACCGGTTTTCGTAGATCCTATTATGTTACCAAAGCTAGCTGCACATTACGAACAGTACGCAATTAAGTACCCAAAATGATCGATCGGAGTCACAGTTGACAATTGAAGTAACAGCCTTCTACTTCTCTCAGAATAGGTAATGTACTTATGTAAGAGGACTTTGCCAATGTGAACCCTAATCTATTTTCTTATTCTTATCTGTTAACGCGGCATACTTGCGAAGAGATATTTTGTAATAAAATCGCAGGTAGAAGAAGTTTCATGCCTTTTCCAAAGTAAATACTCACAGTCAGAATTTCGATTCAATTCACCGCTCCTGCATTCTAAGCTGAAAACTTATACGCCTAATAACAACATCTCCTCATACAAAGATATATATGTGTGTGTGTGTGTGTCTGTGTGAACACTAAGTTCAACACTAGGCGGCGACAGACTCTTATGTTTGAACGCAATCTAGTGTCCACCGAAAAAGTGTCCATTTTATATTTTCATACTCTTTATTCTTGATACTGAGGACCTTTTTCCCCATAAATATGGTATAGCTTAAAACAATACTTTTTTCATATATATATATATATATATATATATATATATATATATATATATATATAATCAAGAAGAAAACCTTAAAGCTTCATTTCCGTTATAATTCATTTGGTGAATATCTCTATATATTCATCTTTTCAAACCGAAAGCTTTTAGTAAATGGGCATTTACTAAAAGATTTTGATCTGAAGAGATGAATACATAGAGATATTCACGAAATAAATTATAAACGAAATGAATCTTTAAGGTTTTCTTCTTGTTTATTATTATTATTATTATTATAATGCTCTGTAATTTACATTGAACTCTCCCTGGATTAATATACTCCCTGGAATTATCCTTACCAGTCACAAATTGTTTATATATATATATATATATATATATATATATATATATATATATATATATATATATATGTGTGTGTGTGTGTGTGTGTGTGTGTCCGTGTGTCTGTGTGATAAAAGATAGTTTTAAATTATGCTGTATTTATAAAATAAAAGTGCTCAATATCCGAAATAAAATGTATGGAGCCAAAGTTCAGCACCAAATATCGGAAGTCTGTTTCATGTTTGAACGAAATATTCAGGTTATGTATGTTGGACAGTAGCTACTATATATATATATATACATACACACCCACACACGCAGACGCATACATATACATACACAAACACACACACACACACACACATGTATATCTATAATGTTTTTCTATTCCTTCAAATGTTATTTTGTGGACACCCATGCTTTAGTTGATGCCATAACTTTGAAACAGTGTGGATTATGCCTTCCTCTTTCCTCCAACTCTCTCCCTCACTGTCTGTCTGTCTCTCTCTCTCCCTCTACTCTCTCTCTCTCTCTCTCTCTCTCTCTCTCTCTCTCTCTCTCTATATATATATATATATATATATATATATATATATATATATATATATATATTATAATAAAAAGAAAGAACAGTAAGATATATAATCTGGTGTTCTTATTGATATTTTTATTTTTACAAAGCAGTGATCAATGTAAATTTACAGAGCATAAATATTATAAATTAACTGATTTAAAATCTTCGCTACACAGGAATTACCATGTTTCAAAAACCGAAGCTAAAAACTTCAAATTCAATTATATAATTAAATTAAAAGCATTAGTCCTGTTTCATCTTCAAGCGAATATATATATTGACTATTTGAGCAGCAATACTTCTTTTATGCATGTCTCCTTTAATATAATGGACAAAGAATATTTTGTAAAATTTTATTCAGTCTTTTTTTCTGCGTCCTTCGGTTTTGACGGCTAAGCCAGTTGTGGAATTGTCCATATGTATGTACTGTATCTCTTTGATAGGTTCGCGTATTGCATCTTCATGCGTCAATGGGTGTCGATCTTTTTTTCAAATCTCGCGCCTTCACTCGTCAGAAGATGTTTATGTTTGGGTTTGTTTTTTTTTTTTTCAAATTCTTAGTGAAGCATTATTTTTAATAAATTAAACTTGCTAAGTAACACTTATTTTAACAATAAAACAATCCATGTATAGCACGACTTAAAAATAAACAATTATGTATTTCAATAATTAAAGATTATAAAAATGCGTAATGATATAACATTTTAATAAAATAAAGAAAAATATAAGAATAAACAGATAATTAAAATAATCAAGATTCCCCTTCTAAAATACAACATTGATTTCTTTGAGCAATGAAAAAAAACATGTCCGTTCACTCTGACATTATTATACGTTTTTATACAGGCTGAACAGACATGTTTTTTATTATTATTTTTATGATTGTTCTTGTTGTTGTTTTTTAACTCACTCTCGAATTTCCTTCATCGGACTACTATCTATCTATCCATCTATCAATGTATACATATTTGTGAGTGTGTTTGTGCCAAACAAAGAATGTTAAAATCAATAACAAAATGACAAAAAAAAAATGCTTCGTTTTGTTCCGAGAGGAAACCTCTTTAGACTAAGAGCGATTTTATTAATAAATTAAATCTAATATGCAAAATAGGGGACGCAAATAAACCATAATACAATTACTGCAGCAGCAAAGAATCTAAAAAAGAAAGCAAAAGCAAATGCAATGGACCAAATGTAGAAAAGATGACAAGATAAACCTCTTCATGGTCAATATTCTGCCCGTACCAAACAAGCTGATGTGGACAAAGCCCGTACCCATCAGTGGTTACGTAATGCAGGATTAAAAGCTGAAACTGAAGGTTTTATTCTTGCTAGAATCAATGCTTACTAACTAGAAATTACCAAACGCACATACTGAAAATTTGTGCTGACTCGAAATGCAGAATCTGCGATAAATATCCAGAAACAATTGACCATTTTGTATCAGGTTGCTCGGTATTGGAACCCACTGAATATAAAACACGGCATGACAGAGTGGGCCGATATTTGTACTGGAAAATATTCAGCTTTTACTGTAATGAACCTGCAAGAAATTGGTATGAACATCACCCAGACCCGGTTACAGAGATAGGACCTGTAACAATTTTATGGGACTGTATAATACCAAAGGTAATCGCCCAGACATCGTCATCAAAGACCACAAGAACAGAATGTGATTTCTTCTTGGCATGTCAATCCGTGCAGATTGTAATGTACCTTTGAAGATCTTGAAAAAAAAATCAAAATACAAGAATCTTTAGGCACATGAGAACGTCAGAAATTCCAATTGTAGTTGGAGCCCTCCAGTTGACTGGAAAACTTTCCGATAGATTCACTGAAGATATTCCTGATAGTCCATGACTTAAAGAAATACCAAAAATTGTACTCACAAGTACAGCTCATACATTACAAAGAGCTTTATCTATGTAAAATGTGCCTGATATTTTCTTACAAAAATGATCAGTGGAAAATATTTATGAAGCCGTTTCTGAACTGGTTCGGACCCAGAAGGAAATGGGTACCACAACAGAAATCAAAGAAAATAATAATAATAATAATAATAATAATAATAATAATAATAATAATAAACAGAAAACGCTACAACAATTGGATTGGTAGCATACCTCACAAAAACCAATGACCCTCTCCTACAAATAGTAAAACAACAAATCCACTCCATCAATAAACAAGCTGCACTCTTCAAGGAACAGCTTAATATACCTGAAATCCTACCAACAAAAAAACGAAGCGAATACCATCTATGCCAAACGAGTAAAGCAGAAAGCAAAATAACTTGTCCAAATGAAATTACAATAAAACTGGGGGCACAAGGCGCTGCATGGAAAATACATAAAAAGAAAGAAAGAAGCAGATGTGGATCAACAGAAAAAACATCAGTGGCTGAGGAGCACCGGGCTGAAAGCTGAGACAGAAGGCCTAATTATTACAGCTCAGGACCAAAGTCTCGCAACCAGATCCTATCACTGTCACATACTCAAAGATGGAACTAACCCGAAATGGAGGATCTGCGGAAAATATGATGAAACTGGTGACCATATAATCTTAGGATGTCCGGAACTGGCAAATAATGAATATACCCAGAGACATAACACGATAGCGACATATTTACATTGGAAGATATGCAAGAAGCACAAAATCGAAACCACTGAGAGATGATATGAGTTTTAGGAGGCCGATGTCTAATCCAGCTTGAACTAACTCTAAAAACTGTAACAATCGGCTTGGAAGCATACCTCCCAAAAACCAATGACCCTCTACTACAAATAGGAAAACACCAAATTAACTCCACCGACAAAGAAGCTGCACTCTTCAAGAAACAGCTTAATATACCTGAAATCCTACCAACAAAAAAACGAAGCGAATACCATCTATGCCAAACGAGTAAAGCAGAAAGCAAAGCAACTTGGCCAACTTAAATTACAATAAAACTGGGAGGACAAGGCGCTGCATGGAAAATACATAAAAAGAAAGAAAGAAGCAGATGTGGATCAACAGAAAAAACATCAGTGGCTGAGGAGCACCGGGCTGAAAGCTGAGACAGAACGCCTAATTATTGCAACCAGGTCCTATCACTGTCACATACTCAAAGATGGAACTGACCCGAAATGAAGGATCTGCGGAAAATATGATGAAACTGTTAACCATATTATCTCAGGATATCCAGAAGTGGCAAAAAAAAATATACCTAGAGACATAGCAAGGTAGCGATATATTGCACTAGAAGATATGAAAGAAGCACAAAATCGAAACCACTGAGAGATGGTATGACCACCAACCAGACGCTGTTACCCAAAATATCGATGTAACTATCCTTTGGATATCGATATTAATAGGATGTGGGGAATGAAGACTGAGACTGTACCAATAATAATCGGAGGTCTGGGCCTCGTGAGAAAAGAATGAACAATTTTACTAACAATGTCCCAAGTAACATCAACATACAAGTTGCCCAGATGATCGCTCTATTAGGAACATCCCATATACTAAGAAAAGTGCGATCAATTAAATGACAATTCTCCTATAAACCTAGAATGTGTGAATTTATTTTAAAAATGTATTTTAACTCGGACTTTTGGCGTTCTTGTTGGCATTTAAATGAAGATGCTAAAAGGACGTATCTAACGTTATCAAGGTTAGTTGGAATGCGCAGCTGCAGTGAAATCGATGTTGTTGTCTTTGATAGTTTTATTATGGTTATTAAATCGAATACGGAATTCCGGACCTGCTTCGCCGAATTAATTTGCCTTTTTTCATTTGTTGCGAAAAAGTCAACATAAGACAATGCCAAAATAGTCAATGTTCATCTGAAAATTAAACTTTTACTTGTGAAATGAAAAACGCTAAGGGAGGTAACTAGGTTATTGAAGTGAAACACTTCAATTACTTGGTTACCTCCCTTGGCGTTTGCATCATAAAAATTAAAATTTTTACAGTACCTGAGCGTTTTTAATTAAAGAAAATATATATAAAATATTTAAAATTTAATCTTCAGTTGAATACAACAATTTCGTCTTAGAAAAATGATGATCACAACATTTTTTTTTTGTCTTAGAGAAAACAACACTCGGATGATGACATTGTGCCAATGTAGAAAGTACTCGGAATAAAATGAATATGCATCAACATGGTAATTTTCTTTCTTCGTTAAATAATGATACCAAGAAACTTGTCTGTAATTACGAGAGGATTCTATTAAAAATAAGTGCGACAAAACTTGTCTAAATTATTTAATGAGACATGTCTTAATGAAAACATGCTGCCAAAATACACGCCATAGATAGATAGATAGATAGATAGATAGATAGATAGATAGATAGATATGGGAGGCACGGTGGAGTAATAGATAGCGGATTGAGGAATCGGACAAGCAAGTTCGAATTCCAGTCGAATCCATTACATTCACTTACGTACTAATACTCTTGGGAAAGGGATGAATCCTCTTCTTCTCTCCCCAGCTGCGGGTAAATAGCAACACAGACTGGATTCTATAGCCTTGAATGGCAACTGGTATACCGCAGACAGAAATGGCAAACTACTGCGGGAAAAAATCTTCTTCGTCAGTCATGTATCAAAAGATACATGATCGCCTAAGCGTGTATCCCGCATGACACATAACTGACTGATTGACTGATATATGTGCATATATATATATATATATATATATATATATATATATATTCACTCCTTACAAGCTTCCATTCAGTTTTTCGCTCTCTAACTCGTCTTTCCTTCTATGTTTCTCTTAGTCTCTCTCATGCATTCTTCTGTCTTTCTATATCCAATATCTCTCTTTTTTCTGTAATAGTCCGTCTACTTTTCACTATTTCTCTCCTCTCCCTTCCTCTCTTTTACTCTTCTCTCTCTTTCTTTGTGTGTGTGTGTGCGCGCGCGCTCCACACCTTAATCTATCCCCCAATCTTTCCTTTCAAAATGTCTTTCATCTTTCATCCTCACGATATACGCATTTCTCTTCCCTTTTCCCTTTTAAATCCTCTTTTTCTTTTGTCTTTCTCTCTCTTCCCCTATTGTCATAGATTTCTTATTCTCTCTCTTTCATTCTTTCTCTTTTACTCTCTCTCTCTCTCTCTCTCTCTCTCTCTCTCTCTTCACCCCGCTATCTGTTCATTTCTCTCTTCTCCGACAGATCCTGTTACCTCTCTCACTTGCAATCTTTTGATATCTTTTTCCATCTACTCTCCTTTCACACGCTCTCTTAAATTCTCTGTTTCTTCTCCCATTCTAGTCCTTTGTATTTTTTTCTCAGTTTCGCAATTCTCCCACCTCTCTAACCACTCACTGGGTTTCTTTTCTCTATTGTGTTAAAGCTGCTACTTTTGTTGTTGCCCTTGCTACCATTTACCGTTGATATCATTGCTGACACTGCAGCTGCTTTGCTGTTAGTCCACAGGTTCGTGGGCGGAAGACGCATCTACGTGCATCTTCACCACGGAGAGATCTTTCTATCAGGTGCGCGTGTACTTCCCACGTTGAGATGCTGATTTGGCCTATTTACCAATGCACACGGCTTTACTTACTGGAGCGTGCATGAGCATGCAGCTACGGAATACATTGCCGTAGATAGATAGATAGATAGATAGATAGATAGATAGATAGATAGATAGATAGATAGATAGATAGATAGATAATGAGCAGAATTTAGATAGACATTAGTAGAATTTAGATTGGTAATGAACAGAACGAGATAGATAGATAGATAGATAGATAGATAGATAGATAGATAGATAGATAGATAGAATGACAGAGCTATATATATATATATATATATAGAGAGAGACAGAGAGAAAGAGTGAGAGAAAAAAGAGAAAGAGAGAGAGAGACTGAATGGCAGAGTAAGATAGATAGATAGATAGATAGATAGATAGATAATGAGCAGAATTTAGATAGTATAATTTAGATTGGTAATCAACAGAACAAGATAGATAGATAGATAGATAGATATTAGCAGAATTTATATAGATAGACATTAGCCGATTAATATATAACATACTCACTGAGAGAGAGAGAGAGAAAGAGAGAGAGAGAAAGAGAGAGAGAGAAATGGAGAGTGAGATGAAAATATCCTCAAAACAATTAAAATTAAATGTTGCGTTTCTCGCCATCTAATCAGTTTTGGGCAGAGTAAATATTTAAATGCAATTATTTCTAGAAAGGTTTTAGAATCCATCGTCCATATATATATATATATATATATATATATATATATATATATATATATATATTGGAAAACAGCATAAATGAAGAAGCAAGAACCATAGCCACCAAATTAAAACCAGGCAACAGAATCAATTACCGAAAGTAGAAACATTCATTAACCTAAACGACCACAATGACAACTTCTTAAATAATCCAATTTACGGGCTAATAAATGAACATAAACACTAACGTCTGAAATATAAGCAAGCAAATTATAGAAAAAATATGCACAAAGTTAAGGAGAATACCAAATATAAACCAATGTAAAAATACAAAAGAAACAATTAATTGGTTCAAGAACAACACCAACAGAAAAGTGCTCTTTCATACAACTAGACTTAAAAGACCTTTACCCTTATTTAAAAAAAACGCAAAAACAACGCACATGCTTTTCACAACACCCACAACATCAACAAAATAATAACCAACAAAATAATAACTAAACACACGAAAGACACGCAAATAACCACAACTATACTCTTTACAAAATGGAAAAACGCACACACGCTAAATATAAAAAAGCGAAAATATAAAAATAAATAAAAAAAAAACGTGAAAAAATACACAATATACACCAAGCGCACGATAAAGATAAAATAATAGTAAAGATTAATAAAGAATAAAGCAGTAAAGATAAATAATACAACCTACTAAAAATACATATACAGTTAACATCCAGAACTACGCGTATAGAGGCGCGAATCGTACAAACGCACACACATAATCGCACACACAAACACAAATACACATTCAGACGCGCACAAACAAACACACAAGAATACAATTATGGGTGGGTGTATGCGAGCATGCTTGTATGTGTGTATGCATGCATACAAGCACATACATAAACACACAAATAAACACCCCCCCGCACAAACATACATACTCTCACAAAAATTCAAACGTAACCTAAATTAAATAATCAAAACAATAAACCACGAAAACAAATCAATATGAAAGATTAGCAATAAACCAGAGACCAACGGAGAAGGTGAGGAAATAATAAAGAAAGAAAAGAAAAAGATGAAAGAAGAAAAGAAGTCAGCAACCAATCAACATCCATCAAGCGAAAAGGAAAATAACACACTTATACCAAAATGTATAAGTAAAACAAATATAAGCATTCCAACTCCGCTCCGACGAGTAATCACATTTATGGGACCACGAAACTTCGAAGTAGGAATGAGTTAAGTGAATACAATTTTTTTTTTTCATTTTAATTCTGTTTACGCTCTATCTCCAATATTGAACACTCTACCACAAAGCCTGCTTGTCTTAAATGCCTTTCTATCAGCAAACCACTGAAAAAGCAACAATTTTGGCTTCAAACATAGTCTTTCAAATTAACACTGTATATATATATATATATATATATATATATATATATATATATATATATATATATATATATATCCTTTACAATACAAGCGTTGACATTTAATTTGCATAACGGTTTTGAAAAGTTTATTTTAATAAATGCTTTTCTATATTATTTATTTTTAAATCTGACTTTATATAGGAAAAATGTTTCTAACAATAATTTTTTTTTTAATTAATCATGTTTGCATAAAAATAATTTCAAAATTCAGTCATAAGTTGGAAAACATACAACGTTCATAATAATAGGCATTGTTGTCGTCTGATATTTCACATTTCGAGAAATAAGACGAACGGAACCGAAAAAGAATATGGAATTATCTAAATAAGTCAAAAGAATCTTAGAATTATTTTAGCATGTGAAAAAATTGTAAAATTGCTGAATTACTATGAATGAATCATTCATACAAAAAGTACATTAGTAAAGTTAATGATATAAAATGGCGAAATCCCTTTACTAACTAAATTTTAAAGGTGCATTAACCTAAAAATCACTCAATGAATGTTATCGCTATGGTCCGGTTCCTTGTACCACGGTGATAGTCCCAGGTAGAACCAATAAAGAACTCGAAGGCGGATATGGAATAGCACAGATATATGACAAACAGGAAGATTTACAGAGAGGTAGAAAGTGTTAGTACGAACAATCAGGTTTAGTAGTAATTGTCTGAACGCGACTCTGTTTCGGACTGCCTCTGACTCGACTGACTGACTGACTCGCTCGCTCTGACTGACTGCCTGACAGACTCCTGACGGACTTCACTCCAGACTTCAGACCGAACGATATTCAGTCACCCCCCCCACGAGGGCATCATGTGGCACAAGGCCAGTTTAACGTGGGATCTCCGAGCCCGTGGGATCTCCAAAATATGCCCTTTGAACCTGTATAAACGGGTTCAGGGTCGGTTTACTTCCCCGAAAGAGACTTCACACTTCGGCGTAGCCTCGTTCGGGTTCCTTCCCCCCCGAAGGCAGACAGTTAAACCGATCAGTCGGTCAGCCGGTCGCCCGACTTCAGGCTGAACGGTATTTAGTCACCCCCACCCCCAACACGAGGGCATCATGTGGTACAAGGCCGGTTTAACGTGGGGTTTCCGAGTCCGTGGGCTCGGGCAAAAATATGCCCTTTGAACCCGTATAAACGGGTTCAGGGTCGGTCTACCTCCCCGAAAGAGACTCCGCCCTTCGACGTAGCCTCCTTCGGGTTCCTCCCCGCCCGTAGGCATAGAGTTCAACCGATCAGCCGGTCAGCCGGTCGCCCGACTTTGGACTGAACGGTATTTAGTCACCCCCCCGCCCCCACGAGGGAATCATGTGGCAGAAGGCCGGTTTAACGTGGGGTTTCTGAGACCGTGGGGTTTCCGAGACCGTGGGGTCTCCGAGCCCGTGAGCTCAGGCACAAATATGCCCTTTGAACCCGTATAAACTGGTTCAGGGTCGGTCTACCTCCCCGAAAGAGACTGCGCCCTTCGGCGTAGCCTCCTTCGGGTTCCTCTCCGCCCGTAGGCATAGAGTTCAACCGATCTGCCGATCAGCCGGTCGCCCGTCTTTGGACTGAACTCCCTGCTTCCTCTTTAGGTGCAGTATTTATTACGTATGGAAGAGTTCATTATGTTATTATGGGTAAGGTCCCATAACAGTTATGATCCTTGTTTTTTAAAATTATAAACTGTATAAGGTCTTTCTTTAATACGCAAGTACTTTCAACTCTACATTCAGTCATCTTCAGACATGGAAATTATTTTATTTTTGGTAAAATTCAGGTAGCATCCGAGACGAAAAAATATAATGCGAATAGAATTTTTTTTTTTTTTAATTGTGTTATTGATAACGGATACAAACTTTTGGGGCGCGCATTGAGAATTTTTTGTTGTAGGAGTTTCTCAGTCAATGTGGCATGAACTAAATAGTTCAATAAATAGAGTAATGTCTCAGTAGTTTTCCTGAAAATCTGCACGTCGGATCAGTTCTTTTTAAATCAAATATGTGGTGCAGTTCAATTTATATTACAATGAATCATTCATGCAAAAACTGGATTAGAAGGGACTTCGCCATTTTATATCATTATTTTAAGAAATTATGAACCTAGTAAAATACAAAACGCAAATTATAACCACCTCCATATTTACTTTTTTCCCAAAATGAACTTCCGACAAATTTCTGCCGAAATATCCTCCTTGTCTGAGAATGGTTTTTGTACCTTGGAAAAGTCGATCATTAAAATTAATCGACACAAAATGTCTGTTCTTTTTAATAATATAATATATCTATATATATGTATATATGTGTGTGTGTGTGTGTCTGTGTGTGTGTGTGTGTGTGGACATTGAAGTAAACACCATGTATAATTATTCACCATTTTATGTTTCTACGCAATCTTCAGGCTTGACGATTGTTTTATAAGCTGTAAAAAGTCTGTTGCCACTGGGTGTTGACTTCAGTGTTCACTTTTATATTTACATACGTTCTATCCCTAATACTGATCACTTTAACCCATAAATATAGCATAACTTAAAAGTATATTTCATCACATAGATAGATAGATAGATAGATAGATAGATAGATAGATAGATAGATAGATAATGAGCAGAATTTAGATAGACATTAGTAGAATTTAGATTGGTAATCAACAGAACGAGATAGATAGATAGATAGATAGATAGATAGATAGATAGATAGATAGATAATGAGCAGAATTTAGATAGACATTAGTAGAATTTAGATTGGTAATGAACAGAACGAGATAGATAGATAGATAGATAGATAGATAGATAGATAGATATTAGTGCGTCTATGTGTGTTCCTTAGAAATGAACATTCTAAGTGTGTAGACAGTTACACATACAGAACTATATTTGTCTACTCTTACCTCGATCAATAACTGTCAGGTCCTGTTCGAATCTGTCGAGTATGTCTGTCCGTCAATGACCCAGTCATTCAGTATTAATAATCTATCTCTATTTTTATCTCTTGCTATCTATCTATCTCTTGGAATCATCCCGAGAAGTCTATGTAACAATTACAATAATACCCCACCCCCGACGAATGTCCAAGTTTAAACAAAATATTTCATGCATATTCACTATGAACTCGAATATTCCATTATCCGCAATCTACGTCAATACTCAGTCCCAACAGAATAACTCCACAGAAGAGTATCAGTTCATATATAGGCATATCGAATTATTAACATAGTGCCTTCGTTTAGTTACACGTGCATACCCGTCTGCACCAATACTATTCACCATCATCTTGCACACTTTGATCGACTAGACTGTCAGGTGCCGATTCAATTCTGATGGTCATCGTATTTAGACATTATTACATGTTGACACCTTGTTGTGCCGGTTTCAGCCACGGCACTTTTTAAAATCAGAATTGTCCTTCTCCAAGATTGGTGCTTGCCAAGCAAGACTAGAGAACTCGGTGCACCCTACTATTTAATACGCGCGTGTAAGCGTGTTAAACAAGATGACAAGTAATTTTGTTAAGATTTTATTATATTTTTCTTGTATGCGAAGGAGTGTTTTCTTTTCTAGCATTAATGTGCGCAAAAATTGTCCAAACGTTTATTGATTCCGAGTGACTTCGGATAATTTGGTAGCCATTTTCAAATATTTTAGCTATCTATTATAGTGATATACATACAAACACACACGCAGACAGATACACACACACACACTCACACACACACATACACACACAAACACACACATATATATATATATATATATATATATATATATATATATTGTTGACAACACTAATATAAGAGCATCCTCTACATGCAAAAAAAGGCTAAAAATAATAGAAGCCTTATTAATAAAAACCAAGAAAACAACACTTAATAATATTAACTTTGAACATGGACATAATATCTTGACCGTGTTTTGAAAAATGAAAACATTTTATAAAACATACATACAACAAACTATTTCTTATTTCAATAGTTAAAATATAATCCTTGAAAATGGCTAAATGTATAGCCGAAAGCGCTCGGATAAAAAGAACATTCGGACAGTTTTTATATAATTTATCATCTGAAAAGAAAAAAATTATTAGATCGCATGAGAAATTGTATAAAAAACTGAATAAAAACACCTTGTCTGTCGTTTTCAATGAAATGTGCATGAAAGAAGGATTTCTGCCTAAACACACACACACACACATATATATATATATATATATATATATATATATATATATATATATATATATATAGAGAGAGAGAGAGAGAGAGAGAGAGAGAGAGAGATGCTATAATGTATGATGTTAAAAGTGCTATTGTAGACAATATAAATGTTGGTGAAAAGGAAACATATCCCTATTTCTCGAATATGACCTGTACATTGTGACCGTGTTCGCGCTCTACATCAACAAAGATTTGGACAATTTCTGCTCTCATTGAATTCAGTAAAGAAAATACTTGTTCGCATACAATAAAAATATACACTATAAAAAAAGAGTAACAAAATTATCTTGTCTGTCAAATTTAACAGAACATATATTAAAGAGAGATTCCCAAATTCACAAGTATATGTATATATATATATATTCCCTAAAATTTAATTTCTATAAGGATATATATATATATATATATATATATATATATATATATATATATATATATATATATTCCCTAAAATTTAATTTCTATAAGGATATATATATATATATATATATATATATATATATATATATATATATATATATATGGAAGGCTAAGAATTTGAGGTAGTTATCTAATAACGTGCAGCTCTTCCCTCCGTCTGAATAACAGTGATTCCGCAACGAATGCATGACGTCTTCCATGTTCTAAAGTCGTCGTGTGTGTATATATACATTCAGCCATGTTCAAGATCTATCGATAATTTAGTTTGTTATGTGTGGTTGTAGGGAATTTGGAGCTTGAAACATAATCAATGGGGCTTAAATCTGGCGATTGTAAAAGGCCGGAGTAGTCATTTTAAATCAACCTAGTGTTCTTTACACCAGATTCGAATCAACAGCCCAGGATACAGTGTTGTGGTCTCTTGAAATGGTCTTCGACATTTTAAAACTACCACAAATCTATTATAAGTTCCGACTCATAATTAGATGATTGGCATTAAGTTTTCTACAAAAGAAGTATTGGCCCTTTTGAATGAATTTCTATGACTAATTATCAAATTTTGTAGAGGAGGTTCCGAAAATGTAACATCTACTTATAAGCAGATATATGGATAGGTTACAAGAAATTTATTATAGGATATTAGGAAATTGTGCAGCTGTGACACTATGAGATTGTTAATTGGCACTTAAAATTATTAAAAAGAAAATCTTTTCTTATTTTTTCTAATAAAATTCTAAGAATAGGATTTTGTTAAAAACATTGCATTTTCTTAGAATTTGGTTATTTTAAAGGTCACTGGGTTTAATAAGTTCGAGTCTGTCAAAATTCAAATCACCAATTGTTTAAATTTTGCTTCCGTATTCGGTCTCCATATTGAAAGGTCAATACGAGATAATGAGTTCAAAACCTGTTAAACTTCATAGCACCTTACACTATCATGGCTTCAAATAAATAAAGGTCAATAAGTACGTAATAAATAAAAACAGAATCAGGGATTTAGAAGGGGTCCTCCACCACTTCCATAAATTATAATCTGAACTGTGATTGGTTGATCAGTGAGAATATGTCACGAAAAGGTGTTGTGGTGTCCTCCCTCTAAGAATCTACGTTAGACTCTTCTGCCTACTATAAGTAGTAGGAGAGAAGGTTCGGGGAACAGTGAACAGTGCTCCAAACTGTTCAACTGTCGAACTATCTACCTTGAGCAGGGAGGAACCCGGACGAGGCTTTGCTGAAGGGTAAAGTTTCGTCTAGGGAGGTAGACAGACCCTGAACCCATTTATACAGGTTCTAAGGGAATATTTTTGGCCGAACCTACGGGCTCGGAGAACCCACGATAAACTCGGCCTTGTGCCACATACGTCCCTCGTGGGGGGGGCTGTTAAATATTAACAGTGAACAGTGCTCCAAACTGTTCAACTATCGAACTCTCTACCTTGAGCAGAGAGGAACCCGGACGAGGTTTTGCCGAATGGCAGTTTCGACCGGGGAGGTAGACAGTCCCTGAAGCCGCTTATGCGGGTTCTAAGGGAATATTTTTCGCCGAGCCTACGGGCTCGGAGGACCCACGGAAAACTCGGCCTTGTGCCACATACCTCCCTTGTGGGTGAGGGTATGTTAAATATTAACAGTGAACAGTGAATAGATTGAGCGCTAGTTCATTTGATACACTCTCACTAGTCGTGTAATACTCTTCTGGTGTACTTATTGTTTAATATACGATATATCTGCAAACCTGTTTTTTGTTATTACTTAACCATTTACTTGGTCACAACAAAATTTTTGTCATTGGATCCTTAATCAAAAGCCTTTTTGGTTCGAAAATTTCGTCCATAAAAGCTGAAGCACTGAATTCTACAAGTAGACTGAAGACGAAAAGTCAAGAAGCATATCTCCAACTCCGACACCAGATTCTCTCCAAACAGTAGAAGAAATTGTGAAGACCCGGATTATTGAAGAAAATCCCAGACTCTGAACCATCTACCCGAATTGCGATAATCACATGCTGATTAGCACAAATCTGTAGTGCCGACAACACTAGTGTCTTTTTTTTTCTCTCCCGCTTGGTGACATTAACGCCTATTGAAAAGAATTGTCTTCTTCCAATAACCAACTGACAGAAATTAACATTTTCTATTCTTTATGTATTATTTCAAAATCGTGATACAATAAATAGTTTTGTTATCTGTTAACAGAGAGTTTGCTTGATTCTTTAAGTTGCTGACCATTCTAGTAACTCTTACCGAATATCCTGACCGTTAGAAGAAATTCAGGTCGAATTGTGTTATCTCCCTTGTGCGGATCTTTCAAAAACAGCCTGGCGGCGGAAGTAGCTGACAGAACAACTAGTCGGAAACGCATGTGGAAGTCACGGAACTAAGACCTCTGCTAGCGCTGTGACCAACACAGGACCGCACAGAGGAAAAGCAGCGCTAGCCGTAATTTCGCCCAACACTCTAAGTTACTACAAAACGTACATTAGCCTAAAAACTAGATTTGTGCTATTAAATAGTTTCGTCAGATCTAGACTCTCATACTGATGTCATGGCGCCAAATTCGTTCAGAAAATACCTCCGTTCTCGTCTGTATTCAACCGCTTTCTCAGATCGAAAGTTAAAAATGACCTCGAGGGAGAGAAGCGTGTAGACCGTCCTTCTTTGAAACTCGTGCACTGGGATCACAGACAAAGAACTGCACCAAATAACAGAAACCAAATCACTTGAGGACTTTTAGCGGCAGCAGCAGCAGCTAAAATGGATATCACGTGTAGATTGAAGAGAAAATAATAGCATAATCAAGATGCTGGCGTTCCATACTACCTCAAACAAAGCGCAAGAAATAAAGCCTCCATCAATACTGGAAAGAGCAATAACAAGCTACTGGATTTGAGAAATCTATTTTCCTGTAAAATTGTTTTAAGAGAAAGATTTTATACATTTCAACCTATAGTACCTCTGATTACTCGATCAACGAATGCCTAATGTTTCCTAATATTACTATTAGCATTGCATAACAATGTAAACTAGATTGTGATAGATGCAGCTACGAGATAGATAGATAGATAGATAGATAGATAGATAGATAATGAGCAGACTGAGATAGATAGATAGATAGATAGATAGATAGATAGATAGATAGATAGATAGATATGAGCAGACTGAGATAGATAGATAGATAGATAGATAGATAGATAGATAGATATGAATAGACTGAGATAGATAGATATATAGATATATAGATAGATAGATAGATAGATATGAACAGACTGAGATAGATAGATAGATAGATAGATAGATAGATAGATAGATAGATAGATATGAACAGACTGAGATAGATAGATAGATAGATAGATAGATAGATAGATAGATAGATAGATATGAATAGACTGAGATAGATAGATATATAGATAGATAGATATGTGCAGACTGAGATAGATAGATAGATAGATAGATAGATAGATAGATAGATAGATAGATAGATAGATATCAGCGATCTCAGTACGAATTATCTCGACAAATGTGAAATAGAGACTCTACTTTAAAAAGTCATCAGAAATAAGAGTTCGTCTTCGTCTTTTCTCTAGACCCGCCTTTGGCAGCTCTATGTGTAGATTTGAGACAAATCCCACTTTTTTGGCATCTAAGCCGTCAGAATGATCCAATCAAGGTAAATGTGGAAGATGGATGACTGAAACAGTCTTCCTGGTGCATCAAGACATATTTTATTAATATGCCCCTTTCATACAATGCGACTTTGTTCGTTCGTGCTGCCATAAGACGCCGTAGCTGTCAGCTGCCAATGATGGATTGGGAAAACACATCGCCGTTCCAAACTGACCTTCGACAACGTCAACTTCACACACATACACACACACCGATGTATATATACATATGCAGTATAATTCATTTCGTCTTCTCTTTTGCCTACTTTTTATGGTCTTCCTTCTCTATTTCTTTCTCTTTCATTCTTTTGCCTCTTTTCTTCAATGAGGCCTTTTCTTCTTTTTTTTTTACTCTCTTCCTTTGTTTACTCAGCACGTTTCTTTTTCTATACTTTCTTTCTTCCTTCCACACTCTTCACCTTCCTCGTCCTACAACTCTCTTCACGTTCCCTCTTCCTCTGAACTCGATTCGTGGTAAAAAAAAAAAAAAAAAAAAAAAAAAAAAAAAGAAACTTGGTTGCGATATTTTAACCTTAAAGTAAGTAATATTTGTTTTAACTCAGATTAATTAAACTTTAAATCAATTAATCTTCCTCAAAGAAAGTTTTAGAAAGTACAGGGTGGTCCGAAAGTCTTGTCACTCCTACATAAAACAATTTTCTATTT
Organism: Acanthosepion lycidas; assembly: GCA_963932145.1. Lineage (NCBI taxonomy): Eukaryota > Metazoa > Mollusca > Cephalopoda > Sepiida > Sepiidae > Acanthosepion > Acanthosepion lycidas. The sequence goes on from OZ010589.1 coordinate 59,838,748, forward strand.
CAGATGGCTGAACGAAAATGATGGCCTTCATACAGACAGCATCAATGAAAATGATTAAACTGAATCAAGTGGATGCGCTTCGTATTACTTTATTACTTCTATTCTCATTACTTTTTGGTAGGGGGAGGGCGACAAAACTTTCGGACCACTCTGTATATTACAATTTTGAAAGATTTTTTAACAAAGGGAATTATGTTGTGTTGACTAATTTGTCAATATGGCCGATTTTACGAATCAAAAAATAATTCCAATCAATTTAAATTCAGTTTGAAATACAGCAAAGTATTTTGCTTATTGGGAAAGTTAGCTTGGAATTAAAACTAAAATAATTGCTTCAAGGAACATTCTTCATTTTTAAAATGCAATTTAAACGTTAGGTATTGCTTTTTTTTTTTTTTTTTTTTTTTTTTTTTTGATAATTAACGTTTTCATTACTTTACCTGTTAAGCCTAAAAAGACGTTAATTACTTAACGGCTCCGTTTTTTGTTTTTTATTTTTTTTTTAAAAAAAAAGAAAAAGAAAAGAGAGTTATCTTCTGTTCTCTTTCTACTTAATTTATGCAATCTCTGAGAAGTCCCGATAGTTCTATTACCTGCCTACAAAAGTCAGCAAGAGAAACTTACATTGATAGTCTCAGGAACTCTTTCAGAGACTTTGCGAAACTGGACGGCGCGAAACTGTGTCAGATATCGGGTCCGAACGCTGCGAATGTGTGTCAGAAATCGGGACAGTGCAAGACGGAATCAGAATTCTGTATGGTGCGAAACTGCGTCAGAAATCTGGGCGGTGCGAGACGGTGTCAGAATTCTGGGCGGTGCGAGACGGTGTCAGAAATTGTGAAACTAAGTGAGAAATCCGGATGGTACAAGACTGAATCAGATATTGTGACGGTGCGAAATTACCAGAAGTCAGAACGGTACAAGATTGCCAGAAGCCGGTACGGTGCGAGACCGTGTCAAAAATCGGGACGGTTTACGATTGCGTCAGAAATCAGGACGGTGCGAGACTACATCAGAAATACAGACGGTGCGAGAAAATCCAATCAAAGGTTGACTATACATTGTGGGGGGCGTTAGGGTTGTATTTTGGTACGCAAATGGGTGGCAACTCAAAAAGGTTTTGGGCCCCACTAATATAGATACACAGGACGCCAGAAATTAAAAATTTAAAGTTAAGTGTTTCTACATTTCCAGCGTTTGTCTCGATGTATAATTATAACAGACGTTTGTTTAGTTTCCTTTACTTTTCAAACATATGTAGGATTCTATCTATAAAAAATTAGTCGGAAAAAATCCTTTCGTAGCATACAAGATGTTTCCATTTTGTCATTCAACTACCCACCACATATATATATATATATATATATATATATATATATATATATATATATATAAGTTACGTAAAATGTGGTAATCCGTATGGGTAGTCTCAAGGAGGATGAAATCCTGAGAGCTCAATGTAAATTCAGAGCTAATAATTTAAAGAAAAACAGACCACTTTAAGGCTCCATTGTAATAATTTATTTCACCAGAGACCTTTTAAGGGACGCTGGATCCTCAGACATCACTTCCAAAAAATTGAAACGAAAAATGAAATGAAAATTTACACTTTTGACGGGTAGTATTAAGTTTATGTAATTTAACAGAGAGGGTAGTGAGGAGTGGTGTGAGAGACATGGTCGAGTTTAGAGAGGGTTTATTTTAATATTGCTTTCTATCATACTTAGTATTGAGGAAGGAGAGACCAGACATTGACCTATTCAATCGGTTAACTTAACGGAAATAATATATTGAAATGGAAGGCGAGAATAGAGAAAAAGAAAAAGAAAAAAGAAAGAAGGGGGAAGTAAAGAGAAAGAATAGGTATTTAGGGTTTACGGAGGAAGAAGAAGGGTGGTATATATCTAAGACATGTTTTATGTTTATACGTTCTTTTTATAGATACAAGTATTTAAGTAAATGCTCTGTTTATAATAAACAGTATTAAAGAACATTTACCGGCCTGAATGTCCGAGAAACTTTCATAGAAAATATACGTCCTCCGACAGAAATCGAACCTGTATCATATACGGAACCGTCATATAGTCTGATGTGTCTTAACGGAGTGAGCCACAGAGGAGCATACGGTTAACAAGGTCGATTTTACTGTTTTTAAACACAATTCTCCATGATTTTCTCTCATTCATTCATATCTGTTCAATGCGTATCCAAATGTAAACAAATGACGTCATACATTATGAAATGTCAGGCCGGTAAATGTTGTTAATACTGTTTATTATAAACAGAGCATTTACTTAAATATTTATATCTATAAAAAGAACGTATAAACATAAAAAATGTCTTAAATAATTGTCGGACTTTGTCCATTTCATAATATATATATATATATATATATATATATATGGATTTTTTATTTATTAATCTGACAGATTTTTATTACTTAAACGTTATTTTTAGTGGATACTCGTATTTGAGTAGACGCTCCGTTTATTTATTAAACTGTATTTATTTTTGTCTACCGGCTTGAATATTAGAGAAATCTCATAAAAGATATACGCTCTCCGGTAGGATTTGAACCTGCTTTCTCCTATGGAAAACCGTCATTAGATCTGACGTGCTCTGACCTCTCGGCTACTGAACGCCTCGATAGCTAAGCAAAGTCTGAATGGTGCCTTTAAATGCAGATTTTTTTCTCCGACTCTCGAATTAAACATATCGGCTCAGTTTCGTATCCTAACGTAAACAAAGCAATTTCTAAAGACAGGAATTCACTTTTTATTTATTAATTCGACACATTTTTATTATGAATATTTACTAAAATAACCTTTAAGTTAATAAAACCCAGATATATGAAAGTGAATTTATATATTTTCTATGTGTTAAGAATTTTAGATTGTTTAATAATTTTAGATTTAGAATATTCTAAAAATGCGAACCAACTAATACAATGCAATGTTTAACATTTACCTACTTATAAAGAAATAAATATGAAAACAATTTTTTATTCATAAATGTTTAAATAAAAATACTAAATTATAAAAATATGTGAACCAACAATAAATCTTTATTATTTACCATTTTATAAAGCTCGAATTGATTGACAGCCGATGTTCTGTCAATCATTCCAACGAAAACAATTGGCCAATTGCTTAAGTCAAGATGCTCTGTGTCAACACTTCATTTGAGATTCCTTTATCAGTCACAATAAATAATCTATTGGCAGATATTTCAAGGCATTTTTGAAAACGTAGCAACGATTTAAAAAAAAAATGTAGGAATGGCGGTAACCTATAATTGCTGGAGTAACATGCCCTTGGATTTCTATTGATTAGGCATTCTTGATCCGAGGTCATGATTATAAAATAAGTGCAAAATTAAAACAAAAATAATCTGAGATTTAAAAAGAAATTGAGGAAAAAATGTCTTAATATCCAGAAATATACGTTTATTTAAATTTTCTTGATTTATCGTTTCTAGATATTGTTTCTAGATATTGTTTTTTAGATATCGTTTCTAGATATTGTTTCTAGATATCGTTTCTAGATATTGTTACGAATTACGAGTTTAAAAAAAATTGTTTTTAATTGTTATTTATTTATAAAATGGTAAATAATAAATATTGCATTGTAATTGGTTCACATATTTTAAAAATTTTGTTGATTTTATATAACAAGATTAATATTCTAATTTATTTCATGTAAAACGATAATAAATCTTTATAAATAATAAATATAGCATTGTACTTGGCTCCCATATTTTTTAAATGTTGTTGATTTTATATAACAAGATTAATATTCTAATTTATTTCATGTAAAATGATAATAAATCTTTATAAATAATAAATATAGCATTGTACTTGGCTCCCATATTTCTTGTAAATCAACATTGTTGTGGGAGTCTTAAAAGGATATAGCAATAGTGATGGCAACAGAAAAACCGTCCTTTTGAAATACCTTTTTTTTTAAGGTACGAAATTTAACCATGGCCGATTTTTATTCATATTTAATATCTTTCTGTTGAGGTTTTTACTTTTTGTAATAAGCAATCAAATTAACAATATTCTTGTTGAAATTGGATTTATTTTCAGAAATCATAATTTCCATAAAAGACGTTATTTTACGACGTAAGCATATTTGAATTTCTTCATCTGCACGCACTAAATAATTATATATATATATATATATATATATATATATATATATATATATATATATATATATATATATATAGCCTTTGATGGCAACTGGTCTAGGAGAAGGACAACTCTGAATTCAAAACCGGCGGAGGGTCGTTTGGGGACCCTGTGGCACGTAGTGCGCCAGGTCTCTGTATTCGGCCCTTCAAAAAGTGTCGATGGTCCTGCACGAAACCTTCACCAGTATAATCAAATCTCATGTGCTGTTGTCAGGCTGTCGGTTTCCTAGGAACTGATCTGCTTGACCCTCATACGTCGAACTCGACGGGAGAGTCGAGTATATATATATATATATATATATATATATATATATATATATATATATATATATATATATATATATACATGTATATATATATATATATATATTTTTATATATATATATATATATATATATATATATTTGTGTATTTAGGCAGGAATCCTTCTTTCATGCACATTTCATTGAAAACGACAGACAAGGTGTTTTTATTCAGTTTTTTATACAATTTCTCATGCGATCTAATAATTTTTTTCTTTTCGGATGATAAATTATATAAAAACTGTCCGAATGTTCTTGTTTATCTGAGCGCTTTTGGCTATACATTTAGCTATTTTCAATGATTATATTTTAAATGTTAAAATAAGAAATAGTCTGTTGTATCTATGTTTAATACATACGCTCGGATAAAAAGAACATTCGGACAGTTTTTATATAAATTATCATCCGAAAAGAAAAAATTATTAGATCGCATAAGAAATTGTATAAAAATTAAATAAAAGCACTTTGTGTGTTGTTTTCAATGAAAATATATATATATATATATATATATATGTGTGTGTGTGTGTGTGTGTGTGTGTGTGTGTGTGTGTGTGTGTGTGTGTATAGTAAAGGTAATAAATCTGTTCGTATATAATCCAAGTGGATCTTATTAATATAAAATATTAAAACTGATCCCAAAAAAGAGCTCAATGTATTTATTACAACATATAAATAGTATTACACAACAAAATCCAAAATTATCTCATATGGAGGGGATAGATCTATTTCAACCGACGGAAACTTCGTCAGTCTTATTCAACCCCGGTGTATAAACTGAGTTCGTACCCAATCTCTCTCTCTCTCTCTCTCTCTCTCTCTCTCTCTATATATATATATATATATATATATATATATATATATATATATAGAGAGAGAGAGAGAGAGAGAAAGAGGGATAGAAATCGATGTAATTTCCGTGAAACTCAGATCAGAGACAATATAAATACACCCTTTTTATTTCTTACTATTAATGCTCTTAATATAATTCCAAAGACTGCTGACTTTAATTTTAGTTTCAATAACTGATTATTTTAAAAACGTTATTTTCTGGAAATACTCTGGTCGACATTTTTTTCGAAGTATAATTAGATTGTCATATGATTTTAAATTATTGTATAATGATCTTTTTTTGTGTGTGAATTATGTGCCAGATTAAAAATACTCGTAAAATTCTATCAGCAAAACCGTATCATAATTTTAAAATCAAGTTTCCAATTGCAAAACAAAGTCCTGCCCTTTAGGCAAAATATAAAATCTTTATATGACTAAAAATTACTAAAAAAAAATATTAAAATTTTTAAATATAATTCTAATTTAAATATCGGTGAATTTTTTTTTTAAAGTAGCTTTTGTTTTAATAAATAATTTTTTATAAAACTATAATTATTACTTTAAAAAAATGAAAATTTAAACAATTTTCAACAGAAATATTACAAAAAATACACAATTTTATAACAAATAAGTTTCCAACTTCATAATTAAGTCTTGCTAGAATTTCTTTTCTTTTTCTAGCAAGATTACATTGTGAAGTTGTCGGAAAGACGGCTACAGATCGCGAAGTAAAACGGTAAATGTTTTCTTAAGTAAAAATTGTCGTTATTTCGAAATAATATATTGGACTGTCTCCTGTAACAAAATATAATATCAATGTGATATTGAACAAAAATATGCAATTATATTTTCTCATCTATTTCTCGACAAATAACTATCTGCTCTTTTCTACGAATATGTGTGTATAACATCTGCCTATATGTGTGTATAACATCTGCCTATATGTGTGTCTAATATCTGTCCATGTGTGTGCATTATAAATTATAACATCTCACCTTTTTTTTTTTAGATCTTCTATTATCACAATGTGAAATATTTAAAATTAGAACTGATGGAAACATGAACTTAAAAAGAAACTAATCATTTGGGCTATATATTAGGTTGGTGCAAAAATAATGTCGTTTTCTCAAATATGTTACTTTTATATATGATTTCTGAATTAAGTCATTGATATATATATAGCCATGTTATATATCATTTTGAAGCGCGTTTTTCGCTCTATCGAATCGTGTTATTCGTTACCGTTCTCGATCTCTTCATTCATTTTTTTTTTTTTGCAGGCTTTTCAACAGCATGGACAAAATTCAAATCCGCACGATTTTCTTGTTCCAGTTCAAACGAGGCCGAAAAGCTGCCGAGACAGCTCGTGATATCAATGATGCGTTTGGCCGGGGAACCACTAACGAACGTGTGGCACAACGGTGGTTCAAGAAATTTCGCAATGGTGACGAGAGCCTCGAAGATGAAGACGGTCGCGGCCGGCCGACTGCGGTTGATAACGAACATTTGAAAGCCTTAATTGAAGCCGATCCTCGCAAAACCACACGAGAAGTTGCTGTTGAACTCGAGGTCGACCACTCAACAGTTGTTCGCCATTTAAAGCAAATAGGGAAGTCAAAAAAGTTGGATAAATGGGTGAACGATAATCAAAAAAAATCGTCAAAAAACGACATTATTTTAGCACCAACCTAATACCTAAATAATATCCGCTTATATGTGTGTATAATATCTACTTGTGAATGTGTATAATATTTGCCTATATGTATGTATAAGAACTGCCGATAGGTGCGTATAATATCTACCTATATAGATGTATAATATCTGCTTATGTGTGTGCATATTTGCCTACATGCATATATATGTGTGTGCATAATATATGTGTGTGTATAATATATATATTATGTATATATAGTGTGTGTATATATATATACATATATATATATATATAGTATATATATATATATATATATATATATATATATATATATATATATATATATATATATATATATATATAGTGTATATATGTGTGTGTGTGTGTGTGTTAGGGAAAGCTATGACAAAGTGTAAAAAATTTCGTGTGAACCGTTTCGTTTAGGACTTTATCGGAAGTGATGTTTACGGTGATGCGACTACGCATGCGTACTAATAAAAGGGGACGGTGAAAATTTTAAATTTAAATTTAATTTGTTTTAAATATATGCTTAGGACATATAGCTTTGCTGATTTAATTTAGTTTCTACTTTTTGTTCATGACTCCATCACTTTTGTTATTAAATATCCCCCCTATCCCCCCTATTGTCCAAAACTGTCAAGAAAGTTTTGTTTTTTATTAAGTCTTTTATTATGTTCTGTTTTAATTAAGTCTTTTTTGTTTTGTTTTAGAATTAGTTCCAACAAAGGTTATGTTAAGCATAGATAAATTCTTTTCAACTGTTGGTCTGTAGAATGTATTTTGATTCGCTGGATTAGTCAGAATGGTCCACAATTCTATTTTGGAAATATTTTACGATTTTTTTGCTTCGCGGCCCTTCCTGACAAACCCAACGAATCTAAATATATTGTTCTACCCACTAAACTCAATAACAACTACAATTGAAAATAATTTATCTAAACTTAACGTAAGATTTGTTGCAACTATTAGGTTGGTGCAAAAATAATGCCGTAATAATGTCGTTTTTGACGTTAAAAAATACGTCAAAAAACGACATTATTACGTCATTATTTTTGCACCAACCTAATACCTCTAAAACAATAAAAGAATTAATACGAAACAATATAATAAACTAAAACTTGAATGTATGCCATTATCTGTTAAAATAGGAACACAAAGAAACATTAATGAATTAAATAAAAGGTTATATGAACCCAGTAGGGGATCTTTTACAAAAAAACAACTCACTCTAAGAAGACTGTCCATAATTTTGATTTAAAAAATGCTACTGATTTTACTATACTATGTAGTCGACAAAACCAAAAACAAACAACGCGCATGCGCGAAATTAAAAATATAAAATGGCGACAATTTAACTTTCCCGTGAGTATTTGTGCAATTGTTTTCTGATTCGCTATTATTCTGACCGTATATCCTGAAAGTATCGCTACCCTAATCTTCAAAGTTATAAGTGTCTTAACATTCCAGTTCCCGGCCCTCTTCTGAATCAAGGTAGTTGGTTTCTCCCTATCTGACATAAGAGTTGAACTCACAACCACTACATAACCCCAATAATTGCCTATATTCCATATGCTCTTCATATCTACTCTAGGTTAACATTTATTTATTGCAACGAAAAGACAACTCAATACAGCTTTATTCGAAAAAATTTATACGCGGTATTCAAGCTAAATTTGATAGAATCTAATATTTTTAGTTTTTTCAGATTGGTTTGGAATATCTGTAAACAAGGAGATCATTTTAAAACCTAACCCTTACAGTTTTCGAGGTGTCAAAGTTAATTGACATGGACGAATGAAAGTCACCCTGAATATTGGAAAAGGGTAACCTGTATCAGGATGATTCGTGCCAGACATTAAAATGCCACAATTATGACAGTTGCTCAATGCTCTTTGAACAGCCTGAAAACAATAAGACGTGAACTGGAGAACTGCAACGGAGACTATAAAGACTGTTGCTTGCAGGAAAGAAAACAGTACACGTTCTGATTGCTTCCGTATAGAAGAATTCATCCAAAAATGCAGGATAAAATAATGGAAGACCCAGGCAAAGAAATAGGGGCTTCGGCGTGGGAAATGGTTGTTGCAATTTCCCCCATGAAGCTGGTCTTGAATGAGGACCTCCGCTACCAGTCATACAAGAGGTATAAAGGTCAACTTTCTTACAGAAAAGGCCCGAGAAATTCATGAACAAGTTGAAACATCCTGTTGAACCAGGGCCAATCTGGTTCTTCCCTGATGAAAATAATTGTTCTTAGGACCAGCTGCACAACACCCAAAACAGCAGATGGCTTGCCTACAATCCATATGACGTTTCCCGTGTCATGAAGGCCAAGTTTCCCCCAAACTGTGATGGTTTTTTTGTGTGTGTCTCCAGTGAGGGTGACGCCATGCCACCTCATATTGTTGAACAGGGTCTCAGGCTCAATTCGGAAGGCCATGTGGAGTTTTTGAACACCATGGTTAAGCCTTGGTTGGGGAATGTGGCTGCTAGAAGACCATATATGTTACAGCAAGATTCATCTCCCTGCCACACCTCCAGGAAGAGTCAGAAGTGGTTGTCAGATAAAGGTCATCTTCTTATGGAAAAGGCTCGAGAAAATCGTCTGTCAAAGGCAAAGAAGGCGAAACATCCTGTTGAACCAGGGACAATTCTTCTCTGATGAAAATAATTTTTCTTAGGACCAGCTGCACAACACCCAAAACAGCAAATGGCTTGTCTACAATCCATATGACGTTCCTCGTGTCATAATGGTTTTTGGATGTGACTCGAGAGTTTCACATTTTTGAACAGGCTCAATTCGGATAACTACGTGGAGTTGCTGAACACTGTGGTCAAACTTTGGTGGAAGAGGGTGGCGGCTAGAATACCTTATTTGTGAAAGCAAACATTCAGCTCCATTCCAAACCTCCAAAAAGAGACAGTAGTTGTTAGGTCATTTTTACGACTTCACCAGCTCCAACGTCTGAAATCCTAACACCTCTGATTGTAGTCCTATGGATTATTATGTGTGGCGCGCAGTTAAGAAAGTCACCACCCGAACTGCCTGTAACACCGAGGCCCAGGTAATCGACAGGATTAGGGGGCATATGAGCCTCTCCCTTCAGGACACCGTGTAGGTCACATGTGCCAGAATCCTGGAATCTGATCGTGGCTGTGGTAGATGCTGAAGGTGGGTTTCTTTGAGTGAATTGTTTTCTTTATTATATTCTTTATGCAACTTTGCTATTTTTCTAATAAATTGATTTTGGGCTTAGATATTCACTTTTCTCTTTTTATAAGCTCTCACATTTAGCTCGATCACCCTGTATATGATGTTTTAAATGATATAGAAAACTTCAGTTCATGTTCCAAAGTAAAGAGTTCCCTTCATATTGAAGTAGCAATGCGTATGATTTGAAATAGCGTCCTCCGTTTTGACTTCTGGTATAAGAGGTCACCGGTGACGATAATTTGACCTATAATTTCCAACATCACTATCTTTTCTATAAGTATATACATCCTTTTACTTATATTTTACTATATAGATTTGATTATCTCCCGTGCCTGGATACCTGATTGCTGCTGCCTCAATCTCGAATTATCTATTTGCGTTCCAGTAACTAAATTTTTGTATTGTCTTGCTTTTATTTTTGCATCGAATTTGGAGGAGTAATAATAGTTGGCAGCTAATATGAAAAGTTTTATTCACTGTTTGAGCAAAATCGAAAGTAATTTTGTCCTGAAATCAAGCAGCTGTCTTGCTGAAGACATAAACAAAGGAAATTAACAAAACAAAAAAAAAAAAACAACTAAATTAATAAAATAAGGGAAAAGGTAGAAAAAAATATTAAGACTTAGGAAAGTAAGAAAAACTTTTAAAGAAAGACAAAAAAGTCTCTTTGCTCGAAAAGCTTTGAAAGAAAGACTAATAAAGAGAGAGAAAGACTTTACAAGACAGAAAGACTTTGAAAGAAAAACTTCGCAACAAAGACTGATAAAATGCAAAAAGACTTTTTTACAAACAGTCTTTGAAAAAAAGATTTTGAAAGAATGTCTTTGAAAGAGAGACTTTGATAAAAAGACAATGACTTTTCAAGAAAGACTTGAAGGAAACAATTTGCAATAAAGACTTTGAAAGAAAAACTTTGAAAGAGAGACTTTCATAAATAGACAATGACTTTGCAAGAAACACTTTGAAAGAATTTGCAACAAAGACTTTGAAAGAAAAACTTTCAAAAAAGATTTTGAAAGAGAGAATTTGAAAAGGAGACTTTGAAAGACGGATTTTGAAATAAAGACTTTGAAAGATTTTGAAAGAAAGACTTTGATATAAAGCCAAAGACTTAACGTTTCAAGAATGACTTTGAAAGAAAGACTTTGCTAAAAAGACAGAAAGACTTTGAAAGAAAGAAATAAAGATATTACGACAACAGAAATAAAGAATGTCTATTTTTAAAGTTGCACCCAAATTCCTCGAAATGTTGCGACTACCCAGTGTGGCAATACATTGTAGTTCTAGACGTAGGCTTAGTAAATATCTAAGTAGACTTATATATAAACACATATAGTTGCACAATTTCCTAACACACACACACACATGTAAGTGTATGGGTTTATCTGCGTGTGTGCATATGCGTGTATACACGTGTGTACGTATGTGTGCGTACTCTTTTCCCACCCGCCCCACCCCACAGACACACATAAATGCGCACAGACATACATGCACGCACACGACAAGTAAAAACATCCTTGACAATGGCTAATAGATTAGCCAAAATCACTCGGATCTACAGTTCTTACACACCCTATGTCAGTTGTCTTCAATGAAACCTGTATAAAAGAGGGATTGCTGCCAAGATACACAATTATATAAATGAATGTGTGTGTGTGTGTGTGTAACACATCAAGTTCACTGGTCAATATATTACTTAACGAAAATAATATCAAATTATATACTGGTTAAACGGCTCAATGAAGATTTAATTATAAATTTTAAGTAAATTATCTATTAGGTTGGTGCAAAAATAATGACGTAATAATGTCGTTTTTTGACTAATTTTTAACGTCAAAAAACGACATCATTACGTCATTATTTTTGCACCAACCTAATATTTTCCTTAGCACAACGCCTAATTAATATTATTATAAAACATATTCTTAATTATAAATATTCGCTATTTTCTTTGGATATTCGCACCCATCATGACTTCTTTTCATTTTTAAATTATTTAAACATATTTCCTATATATAAATCTCATTGATTTATCCACGGATCTTGATTCTGAAATGTTATTAACAATTACTTTTATTCAAATTAATCGCTGCGTTTCTAGCTAGCAAGGTTGCTATAATAACGATTTTTCCGTAGATTTTTTCAGTTATTTTGAGGATGTTTGTACCGAGCGAAACGTTGACAACAAATAAAATTAAACATCTATGTGGTTTTCAGAATTTTTCTCTTATACTCCTTTCTCAGATATTTTATATCAGTTATGTTAGATTTTCATTTCCCAAGTACTTTCGATCTTTATCCAAGATCATCTTCAGAGGTGCAAGCGGTACAACAATATATGTTGTTCGTTAGTATAAGTATTTGTAAAAAGATGTGCGTTGTTTTCCATTGCCGTAATTTAATGATAACTAATAATAACAAAACCAAATGTCCTTAACAACCGGAAGAATTTAGAAAACGCTATTAAATTCATATTGACGTAATTTTCAGTTGACAATATGAATATAATA
>OZ010589.1:59853973-59863973 GCA_963932145.1 Acanthosepion lycidas
GTCACGTTATTTTCATATAAGTTGTATAAAAACCTATTTTTGTTAAGTTAGCTTAATTTTAAATATTTTTCTGGTTATGACGTTAAACTACATCTGGCAGTAAGGTTTGTGATCGGGAGATTGCCGGTTTTGAAGAGCGTGCAACTACTAAATTGTTGCTTTTCCCCCAAGTCCACCCTGACCCGAGGAGGTAGCTCCTATTAGGGTCCCAGCTTTGGGCAAATAGTGCACCCCCAAACAAATGTCAAAACACTAGGAAAGTACATTTTATAGTAAACACTAGGGAAAAATATATTTTTTCAAAAACACTAGGAAAATACATTTTTATAGTAAAATTACAAGCAATATATTTTTATTAAAAAAAAAAAAAAAAAAAAAACTAACCTATCTTTTGTAGCGAAATTACAATTAATACAGTTTTCTTTTAATTACCAACAATATGTATGAATTATGTGCTATGCGTGAGATAAGCTTGGGCGATCATGTATACATGACTGACGAAGCAGATTTCTCATCTTTGTCACGTTCAAGATGTTTTAGCCATTGTACACTTTGGCCTCCTTCAGGTGATTGGAATTTCAAACTGAACCCTTTATTTTGTCCACATTCCATTCCTCTTCCAGATGACTCAGTTATCTCCCTTTTAACTCAACTCTCCATGTATTTTGTTCACTACTGCTGTCGCCAAGTATTAAAGTCACAATTCTTTGGGTCAAGTCACTGGATCCAGCCAACACTTTTTTTTCTATTGTCCTTGAGGACAACATTTGAAGCTTCGTGAACATGATAATAAAGATGAGGACAACAGTTCAAACAATGTAAATAATTACAATACTTCACCTCCAAAATATAGACTGATCCATACATTATTTGAATGAAATTATTTGTATTCTCTGAAAATGTAACTCTGCATTAATGAAGCCATTTGAATAATGGTCAGAACTTGCAAGTGATTTAGAATGGATTTGTATACTTGAATTATAAAATACTTTTGGATACATTCATATATAATAACTTGATTGAACTATCCATCTACTAGTATTGAATGTAAATGTATTTGAATAGTTCAATTATATTATTATTATTAATAATTGCTAAAAAAAAAATGTTATATTCAGAAAATAATATTGCTGGGTTTTATTTGTCCAATAAATAAAAGTTAATTTTCATTAAACAGTTAAAGTTAATAGATTGCTAGATCTGATAAAATTTACATTTCAGTTCTTGTTTGTATATAGGTGAAAAATGATAGCTCAATAAGAAAGTCAGGATTTCTAAATTAGGACAAGTTGTTTTTTTTAGTAGGCAGTTTCAAATTACTATGGTAATAAATGATAAATGTTGTTGAATGTCAGTTATGTGCCATGCATGATACATGCTTAGGCAATCATGTATCTTTTGATACATGACTGACGAGGCAGTTTTTCCAGCAGTAGGTTGCCATTTCTTTCTGCCGTATACCATTTGCTATCCAAGGCTATAGAACCCAGTCTGTCCTGCTATTTACCCATAGCTGGGGGAGAAGAAGAAGATTCACACATTTCCTAAGTAAATGTATCTAAAAAAATCCCTGAAAGTATAAAATTGCATACAAAATTGTTGTATTCTTTAAGAGATTACAAAGGTGGTACTCGAGTGAAAGGAACAGCAACACGCGCGTAGATGAAAGAAGAGAGGTTTATTGTAAAAGAGAATACACTACCGAAAGACAGGAAATCGGGTGGCAGGCTATTAATTTCTGAAAGAAGCCCCCAGATATATTCTATGCTCACTATATATAGCTACTGATATAGGCAGTCCACATAGGCAATAGGGAGTGTGGGACATTCCATTACAACAAAAATATTTAGATTCCGGCATTAAATAACCCATAATGGTTGAGATGCCACTAAAAAATCACTCAAAAACGAAAAATTATATATATATATATATATATATATATATATATATATATATATATATATATATATATATAATAGAAATCTTATAAGTATAAGAAACTATACTCGTTCGGAAAACCTTCGGTGTCTTGATTTGCGAATAATCAAGCCAATACCAAAGGGGGGGAAGGTATAAAAAAAGAAAGAACCAAGAACATGTACGTTAGCCGAAAATAATCGTCTAGCATGCAAGTCCGAAGCCCAAAGTAAAAATACCCCGATACGAGTAGGCAAAATAACTAAATAAAGTGCTTAATACAGTGAATAGAACAGACCGTGTATCCTGGTCTCTCTTTAACCCCTCACCCCCCTCTTTCGACATTTAGAATAAATGCTTCTCCCCAACCCACCCCATTGTTTGTTTTTTCTTGTTTTTTTTTTTTCTTTTTTTTTTTTTGGGTCACGTGGTTTTGGATTTTTGTTTATTGACAATAAATTTTCCATTCTTTCTTTACCTTTTTAGCCAGTCTTCCCTGAAGATCCGCTTAGGTGAAACCTTGATAGTTTGTCTGACTCTCTAGGTTTAACTATATATATATATATATATATATATATATATATATATATATATATATATATATATATATATATAAGCCAAATGATGGCGTGTTAATTTTAATGTCTCCAAAACTAAAATTCTCTCCATTAATCATCTGAGAAACCCCTCTCTGCTTTCTATCAGTATAGCTGATGCTAACCTCCAGAAAAATGACTCATTGCACCTTCTCGGGTTAACGCTCTCTTCTGGCATGAAGTTAAAATACTATATTGAATCTATTCATAGGTCAGATGCTAAGAAAGTTGGCTCACTGTGTTTTGCAAGAAAATTTTTCTTTCAAAAATCTATCCTAGATATCTATTAGGTTGGTGCAAAAATAATGACGTAATAATGTCGTTTTTTGACGTCAAAAAACGACATTATTACGTCATTATTTTTGCACCAACCTAATATAATACCATTCGTGCCTGCTTAGAATATTGCTGCCACATGTGGTCCGGCGCACCTGGTATTTACCTTGAGCTGCTTGATAAGATCCAAAGAAGAATCAGCAATATTACTGGTCCTGATCTGGCATCTTGGCTTCAGTCATTTTCTCGCCGCCGTAAGGTTGCCTCTCTGTGTCTTTTCTATCAATATTTTCATGGTAATTGTTCGGATGAGCTTTTCGACATATCTGGACTTTTTGAATTTCAGCGCAGATCTAGACTGGCATCGAAATCTCATCATTCCACAGTTGAGCTGGCGAGATGTAAGTATAAATTCTGTGCTAATAGTTTCTTTTCTCGCACTTTTCGCGTGTGGAACTCACTTCCGGCTCCATGGTTTCCAGTCAGATTTAATCTACAAAAATTTAAATAACATTTTCAAATGATTATTCCGGATTGTATTATTATCGATACGCTTTTTTATAACCTGAAAATAATAAAATATTTTAATTTAAAAAAAAATGTAAACAAATAACTTGCGTACAAAAATGCCTGATAATTATGCACCAACCCAATATATAAAGAAAACTTTTTATTATTGCCATTTTACAGTGATTAACGCAGAAGGGGCATGAGTGAATAATTAATTAAATTAGTCACCGATAAAGCGCTTACCTTCCTCGACAGTGATAAGAGAAAGCTGTTACCCTTATCAGCTTTTGTTTATTGGTCTTTGGCACAAGTTCAAATAACTCAAGAAATATTGATGCTACATAGAGTCCCTGTTATTTACTTGAACTCCTTGATAAAATCCAAAGAAGAATCAGCAATATTATTGGTCCTGATCTGGCGGCTCGGCTTCAGTCACTTAGCCACTGTCCTAAGGTTGACTCTCTCTGTCTTTTCTATAAATACTTTCATGGTAATTGTTCGGATAAGCCCTTCGCTAGGGCACGTATACTTTTTGAATTTAAGCGCATTACTAGACTAACGTTCAGATCTCATCAATTTACAGTTGAACTGGCTAGACGTAGCCGAAAATTCTATGCTAACAGTTTCTTCTCTCGCACTTCTCACTTGTGGAACTCTCTTCTGGCTCCATGCTTACCAGCCAACTTTAATCTTCAAAAATTTAAATGCAATGTCAATCGCTATCTACCGTCATTCTGATTACTCTTTCCTCTTCCCGCTCATTATTAATGTTTCTGCTCCTAATTCTTCCACATCATGTAACCGTTTGTGTCTTAGTGGCTTTAGTTCCTTGCATGGGAGTGATACCGATTTGAAAAAATAGCAGACGTCTCTACCAACTAATGTACGTAAACAAGTTAGGTGGGAAAATTATTTTAAAATTGTTATTAGTTCTTACCATGATTAACAGTGCGCAGAGCAGATAAAAAATAGAAACGCTGTTCAAAAGTCTAGACGCAGTGACGTCATCAACAATGTATTTTTAAGTGTGAGCGCAAATCTTTGAGCATTTTGAGAAGCTAGATAAGCGACACCAGTCCTGATGAAATTTATGAAATATTTTTATTTTTATTTTTTTTTGTTTTGTTTTCGTTTTTGTTGTTTGTGTACGTCGCTATTTTGAATCAGAACCACAACGCCTACATAGGTGCATCGAGTGTCAGGTATTTATTCATTTATAAAGCCAAAAGGAATTTATCCTTGGGGTTAATTAATATTCAATAAACAAGCAAAAATAGTGGGTAATTACATATTTCGGTGTTCGTTTACACCGTCCTCTGAATATCGGCGAATGGTGGCTGCGTGACCCTATTCTTGTCCATCTCGTTCATTTATTACTGGCGCGTTTATTTTTGCATTGCCAAGTGGGACGTTTGTTTCATTTGATTCTGTTTACGTATTACGTTGCCGTGTAGTATTCTTATAAATTTTCATTTGATCGCAGTCCACCTGTACAAAGTTTGAGTTTCTACGTCGCTTTAATCATTTTCTGAGCTCACATTAAATATATCTAGCGGCAATGAAAAACTAACCTATCTCTGCTTTATATAAACGATCTGCCCAAGAACATTCTCATATCTTTAATAAATATCTAAGCAGACGATACCATGGCTTATGCGTGTACCTCCAAAAATCGTAGATCACCAGAGCCTCGCAGCTGATCTCTCCGCTGATCTAGCTCTCACAGCTCAATACCTCCAAAACAATGCTAGTTACGTTTCATCGCGTTGACCCGAAATTTACACCGGACCTGAGGAGCAGATATACTCTCAATGAGATGCCTTACCTTGAACCTTTATTCACTCCAGACCTCAAATAACTGTTTTATTGATTCGTTTTCTACGGCTTATCAATCCACTGTAGGTTATTTAAAGCCAGAAAACATTTTTAGATTGTAATTGTTATAATTTTTTCATCCAACGTGAATTGGAAGTCGGCTCTGTGATTAACAATTCCGAGCTATTTTCTATTACACCAACATCTATCTATCTATCATGGCTTGTTTATGTCTATCTACACATCCAAGCTTACAGCAACTAGTATTCTCAAGTGGTTACTCATTTAGGTACTGACCAGGCTCGACGTTGCTTAACTTCGGTGATCGTATTGAATCTTCGAGTTTCACAGGAAGCTTATTCTTTTTCTTTCTTTTTTTTTTTTTTTCTAAATCGGAAAAAACAAACAGCTGAGCACCTGACCAGTTTCCTTCACATGTCTCGGTTGCGTTCCAATGAGTAAGTCTCTGTGAAGGATCTTCCGGTTATTGACACTGTCAGCCCATTTTTTTTTTTTTTTATTGCTCACTCCGTGAACAATAAAAAAACATTCAGGACCAGATCCAGATCCAGATCCAGATCCAGATCCAGATCCAGATCCAGATCCAGATCCAGACCGGCATTCCTGGAATTTTGGATTCCCAAGTTTTCATTTCTGCCATTGTTTTCGGCGATGTTTTACGTGATTTTTTTGCGACGAATTTTTTTGTACGATAGCAATTTTTATAACTTGAAAATAAATTTGGCAATAATTCGAAATGAATTGCAAAATGCTGCGAAAGTCACTCATGAAATGAAAATAATTGTTTGTAAGGAAAATAAGGACCTACGTACATCAAATTGTCTTTAAATTAAGTGGCGACAGAAGAATTATCTTTGAACTTTTAAGAGTTAAGCTTAAATATTAATACAATTCTTAAATGCAGTGATCAATTTTAAGTTGTATAATTTATCGTTGCCTATCGCATCTACAACTCCCTTCTTATTGTGATGAAGGCCCAATGAAGAGCCCTTCGCAGAAACTAGAGTAAATGCCGCCCGATAAGGCGGCTTTTAAGCTAGTATATAATATAACATACTTTTCTTTTAACATTGTTCGGGAGTGTGTCAGAAGATAAGACCAAAGTGTTGTAAAGTCCTTTATTTGTTAGCCAAATATTCATTATTGACAACTATTTTGTGTCAGTTACTTTCTACTGCTCCACGAACTGTAAATTTTTTTTTAAAAATATCTTTACCCGATAAGACATGATTGCTTACCTTCTCACCTACCACGCGCCTTCCCTATGGTAAGCGAGTTTGCCTTGTACCGATACAGCTTACACACAGCGGACGAATTGGTTTATCTACATAAGATGCAAAAGAAAAGCTACTGAAGAAAGATGAAAGGTAGGAAAAAAAGAAGAAAAAAAGCTAAGTTGCACCTCTGCATTGGGAGACCCCGCCTATTAAATGTACAAGTCGCACTACCCCTTCTGGTACCCGTTGTCGACCGGGTGGATGGGGGTGGTAAGCTAGCAACTTGCAAAATAAATAAGTACAGCACACACTGCAGAAATGATCGCTGGGCTATCCGTATGATCTTTTCAATGTTTCTCTCGCTTCTAAGCCACGAACTGTAGGCACACACACTGACACAGAGTCGCAATCATTGGGCTAACGCCTGCTGCTACCAACTGCACATAGCCGTTAAAGTACACTTGACACGTGTGTTTAAAAGTACTTATATTGTATATGTTGCTAAGTGGGACATTGCTTGGTGACGTAGCAGTCATGTGATCTAAGAGAACAAGTTACAGTGAAAGAGCAGCCATGGCGTACGCACACACAGCACAATAGCAGGGAGTGGTATGCAGTCAGCTGCATTAATTCGTATAAGGTGCAGCTGTACGAAGGCACACACACAGTAGGGTGTATTAGTGCTTCTCTCTCTCTCTCTCTCTCTCTCTCTCTCTCTCTCTCTCTCTCTCTCTCTCTCTTCCTTTATCTATCTATCTATCTCAGTCTGTTCATGTCAAACTCATTCTGTTCATTATCTATCACAGTTTATATCTTTCTATCTCATTCTATTCATATCTATCTATCTCATTCTGTTCGTATCTATCTATCTATCTATCTCATTTTCTTCGTATCTATCTATCTATCTCATTCTGTTCGTATCTATTTCATTCTGTTTATATCTATTTTTTTCTGCTCATATCTATCTCATTCTGTTAATATCTATCTCATTCTGTTCATATCTATCTGTCTCTCTCTCTCTCTCTCTCTCTCTCTCTCTCTCTCTATATATATATATATATATATATATATATATATATATATATATATATGTGTGTGTGTGTGTGTGTGTGTGTGTGTATCACAGTCTGCTTATATCTATCACGGCTTGTTTATATCTATCTATCTATCTATCTATCTATCTATCTATCTATCTATCTATCTATCTATCTATCCCATTCTATTTATATCTATGTATGCATGTATATATCTATATCAATCCCATTATGTTCATATCTTTCTATCTAATTCTATACATATCTATCCATCTACCGAGCTAGCTATCCCAGTTCCGTTCATATCTTTCTACCTAATTATCTCCATATCTATCTATCCCTCTAATTCTGTTCATATCTAGCTAGCTATTAATTCTGCTTATCTATCTCCTATCTATCTATCTATCTATCTATGTCGCTACAATATGACGATCAACTGCAAAGGGTCTCATTATTTTAATGTAAATTCAACCTCGCAGTTTGGTCAGTCATCCTAAATCAGCCAATCATTTCATAAATGCTTTAATCTTGTAGATTAAACCACTAATGATTAAATCTTATGTTCTCTTCTCAGTCATACTTCACCGTTCTTGCAAATAAGCTTTTGTTCATATTACCAGAAACTCTTTCTTTAATTTAAAGTCTGTTTTCAATCAACATTTTCTTTAATTTCAATATAGTTCTATACTAAAATCATTAATAACTTTTTTGCAACATTTTACTATAGTAAAATTAATATTAACTCTTTTGCAATATTTTCTCTAGTAAAGTCATTAGCAATGCACTTCTATAAATATAATAACACTCTTCTCTTTGTTAGTGATGGTTGCCTTAATTACTGACCGGCGAAATTCTTTTTAATATATTTCTATAGTAAATTCATTTACAATATAACAAGACAATCAATTAATAGTATCAGTTAATAATTATACATAATATTAGCCGTGTTCTATAAGCAACGCTCACAATTCCTGAGCACTGACAATCCGTTTCTTTCTTATTTCTAAGATCGAATTATATATATATATATATATATATATATATATATATATATATATATATATATATATATATATATATATATATATATATATATATATATATATATATATATATATATATATATATATATATATATATATATATATATAATCTAAATGCATTGCTAGTGATTTACAATAGAAATCCATTCAAATTAAAAAAAAATACCGAGTTAGCAGGTTCGATTCTTGTCGAAGTTCTCATCCTTTTTATTAATTCTCTCGAATGTACAGCGCTGTAAACGCAATGCACACTGTTAAAAACATGGCATCTGCTCAAACATGAGAATTCAAAAAACTGAAAGTTTGAAGTAGTAGGCAATATATATATATATATATATATATATATATATATATATATATAGCTCAATGACGAAACGGAAAAATTCTGTGAGACGTTTTGTACTTCAAAAGGACTTCTTCAGAATAAGTCGTCATTAAAAACTAATTCCATCAATATAAACATTTTCTCTGAAGAAAACCTTTTGAAGATGAAACGTATCACATAGAATTTTTCTATTTTGTCATATATATATATATATATATATATATATATATATATATATATATATATATATATAAGGTTGGTGCAAAAATAATGACGTAATAATGTCGTTTTTTGACGTATTTTTTAGCGTCAAAAAACGACATTATAACGTCATTATTTATGCACCAACCTAATATATATATATAATTATTTATTTGAAAATTCTAACATAAATATGTTATAAAATCACAACAATGGTCTACTCTGTATTGAGCACTCTTTTAAGAATAGTAATTGTTGGTTATTGGAATTTATTCCGTATACACAATCCTATACTTGTATATATATATATATATATATATATATGACAAAATAGAAATATTCTATGTGATACGTTTCACCTTCAAAAGGTTTTCTTCAGAGAAAATGTTTATATTGATGGAATTAGTTTTTGTTGACGACTTATTCTGAAGAAATCCTTTTGAAGTACAAAACGTCTAACATAGAATTTTTCCGTTTCGTCATTCAGCTACCTACAGCTTGTTTGATATAGTTTATAATATATATATATATATATATATATGTCAAAATTACAGTTTTACGGTATGCTATTTTTATGTTTAAAATTGCTCAATATCAGGGAGAGCACGTATTCAGATTTAAGTGGTTACTGAGGTCAAAACTGTATGGCGACAGTCTGAACGCAATATTCAGGTCACGTAAGATATTTCCATTCAGATACGGCCTGACAATTGCTTATATATATATATATATATATATATATATATATATATATATATATATATATAATCAGAAGAAAGAGTTCACGTGTGCTTCTTATAATATGTAAAATAGATAGGTTGATTAATAAATAATCTATTAATGTTGGTTAATTTCGTACTGTTTATATATTGGTAACCTTTTGTTTGCTCCTGTTTTAACCAACCTGCCTATTTTACACACGCGCACACACACACACACACACACACACACACACATATATATATATATATATATATATATATATATATATATATATATATATATATATACACCAAATCGCGTAACAGCAAAATTGTACAATTAT
>OZ010589.1:59868973-59871473 GCA_963932145.1 Acanthosepion lycidas
TATTATTTTTATTTTTAATTTTTTTAAAAGTTTATTTGTTATTATTTTAAAGCTGGTTATTTGCTTGTTTTTGATGACTGTGTATATGTAACTGGTAGAAATTTCGGTTTGTAATCCTTATTGGTTATTTTTATGGTGGTATTATAAATATGCTGGGGGAGAGGGTAGTTTACGTTAATAATTACAGCGGGTTTATATGATAATAGTAGATGTGATGTGATAGTAATGTTGTAAGGGGATTGGAGACAATGATAATATAAGTGGTTAACAGTTATTGTACATTGGTGGTAGTGATTAGTAATTTTTCGGACGAGCAAGTGTGTATGTGTGTCTGCGTACCTCATCGGGTGTACGGACATGCATCTAGGTTTGCGTTAGCATGTGTGACATCACGACGTCGATTTTCCCCCCACTCCCATAATAACACCAATACACGCAATCTACATAAACACAAAATTTAAAAAAAATTAATCAGTTTGGCTGACGATCGCAAAAGCGTGAAACCCATGGACACAAACTCACATCAATCCAACCATATATATATATATATACATATATATGTGTGAAAATATTGTAGAAAATAGGAAAGAAACAGGTTTGGTAAATAATCCAAAGTTCCTTAGTATTTTTGTAATTATTTTTTAAAAATAGTGCTCGATACGAAAGTAGAGCATAAATATAATTATTTATTTAAGAATATGATTCCAACTTGGAATCATATTTTTAAATAAATAATTATACACACACACACACACACACACACACACACACATATATATATATATATATATATATATATATATATATATATATATATATATATATATATATATTTTCCCTGACGATCCGTTTAGGTGAAACCTAGGTAGGTTTGTCTGGCTCACTAGGTGTATCTAGGTCTGCTCTACGATCGTATTGAGCTCTTTTGTTAGTTAGTTAATTGTCTACTCGTATCGGGTTTTTTTCTTTGGGCTTCAGACCTGCACCTGTGCGATTTGTTCGACAGTAGTCCATGTTTGTAGCTCTTTCTTTTTTTAAAACCTTTTTTTCCCTCGAGATTGATTTGATTATTTGCAAATCAAAAATTCGAGGGTTTTTCGAAACGAGTCTAGTTATCTATCTATATATATATATATATAAATATAAAGAAGGATGGATTTTTTTATTAATCCGACAGATTTTTATTACATCCGGCAGTAAGGCCTCTGATTGGCAGACTGGAGTTTTCGAAGAGCTTAGAACCACCTCTTAATTCCTGTTGTTCCCAGGTACCGCTCTGACCTGGAGTGGTAGCACCTTTTAGGGTCGCAATTACAGGCAAGTAGTGAACCCTGAAACAAAAAGAAAACACTATGAAAAATACGTTTTTATGGTAAACATTCAAGAAATACAAGTTAAATGCAAAATGACCAACAATTTATTTTATCTGCAGTTGAAGCCATAAAATTGCGTTCAAAATATTTCAATTAAATTTCGGCATTATTAATGAACCATAGGGAATTGATATGCTGTTAAGCAAACTTAAACGTTATATTTAGTGGATATTCATATTTGAGTAAACGTTCTGTTTATTCCAACTTTGCTTGCTTATCGACCTTCTCTGTAGCTGAGAGATCAAAGCACATCAGATCTAATGACGGTTTACCCTAGGAGAACACAGGTTCGAATCCTGCAGGAGAGCGCATAAGATTTCTCGAATATTCAGGCCGTCAGACGAAAATAAATAAATATACGGAGTGTCTACTCAAATACGAGTATCCACTAAAAATAACGTTGAAGTAATAAAATTATATATATATATATATATATATATATATATATAATCAAAATATCATATATATATATAATCAAAATATCATATATATATATATATATGATATTTTGATTATATATATATGATATTTTGAAATTATATATATATATATATATATATATATATATATATATATATATATATATATATAGTTAAATTCCCAGATCAACTATAACAACAAGAACATTTCGATTTCATTTTTGCCTTGAAAAAGTCGGAAGACGAAACGCGTCGGCAAAATCTAAGATCTTTTTTCTAATTGTCATTTTATTTATACCATATATATAATCAAAATATTATATATAACCAAACCATATATGGTTTGGTTTTATTTTGCTTTGTTCAGCGGCATGTCAACCTCTATGGGTTATTTAATGGTGAAATCTAAATATTCAGTACTAATTTTCTTTAGATAATAATGAGTTAGTGATACAAGTCCTACTAATTAACCCATAGTGGGGGAAAAGATGGTTTCATACATTCTGCAAGGGTAATTCCGCGTAAGTGAATATAAGGAAATCAACTGGAATTGGAACTCGTTTCTCCGATTAATAATTCCGAGCCTTTATCCATTACACCACCTGCACATCTAATCTTACATCACCTGGTATTCCCAAGCAATCACCCCATCTAGGCACTGACCATCCGAGACGTTGCTTAACTTCGTCTATCGTACAGGAATTACAT
>OZ010589.1:59878973-59888973 GCA_963932145.1 Acanthosepion lycidas
AGTTCGAATTTATTAGACAACTTCATCATAACTTGCATTTACAGAAAAGCTTACATATGTCGAGACCTGGCAAATGCTAAAAGTACATATATATTGAAATTTCACTGGGCATTATTTTACTATGAAAATACATTACATATATATATTGTTTAAATTTTATCATATTTCTGAAGTGGAAAAGTGTTCAGTATCGTAGAGAATAATTAATATTGGCCAAGGGAATCAATGCTGCATAGTGACGATCAGTTTCACGATTCAATGTGATATTCGACCAACATATAATGATTGAATTGAAGCGTGAAACTGAAAGTCCCGATACAGTGTTGATTCCGATGTCCACACTATATATATATATATATATATATATATATATATATATATATATATATATGTGTGTGTGTGTGTGTGTGTGTGGTGGACTCTCCTGTTGTATTTGACGTATGTGGGTCAAGCAACTCCTCAGTTCCTAGGAACCGACAGTCAGACACCAGAACATATGATTTGATTATAGTGGTGAAGGATTTGTGCAAACGCTTTTTGAAGGGCTGAATACAGAGACCTGGTGCACTACGTGCCATAAGGTCCCCAAACAATATTCCGTAGGTTTTGAATTCAGAGTTGTCCTTCTCCTAGACCAGTTGCCATCCAAGGCTATAGTACCGAGTCTGCCCTGCTATTTACCCATAACTGGAGGGTGAAGAAGAGGATTCATACCTTTCCCAAGAGTATTGGCACGTAAGTGAATGTAAAGAATCTGACTGGAATTCAGACTCGGCTCTCCGAGCCTCAGTCCGACCTGTTACCACTACTTATATATATATATATATATATATATATATATATATATATATATAATGTCTTTATTTTCTCTCGAAACTAAAGCCACTATACGAAGCTTAAAACGGCACTTGATTAAAAAAATTAACGCTAGTTGTCTGTTATATTTAACAATATATGTTTGACTATATATATATATATATATATATATATATATATATATATATATATATATATATATATATATATCAGCTAATGACTGTTTCTTTATTACGCACAAATCTTGTCTCGAGTCTTTATTTGTATGAAAAAGGTGTAGACCAGATAAACTTTTCATATTTTGTATACATGACTCCAAATTAGATAAGAGAGCTATTCAATTTCGAATAGACTTTAACATCCTTGTCTTGTTTAGTCTTAAATAACACATTTTAATATCAGATAAACATATCAGATAAAATGCATATAAAAACAGATTTATTCAAGATAAATATTTAATTACTGGAATGTTAAGTTATAACTTATTCACTACTTTGAATTCAAAGCTTAATACACTTTTAAATTGAACAAATTCTGAATTTATATATATATATAGATAGATAGATAGATAGATAGATAGATACACCTAGTGAGCCAGACAAACCTAACTAGTTTTCACCTAAATGGATCGTCAGGGAAAGCTCCCTGACGATCCGTTTAGGTGAAACCTAGGTAGGTTTGTCTGGCTCACTAGGTGTATCTAGGTCTGCTCTACGGTTGTATTGAGCTCTTTTGTTAGTTAGTTGTTTACTCGTATCGGGGTTTTTTCTTTGGGCTTCAACCTGCATCTGTGCGATTTTTTTCGGCAGTAGTTCATGTTTGTAGCTCTTTCTTTTTTTAAAACCTTTTTTTCCCTCGAGATTGATTTGATTATTGGCAAATCAAAAATTCGAGGGTTTTTCGAAACGAGTCTAGTTATCTATATATATATATATATATATATATATATATATAGTTGTGCCAGAGTTGTATCACAAATTTTGAAATCAGTCGTACTGACCGGGTAAGAGACGAAAACCAATGGGGAAAAGCGACAGCAAATATTCCTGTTGCTATGTCCTGAGAGCTTCCCGTCCTGGGTATGACGATAAACTATATTCGCGTCCTGGGTCAGACGATAGACTACGTCCAGCAGCAAGGCCTCTGATCATTAGGTTTTGAGGTGTGTGGAAGCACCTCTTAATTGCTGGTGTTAGGGTCCCCGCAAGGGGCAAATAGTTAACCCCCAGACTGGAGTCAAAACACTATGAAAGCGTAAAAATAGGATTTAATACCAGAAATACTTTATAAAAAAATTATTATCAGCAATAAATCTTTGAAGAAAAATTATTATCTGCAACACATTATTATAAGCAATACATTTTTGAAAAATATATTATCAGCAATACATTTAATATATATATATATATATATATATATATATATATATATATATATATATATATATATATATATATATATATATATATATATATATTACTTCCAATACATTTTTGAAAAAATATTGCCAGCAATACATTTTTGAAAAAAAGTATTACCAGCAATAAAAATTTTGCTGGCATTAAATAATGCATTGATGTTGATATGCCGTAAAACAAGCCAAAAAAAAAAACGAGATCCTCGCTGTTGCACAATATGTGGGTTTGTATGCAGGTCACTAGCACTGAAGTGTAACATACGGTACGAACATAAAAACTGAATAAGGTTGTCGGATTCTCATACGTCGAAATCGACGGTAGAGTCCATCATATATATTTATATATATATATATATATATATATATATATATATATATATATATATATATATCAGCTAATGACTGTTTCTTTATTACGCACAAATCTTGTCACGAGTCTTTATTCGTATGAAAAAAGTGTAGACCAGATAAACTTTTCATATTTTATATACATGACTTGTATATATATATATATAAATACATGACTTGTATATATATATATATATATATATATATATATATATATATATATATATATATATATATATACATATGTGTGTTTGTATAGATGTATCTATGTAGGTGTTATTACTTCAAACGTTATTATAGTGGATACTCTATATTTGAAAAGACGTCCCATTTTTATTCATTAAACAGGTTGCATTACGTCTATCGGCCCGTGCATTTGAGAAACAAACCTGATGCACCCACTTAACCCCCAACCCGCAGTTGTAGAGGAAACGACAGTTTGAACCAGTGTGCTTTATGGCTCAGTCACAGAGAACGACGCAGCAAACCAGACTCTTCCTGCTTTAAGAAAATCACATATTCTTCACCCACAATATTTACTCGAAAGTTTCATATCTTCGTTTCGAATCCGAAAAGTAAACAAAGCCATTTCCCAAGAATTAATGAATTTATTTTTAATTCGACATTTTCATAAGTTTATAAGTTATTATATTGGTCCGCCTCAAGCAAGGCAATAATGCCACTCAGACGGTGTTACTGAGAGTAAGAGAAGATAGGGCAATAAAAGAACAGTTTCAGAAAGAAGATGGCGATTGCTGTTGCATCTAAACTTTTGAATATTGTATGCGACAGGAAAACATGAAACCGGAAGAGGCTTCTCCAAGCGAGAATTCCGAGAAAAGTAACTATTAAACTTACGGTTATATCTAGTTAGTTCTGCGGTAAAATGATAATGCCTAGTTGTCAGTCTTGTACTACATCTAAATTCTTGTGAACACGATACCAAGAGGGAAAAGCTCATTAGAACAACTGTCATTGAAATATTTATCGAAAAGACAGAAGAAAGCCACGTCACGGCGCTAGGAAAGTAAGTGAAGTCGAGATGCCAGTTCAGGGCCGATAACATTACAGACACTACTTTAGATTTTATTAAAAATGTCGAGATATATATAGCAGGAGCACCAGACCAAATGTGTCAGCAATATTCTATGCGCAGAGGAACGGTAAATTTATAAGCGTGCAACATAGATTCTGATGAGAACAAATTATCTAGCACGGAACAGTGAGCCATATATATCTATATCTATATCTATATTTATCTCTCTCTCTCTCTCTCTCTCTCTCTCTCTATATATATATATATATATATATATATATATATATATATATATATATATATATATATATATATATATATATATATATGATTTTGCCATATTACAGGTAGCATTTATCTTTATATAAAATTCTGTGACTTCACTTAGTCCGTCCATCACCCCTCTAAAATAGACATACATTGACCGGTCGAAAGCAAATTTTGGAAAGAATTGCAAACAGATAAGGGGATAAAAAGTACACTTGGTTTTACTAGGGTGCGTAGCTTAATACAATAAATTTGCATTCATTTTTGAGGAAAAAATTAAGTCTTATCATTTAACATCCAAAATATTCCCATTATTTTAAAAACATTTTAATGAATAAAATAGCAAATACTTAAAATAGCAAATACTTAAAATGGCAAATACTTAAAAAAATTAACAAAAATGCAATATTGTTTTCCGCATATATTTTCTTTAAGTTTTTATATACGAGAATCCAGTTTCCAATTTGCCCTGCGTTTGCCAGAACTATAAACAAATAACAATACTAAACGCTTCAAAACGCTTGTATTTGGCTCCAGAATTATTTAACGCGTGGCCAGTTGTATTTTGCATGCTCATGAGTAAGAAACCCTAAAAATTTATTCTTGGTTGTTAACAAGGAAGAAGGGAAAAAATTCTTAAAATATAAAGTCCTATAAAATTAAATTAAAGAAATTAGTAAGCTGCGAAGTAGGTTTTTTGTCAAAGTATTTTTCCAAACAAATCAACTTATTCAAATTTCATCGATTGTTTTTCGAAATTGAACGAAACGTAGAGTTTGTAAATCTCGACAAAAATGTTAGCGATAAATTCAACGATGATAAATATTGTGAGGATTTCAACACGCTAACACGTATTGCAAAAAAATTCTAGTTAAACAAGTCACGAAAATTTGATATCCGTCAACTCATGATATGATTGGTTAATAAATACGTCAAAACTTTTATTCATTTGATAATTACAAATACCGACAGAGCAAATATTAGGGTGGTGCAAAAATAATGTCGTTTTTGACGTTAAAAAAAATACGTCGAAAACGACATTATTTTTGCACCAACCTAATAGTAAAAACAGCTATTGAAATTCATTGCCGATTACTTTGCTATAGATATTAATAGCAAATTATTTTTTATACAAGCTATTTTTATCACAATGGATATGTCAAATAGTCTTTACAAAAACAAATAGGTTAAAACTTTCATGTTTACATAATATCACAATTAGGATTTATTAAATAAAGGCATCATAACTTTTTATACACTCTAACGATTTTATGTATCGGGACAAAAATATTAAAATCAGATATAAAATTCATGGGGAAATATTTTAATAGAGAAATTATTTTAATATTAGTTGCTTATAAAATACATATGACAAGTACATCAAAATGTCCATTCATTCTAAGGATTGAATAAAGACAAAAGGAAAACTTACCTTTGCCGACGTGTTTCGTCCTCTCAGTGACTTAATCAAGGCAAAATATTTGTTTTGATAAAGTCCCCCTCAGAGGACGAAACACATCATTTATGATACGTTTTCCTTTTTTTTTCTTTATTCTTATTGACCTTTTACCGATATATGGTAATTATTACCGATATATGTTAATTATTACACATATAACGAGTTGTGGTAAATATGAAAAGAATACCGTGCATACTCACATGTAATACGAGTTTTTGTAATAAGCCTTTTATGAAAGAAAAAACAAAAAAAACAGGTTGATTCACTATATATAGGTATATTTTTTTTTAAAGACGTTAAAAGACATGTATTTTCGGTGACCGGTTGTGCTATGTATAGGTATTTTGTTCTGGATGGGTTAAAATCCATAGAAAAAGCAATGCCTGCACTGAACATGAAGTCGGCTTATACAAGAGTATATAGAAATTCATTAGGAATTATTTTACTATAAAATTGCATTACAAGACTCATATATATGTAATTTCAAACGTTATTATAGTGTATACATCGTTTTTGAAATAGACGCGCCATTTTTATGTATGAAACAGTGGGTATGATGTCTATCGGCATGCACATTCGAGAAATTTTGGTAATGAAAATGCGTTTTACGGCAGCGATCGAATCTGCGCTCCTACACCTTTGTAGGGGAAACCAACTTTTGATCCGGTGTACCTTACCGCTCGGCCATGTAGAACTTCACAGCATGAAAGGTTTTATTTTCCTTTTTTGTTTTAAAGGAAAGAATATTCTCTTCACTCAGATCATTTTCTCGAGATCCCATATCGGCCCAGTTTCATATCCAAAAAGCAAACAAAGCAATTGCTAAAGAATGAATCGATTTAATTTTAATCCGACATATTTTTACTGCAAACTTTAGTATACGAGTAATGTCAGTCAGTTATGTGACATGCGTGATACACGCTTAGGCGAGCATGTATTTTTCGATACATGACTGACGAAGCAGATTTTTTCCCGCAGCAGGTTGCCATTTCTTTTTGAGTAGGTCAGTTGCTATCCAAGGCTATAGAATCCAGCCTGTTCTGCTATTTACCCATAGCTGGGGGAGAAGAAAAATCCTCAATTAGAGCTGCTATCCATTACTCCATCGTAAGCTTTCCTTAGAAATAAACCTTGCTTACGGCAACGTTCTTCGGGTGTGTGTGTATGTGTGAACGTGTATGTGTGTATGTGTATGTGTTTTTGTGCGTTCACACACATGTGGGTGTTCGAATGCGTATGAGTGTGGGTGTGCGAGTGCATATGAGTGAGTGCGTGCATGAGTGTGTGTATAAGCCAATGTCTACTGGTTTGTAATGCATAAAACAATATTTGTTTTTGTTCATTAGTTATTTTTGGGAGGGGGAGGGTTGCCACTACGATGTGGTGTCAGGGTCAATTACGACCGAGTAGTGAGTTCGAACCTTACTGGGTTTCCCATACGTTCGGATTTACGCTACAACTACACAGCGCTTAAAAAATCGCCGTAAGATTTTTTCTGTAAGTGTAGACCAGATACATGTTTTTATATTTAATAAGCTTACAGCCTTATCACGTTGAAACACTGGTTCACACACGATCACCGAAGTTAAGCAATGGGTGACCGTGTGGGAATACCAGGTGCTTGGATGTGCGGGTGAGGCAATGGATAATGGCTCTGAATTATTAAACTGAGAGCAGAGTTCACATTTCAGTTGGGTTTCTTATATTCATCAATGCGCAAAGACACTTGGGAAAAGTATGAATCCGCCTCTTCTCCCCCAACTATGGGTTAATTAGTAAGATTTGTATCACTAAATCATTATTATACCCCCCCAAAAAAAAATATTTTTACAATCTAAAAATAAATTCTGGCTTTAAATAACCAGCAATGGATTGATAAGCTGTAGAAAACGAATCAATAAATCATATTCAGTATGTTTTAAATTATGTCCACATAAAATGGTAACTTTATTGCTTATCTCAAATAGGCAGAGACCAAAAACCTTACAAATTGTAGTAATGACCAGACTCTTTTATAAAAAATCAAATCATTGTAATTATTTAAATAACTTTATGTTTTAATTTTGGTTTGAATTGCATGAAAATTCCATAAAATTAGACTTTTAAAAAAGTAAAAATTATTTTTTGTTTTTAAAGGCCGGTTTTAAGCTGTATGTAATGTTAATTATATTTTTTTAATTCGAACGTATTGCTTACTTGAATTATATAAAATGATTTTTATTTAAAATACGATAAAAGTTACTTATCTTTATAGTAAGTGTCGGGTAGCTTTTCAAATCAGTTCAAAGGTCTGTTTTACTTAACCACATGTGATAAATACTGTTCTAAACTTACAATCACCTCATGTGACAGTTAAAGTACGGATTACCAAAAATGTCAAAATCTGATATTATTCACGTTGGCCAATGTTTATTCGCAACATTAAAACAACAATATATCACAAGCAATTCTCTAGCGAGTAAGATATAAGCGTGAGATATGTCGCATGAAAGCAAGTTTATTCAGAATATGATAGATTTAATTATAGGAATATTAGTTTAAAATATGTCCATTAGCTTTCTAAATGCAAAAACTAATACGTTTTGATGTCCGTTGGATACATACTGAAAGGGAAGAGATTTTGCGTTTGTTCGAAAGAGAAGCAATGTTGAATATATCAGTTTATTTACATATCTCCATGGGAAGGGGAATCTAAGAAAGACATTAGCATTCTGTCAGATATATAAGATAAATATCTGACAAAATAAATCAATAGTCGAAAACTGACAAAGAATATATATATATATATATATATATATATATATATATATATATATATATATATATATATATATATATATATATATTGGCTCCTGAAATAAATATTAATTTCGGTTGAGCTCTCTAGGGAGTAGGTTTGGGTTTGTAAACAGTGACTGTTATAGCTTATATATAGCGAGACTCTTCGCATAGCGAATCGAGTCACTGTCAGTCACTGGGCGTGTTTCTAAAAATAAATACGCTAAAAATCCACCTGCTTCCCTGCCGTGCGCCGACGGCTTAGTGGTAGAATCTCTGGCTGATACCAATTCAGTCGGGTTTGGATCCGAGCTGGAGGCAACCGGATGTCTACAGTCTGTCTGTGGGTGACTATATATATATATATATATATATATATGTGTGTGTGTGTGTGTGCGTGCGTATCGTGAACTTAAGTTCTTTATCGGGTTCGAATACTATATATATATATATATTAGTTAAAAGTTTTGTTTCTCCGATGTCAATGTTAAATTCGTCTTTTATCGGCGTAAAACCAAATTGATTTGGAAATTGCTGCAAAAATCAGGCAATCGTTCAATTTTAATGAAACATTCTGTATTTATTCACAAATGAATGAAATTATTTTTTTAAATGCTTTTTTTTTAAAGAGAAATTTTGTAAAATATTTTTATTTATATCTATTTAGCTTCCCATATTCAATTTTATAAAATTTCGAAAAATTCTTTCCATCCCTTAATGTTTATATTAACTCAAAGAATTCAAATCATATATATATATATGTGTGTGTGGTTATGGTAATGGTAATATTATCCTTTTCCTTATATGGAAAGATTCAGCATTCGATCACGTGACCACAATAGTACCAATTATAAGCATGAATGAGCAGGGGACAGTGTAACAAATTTAAAGATATGTCATGACGAAAGTACGGATAATTTTCTACCAAGCCTCGTAAGTATATATATATATATATATATATATATATATATATATATATATATATATATATATATATATATGCATACATATATATATATATACATACATAGATATATATATTGACAAATATATATAGACATACATATATATATACATATATATATACATATATATATATATATATATATACATATATATAGACATACATACATATATATATATACATACATATATACATACATACATATGTATATATATATATATATATACATGCATATATATATATATATATATATATATATATATATATATATATATATATATATATATATATATAAAAGGATACAGCGTATGTAAATATAAAAGTGGACATTGAAGTCAACACCCAAATACTCTGGATGTTGATTTCAATGTCCACACACAGACACACACACACACATAAACTCACACGCGCGCGCAAGTGTACGCACACACACACACACACACACACACACACACATATATATATATATATATATATATATATATATATATATATATAAGTGAACATTGTGTTCAGTCCGGACTGGGGAAATCAGAGATTTCCAGGTGGAGGTCCTCTTATGACAGTTCATACCATCCACCTGGGAATCTTTGCTTCTCCCCAGTCCGGACTGAACACACCTGAACTATTATCCCTTAACAAGAAAATGAAGAGATCAATAAATTCTCACAACTCACATCAGACTTCTCCTCCCTTTCCTTTTATACCCTAACCAATTTCTCTTCTACTTCCGTCCATATACATATCCCTCCCCCATCACCCAGTCACCAATTATTCTTGATTACTATCAATAATTTCTCCACGACAAATTCCCCTTCTCTTTGCTTCGGTTGTCTTAAATTTTTTTCGATTTCCTTTTCCCATACTTGAGCTTATCTATTGAGTTATCCTTGATATCCAGGACATGTTGGCATT
>OZ010589.1:59893973-60001473 GCA_963932145.1 Acanthosepion lycidas
ATCCTTAGCAATGGAGCGTATGTATGAGTTCCACTTGAAGTGGTGCAGGTTTGAGGCCTAATAGTCTTTCTAGGCACGATGCTTCCCCGTGAGGACATCCATTCATCTTAGTAGTTCAGGATCAGACCAGTGATGATGGGATGTAACTAGCTTGATCTTAGAGGCATTGAATGTAAGCAGCTAGTTTTTTATCCCACTGAGTAATTTGTGCGAGATCGGAAGAGAAATCAATCGCCAATCCCTGACCATCGAGAATTTTAGAGGTGGGTTCCTATGTAATTGTATCATTGGCATAGATGTTTACAAATGATCTGAGTATCTTACACTGATCATTTATGTAGATCAAAAAGAGGGTTGGTTCGAGGAGTAACCCCTGGGATACGCCTTGTTGACCTCAAGGACTCCGGAAGACTGGTTATTGATAACTAACCTTCACAGACCTACCTGTTAGGAAGGATTTTGTGATCGAGAAAACCTTTCCGGTGATTCCATAACTGGAGAGCTTGTGTAGTAAGCCTTTGTGCTACACCTTGTCAAATGCTTTCGAGATATGAAGTGCTATGGTCCTCGCGATGTGTTTATTGACGAGGGCCTCATTGATTCTGTGAGCGGGGTTAGAAGTTAGGATGTCGTCAGTGAATTGGGCCGACCGAAACCCATACAGTTTGTCGCTGTAGTGTTTGTTCTTTTACACTGATTAAAGAATGGTCTGACGTGTCTAGTGAAGGTAAAACTTTTGATACGCATTTATCTGGACAGGAGTTAGAGAAAAGGTCAAGGGGGTTCGCCTGATGTCCCGTCGTCTCCGGGTGTTTTTTTTCCATTGGTTGGGTAGACATCACGTTTTATATTTTATGGCGTTAGTGTTTATGTCTTTACTTATTTCAATTATATATATATATATATATGTGTGTGTGTGTGTGTGTGTGTGTGTGTGTGTGTGAATTGGGATTTAATATGGATTAAAATCCGACATAATATTAGGATACAGAAGAAATAGGAAACGTTTATAGATTTAACGTTTCGCTTTAATTTTAGCTTCATTAGAAATGTAATATGGAGGAGAAAAGAAAATCCTGGTATTTGCATGTGTGTATGTGTGTGTGTGTGTGTATGTGTGTGTTTGTGTGTCTTGTTTTGTTTTTCATTAGTTAAATAGACCACACGGCAAGTAGCGTTCGTGTGTATAATTCTCGTGTGTTTGTGCATCATAATTCTAGTTAGTATTTGTGGGATTTGATTGCTAATGAGTGTGTGTGTATGTGTTTGTGGACATTTTTTGCCTGGTAGTGTCCGTATGTTGATTGGGAGATTTTTGTGTGGAAGTGAAAGAATTTAGGTTACACCGGTTTTAGGCTCATTAAGTATGAATTTTATAATTGATGAGATGATAAAGTGAAAATAATTATCTGGATTCCTTCTAAGTATCTTCTACATAATAATATTCTTACTAGAATGGCATGTATTAAATCGAAGTTATGGACTGTTTTATTTCTCTGAGTAAATTAATTGCGAGCAAATTCAAAGTGGGCTTCCAACGTAGGTCCCTCTTATGTTCACAGAACGAGGCTTTTAGTTTTCTGGATGTTTCGCCAATGTAGGTTTTCTGGCATTGCATGCATTTTATATTATAAATCACACACACACATACGCACACACACACACATACCCCCCCATATATATATATATATATATATATATATATATATATATATAAATGAGATTATATATAAAATAATGGAGAAATATTTTATATGTTTATAATCACATGGTTATATATATATATATATATATATATATATATATATATATATATATATATATATATATATTAATGAGATTAACGTTATTATAAATATATATGGACTTATGTGTTAATATTCTGATCCAACAGATATATATGTACTGATTTCTTTACATATGTACCTGTGTGTGAATCGTTTTATTTGCTTTCTTTAATCATTTCACCGCAAACAAGGCAATAAAGCCACTAAGACGCAAAGAGATATTAAAAGTGAAATAATCTGAGAAAAAAAATTTATTGAGGCGAGAGGACAATAAAAGAACAAGATCAAAGTGGTAAAAAGATGGCGATTGATGTAGCATTTAAATTTTTGAAGACTATATTTAACAAAAAATCAAAAAGATAGAAGAGAATTACACACGAGTGGAAGTGAAAGAGAAGAAACTAATTTGCTAGAAAAATGTTTGGAACTGTCTGTCTGTTTCGCCCTGAATGCTCAAAGGCACACGAACAGATGGTGTCTGGATTTTCGGCCACATTCTCGTACGCTGCAGCAATGTTTTCAGCTGAAACGGTGTAAATGAGCCCACAATGGCGTTTTCACATCTGCCACCGACCCAGTTTGTTTGAATTTATGAACAATTTTTCCAGTTATGGTCAATTATGTGCACGAAATGCATTTCTGCTTGAACGTCAATTTTCGTAACAGGCTTCGATAACTTTAACACGTTGTTTGATTGTTAATATTTCCATGGTTGAAATTGCCAAAGACTTGAGTTGTTAAAAAGAGAAAAAAACTTCGTTCACATTTAAAATCGGTCTAAGTTATTAGAACACCCTAAAGATATATGTATTTCTTGGATTAGGAAAGAAGGTTCTTGGATAAGGAATTATCATTATTTACATTATTTGTATTTGGACAGTTGCCCTCATCTTCGTTTCAGCCGTTGTACCCTCCGGTCTTCCTCAGGTGTATATCGATCTACAGAGAATATTGAACTGAACCCTTTATTTAATCTACAGGGTTAGACTGTTCTCATTCCACTGCCCATATCTAGGGATATCTCGTCTAGTTCTTATTTTTAGTCCTGCTCAGTTATTGCTAGCCCTGTTTCCACACTTGTCCCAGTACACACTGCCCGACCCAGGGATTGAACTCACAATTAATATGTCACCAATTCCGAAATGAACCCTTTATTTAATCTATGCGGTAGACTGTTCTTGTCCCACTGCCCATGGCTAGTTTTTTTTTTTTTTTTTTTTTTTCTAGTACTGCACAGTTATTGCTTACCAGATTCTACTAAGTGGAAATACACACTGCCCGACACAGGGATTGAACTCACAATTTTTCAACAATTTCAGGCAGTAAAGCTTTAATCCACTTGGACATTGTCCCGTAGAAGGAGATTTATTCAAGCGGCTGTTTATTTCAATTATAGAAATATTATCTTTTATCTCTTTCATTTTACGTCTTTATTCAGAAAATGTTATACCATCTGCTGATAATGCATAATGTTTTGCTCGTAAATTCTCTTCAAATGAATCTCTTGACCCATTTGGAGTATCTTTGCGAGCTTCTTCACTTAAAACTTAGTCTCTGTTTAGTGATATGCATTTTACTCCGTCCATGTTTTCTTATATTTCTAAGTTGAAACCCTACAAATCATGTTTACTTAATGGTATCCCAGGAATAGTCTTTTAGAGATGTTCTCCAAAACTGACTCCTGTTCTTTCTAAATTCTGCTGTTGCTGCTTCTTGCTTTCGTGTTTGTTGGGAATCCTCTTCTGTAGTTCCAGCCTTTAAGAACTCTTGGGAGTTTGTTCCACAGAGTAGTGGTTCACGGGAAGAAGCTGTTAGTATGGAACTTCTCGTCGATGGAATACGGGGGGAATGTGGGGGATTTGCTATTATGTAAGTGGTATGGCGAGTCTTGTCCGTGAATGTAAGACCTGGCGGAACCAAAGAATGAAGTTCATCCGGGCACTTTCCATGGAACCGTGCGAGACTTGCTACATCCCGCATGTGAGTGAGAGAGGTTGAAGGTTGGAAAATAATTCTTCTCCAACAACGACTCGGCATGTATGTGTGTATATATGCGTGTACGTACGTGACATATTTCTCAATTTATATGTAGATAGATATGAACATTCCGTGATTAAAAATAGGCGCCCTGTATATATGCATGTACGTTTCTACGTGTTTGACGGCAGGGTGTTTGTATGTGTTTTTTGCAAGGAATTTCCTGTTCAAATTTAAAACAAAAGAAACGCCTTACAAGTTGCAACTTCTTTGTCTTTTAATATCAATCAAGTCTTCACATTTCTCAGCCACACCCAATACTTCAGTCTTCAAAAATACTTTTACAATGATACGCATTACTTACATGTTTGAAGAGTCGACCATTAAGTATATAACACGTCAACGTACAACCGCGCGCAAACACACATACATACGTATCTACATAGGTGCATCAGTAATTTTGCCGCCTACTGAAGAAAAAAAGGAAAATCATATTTAGTTTTCAATATAATCTCTTCCTTTGTCCATGCATTTGATTTTATGGTTAATATGACTAGTATAAATTGAAGATTTACAGTAAAAATTTCAAAATTCACCTGGAAATGACACGGTAGACTACGGACTTACTTCGTATGTATTACAAGCATGTTGTATTTACCTGAGTGCATGTAAACACACATTCACAGACGCAAATAGATAGATAAATAGATAAACAGATATAGCCAGATTCAGATATACAGACGGGCATACCTAGATTGAGATTGACAAATTTACAGTCCTAACCAATTTGAGATAGACAGACAGACCTGACCAGATTGAGATAGACAGATAGACAGACCTGGACAGATTGAGATAGACAGAGAGACCTGACCAGATTGAGATAGACGGGCAGACCTGACCAGATTGGAATAGACAGACAGACAGATATGGCCAGATTTCACTAGATTGAAGCAGGCATGAACGGAGTGAGGTAAAGTGTGATACAGAATGTTTATCTAGAAAATTTCCAAAATGACTACCCGTTTTATTTGTTCAAAGGATTTATTGTTATCCCTTGAAAGTCAATTCAGTATTTCCTCATTAATTTAGTTCTGTAAACATTATTATGATAAGTTTGGACATAAAATCGTTAGTTGTTTGTATTAAAAATCTGCCTTCCATGGTGGAAATATTCAGAAAAAAAAATATTCAGTGGAACAGATTTAATAGATAGATAGATAGATAATGAGCAGGCTTAGATAGATAGATAGATAGATAGATAGATAGATAGATAGATAGATAGATAGATAGATAATGAGCAGGCATAGATAGATAGATAGATAGATAGATAGATAGATAGATAGATAGATAGATAGATAGATAGATAGATAATGAGCAGGCATAGATAGATAGATAGATAGATAGATAGATAGATAGATAGATAGATAGATAGATAGATAGATAGATAGATAGATAATGAACAGTATTGGAAATAGATAGATAGATAGATAGATAATGAACAGTATTGGAAATAGATAGATAGATAGATAGATAGATAGATAGATAGATAGATAGATAGATAGATAGATGCAAGTGTTGTTCAAAGCATCTGCTTTTCTTACGTGAAGGTTAACTCAACAGTTTCAGGATAAAGTCATTCATAGATAGCAATATATAAAAGACGCTTTATCAGCTCCCTGTTATACATATCTATGTAGATGCGTGATGCATATGCAGTTACATTCGTAAACACACACACACATATATGTGTGTCTGCGTGTGTGTGAGCCCACGCATATATAAATATACACACCCAATCATGCATGCAACTATATCAAATTTCAAATTACACATATATAACTCTGTGTGTTTTATATATATAATGTGTGTGTGTGTCTGTGTGTGAATGATTAGATTATTTACATATAATGTTTGGGCGGAGTCTTAAGTGTGATGATTTATTGTTTAAAGAATGAAAGAAAGACAGAAAGAAAAACAATGTGAGATTGTAAGAGAGTGTCAAGAATAAGGAAATGCTTAAGAAAGAAAGAGGGGAAGGAAGGAAGGAATAGAAATTGTAAGAGAGAATAAAGAATAAAAGAAATGCTTATAGAAAGAAAGAAAGAAAGAAAGAAAGAAAGAAAGAAAGAAAGAAAGAAAGACAGACAGAAAGAAAGAAAAAGAAATATTAAGAGAGGGAGAATAAAGAATGAAGGAAATGCTTATAGAAAGATAGAAAGACAGAAAATTCATGAAAAAGAAAGGGAATATCGTGAAAAACAAAAAGAATGAAATATCCTGAAAGAGGCAGAAAGAAAACACTTGAAAAAGAAAGAGAGAGGTAAATATCGAGAAAAAGAGAAAAAGAAAAATCGCGAAAAATAAAAAGAAAATAATGGCGAAAAAAAAGAGAGAAATATCGTGAGATAGAAAGAAGGAAATATAGTGAGAGAGAGAGAGAGAGAGAGAAATATGGTGAAAAAGTAAAAAGAAAGAAAGAAAGAGATAAATATTGTTAAAAAGGAAGACAGGAAGAGCGTGAAAAAAGAGAGAATAACGTGAAAAAAGAAATAAAGAGAAATATCGTAAAGAGGAGAGAAAGAAAAATCATGGAAAGAAAGCGATAGAGAAATAACGTGAAAAAGATAGAAAGAAAAATCGTGAACAAAAGAGAAATCGTGAAAAAGACAAAAGAAAAGAAGATATGGAAAACTTAAGCGAATAAGAGAAACAAGAAAGCGGAAGATTGCAAATATTAGGTTTGGTGCAAAAATAATGTCGTTTTCTAACATATGTTACTATGTGAGAAAACGACATTATTTTTGCACCAATCTAATAGATATAAATATAAAAGGTCAAATTTAAATGGAAGGATGTGAAATAGAATTGAATATAAAAGAAAAATAAACTTTATATAAGAAAGAAACAACCCCCCCCAAAAAAAACAGTATTTGCATCGAATGATAAAATGATTAGAGAACGAAAGAATGAAACAAGTAAAGAAAACAGAAATGAAAAGGAGTGAAAAAAAAAAAATGGCTGTGAAAAGAAAAATGGCTGCTAAAAAAAAATGGATGGAAAAATGGCTGGAAAAAAATGTCTGGAAAAAGAAAAAGAAACAAAAATAAGTAAGAAAAAGAGTGGAAAGAAAAAAAAAACTATTGTAAAAAGAAAGAGACAAACAAAAAAGAAAAATAAAACGAAAGAAATGATTGGGGAAAAAAAAACAAAAGAATGAATTCAAAGAGAAAAGAAATTGAATAAAAAATAAAATAAATATATAGACAAATCGGATTTTAAAAGAGAAAGAAAAAGAAAGAAAAAATCGAAAGGGTTGATGAAAAGTTACAGTCATGTAGTAAATGAAAGTCAAATGCATTAAAATTCTGTTTTATGGGAGTTTTGCGTTTGTCACGGGCTTTTAACGGGCAAAGCTGCCATACAAGTCCTTTTCCTAACTCTAACATTTATTCATCTCACTCACGCATCCATGCATATCACACATACACAGACGCACATACGAACACACACACACACACACACACACACACACACACACACCTCCTTTTAGTACATTTGTTCTCTCTTTTCTCTTACATTTTTTTTTCATTTTCTCACTCATTCTGTTTATCTCCTCTTTCTTATTCTCCTCGATTCACATTCCTTGTCTCTCTTTCTCTTTCAATATTTCTCTCTCTTAATTCTGACTCGCTTCTGTATCTTTCTTTCTCTCTCTATCTCTCTCTATATATATCTTTCTCTCTCTCTTTCTCTGTCTGACACGGCGGAATAGTGGAGAGCAGCAAGGAATCGGAGAGCCGAGTTCGATTTCTAGTCGAATCCATTGCATACACTTACGTGCTAATTCCCCTTGAGAAAGGTATTAATCCTCTTCTTCTCTCTCCAGCTATGGGTAAAATAGCAGGACAGACTGGCTTCTATAGCCTTGAATGGCAACTGGTCTAGGAGAAGGACAATTCTGAATTCAAAACATACGGAGGGTCATTTGGGGACTTGTGGCACGCAGTGCATCAGGTCTCTGTATTCGGGCCCTCAAAAATTGTGGTTGGTTCTACACAAAGCCTTCACCACTATAATCAAATCATATCTGCTGGTGTCTGACTGTCGGTTCCTAGGAACGAAGGGAAAGTCCACCATATATATATATATATATATATATATATATATATATATATATATATATATATATTATGAAATGGACAAAATCCGACAATTATTTTAAGACATTTTTATGTTTCTACATTCTTTTTTATAGATACAAATATTTAAGTAAATGCTCTGTTTTGTAATAAACAGTATTAATACCATTTACCGGCCTGAATGTCCGACAAATTGTCATAGAAAATATGCGTCCTCCGACAATCGGTAAAAGCACGTCATGCTATATGACGGTCCCGTATAGGATACAGGTTCGATTCCTGTCGGAGGACGCATATTTTTTTATTTATCGGACATTCAGGCCGGTAAATGTTGTTAATACTGTTTATAAAACAGAGCATTTACTTAAATATTTGTATATATAAAAAAGAAAAATGTATAAACATAAAAATATCGTTATATATATATATATATATATATATATATATATATATATGCGCGTGTTTGTGTTTATCCTTTTCTTTCCACT
Source organism: Acanthosepion lycidas (assembly GCA_963932145.1). Taxonomy (NCBI): domain Eukaryota; kingdom Metazoa; phylum Mollusca; class Cephalopoda; order Sepiida; family Sepiidae; genus Acanthosepion; species Acanthosepion lycidas. The sequence goes on from OZ010589.1 coordinate 59,902,365, forward strand.
TCTCACTTCCTGTTTCTTTTTCGATCTCGTTTAAACTATTTTCTTTTCCTCTCTTATTCATTTGATCTCTTTTTGCATTTTGTCTTTCTCTCACTTCCCGTTCTTCGTTTTCACTCTTCCTTTTTACATTGCTTCTCCCCCCTCTCTCTCTCTCTCTCTCTCTCTATCTATCTATCTATCTATCTATCTATCTGATGTATAAGGTGTGCTATATTTAAATATGTCCTGACGATTGCGTTTAACTATGGAAAAGAATGTTTCCATTCAGCATTAATACCCATGTCCACACTGTTTTTAATACATATATTTTTGTTATGTAAGTAGATGAGGAACCTGTCGTGTACATAGCTGCAATTGTATAACTGCACCCCCTCACTCAGATACCCGAACACCCTGTCTAGAAATGTCTGCCTGCGTCCCTTCTTACATGCATCATCCGTTCGTATACTAAGCTACTCTTCACCCCTCATCATTTTTACGGTATGTCCTTCGCAAGTGTTTGATTGTTCTTAAATAAAACCTTCTTGTGTGGTTGTTTCTCGGTGTTAAATTGTTTCAATGTTTTAGATTTTCAGTAAATTTCCTATGACCGTAATAACTTTCAAATAATATGGCATTGTTCACAAATCTAATAATGAAACAAAAACAAGGATGACGAGTCAGAGCTTGATTCAACTGCAAGTGGAAACGCATGAATGCCTCCATTTTTCTTTGCACGTTTACTGTAAAGCTGGGGTTAATAAGAGATTCTTCGTGAATTTTTCCATTTTAATGCTTCAATAATCCTTCTCAAACAATCTTTGCATCAAATGTTGTTGGAATGCCAATTTAGGATGGAATCATATGAAGAAACTATTGGCTAAATGGCAAAAGCCTATATTGGAACAAGTTTGTCACAGATTTCGTCCACTTAACAGAAATAATCTAGACAAACATTCGTACAAGACATATGTAATTTAGATGGCATATTTGGAAAGCATCGAATGAAAAATCAGGGAGTTATCGCCGAAAGACGGGCTTTTTAAACGTTTTTTATGGTTTTTCGTTATATACAGGGAAGCGAGCAGGACTAAAACTACACTTTCTTATTTTTTGCATGATGGCAATTATTTTGCGAATTGTTTGTAGAAAATCGAACAAAAAATGAGCAAGTTATTCAATTTTTTATTTTAAGTGGTACAAAAAACACGATTTTTTCACAGTGTTTTTGCAATTTTTTGTGTGAAGCCAATGTAACAGGAAAACTATCAAGCACTCTACATAAACCTCGTAACATGATCTATGTTTTGCATTAAGTGCGAAGAACATCAGTTCATCCAGTACAAATTTTGTTCACGTGGAACTTTGCATTGGTTTTTGCAAAAAGTCGTATCCATTTTCACTTTTATCGATTTTTCTGCCAAACTTAGGGGTGGGGGCTGGATATTGAAAAGTTAGTCTTAATTTATTTTAGTAAATTTGCACTATGTGTGTGAAATTTTATCAAAATAGGTGGAGAAATGTGTGCATGCATAAATAGCATACGCACACACAGACACACAAACACAAACATCTTCTGTTTTATAGATATAGATTAATAAAAATGTCGGATTAAAAATATATAGATATTAATAAATATATAAATCGTATTCATTTTATTCGGCCTCACTAGCAATAGCCGTTACACTAGACCATTTCAAACGTCCAGCTTCCCAAAGAATACCAGGATGTAAAGAAAGGAATTCTAACTAGCACCTAAATACTACACTGGTTCTTGATGACTGCAAAAGTCGAAAGTACTTGGACTAAAAGAACAAAATATGAACTTCGGACAGTTTATACACAAATTCGAGCACAATACTCAACACATACGAAAATTGGAAAAACATAATTTAAACAATTAAGCAGACAGACGATGTCAATTCTTTTTAGTCAAACTTGTTTATATATATATATATGTGTGTGTGTGTGTGTGTGTGTTTGTGTGTGTGAAAAATATATAGAAAATAGGAAAGAACTCATTAGGTAAATAATCCAAAGTTCTTTAGTATTTTTGTTATTATTTTTTAAAAATAGTGCTAGATACAAAAGTAGAGCACAAATATAATTATTCATTTAAAAATATGATTCCAACACGCTACATAAGAGTTCTCATGTTTCAAAACAAGATCCGAAAACTTCAATATAATTATTTGAATTAAATTGAATTAAAGTACTAAGCTCTGTTCCATCTTCAAGCGAAATTTTTTTGGAACCCAAAAAGATTTCGCTTGAAGATGGAACAGAGCTTAGTACTTTAATTCAATTTAATTCAAATAATTATGAAGTTTTCGGCTCTTGTTTTGAAACATGAGAACTCTTATGTAGCGTGTTGGAATCATATTTTTAAATAAATAATTATATATATATATATATATATATATATATATATATATATATATATATATATGTAGGTATATTATGAGGTAATGGATCTAAATTAATATTGTAGTCATTCAAAGAATAAATCAATAAATTTAATGTAATCAATGGCGAATTCACTTCGCTAACAGATTAAATAAGGAATTAACCTACTGACCACTCACTGAACGACACGATCTTTGTTTTTATTAATTGTAAAATGGATTAGATTTTCGGTTCATATTTTATTAAATCTGGACCGATCATCTAAATAGCATCCACACACTTGTCGAAAGATGTTTTGCAGTAAAACTTCTTTCGACAAGTATCACATTCATTTTCGTCTTGGAATTTTACCCGAAATTACCTGAAATTGAGAAAAAAATAACCCCTATGCCTGAGGATGGTAAATGTTTTTACCGAAAGTACTTGCAATATGGACCGAACATCTAATCCATTTTACAATTAATAAAATGCGAGAGGTACGTGATTTGATGCCTTATTTAATCTGTTAGCGAAGTGAATTCGTCATTAATTACATTAACTTTATTGATTTATTCTTTGAATGACTACTTTACAATATATATATATATATATATATATATATATATATATATATATAACACAGAAATATATGTGAAAAGGCCGGGAAAATTACCGTGCCAAAATAAACGGACGTATAAAAATGTGCTCAATGCTGAAGAAGACCTAACGGTCGAAACTACGTAGTACTATAGATGACGGTGTTTTTCCTCTTAAACATTATTTTTCATGGATACTCATATTTGAGTAGATGATCTCTTTTTTTTTTCTTTAAACAATATATTTATTTATTTCCATCTATCGGTCTAAATATACGAGAAGTTTTGTTAGAAAAATATGCGCCGTAACATGATGTTAAATATAAGTGTCCCTTTTTGCTAAAACCTTCGCCCTGGGTATGACATTAAACTACATCCTGCAGCAAGGTCTCTAATCGGGAGGTTTTGAGGAGCGTCTTTTTTTCTTTGTTGTTGTTCCTAGGTCTACCCTGACCCGGGGTGGTGGCACCTGTTAGGGTCTCAACTATGGACAAATAGCTAACCCCTAAGCTGAGATCAAAACACGATGAAAGTATAAACATTTTTATAGTAAAAATACCAGCTATGCATTCTCATAGTAAAAAAAAATTACCAGCAGTACACTTTCGTAAAAAAGAAAATTACTAATACTCCCAAGAAAATTAGATTTCTGCATTAAATGACCCATAATGAATTGATATGCTGCTAAAAAAAACAAAATTTAAAAGTTCGATGTTGCTCACATGTTCGATCTATCATATTCTCAGCATTTTTCCATAAATCCACCTCTTCCCCCCAGCTATGGGTTAATTAGTAAGACGTGTATCACTGAATCATTACTAACTGCAAGAAAATTTTTATAATCTAAAAATATTTTCTAGCTTTAAATAACTTGCAAACCGTAGAAAACGAATCAATTAATCTCAGTATCCTTCTGTAGAACCACCTCCAAGTGAATTCTTCATTTGTGAGACTGCCATGTAAGAGAATTGATATTGCATAACAGTTCAGTCGTCTTTTATTTCTAAGTGAAGCATCGACAACCGCTATTAATTTTTTTTTCTTTTATCTTAATTTTTAATTGCATTTTCTTTTCACTATTTTACTAAAGTCTTGAACCCTCAGAAGGATTCCATCTAGGACACATTTATTAAGATAAAAGAAAATCAAAAGATTCTTGTTTAAACCTTTGGCTCTTAACCGAGGGCCTATATGGACGCTGGGGTTCATGTAATGCTACTGGAAGTCCACAAAAAATAGCAAATTAGGGCTCCTCGGTAATATTTTAGTGATCCACAGAGCAATTTCACTTCGAAACGGTTGTTGCAACTGAGAATTGGAATTTCTACAGTAATCTAGAGCCATATTAAAATATTAAAATTAGAAATTCTAAAACTAGCAGAAACTGAGATCGATCGACCTAAGTTAGCGTCCCTGTTAAATTAGTTTTACTTCAAAATATATTAGGTTGGTGCAAAAATAATGTCGTTTTCTCACATGTGAGAAAACAACATTATTTTTGCACCAACCTAATAGTATATATACATTTACTATTAGGTTTGGTGCAAAAATAATGACGTAATAATGTCGTTTTTTGACGGTAAAAAATACGCCAAAAAACGACATTGTTACGTCATTATTTTTGCACCAACCTAATATTTCTATAATAAAATTCCATAAATTTATCTATTAGTAAAAAAATAAAATCAGTTTTTTGGGGGTTTTTTTTTTTTTTTTTCATCGAATGGTTATTGTCCTCATCTTTGTCGCCATATTTATCACAACGTTTCGGCCGTTGTACGTTCCGGCCTTCTTCATGTGGTTGGAATGTCGAAATGAACCCTTTATTTCGCTCACTGGCGTAGACTGTTCTAGCTCCACGGGCCATGTCTAATGGATGTCAGTTATCAGTTATCTCCTGTTAATTCCCCTCTCTAAGTTCTCCACCGCCTTAACCAGGTATTGAACTCACACTCTTTGGGTCCGTTCACTGGATCTAACTAACGCCTTTATCCACTGAGACTGGTTTCATCTTTAAATTCAGTGTCTATTTTCATTTGTGCATGCCTCTTTTATCATTCCGTATACTTATTCATCTCCTCACCCCACGAGTGACACACGGTCAGATTTAATGTGGGGCCCACACGCGTACGTGTTCCTTTGTTCACTCTTGGCATGACACTGGCATTAGCAAATGCCCCGACCCTGTCCCAGTGCAGTAAAAATGTGCATTGTTGGGGAACGGGGTGTCGCATTATACTTCTGTAGGCGAATGTCTTATTTGCTTCAATAAAAACGGTTTATAATCCACTTTCTCTCTCAAGCCTTTACGGTCATCCTTGACAGTTTGTAGAACACCCGACATGTTTTCACCTGGGAAACCTCAGACCTACCCCCACCTGAATTAAAAAAAAACAAAAAAAAAACTGCGCAGTTAGGTTGTTCGCAGTAAGCGATCTGCATAAACTCTGCGCCTCAGATTTTGCAACCGAACACACAGACAAAACTGTGAACGCTTCCAGCAATGAGCATCTGTCTGCAACTGCTCCGTCACTCTCATTACCCGATCGTATCAACTTTTCTTCTTCTTCTTCTTCTGCTGCTGCTGCTGAATTCGTTCTTACTACAACTGCAACTTCTTTTTCTTCTGCTGCTTCTTCTTGCAGAATAGCTGTACGCTGCAGTCTAACCTAGCACTGTTAAAAGTACACGAGGTACTCGCCCGAGATATGCTGTGTTTTGGACTTAGCTCAGCTAAAATGTAGGTCATAGCTTGCTGGTGACCTTGCTGTGTGATACGGCGTTGGTGGTCAGAGCGAACAAGCACGTAGAGGCAAAGAGGTTAAAAACATCTTTGGCGGGAGATGAACACCAAGGTAGATAAAAAAAAAAAAGAAGAAAGCATACCGTAATGATTCGGGTGTATCACGCACATTTGTATAATACGCACTCTTAGCTATGAAATTCTGGAAAAAATCTCGCGCGTATTAAACAAGCTGACATTGTAGAATTTGTAGCAGCTGAATTGCACCTGAATTTAATATGTTTTCAAACTTTTCACTTGATTTGTATCGACTAGAATAAGAATTTATACACTTTATACAGTGTAACCCGGATATAAGAGACCCAGATATAAGAGAAACTCGGATATAAGAGAGATTTTCTCTGGTCCCAAATTATTCCCATACTTACCTAAACAAAATAGACCAAACCCGGATATAAGAGAAACCCGGATATAAGATACTTCTTCTGCGGTTCCGACAACTCTCTTATATCCGGGTTACACTGTATTATGTTTTGAAACACAATATTATGAAATAATAGACAGCAAACAGAAATAACCATTATTGTTTTCCGTAAAATTTGTTATGTAAATTCACTGTCAATTGATTCCGCCCCCCCACCCCCGTGACGGAAGCCAAAACAAAATATGCAGATGTGAAGGGGTATTTTTAACATGTAAAATACGTCAAAATAAAAATGTTAAAAAAATTAAAATCGCTATCTGCACTGCTTAATCCAATCTTTTTTTTTTACCAAATGCACCCTTTTTACTTCATCCCCACTTTCCAAATTTGTCAGACTCAAAAGATATATTCTAAATAATATGTTGGTTTTCTAAGCGTAGCTTAGATGTGGCACAAGGGCAAAAATGTGGGGTACGCAGTGAGGATCGGTCTCATTACTTAGTCGTAATTGTTTTATCGAGAGAAGCTTGTTAACCATTACACCACGACATACCCAAAACGATTTTCTAAGCGTACCTATCGGACAAATCCGAAAATGTGAAACAGTGAGGATCGAACTCACTATTCTGTCGTAATTGAATTAGGAAGACAAGCTTGTTAACCATTACAACTCGTGGAGGCGCCCAATATGCCAAATAATATGCACATATTATTGAAAATCTTCATTCTTTTCCATATTAGTACATAGACATTTTCATGGATATTTTTATAGAGGTCTTTTAGTTTGTTTTTGTTTTTATTTTGTTTTTTTGTTTTTTTTTTTTTTGTTTTTTGTTTTTTACACTAATGGTGGGTTCCAAATTCTGTAAATAAAAAACAATAAAAAAAGGTAAAAACTTTTCTCTCCCCTGAAAACCATGAAATCCGTACCCCCCTGAGGGAAGTTTCCCCCCGATTGGTAATCTCAAGCTTAATCGATAGGGATATATGAATAATAACTCTAAATTACAAAAGAATTTACATGATATGAGAATGCTTTGTTTTGCCTTCAGTAACGAGATCAATTTACATCATAAACTAGAACTCTATAATTTTTATAAAATTTCAAAATAGTTAATAGGTGGGTTCAGATTTCTATGTAAATTCATTGTAAATTGATCCCTCCTACCGAAGTCAAAACAAAATATCCTCATATGACGTGATTACTTAAAAATGTAACAAAAAAAAATGAAATTCGTAATCAGAAATGCTTAATCGATACTAATATATGAATAAAATACTCTAGATTACAAATTTCTTTTGACTTCCTGTATTTTTAAATTATATTAGGTTGGTGCAAAAATAATGTCGTTTTTGACGTTAAAAAATACGTCAAAAAACGACATTATTTTTGCACCAACCTAATAAGATGAGTATGCGCATATTTTATTTTAACTTCCGTGGGGCTATCAATTTAGTTACAATTAATTTACATAGCAAACAGGGCCCCCATATTAACTAATTTTTCTTCTATTTATGATCTAAAATGCTTAATCTATAGTAATATGCAATATCTTTACAGTTACACAGATAATGTTTGCATAAAAATGAAACAAGCTTACGGCTAACATCAGTTAACACTAACGGAAACAAACTTATAAACAAACAAATCTCCGAGTGGCTAATTTGTTGGATTTCTTTGAAGCGGACAGCAATGAAGCAGAGTGAAACGCGTTTAATATCCGTAAATAGGTTTTATTTTTGGTCTGTTTGTTTCATGTTTTAAAAACAAATGCAGTGTTTGATTACTACTACTTGTTACACGCTAGTAAATTCTGGCCACAGGTATAACTTATATTCGGTCATACTTTCTCCAATTGTTCTCGTGCGTAATATGCACTTATAACTTTTAAGCTTCTGGGGTTGGGGGCTATACATGAAACATATCCACCCCAATGATAAATATAAAATAATTTACAAAACTTCTGTTTTCAAACGCCTCAATCGACGTCATAAGAAAAAGTATTTTATTTCAACAAAATTTTTACAAAAAAAAAATTCATCATTGCAGCTCATGTAACAGCGTTTCCCCTATGGAGAGGTGTTTGGTCGATTTGAACCTTTTAAAACTCTTTATTCTACATTCAACAGGATCATTTGATAAAACACCAGAAGTGTTGAAACAAAATGGCTAATTTTGTAATGATTTTATAGCATATTTATGTTATAATTTTCGAATAAATTATATATATATATATATATATATATATATATATATATATATATATATAAGTGAACATTGAAGTCAACACTCAGAGGCGACAGGCTGTTTCATGCTGGATTCAATCGTCAGGCGGCCTGACGATTGCATCCAGCATGAAACAGCCTGTCGCCTCTGAGTGTTGACTTCAATGTTCACTTTTATATTTATATTTACACACGCTCTATCTCTGATATTGAGCACTTTATCCCATAAATATAGCATACCTTAAAACTATATTTCTTCATATATATATATATATATATATATATACGAGATCTGATAAAAAAAAGGATTGGGGCTGGTCCTACAAAAAGGAAACTACAACACATATCAATTCGGTATTTAATCTCCTTCGAAGTAGTCCCCTTCTGAAGCCGCTCACTTTATCCAGCGTCGTTTCCATTCCTGGAACTCATTTTATGGAATAGCGAGCAGCTACCTTGTCGCATTCTCTTGGATTATCTCGACGCTTTGAAATCTTGTTTCTTTCAAATGGTATTTGATTTTTGAAGAGGAAATCAAAATGGACGAGACCTGGGAAATATGGTAGTTTTCGAACCTGGGGAATATGGTAGTTTTCGGACCTGGGGAATTTGGTAATTTTTGGACCTGGGGAATATGGTAGTTTTCGGACCTGGGGAATATGGTAGTTTTCGGACCTGGGGAATTTGGTAATTTTCGGACCTGGGGAATATGGTAGTTTTCGGACCTGGGGGGTGTTGTTATTCTTGTCCAAAAACTGCTTTATGAGCCATGGTCACTGATGGAACCTTTGTGTTGCTGTGAGACAGCCACACGCTACACACTTCAAAGCACCACTATAACAATGGAAGCGAGCGAGAACGTTATCATTTAGTGTGTATTACTTCAAGGTCAATCTGTACCAAGCGGCATCACTCAGCGTACTTCAGCCCCGTTACTATAGCACAGTAACGTGCAGAAGAAGGGGGCAAAGGGGGCAAAGGGTGCGATGACCTCAGGTATCCATATCGGGAGGGCATCCAGTCAAAGAGTGAAATAAAAATTTAGTTTATATTTAATTTGAATAAAGTGTTTATTTCATGTTTCATCTATTTTTAGATATTTAAAATGTGTTCCTTTCTCAGTAAAAGACCCTGTAGATACCCCCACCTCGCCCTAACTGAGTCTTGGGAGCATACACGTTTTGGCCGTTGTACGATCCGACCTTCTTCAGGTGACCGGACTTTCGAACCGAACCCTTTATTTTGTCCATCGGGGTAGAGCGTTCTAGTTCCACATGCCATGCCTCTTCCGGATGTCTTAGTTTTTTTCCTGAATGAGATAATATATATTTTATATATCAAGAAGAATTATTTACATTATTCGGACTATTGTCCTCATCTTTGTCGTCATATTTATTAAAACGCTTCAATAAATTGATCTCATAAATTAAAAAGTTCGACATTCCAACCACCTGAAAAAGGCCGGAGCGTACAACGGCCGAAACGTTGTAATAAATATGGCGACAAAGATGAGGACAATAGTCCGAATAATGTAAATAATTCTTCTTGATATATAAAATATATATTATCTCATATATATATATATATGTATATTATGTGTGTATAGATATATGTAACGTGTATATATATATATATATATATATATATATATATATATATATATATGCGTGTGTGTGAGTGAGAGAGATAAAAAGACTAATATACAGGGTGGTAATAAAGTCACAATACAGTTACTTATAATAAAAAAGCAAAGCAATGAAGCAGGTGGCTGGCAGATCGAACATTATCGGTAATTAATTTACTATTGTTTACCGTAGCATTTTATTGTTATTAACCGGAATTAACCAGAACCATTTTAATAATAAATATCTGGACTGTTGATTAATTGCTTTGTCGTAATTGTTATGGTAAGTAACTCTATAGTGACTTTATTACCACCCTATACATATATATATATATATATATATATATATATATATATATATATATATATATATATATATATATATATTAGGTTGGTGCAAAAATAATTTCGTTTCTAACATATGTTACTATGTCAGAAAACGAAATTATTTTTGCACCAACCTAATATATATATATATTGACTGTTTTTTGTGTTCTTTTTTATCAAACGTTTGTTGATTATTTAAAGCCGAAATATTTTGAATTGTAAGAATATTTTCTCCTATACGAGTGAATATTGCATTCACAATTCTTGGGAACTAACAATGTGTTTTACAGATACAAGTCCTACTATTTAACCCATAGCTGGGGAAAGAAATAGAACACATACACACATAGTTATATATATATAATTATTTATTTAAAAATATGATTACAACACGCTACATAAGAGTTCTCATGTTTCAAAACAAGAGCCGAAAACTTCAATATAATTATTTGAATTAAATTGAATTAAAGTAAGCTCTGTTCCATCTTCAAGCGAAATTTTTTTTTGGAATTTCTTATTTATGAAATTTACGTGTTTTAATAGCATATTCATCATTGAAATCAAAATTTCTATGGTAACGGCTAGAGCAATTGTTTAAATAAAAAGTGGTGTAGGGTGTTAATAATTTGTATCAGTATAGAGTTAAATTCACAGATGTCAAGTCAGGGTAAGGTTGGGGTGTCTAAATTTAAAACGGAAGATGTTTTCGCCTAGTCTGGTTTACGTGTCTATGGAGATTCATTTATTTTTTTATTTTTTTCTGAAAGGGTTTTGTGGATATAAAAAACTGCCGTAACATTTGTTTTTTGACGACTTCATAAAGGGTTATCTTTTTTTGTAGGGTATTTAAGCTATTTATTAGGACTATGGATTTTTAAAATTATTTTATTGATTGTTTGTTTTTATGCTAATTATTCAATGCAAAAATTTGATGATGTTGGCAAAAAAACGTTAACTCATGTCTATTGTTTAATAGATTTTTATTATTTCGAAATTTAATAATGTGTAGTTTTTCATTTAGGCATAAAGATCATGGGTCATCCCAAGTTTTACAAGTTCTAGTTTTGTTTATAATTTTCCATTATATATATATATATATATATATATATATATATATATATATATATATATATATATAAGACAAGTATTTCAGGTTTATCCGCCTAAGTTGTTATCAATCAAATGAAGTAAGCTTTTGGTTAGTCGACGAGCGGCAAGCTTTTCATTTGTTTCTTCATTTCTTCTGGGTTCATTTTTTATGTGCGTTTTTTTTTTTTTTTTTAAGCCTGCATAACTTGAAATATAACTTGGCGGACTGCATTTTGAGGGCGGTATCCTTTGTCAGTAGGAGATGAATATATAGATATATATCTATCTAAAGAATGTAGGTAGATAGATAAGCATTTTTTTTCAAATCGTGGTTAAGTCTGACACAAGGTCAAAATAACGATGGACATTTGATCATCGAACTCACTAGAGAAACATGTTTGTTCTTCAGGAGAGCTTGCATATTATCTTGCTATGATAGATAGATAGATAGATAGATAGATAGATAGATAGATAGATAGATAGATAGATAGATAGATAATGAGCAGGCTTAGATAGATAGATAGATAGATAGATAGATAGATAGATAGATAGATAGATAGATAGATAGATAATGAGCAGGCTTAGATAGATAGATAGATAGATAGATAGATAGATAGATAGATAGATAGATATCAGCAGAATTTAGATTGATATATAACGTACAGACTGAGAGAGATGTGGGTCAGAGTGAGATCAAAATATGGATGGTGTTTTTGAGCAGTGGTACACAGATTCTTTGATCTTGTAGACCAACAAGTTTTTTCCCTACCACCCCCAACCGTGACCGACAGCAGTAACAACTCTAATTGATTTTACGACATGTCAACTTTTACGACTTTTCTTCTTTTTACTTTACGACTTTTCAACTTTCATATTGGATTTATAAACTTTTACGACATTTTTTCATTTTACAACTTTTCAACTTCTATGTCGAATTCATTTGTAGGGTACACAGGGCGAATTAAACTCACTGCACAGTATTAATGGGCAACCAGATTGGCCTATCTAGTCATTTACTCCACGGTGATGGGTCTGGTGGCATGTCTGTACCAAATTAGCATCCACACATCATCAGTAAATTTGTTTTTAATAATTTCCCGCCGCCGTACCTTATCGAGTGGACTTTTCTATACACACTTTCGTGGTAATTGTTTCTGATAAACTTCCCTCAATTGTACCTAGACTGAGTTTAAATGCAGTACTAGCTTGTGAGTTTGGTCTCATCATTTTACAGCTGAAATTGCTACATATAAACTTAAATTCTATACTACCAGCTTCTATTTTCACATTTCTCGCTTGTCAAACTCTCTTCAGGGCCTCTTGCTTTCCAGTCAAATTTGATCTTCAAATCTTTAAATGTAATATCAGTCGTTAACTTCTGTCTTCTTACTTCCTGTTCTTCTTAATGTTCTCCTTCCTTAATAATGTTCTTTTTTTACTCATATTCTTTCCCGCACATTAAGCACCCCCACATCTTAGTGGCTTTATTGCTTTACTTGGAATGAAATGATTAAAAAGAAAAATGAATGTCTATCGAATGCAATTGCGTCAGTTTGCATTGGTGCAGTCGGCAGTTGCTGCACGTTTGAAGCGAGGTAGAAGCAGAAAGAGTGAAGGGGTTGAAAACAGGGGAGAAGCGGAGAGATGGGATGGGTAAGAGGAGGCACAAAGAAAGAACGAAAAACGAAGAAAGGAAGACAGCATATATATATGGAGAGAGAGAGAGAGATCTGAACAGACTTCAGATAGATACATACATACATACATACATACATACATACATACATACATACATGTAAATACACTGAGATAGATAGATTGATAGATAGATAGATAGATAGATAGATAGATAGATAGATAGATAGAAAGGGTTGAAAACAGGGAAGCAGCGGAGAGATGGTTTAGGTAACAGAAGGCACAAATAAAAAAAGAGAAAGAAGAAAGTATCATATATATATATATATATATATATATATATATATATATATATATATATGTATATAATATTGTTTCTAAACACACATTCATCGACGATTTTTCTCGATCTATCATATCTACTCACAGAACGTATCTTAACGTAAACAATGGCAGCATATAATGAAATGGATTAAGTCCGACAATTATTTAATATATTATATTTAATATATTATTTAATATATTTTTTAATATATAGTTTATACGTTATTTCATAGATACAATATATTTAAGTAAATCCTCCTTTCTTAATTAAACAGTATTAATTACATTTACCGGCCTGAATGTTCGTATAAATAAACACAAAATACATTAAATATTTGTCGGACTTAATTGTTGTCATTGTTTACGTTAAGATACGTTTCGTGAGGAGATAAAATTGATCGAGAAAAATCTTCAAAGTTTGTGTGTTTATAAACAGTACTTTGAACTTTGCTAACCAGACGCTTCTCTGTAGCTAAATGGTATAGTACGTCAGATACATACATACATACATACATACTGTTGTGGTGTTCTCCCTCTAAAGAGTCTATGTTGGACTCTTCCGCCTACTATAAGATTAGTAGGAGAGAAGACCTTGAGGGAACAGTCGAATAGATTGAACGTTGGGGTTGGAATCATATCCTTAAATAAATAATTATATTTATGCTCTACTTTTGTATCGAGTACTATTGTTTTTTAAAATAATAACAAAAATACTAAAGAACTTTGGATTATTTACCTAACGAGTTCTTCCCTATTTTCTATATATTTTTCACACACACACACACACACACAAACACACACACACACACACAAACACACACACACACACACACACATATATATATATATATTGAGAGAGAAAGAGAGATCTAAACAGATTTGAGATAGATATGAACAGTTTTGAATAGTGTTATGGGACCTACCTTTATGGACTAAATAGACTCGTCCTATTACTATATATACGGGGAGATTATGCCTCTCAAGAGAGCTGTCTACAGTTGACCTGTTCCAGCTAAACAGTCGAACTCTCTGCCTTCGGGCGGAGAGGAACCCGGACGAGGCTCCGCCGAAGAGCAGAGTCTCGTTCGGGGAGGTTGACTGCCCCTGAACCCGTTTATGCGGGTTCAAAGAGGGATTATTTTTGGCCGAGCCTACGGACTCGGAGATACCACGTTAAACCGGCCTTGTGCCACATGTAACCTTCGTGGAGGGGTAACTAAATATCGCTGTTGACGAGTTGACTACTGTACTTTGCCGTCAGTCGGACGTGTAACCCTTTTGTATTCGTTCTTTTTGTTTAATAATATGTTTTCACTAAATTGCTGAGTTCGAGCTTTCTTTCGGATCTATTCTGGGTCCACAGCAGATAGATAGATAGATAGATAGATAGATAGATAGATAGATAGGTAGATTCCATATCTCTTATTACATAATGAATAATTTTTCGTTCGTTCTTTCTTACATGATGCACATCATGCATCGAAGTTAAAGGTTTGGATCTAGACTACGTGTAGAAGTGCTCATACCCTATATTCTTCGAAATATTTCTTTCCAAAATCATTTTTAATTTTTATCCTAAACGATAATAACATCTACGTATTTTACCGTTTAATACCAGAGCCCCTACCTGAAATAAATGAAGTTATTTCCCTAAATTTACTTTATTGCTTTGCTTGGGGTGAAATGATTGAGAGTAAAGGAAATTGAGAAAACGTTACCGAGGAGAAGGGGTAATAAAAAGAACAGGATTCAAAGTGACAAAAGATGATGTTCGGCATTGCATTTAAGGTTTTGATGATCATGGCAAGATATATATCAAATTAACATTTGTAGTAATGTTGATTTTTATCGTAAGAAATATACTTTATAATATAGATTGTTTCTTTTATAATAAAGTAGAACTTATTCGCTGTCCGTCACGCGTTGTCTGCGTGTGACACTGTATGCGCGTGTGTAGCGTGTATGAAATGTGTCTGTTGTGAGAGAGCGACTTACATATACATGTGCCATTTACTGTACACTCGACCACAGGTATACAAAATTTGACTAAGTTTGAAATCAGGCATCAGAATAATACGTTCCCCTCCCACTCAGTCTGGACAACTGTTACCATGGGCTGCGCAAAAGAATTATAAAGTCGGAGAACAAAAATTATTAATATATTAAGGACTAAAAACATTCAGATTAGTGTGAGATTTAATTTAAAAATTATTCAGTAGTAGATAAAATTATTTTTAAACCCTTTTTTATTTTTTAGAAATATTTTAAGATAAGTCATTAAATTAAAATACAGCTGCGCACACGCAAACGTTCACATGCACATAATGAAATTGAAAGGGACATTTGTTTCGTGAAGAATAACTTTACTTTTACGCTGTGTCTGGCAACAAACCACGGTTAACAGGAAAAGCATATAAGCAGAAGAATACGGTCCTTTAAAGTTATTTTTAAGATATCGTCTGTATTTAAATTTAAAATATTTTCTAATATATCTAGTATCTTAAATAGACAAACAATTTAGATTTATAATTTTATCTTTTTGCCGTCAGCGAAGCGAAAGTTACTGAACTAGTGAATATATTAAAAGCTATAATTCATAATTATTTTTGTAAACAGAACATTGCAGAATAAATAAATAAATAAATAATAAACAAACTTTCTCGCAAAAATATTTAAAACATATGTTAATGAATAATAAAATGGCAAATGATAATGAATAAAGTAGATTAAAAACAATAAACCTGCTCCCTCACTGTGTTTCAAATAGAGACTGGAAGATCATTCGAAAATCGTAATGGAAGTTTACACTTCTAGGTCGGGATGAGAAGTGTATAAATGTGTCTTCTGCTCAGAGACTTTGCACTTTACTTCCGGTCGTGCTGGAAAAAGATTCAAATAAAAAAAAGCAATTTTAGGACCAATCCAGATTGTTCTTGCGTTCGAAAAACATCACGACAATCCACTGAGTGTGAGAAGACAATTCTAATGAGTGCGCGTGAGACAGAGAGGAAAGTTCCTCGAGTACGCTCGCTCTGTTTCATCTAAATCCCTTCAAGTTGACGCACACAAGGACTTTTCTTCGCTAAGAGTGAACAATTTATTTATATACTTATGCACTAAATTCTGAGACTAAAAAATTATTTTAACTGACCTTATGGTGCTATTCGCAAGCAGAGAACCACAAAATAAAAAGCAGGGTGTTGCTAAATCAAATGTTAAAATTGGAGGGACTAAATCAGATACTGGGTTTCAAAGATATCTGACTTTATGTTTTTATTTGATTCTCTTATAAACAATAAACAATACTGTAAACATTTTTTAACGGTTTCAAATAAACAGTTGTTTTTTTCTTTTTTCGCTTGTACATTCTTTCTGGAATGAGATATATAGATTTCATATATAGATTTAATATATATACCAAAATTTGAGAAGCTATTTTTTCGAAAAATTAACAAAAAAAGAAGTTTTATGATTTATTTATTTAAAAAACTGAATTTTCAATGTCCCAGGAAACGTCAGTGTGCATCCAGATCTATGTCGGTCTATAAACAATCCTTAATTGAGTGATAGGGAAGGATTTTTTTTCTGAGCTGATATGTTTTGCTTTTTTCTAATAGTTGACGTGTGTTTGTTATTCAGAGCTATGTCGGTCTTTAAACACTCCTTACTTGAATGATAGGGAATGATGTTTTTCTGAGCTGATTTGTTTCCTTTTTTCTAATAGTTTTCGTTTATTTGCTATTCAGAGCTATGTCGCTCCATAAACACTCCTTACTTGAATGATAGGGAATGTTATTTTTCTGAGCCGATCTTTTTTTCTAATAGTTGTCGTTTATTTGTTACCCAGATCTTTGTCTATAAACAATCCTTGCTTGAATTGATAGGGAATGATGTTTTTCTGAGCTGATTTGTTTTGCTTTTTTCTTATATTTGTCATAATTTATTCTCCAGTGATCTGAGCAAAATATTTCGCCATAGTTAATGTTCATAGAATGTCAAACCCACTGAGTCACGCCGCCGTGTCCACTCTTCTTCATAGTACACAAAGTTTTACGAAACTGTCCAGTTAGTAAAATATTTTGTTTTCGTAAGACACTTGAAATATAATTCACATTGCCTTGCACTTTTACTATATTTGGGCGGGAGCTACCCAGACCTCACGTTAAATAATAGTCTAGCAGACTATTATTTTTAGATAATTCTATTTCTCTTTTGACTTCTTCATTTTGACCTTTGAGTTCAGATGCAGGAAAACAACGGACGTCGTTTTTGATGGGCTAAAACTAACGTGGGAATGTTGGATGCAGAAAGGGATTTTAGTGAGTCAGTTCTTACATGTATAACAATGTAGACGTGGTATTTTCGTGTCTGGGAACTTGCTCCCCAGTTGGGGTGAGAGAGAAACCCCACCGGCTAGTTAGAATATGTACCCGTCGACATGATTAATAAAATAATATTTAAGTTAAAATTCCTTTGTTGAGTTTCTAATCTCCGAACAAAAAACTGGCGATCAGCGGTCGAGAAAGGAGAAAACTGCTGCATCCTCAAAAAGGTTACAAACAACAAAGGTGGTACTCGAGTGGAAAGGAACAGCAACGCAGGCATAGATGAAAAAAAGAGAGGTTTATTGTAAAAGAGAATACACTACTGAAAGACAGGGAGTGAACGAACACTTCCCGAATCCAGTCAGACAGATAGACAAACAGTCAGACTCTTGTATGTCTTATGCACACTACATACCGATATAGTTACTCCATAATAGTTAATAGGAAGAGTGGGACATTCCATTACAACAAAAACAATATATAAGTGAATCAAAACCGTCGTCACCGAGACTGTCCCAGCACGCAGGAGCTATACAACACACACTCTCTAACCTTCAAAAGTGTCTCCGAGCCCTTGTGGATGACGAATTATTCACCACTCTTCACCATCTCTCCCACCGGCGGGATGTGCCTATCCTCTCGCTGCTGTACTGCTACTTCCACGGAAAGTGCTCGGACGAACTAGATTCCCTGGTCCCGCCGAGGTCAACATTCACAGCAAGAACACGTCATGCCACTTACATCGTAGCAAACCATCCACATTCCCTCCGTATTCCATCTGTGGGAAGTAAGTTCCACTCTAACAGCTTCTTCCTGTAAACCGCTGCCCTGTGGAACTGACTCCCAAGAGGATGTTTCCTCGATCACTACAATCCTAACCTGTTCAAGGCTAGTGTTAACCGTTATCTTCCCCTTCTATTCACACAAATGGCCTCCAAACGTATCCCTCTACCTGGAGTGGCTGCCGGGCCTTGTAAAAAATTTGATTAGAGACAGAATGAGAAGTTGAAACCAGGATCCATGTTTTGAACGGCTATTGAGTCTCAGATTTATTCCAGATCTCAAGAGGACCTCATATACATGACCACTATTGCTATTCGATACTCTCAAATCTAAGCTACGCTTGGAAATCATTTTGGGCACTTCGACGGGATATAATGGTTGACAAGTTTGTCTCGCGAGATCACTTACGACTGAGTAGTGAGTTCGATCCTCACTGGGTGTTTTATATTTTCGACCTTGAGCCACATCTAAGCCACACTTAGAAAATCACCACTATTGCTATGCATTAAGTTAAATAGATGTATATAGTTTAATTCATTTGAATACGCTATCGCACTCCTCCCTGGTCTTTTGAACAGGAGTAGAGGTTTATCCCCTGTTTCCTACTTAACGTAGATAGATTCGCCAATTATCCGATTCACTCTCCTCCCTGGTCTTTGAACAGGAGCAGAGGTTCATCCCTTGTTTCTTGTTTAGGATTGGGTTTTCAGTTTCTCCTAAAGTATGCTCATTTTCTTTCACTTCCGGTAGTGTGCTGCATCTTAGTGGTATTACTGCCATGCATGGGGTGAAATGATTCAAAAATATACGAATTATACGTGACAGAAAATCTGGGTGAAACAGGAAGATATTCTGCGCCACCTACTGGACGAAGGAAAAAACGATGCTTGCTCATGTATGCATGTGAGTGAAGAATACGCAGGAAAAAAATTAAGTGATATAGTGATTAAGACATTTAAGAAGTGTTTTAGGGAATTAGGAGAATGATATTCCCTTTGATCAGGATATTAGATCCAATGATGAAATGTCTGATGAGAACATAAAAATGGAGTGTTATTGGCATATGAAAATGCTCAATCATCATTTAGCAGCCTCGATAGAATTCAAAATCATTTACACGGTCTTAGGAGAGATGTGTCATTTTCCACACTGCAAGCTATCGCTATTTCTATGCAAAATGTTCAGATGAGCGCTCCATTCTTTAGCTTCACGATTTTAGACCCTCACTGTTAGAATGCACCATGAGTGGAATCACCCTTATTTCCTAGAGTTCTAATGGTAAGTTACAATCAGCTTTTCCCAAGAATTACTACTTTGTGGTATAGGCTCCCGTGTGAATGCTTCCCTGAACCTAAAAAAAGGTCGCAGCCACTCGTATCCGAAGATGCCAGTCTACTAGGGCGGCTAGCTATTCCACGCTGCAGACGCCTGCTCAGGCATATTTGTGTTTGTTCAACACCTACAGAGCCCACTTGCTTATACTTCAACTATGCTGAGCGAACTTTAGTTACGGTTACTGGGAAAGTGCGCGTTATCTAGTGTCATCAACAGTCACGATGCCTTGCAACTAAGACAACCAACGACGGCTACCAAAGGGTTCCGTCTGCCAATTTCACTCAGAAGTTTTGGGTCAATCCATGGTATGGTTTTTTACACACTTTCCAAAGGTGTCACATGCTTGCAACATTTCCTCCAGACATCAAGAAGTTACCGTCCTGATAACATCAAGAAGTTACCATCCGGATAACATCAAGAAGTTACCGTCCTGATAACATCAAGAAGTTACCATCCGGATAACATCAAGAATTTACCGTCCTGATAACATCAAGAAGTTACCATCCGGATAACATCAAGAAGTTACCTTCAGACAACATCAAAAAATTACCTTCAGACAACATCAAGAAATTACCTTCAGATAATATCAAAAAATTACCTTCTTGATAACATCAAGAAGTTGCCGCCCTGATAACATCAATAAATTACCTTCCAGACAACATCAAGAAATTACCTTCCAGACAATATCAAGAAATTAACTTCCAGACAACATCAAGAAATTACCTTCTTGATAACATCAAGAAGTTGCCGCCCTGATAACATCAGAAGTTACCTTCCTAACAAATCGACTATGATGATACCATTCAGAAATCGAACGTTGTAACCACTCGGCCACGTGCCTGAACATTACAATATGAATCTCTTCAACTCAAAGATCAGTCTTTATCTATCCTACTTCTCCTCATAATCTTTACTCCTTACAATCTTTTAATCATATTACATACCTCATTTATCATTAGCATTTAACACTAAACCTCTGGTTTTCGGGTCTTCTATTAGATGAAGTCTAGTATTTTTTTTTAAAAAAAAACAACTTCCGTAAAAGCCTGGATATAACTGCATTGAAATCAGTACACAAGTAATCGACAAGTCTCTGTTTCTCGATCTTTTTTCAAATATTCAGTTAGAACAGGACATATTCAAAATTAGGAAGAATCGGACGCTTTCGATCTCAAATCGTCAGCATAAGTCGTTAGCAACAAGTAACATTCCTGATACGAGCTTCCGGCAATGTAGGGCGGGTTTACTTACAAGGCACAAATACGCAGCAGAAAAAAACACCTACCTCCTTCCTACGGCTGGCATTTCTTTAGGCTGATGCAATTGTGGCAGTTTGCATTGGTGCGGTCGGCAGTTGCTGCACTTTAGAAGCGAGGGAGGAGCAGAAGGAGTGAAGGGGTTGAAAACAGGGGAGGAGCAGAGAGATGGGATGGATAACAGGAGGCACAAAGAAAGAACGAAAAAGAAAGACAGCATTAGATATAGAAAGATCTGAACAGACTTCAGATAAATAGATACATACATACATGTAAATACACTGAGATAGATAGATAGATAGATAGATAGATAGATAGATAGATAGATAGATAGATGTGAACGGAGTTAGATAAATGTGAATGGAGATAGATAAATACATACATACATATATACATACATACATGCATGCATACATACATACGTACATGTAAATACACGGAGATAGATACATACATACATGCATACATACATGCATAGATACATGTAAATACACGCAGATAGATAGATAGATAGATAGATAGATAGATAGATAGATAGATAGATAGATAGATAGATAGATGTGAACGGAGTTAGATAAATGTGAACGGAGATAGATAAATAGATACATACATACATATATGTAAATACACGGAGATAGATAGATAGATAGATAGATAGATAGATAGATAGATTCCGTATCTCATATCATATAATGAATACTTTTCCTTTAATTTTTCCTTACATTATACAGATAAGAAGTTAATGGTTTGGATCTGGCCTATGGGTAGCACCAACACAACGCCTATATTCTTCTAAATATTTCTTTCGAAAATCATTTGTAATTCCATTCTAAATAATAATGACATCTTCATATTTGATCATCTGTTACCAGTCCAAATCTGAAAGTGAATTTATTTCCCTAAAATTACTTTCGTTCTTATTATGCGCTGGTGCGCAGTATATGCTGAAAATACTAGATGGGGAATTTGACACGAATAAAGTATTAAACAAAATATTTCGTCTCCATCCCTTTCAAAAGAGTTACTTGCTTGTAACTCGCACAAAGAGTAGTGGCACATGTCCGTACTACATCCGGCTTGCCCTGACTGTTTAAATTTGGCGAAACTGTGTTCTAATGGCAGCTGAGGTGATTTGTGCTCACTCCACATTCTTGGCACTTTGCACTTTTCTCACGGACGGTACCCAACTGACCCTACTATAGTATGCAGTCGACAAAATCAAAAACAAACAAAACGCATGCGTGAAATTAAAAATATAAAACTATAAAATGCACTCTGTACATACACACACACACAGAGACAGACAGACACACACACACACACACACACATATATATATATATATATATATATATATATATATATATATATATATATTATAAATTAATTGATTTAAAATATGGTTTTTCCGCTACACAGTTCTAACCATGTTTCAAAAATGGAAGCAGAAAGCTTCGAATTTAATTTTGTAATTAAATCAAAGACATTAGTCCCATTTCATCCTCAAGTGAATTTTGGAGTAACTTATTTTTAAAATTACTGGGTTTTAAAGGCACGGCAAAAAATCATAATTCACGTTTCCAAGGATGATTCCATTGAGCACTATTTTGTAAAAAAAAAATATCTATAAGAACACCGGATTATATATGTTACTGTTCTTTCTTTTTATTTATTAGGTTGGTGCAAAAATAATGACGTAATAATGTCGTTTTTTGACGTTAAAAAATACGTCAAAAAACTACATTATTACGTCATTATTTTTGCACCAACCTAATATATATACATATATATATATTATAAGTTAATAGACTTAAAATATGTTTTTCGCTACACAGTTCTAACCATGTTTCAAAAATGGAAGCTAAAAGCCCCTAATTTAATTTTGTACTTAAATTAAAGACATCACTTTCATTTCATCCTCAAGCGAATTTTGGAGTAACTTTAAAAATTACATGGTTTTAAATACACAGCCAAAACAAAATTCATGTTTCCAAGGTTACAGATAAATCTATTTTGCTAGACTAGGGGTGTCAGTATGTTCAATATGTTTATATTTTAATGTATCAGTTATTGTTACGTTTTGGTAGTGGGTAGGGATGTATTTTTCAATGAAATCTAACATCCGTTAAAAGCGTGTCGTCTGGATTTTTTTTTTTTTTTTTTTTTTTTTTTAACGGCTAAAATTCTAACTGCATTTTTTTCTTTCAATATTTAAAGATTTTTGGGAGGTGTCTACGTCAGATTAATACTTTTTTTTAATTACGATTTGAAATATTTTTACTTTTAATTTTTAATATACTATATTTCTATCAAGAACAATTAAATGTAATTAGAATCCCTTACAGTTTGTAGAATTATTATCACATCAAGTTTTTTTTTTTTTTTTTTTTTTTTTTTTTTTTTTTTTTTTTTTTTTTTAATTTTATACTTGTGTATTATTCAAGTAAAATTTCCATTTCTCTGATTAAGTAAACTTTAGGTATTTATTTAATTACGAATTAAAAGAAATTTTAGGTTAGAATTCATTATAATTTTAATTACAACTTTAAAATATTTTCATTATTTTTATTTTTTTTTTTTTTTTTTTTTTTTTTTTTTTTTTTTAATTGAAGTAAATGTATTAGGCCGGGGCAGAAAATAATGACGCAATAACGTCGCTACTTGGCGTTAAAAAATACGTCAAAAACCGATAACACTACGCCACCATCTCTACATCAACTCAATATTTGAATTACTATCAATAAGTAAAATTATTTTTCTATATTAAATATGTTTGTAATACTATTTTTAAAATTTTATATTTAAATATATATACATATATATATATATATATATTTTTTTTTTTTTTTTTTTTTTTTTTTATGGCCAAAATACCTAATTCATTTCACTGATTTAGTAAACTTAATTTATTTATTTAATCTTAATTTAAATTTAAAAGAAGTTTAGGTTAGAATTCATTTTAATTAACTATAATTATAATTACAACTTTAAAATATTTTCATTGTTAGTTTTTATAGAGTATATTTCATTTAAATTCTATATCAAGTATATTACGACTTTTAAAAAAATTTTTTATTTAAATATTATTGAAGTAAAATTTTTTTTTTTTTTTTTTTTTTTTTTTTTCTTATATTTAAAGATTTTTGGTAGGTGTCTACTTCAGAATACTTTTTATTTAACTACGATTTGAAATATTTTTACTTTTAATTTTTTAATATACTATATTTCTTTCAAGAACAATTATTTAAATGTAATTAGAATCCCTTACAGTTTGTAGAATTATTATCACATGCAGTATATTACTATTTTTTTTAGAAATTTTATGTTTCAATATTATTTAAGTAAACTTTCCATTTCTCAGATTTAGTAAACTTTATTTATTTAATAAGTAAAATTATTTATTTAGTAAGTGAAATTATTTTACAATTATATTACGATTTTTTATTTATTTATTTATTTATTTATTTTTTTTTTTTTTTTTTTTTTTTTTTTTTTGTCAAAAATAGCTAATTCATTTCACTAATTTAGTAAACTTTAGTTATTTATTTAATTATAATTTAAAGGAATTTTAGTTTAGAATTCATTTAATTTTAATTAACTACAATTTTAATTACAACTTTACAATATTTTCCTTTTTTTTATACTATATTTTATTTAATTGAAGTAAATGTAATAGGCCGGAGCAGAAACAATGACGCAATAACGCCGCTCTTTGACGTTAAAAAATACGTCAAAAACCGACATCTTCGCGCCACTACCTCTGTACCAACCCAATATTTGAATCACTTACAATAAGTTAAATTATTTTTCAATATTCAGTATGTTTGTATTACTATTTATTTAAATTTTATATTTAAATATTATTTAAGTAATTTTTTTTTTTTTTTTTTTTTTTTTTTTTTTTTTTTTTTATGGTAAAAGTAGCTAATTCATTTCATGATTTAGTACACTTAATTTATTTATTTAATTTCAATTTAAAAGAAGTTTAGTTTAGGATTCATTTTAATTTACTACAATTATAAATACAAATTTAAAGTATTTTCATTGTTAGTTTTTATAGACTATATTACATTTAATTTTTATATCAAGTATAAGTATATTACGATTTTTAAATTTTATATTTAAATATTAATTTAAATATTTTTTTTTTTTTTTTTTTTTTTTTTTTTTATATATATCCTTTGTACATACAGTTGAAACTATATATTAGTAATGACATGGGTCATCCAATGGTCCACATCCTCTAGCTTTTCATCATAATTTCATTTTTCTGTAGGTGTTTTATAGGAATCCTTTGAGTGTCGGTATTTCTTTTGGGTGGGTGTTTAGGTTAGAATACGTATTATTTAACTATGTATAATTTTAAAAGATGTTTAGGTTAGAATTCGTATTAACTACAATTTTAAATACAACTTTACAATATTTTCATAATTATTTTAATAGACTATTTTTTAGGAATAACCAATTAAATATAATAGAATTCCTTACAGTATATAAAATTAATTTTCCATGTTAAATATAAGTATATATATTACCTAATCCTATTTTATAAATTTATTTTTATTTTTATTTTTAAATATTATTTAATGAAAATTTTTGACAATGACGGCATAAAATAGCTATTTCATTTCTCTGATTCAGTAAATTTTTATTTTTTATAAACTTAGTAATATATAGTTTCTCATGTATGCACAAAGGGCATGGGTCATTTAATGACCTACATATTCTAGCTTTTCTTATTAACTTCCATTTTACTGTAGGTGTTTTATTTGATTCTTTTAGGTACCAGAAGTATTTTGATAGAGATGTCTGATTTTTATATTTATTTATCCTAAATGAGCTTTGATGTTGGTTGAATCTTTTTTTGAATTCATGGCTAGTGCAACCTATATATATTTTTATGTTTTCAGGTCTTTCAATCGAAGAGATATTGCATTGGTATACTAATGATTCAGTGCAACATTTATTTTGTAGAGGGCATTTATTCGGGTTTCTACAGTTGCATAATTTTTGTTTATTTTCATCAGTTTTTATTTTTATTTTCCCATTGTCCAAGTTTTTTGGGTTTTGGTATAAGTGTTTATTTAAGATATTAGCATTATGGTTCTTAATAATTTTTTCTAAGTTTTCTGTACAGCTGTAACTTAATTTTAGTGTGTTTTTATTGAAAATAGTACTAAGTTTACTTTCACTAGGAAAGTGCTTGACTATTAATGCGAGGAATTTTTGTCCTAATTTGTTCTTTACCATTTGGTTATATGGGGGTGTATACCAAATTATTTTTCTACATCTGTTTTTTCTATGTTTTTTATTTTCATTTTTTATATAAGTTAGTTTGGGGTTTTTGTAGCCACTCATTTTTAGAGCCTTATTATAGGTATTAATATGCTCTTCAAAAATCTTGTCATTTGCAGAATTAGTACTTATTCGTTTACTGATAGATAACGGTATATGTTTAATTATAGTTGGGGGGTGATTTGATTTAGGGTGAATATATAAAGGATTGGTGTTTGGTTTTTTATAAGGTGTGTATGTATTTTTATTTAGATCTAATGTTATATCTAGGAAGTTTACTTTTCTTAATTTAGTGCTAACCGTAATTTTTAAGCCCATGTTTTTAAATTCTTTATATAAAACCTTTCTAATTCTATCTATTTTGAAGTTGGTTGAGTTTCTAATAACCATGAGGCCATCGTCTCTGTACAAACCAATGTCTGTTGTATTAATATCATGGTGTGCAGTAAGGTTATATAATATAAAAAGACCGATGAGATCAGAAGACTCAGCTGAGTCTAGTGATCCCATTGTGATGTCGAAGTGGTCATATGAATTTTTAATCCATTGCTCACCTTTATGTATAAGAACCGATTTTTTTGCATACAGAATAATGTTCTTTTCTTCATCTGTAATATCTGTATAGTGGGTGGCAAAGTCCAACGCATTTAAAAATAGTTCTTTAGATAGAATTAGAAAGGTTTTATATAAAGAATTTAAAAACATGGGCTTAAAAATTACGGTTAGCACTAAATTAAGAAAAGTAAACTTCCTAGATATAACATTAGATCTAAATAAAAATACATACACACCTTATAAAAAACCAAACACCAATCCTTTATATATTCACCCTAAATCAAATCACCCCCCAACTATAATTAAACATATACCGTTATCTATCAGTAAACGAATAAGTACTAATTCTGCAAATGACAAGATTTTTGAAGAGCATATTAATACCTATAATAAGGCTCTAAAAATGAGTGGCTACAAAAACCCCAAACTAACTTATATAAAAAATGAAAATAAAAAACATAGAAAAAACAGATGTAGAAAAATAATTTGGTATACACCCCCATATAACCAAATGGTAAAGAACAAATTAGGACAAAAATTCCTCGCATTAATAGTCAAGCACTTTCCTAGTGAAAGTAAACTTAGTACTATTTTCAATAAAAACACACTAAAATTAAGTTACAGCTGTACAGAAAACTTAGAAAAAATTATTAAGAACCATAATGCTAATATCTTAAATAAACACTTATACCAAAACCCAAAAAACTTGGACAATGGGAAAATAAAAATAAAAACTGATGAAAATAAACAAAAATTATGCAACTGTAGAAACCCGAATAAATGCCCTCTACAAAATAAATGTTGCACTGAATCATTAGTATACCAATGCAATATCTCTTCGATTGAAAGACCTGAAAACATAAAAATATATATAGGTTGCACTAGCCATGAATTCAAAAAAAGATTCAACCAACATCAAAGCTCATTTAGGATAAATAAATATAAAAATCAGACATCTCTATCAAAATACTTCTGGTACCTAAAAGAATCAAATAAAACACCTACAGTAAAATGGAAGTTAATAAGAAAAGCTAGAATATGTAGGTCATTAAATGACCCATGCCCTTTGTGCATACATGAGAAACTATATATTACTAAGTTTATAAAAAATAAAAATTTACTGAATCAGAGAAATGAAATAGCTATTTTATGCCGTCATTGTCAAAAATTTTCATTAAATAATATTTAAAAATAAAAATAAAAATAAATTTATAAAATAGGATTAGGTAATATATATACTTATATTTAACATGGAAAATTAATTTTATATACTGTAAGGAATTCTATTATATTTAATTGGTTATTCCTAAAAAATAGTCTATTAAAATAATTATGAAAATATTGTAAAGTTGTATTTAAAATTGTAGTTAATACGAATTCTAACCTAAACATCTTTTAAAATTATACATAGTTAAATAATACGTATTCTAACCTAAACACCCACCCAAAAGAAATACCGACACTCAAAGGATTCCTATAAAACACCTACAGAAAAATGAAATTATGATGAAAAGCTAGAGGATGTGGACCATTGGATGACCCATGTCATTACTAATATATAGTTTCAACTGTATGTACAAAGGATATATATAAAAAAAAAAAAAAAAAAAAAAAAAAAAAATATTTAAATTAATATTTAAATATAAAATTTAAAAATCGTAATATACTTATACTTGATATAAAAATTAAATGTAATATAGTCTATAAAAACTAACAATGAAAATACTTTAAATTTGTATTTATAATTGTAGTAAATTAAAATGAATCCTAAACTAAACTTCTTTTAAATTGAAATTAAATAAATAAATTAAGTGTACTAAATCATGAAATGAATTAGCTACTTTTACCATAAAAAAAAAAAAAAAAAAAAAAAAAAAAAAAAAAAAAAAATTACTTAAATAATATTTAAATATAAAATTTAAATAAATAGTAATACAAACATACTGAATATTGAAAAATAATTTAACTTATTGTAAGTGATTCAAATATTGGGTTGGTACAGAGGTAGTGGCGCGAAGATGTCGGTTTTTGACGTATTTTTTAACGTCAAAGAGCGGCGTTATTGCGTCATTGTTTCTGCTCCGGCCTATTACATTTACTTCAATTAAATAAAATATAGTATAAAAAAAAGGAAAATATTGTAAAGTTGTAATTAAAATTGTAGTTAATTAAAATTAAATGAATTCTAAACTAAAATTCCTTTAAATTATAATTAAATAAATAACTAAAGTTTACTAAATTAGTGAAATGAATTAGCTATTTTTGACAAAAAAAAAAAAAAAAAAAAAAAAAAAAATAAATAAATAAATAAATAAATAAAAAATCGTAATATAATTGTAAAATAATTTCACTTACTAAATAAATAATTTTACTTATTAAATAAATAAAGTTTACTAAATCTGAGAAATGGAAAGTTTACTTAAATAATATTGAAACATAAAATTTCTAAAAAAAATAGTAATATACTGCATGTGATAATAATTCTACAAACTGTAAGGGATTCTAATTACATTTAAATAATTGTTCTTGAAAGAAATATAGTATATTAAAAAATTAAAAGTAAAAATATTTCAAATCGTAGTTAAATAAAAAGTATTCTGAAGTAGACACCTACCAAAAATCTTTAAATATAAGAAAAAAAAAAAAAAAAAAAAAAAAAAAAAAAAATTTTACTTCAATAATATTTAAATAAAAAATTTTTTTAAAAGTCGTAATATACTTGATATAGAATTTAAATGAAATATACTCTATAAAAACTAACAATGAAAATATTTTAAAGTTGTAATTATAATTATAGTTAATTAAAATGAATTCTAACCTAAACTTCTTTTAAATTTAAATTAAGATTAAATAAATAAATTAAGTTTACTAAATCAGTGAAATGAATTAGGTATTTTGGCCATAAAAAAAAAAAAAAAAAAAAAAAAAAAAAAAATATATATATATATATATATGTATATATATTTAAATATAAAATTTTAAAAATAGTATTACAAACATATTTAATATAGAAAAATAATTTTACTTATTGATAGTAATTCAAATATTGAGTTGATGTAGAGATGGTGGCGTAGTGTTATCGGTTTTTGACGTATTTTTTAACGCCAAGTAGCGACGTTATTGCGTCATTATTTTCTGCCCCGGCCTAATACATTTACTTCAATTAAAAAAAAAAAAAAAAAAAAAAAAAAAAAAAAAAATAAAAATAATGAAAATATTTTAAAGTTGTAATTAAAATTATAATGAATTCTAACCTAAAATTTCTTTTAATTCGTAATTAAATAAATACCTAAAGTTTACTTAATCAGAGAAATGGAAATTTTACTTGAATAATACACAAGTATAAAATAAAAAAAAAAAAAAAAAAAAAAAAAAAAAAAAAAAAAAAAAAAACTTGATGTGATAATAATTCTACAAACTGTAAGGGATTCTAATTACATTTAATTGTTCTTGATAGAAATATAGTATATTAAAAATTAAAAGTAAAAATATTTCAAATCGTAATTAAAAAAAAGTATTAATCTGACGTAGACACCTCCCAAAAATCTTTAAATATTGAAAGAAAAAAATGCAGTTAGAATTTTAGCCGTTAAAAAAAAAAAAAAAAAAAAAAAAAAAAAAAAAAATCCAGACGACACGCTTTTAACGGATGTTAGATTTCATTGAAAAATACATCCCTACCCACTACCAAAACGTAACAATAACTGATACATTAAAATATAAACATATTGAACATACTGACACCCCTAGTCTAGCAAAATAGATTTATCTGTAACCTTGGAAACATGAATTTTGTTTGGGCTGTGTATTTAAAACCATGTAATTTTTAAAGTTACTCCAAAATTCGCTTGAGGATGAAATGAAAGTGATGTCTTTAATTTAAGTACAAAATTAAATTAGGGGCTTTTAGCTTCCATTTTTGAAACATGGTTAGAACTGTGTAGCGAAAAACATATTTTAAGTCTATTAACTTATAATATTAATGCTCTGTAAATTTACATTGAGCACTATTTTGTAAAAATAAAAATAACTATAAGAACACCGGATTATATATCTTACTGTTCTTTCTTTTTATTAATATACATACATATATATATATATATATATATATATATATATATAAGGGACATGATCTCAACATCGATCAGCAACATTTCTTTTTAATTGAAATTTTCAGAGCATTGCGTTTAAGCAAGAAACAGTCTGTCGCCGCTCGGTGTTGTACTAAGCGTTTAAATACGTTCTATCCCTGATACTGAGAACTTTACTCATATATTTAGCATAATTTAGAAACTATATTTTACCACACACGCGCACACACAAACATACACACACACGGACACATATATATACATATATATACATGTGTGTGTATGTGTGTGTGTATGTGTGTGTGTGTGTGTGTGTGTGTGTGTGTATGGAGGCCTGCATCGACTGCACAGTATAGCAAGATCATTTGGGTACCATCTGTGAGAAAATAAGACCATGACGCAATTCACTCCGCCAGAAATTTGGAAACGGCGTGATGTACCGCTTGGCATTCGCGCCGGAATCTCCAATACGAACATTTCAGAAGGTTTGAGTGTCAATCTGAGGACAGTGCTGAGGATTCGGAAAGAATTAGATGATATATCTAGTCAACATCATGGTGCTTGGAGTGATCACTAGTGATGGTGACATTATACCTCCATTGATCTTCCCACAGGGTCTCAGACTCAACATGGAGGTCTGCCTTAAGAAGATAGTACTGCCCTGGATCAAGAGGGTATCTGCTGAAAGGCCCTATGTCTAGTAACAGGACACTGCACTATGCCACACAACAGGCGAACCCAGTGATGGCTGTCAGACAATTTCTGCAACCACATCACCCCCTTACATATGGCCTCCTAACCATCCAGATTGCAACCCTTTTGATGATTATGTGTGGGGCACAGTTCACCAAGAGACTAACAAAACTCCTTATAACACCAAAGATGAACTGAAAGCAAGAATTATAGCAGCATTCACCAACTTAAACAAGGAGACCATGCAGAAGAGTTGCATGCGATTCCAAATTTGTTTGGACACCGATGATGAAGCCGATGGGTATTTTATTGAATAAATTCACTCTTTAGTACTTCAAGATATTTTTGTGTAGTTTTGGTAAAGATATCAAAAATGGGATGTTAGGGCCATTTTCATTTTTGCGTAATTTATCCATCGCACCTATATATATATATATATATATATATATATATATATATATATATATTTGAATGACATTTTTATCCATCATGATTTCTTATTACTATAAACATTTATAGTGATAAGAAATATATAGATGTTAATATTTAACAGCCCCCCCACTCAACGAGGGATGTATGTGGCACAAGGCCGAGTTGACCGTGGGTTCTCCAAGCCCGTAGGCTCGGCCAAAATATATTCCTGTAGAACCCGCATAAGCAGGTCTGGGTCTGTCTACCTCCCCGGACAAAACTTTACCCTTCCGCAAAGCCTCGTCCGGGTTCCTCTCTGCTCAAGGCAGAGAGTTCGAAAGTGATATTCATTCTGTACAATACAGAAATGTGGCACATGACCAAAGTAGGGATTGGGGAAAGGACGGTCTTCTTCCGTCTTAACTATAACTTAGCTAGCCGCAAACACTGACCCAATCGTACGAAAAATATTCCTTACACCAAAACAACACATTCATACGTACCTTTCTTACTACAACCGCCATATTATACGTCACTGTCTCTATGAAAATACTAACTAGTCCCCATATTTACAATTCATTGTCTGTGGGGGGAGGGGAATAAAAGAACAACTCTAAAAAAAAAATAGCCCCAATGAGTACTTACAATATGAATACAAAACTATTTACAAGAAAGTAAAGAAAATAATATTAGTATAAAACCCCCAACAATCACTAAATGCGACAGAAATATCGGTTAACTGGCAGAATTATAATAGTATAAAACATTCATTCATCCCAGGCACTGACATGCGCTCATTCAGACACAACTTTTTTCCAAACGTATCTCAGATGTGGCACAAGGCCGAAAGCATGGGGCACCCACTGAACTCACTACTCAATCGTAATTGTTCTAGCGAGGCAAGCTTGCTAGCCATTACACGACCTCGAAGTGCCCAGTGTCTGGAAGTTAAACAGTTTGGCATTGTTCTAAGAAATATATAGATGTTGTTATTATTATCATTATAAATATTATACAGTGTAACCCGGATATAAGAGAGTTGTCGGGACCGGAGAATAAGTCTCTTATATCAAGGTTTATCTTATATCCGGATTTGGTCTATTTTGTTTAGGTAAGTATGTCTCTAATTTGGGACCAGAGAAAATCTCTCTTATATCCGTGTTTCTATTATATCCGGGTTACACTGTATTTAAGTGGTACACGTGTTTGTGTAAGCATCACTGATTTTTTTTAACCATGAAAATTACATTTACTGGCCTGGGTAATCGAAAGTTTTATGAAAGAATATTTGCTTCTCGGCAGTGATCGAACCTCCGTTCTCTTTATCCTGGGTAAATCATCTTTCAACCAGGCGTGCTTTATCCGTGGGATACACATTGTGTTTTATATTAGTCGGTACATATGGACACACACTGTGCGTTTGTGTGTGTGCGTGTGTGTGTGATCATTTCAGGTAGCTAGGCATGTGCGTCTGTGTTTGTGTGTATATGCTTACGCTCGCGTGTGAGTTACTCATCAACTCTCTGCTATTACGAGACCAACCAATACGTGTATGTATTTTTCTCGCTTAACATTTTGAAGAAGGATGGCAGACGACTTAGGTCTGCATATGTTTATATATAGAAACATCTACTTTTCTCTGCTTCATTGAAGGAAGCGATTTTTTTTTTTCAGACTGATACCCTCACTTGTCCTTG
Source organism: Acanthosepion lycidas (assembly GCA_963932145.1). Taxonomy (NCBI): domain Eukaryota; kingdom Metazoa; phylum Mollusca; class Cephalopoda; order Sepiida; family Sepiidae; genus Acanthosepion; species Acanthosepion lycidas. Next base: position 59,936,158 of record OZ010589.1, read on the forward strand.
AATTTTGAATTGTTTGTGTTTTCTAGACTGTGATAAAAACTACCTACTTATCCGTACTTTCTTGAGTAAAGACTAGAAAACAGTGCGCCCCTGAAGAGAAACCGCATATAATTACTTTGATACCTAATTAACAATTAGTTTCTTTATGCTGTACATTAAGACTTAGAAACAGATTGAAAAAAAACATGCTGTGAATCAATAAACAAAGTTTAATTTGGCAAAATAATTCAAATGCCTAGTGTTATGGGGTCCACCCCTTTTTTATATAAGTAGACTCTACCAAGTGTACCTGGACTGCTGCCGTTAAATACCCAGAGTTACAGTCAGTGAGGGTAGTCGGATGTCAGTCGATGTCGGACGACCGGCTGAACGGTTGAACTCCCTGCCTTCGAACGGGGAGGAACCCGAACGAGGCTACGCCGAAGGGCGGAGTCTCTTTCAGGGAGGTAAACCGACCCTGAACACGTTTATACGGGTTCAAAGAGTATATTTTTGGCCGAGCCCACGGGCTCGGAGATCCCACGTTAAACCGGCCTTGTGCCACATGATACCCTCGTGGGGGGGGTGACTAAATACTAGTCGGCAGTCGGAGAGTGAGAGAATACACCAACGGAGATAGTGTGAGATAACCTCTTGTAGAAGTCAGTTACAAGCACGTAGACTCTAAGGAAGTCCTATTTCGAGAATATATATATCTATCTGTATTTGCTACTAACCACGTTCCTGGACTTACTAACAGTATTACTCTTTGTATGATTGTGTAAATACATTTTATTTCTTATATTTAATTATTGCGTTTGTCATTCCTTGGAGACCGAATTCATCTCGGAATCCACAACACCTAACCAAACTCTCACAGAAATATGTCTTCGAAAAGCTCTCAGAGTTAAATCTTTGTCAGTAAGTTTTGCCTTAATTCCTTATTTTTTTTCTGATTTTCGATGTATATTTACGGTAAAATTATTTTAATCGAATCTCTTTAGTAAAATCATTGTCAGTGCATTTCATAGTAATATACAGATTTGCCTAATCTCCTCCCTTGAGCAGAAGTATAAGTTTATCTCTTCTTTCCTGTTTAGGGTTGGGTTTCCGGTTTCTTCTAAAGTCTCCTTCAATTCTATACTTCTAACGTCTCCGACATAGCTCTGAAATTTTATTCAATATTTTTTTTTACTCTCTAAACAAAAAAAATCGTAGAGGCCCTCCTTCACACACACGTCAAACGCAGAATCCTTCCTCTACTCTCATCTTTCCAGATGATCTACTGTCGGAAAAGTGTGTGGTTACCGTATTGGTCAAATCAGTGACATGAAAATTCACCCAGCATGAGGGGAAAAAGGTAGTACATTTGTCTGAGAAAACGTTAATTTTTATCAGGGCTAGAGGTTTATCCATTGTTTCCTGTTTAGGATTTGGTTTCCCGTTCCTTCTAAAGTCTACATCCAAACTATTACTTCTAAAGACTCCGAGTGAATTATGAAATGTTATTCACTAATTAAATCTTGACCTCTTCGAGCTTCAAGTTAGCCGTTATCTTTCCTTGCATATCCTTAAGAACTTCACTTGTTGCACTTTGTTCAGCTAATACCCAGTATAAAAAGAAATGCAGTATTTCCTGGGCACTGACAATCGTTTTTTCTTGATTTCAGTGCGTTTCTATAACGAGCTGTGGTATTAGTTGAACTTAGTAAATAATTTACTTTGACATGAAAAGATCAGTGTACATAGATATGAATACAGAAAGATAAATCTTAACAGAATAAGATAGATAGATAGATAGATAGATAGATAGATAGATAGATAGATAGATAGATGAACAGAGTTAGCTAGATAGATAGATAGGAAATGGTGATAGATAGATAGATAGATAGATAGATAGATAGATAGATAGATAGATCAGAGTGAGCTAGCTAGCTAGATAGATAGGAAAAGGTGATAGATAGATAGAGAGAGAGAGAGAGAGAGATAATGAATAGAATTAGATAGATAGATAAACAGAGTGAGTTAGCTAGCTAGATAGGAAAAGGTGATAGATAGATAGATAGATAGATAGATAGAGAGAGAGAGAGAGAGAGAGATAATGAACAGAATTAGATAGACAGATAAATAGATAGATAGATAGATCTGAACAGAATGAGAAATATAATGTAATTGGGTGGGTAAAGGAACGTCTTCCTGTGTTTGTGAAAATTGTTTTTGTTACTGTAGCTAAGAGGTGTGAATTTTTTATTCTTGCCTTCCATAAGCCCATTAAAAATAAATGAAATTGAATATCCGTGATTCTTTTATTAATTAAAAAGGGTTAGTTTTGTTCTATTGAAGCAAGTAAAAGAGGAAAACATGGGGAAATTAATCGTGGCAGGCATCAATGAACAACTCTTATAAAAATACGTTTACATTACCGCTCACACGCAGACAAGCACACACGCACTCGCTTACTCACAGACAAGCACTTGCTCATGTAAACATCGATATTAGACCAATCAGTGGCTCCGAATCTTTTTTAAATTGATCAAATTTAAATTGTTCTTGAATTTTTCATAAGTGCTTGACAAATTCATATAAAATAAGAAATTGGGATTTTATTTTGTTAATATTTCGATTTTTGTCGCATCGTGCACGCAGGATAACGTGTTGATCAGGAATAGAAACATATAGAAGTCTTTGAACCAGAAATGCCAACCTTTCATTTTTGCCTCTCTTTGTTACAGGTGATGAAAAATGGGTTTGGCATATCAACAGAAAAACAAAAAAAAAGTTATCACAAAATAAGGAAGCATAACCAACAGCAAACCCCGAAATTTATCCACAAAAGTCCCTGCTTTGTGTATGATAGAATATGAACGGTGTCCTCCATTACAAGATTCTGAAAAGTGAAAAGGCCGTCACTACAGATGTTTATTGGCAGAAACTTGATCTGGTAAACGAAACATTACGTCAAAAGTAAACTGCTTTGGTAAATAGAAAAGATGTTATTCCTTAGCACGACAATTCAAGAAAACCAAAAAAAAGTTATCATCACAAAATAGGGACCCATTACCAAAATAAATAACGTTTAAACCAAATAAATAAAAAATAAAAAATATATATTTCAGATTTAATCCATTTCCTAAAATAAATTGTCATTGTTTATGTTTAGGATACGAAACAGAGCAGATATGGATGTTACGGGAATCGGCATAGAGTGTGTGTTCAAAAGCACTATTCGGGCATCATTTAGCCATAAGTCATATGTGGCCGAGCGGTTAGACACATCAGAGAAAATGACGGGGATGTAGGTTCGAATCCACGATAAGGATATATATTTTTCTAGCAAGATTTCTCGAATATTCAGGGCGGTAGATGTAGTTGGATAAAAAATAGAGTTTAATTAAAAAAGAAAAACACAACTTCTTCTTAAATGTTTGTATCATTCAAAAATAATGATTGAACAAAATATTAGGTTGGTGCAAAAATAATGACGTAATAATGTCGTTTTTTGACGTATTTTAAATTTTAAATTAAAAATAAAAAAATATGTCGGAATTAATCGATTTCCTCCATACATTCATATATATATATATATATATATATATATATATATATATATATATATATATATATATATATATACTGTCTTATACAGGGTATGATGGGTAAATTGTCGTCTAAATTACGCAAAAATGAAAATAACAATGACGTTTCATTTTAACAGATAAATTTACCAATTTTAAATAAAAATATCTTGAAATACTAATGAGTAAATTTCTACAATAAAATTGACATTGGTTTTTACCATGGACTCCAGACGATTTTAGAATCTCCTTCAACTCTTTGTTTAAGTTGGTGAATGCCGCCATAATCTTTTACTTCAGATCATCTTTGGTGCTACAAGGAGTTTTTTGGTCTCTTGCTCAAGTGCCCCCATAATAATCAATTTTGGTTGGTTGGGTTTTATGGCATATCAACCACTGTGGGTCATTCAATGCCAAATTAAGGTGTGTATATATATATATATATATATATATATATATATATATATATACACACACACACACGCACATATATATATATATATATATATATATATATATATATATATATATATATACATACACACGCACATATATATATATATATATATATATATATATATATATACACACACACATATACATACATACACATATACAGTACTATTAAACATATAGCCGGCAACATTATTTTTTCAAAAACGCATAGCTGGCAACATTATTTTTTCAAAACCGTATAGCTGGCAACATTATTTTTTTCCAAAAAATATATAGCTAGCAACATTATTCTTTCCAAAAAAACGTATAGCTAGCAACATTATTTTTTCCAAAAAACGTATAGCTGGCAACATTATTTTTCCGAAAATATTATCTGAAGCCTTGTTGTTGGACGTAGTTTATCGTCATACCCAGGACGCGGATGTAGTTTATAGTCATACCCAGGACGCAAAACGTATAGCTGGCAACATTATTTTTCCAAAAACATATAGCCGGTAACATTGTAGTTTCATAAACGCATGGCTGGCAACATTATTTTCTCCAAAATACGTATAGCAGGCAACATTATTGTTTCAAAAACGTATAGCAGGCAACATTATTTTTTCCAAGCAACGTATAGCTGGCAACATTATTGTTTCAAATACGCCTACCTGGCAACATTATTGTTTCAAAAACGTATAGCTGGCAAGATTGTTGTTTCAAAAAACACATAGCTGGCAACATTACTGTTTCAAAAAGGCATAGATGGCAACATTATTTTTTCCAAATAACGTATATCTGGCAACATTATTGTTTCAAAAACGCCTACCTGGCAACATTATTTTTTCAAAAAGGTATAGCTGGCAACATTCTTGTTTCAAAAACGCATAGCTGGCAACATTACTGTTTCAAAAACGCATAGCCGGCAACATTATTTTTTTGCAAAAAACGTCTAGCTGGCAACATTATTGTTTCAAAAACGCATACCTAGCAACATTATTGTTTCAAAAACGTATAGCTGGCAACATTATTTTTTCAAAAAAACGTATAGCTGGCAACATTATTGTTTCAAAAACGCTTACCTGGTAACATTATTCTTTCAAAAACGCATACCTGGCAATAATTATTTTTCCCCCAAAAAAAAAGTATAGCTGGCAACATTATTGTTTCAAAAACGTATAGGTGGCAACATTATTTTTTCCAAAAAACGTATTGCTGGCAACATTATTGTTTCAAAAACGTATAGCTGGTAACATTATTTTCCCAAAAAACGTATAGCTGGCAACATTATTGTTTCAAAAACGTATAGCTGGCAACATTATTATTTAAAAAACGTATAGCTGGCAACATTATTTTTTCTAAAAAAAGTATAGCTGGCAACATTATTGTTTCAAGAACGTATAGCTGGCAACATTATTTTTCCGAAAACATTATCTGAGGCCTTGTTGTTGGACGTAGTTTATCGTCATACCCAGGACGCGGATGTAGTTTATCGTCATATTCAGGACGCGGATGTAGTTTATCGTCATGCCCAGGACGCGGATGTAGTTTATCGTCATACCCAGGATGGAGCGGATGTAGTTTATCGTCATACCCAGAACGACATAATAATCAAGGGAGTTGCAGTCTGGGGTGGGGAGTTGGGCGGCCAGATGTAAGAGGTTCTGTCGTCATAAAAATTGTCTAACAGCCATCACTGGGTTCCCCTGCTTGTGTGGTATGGTGCAGAGTCCTGTTGCCAGACATAGAGTCATCCAGCAGCCACTCTCTTGATCCAGGGCAGCACAACCTCTTCAACCCACTTGATGCAGGCCTCCGTGCTGAGTCTGAGGCCCTCACCAACAAATTCAGGTGTTCCTTATCAAAACGATCAGTGTGAGTTTTCCGTGCTGCTGTACCTTCGTAATCACCATTAGACTCAGCCAACTCTTTTGAATCTACTGCACTGTCCCTAGTTTGACACCCAAACATTCTTAAATGTTCGTATTGGAGTTTCCGGCGCGAATGCCAAGCAGTATAGCATGCCTTTCCCAACTTTCTGGCTGGGTGAATTGCGTCATGGTGCGCTTTTCCTCACAGACGGTGTCCAATTGACTCTACTATACTGTGCAGTCGACAAAATCAAAAAGGAACAATGCGCATGCTCGAAATTAAAGATATCAAATGGCGACAATTTACCTATCGTACCATATACATATATATATATATATATATATATATATATATATATATATATATATAAACATTATATGTCTTGTGTATGTGTGTTTTCTTTTATATATACATAAATGCGTGTACATACACTGACATATATAATAGTTCGTTAAATATATATATATATATATATATATGTATGAAATGGACAAAGTCCGACAGTTATTTTAAGATATATTTTTATGTTTATACGTTCTTTTTAAAGATGCAAATATTTAAGTAAATGCTGTTTATAATAAACAGTATTAACGACCTGAATGTCTGAGAAATTTTCATAGAAAATATGCGTCCTCGGACAAGAATCGAACCTGTATCCTATACGGAACCGTCATATAACCTGACGTGCTTTACCGATTGAGCCACAGAAAATCATGGAGAATTGTAGTTTAAAAACAGTAAAATCGACCTTGCTAACCGAAACGCTCCTCTGTGACTCAGTCGTTAAAGCACGCCAGGCTATATGACGATTCCGTATAGGATACAGGTTCGATTCTTGTCGGAGGACAAATATTTTCTATGAAAATTTCTCGGACATTCAGGCCGGTAAATGTCGTTAATACTTTTTATTATAAACAGAGCATTTACTTAAATATTTGTATCTATAAAAAGAACGTGTAAACATAAAAAATGTCTTAAAATATATATGTATATATTCATGTGTGAGTGCGTGTGCATGCTCGGTGTCCCACGTATAAATACTCTCACCACGCACACTCGCTCATCCACACACGCGCACACATGTGTGTGTGTCTGTGTGTGTGTGCGTCTGTGTGAATGATCGCCCTCCTACGCATATATGTTCATATAAAAGAAGGAATATACTCATGTACAATGAGTACAAGCGTGACAGAGAAAAGAAAGATTTACACCCACATACCTAACATACCAACAGATCCTTCTCAAGATGAACAGAGAGAGAGAAGAAAAAAAAGGTTTTAAGTCCTAAGCCAGTTCTAATATCACCCTGTTGCGACTATGCCGACTCTTGTTTCATAGTTAAACCTTAGATCCAGCCACGAATCAAATTCCGGGCATCTAGCGGAAGGACCCGCTCCATTTACTGCTCAAAATTCAACCCAGCCGTTACCTTTTTTTTTTTTTTTTTTTATTCCCCACCTCCAACTCATCACTTACAGACACACACGCAGACAAAAAACAGTTATCTCCCTTTATACAATCAGCCAGGTCCATTTTATCGGAAGTGCCTATCTAGAATATTAGAACGGCAACCTGGCTGCAATAAGTAAAATTGAATTATTTCAGTAGACTGATAGAAACGATTCGTATATCTCAAAGTAAAGTTAAAATGCGTCGTTAATTTCTCAAAGCCATTTACTCAAATCTTCAATAATTGCCAAAATTCATACTCAAACGTTAGCAGTTTATGCATACCGTTATGTCACAGGCAGGATTTGATTTTACAAATACAAAAAGTTATACGTTCACTCAATTTATTTTTAATCATTTCACTCCGAACAAGGCGATAATGCTACTAAGACGCAAGGGGTTACTAGCAGTGGAAGAGAATGTGAAGACTTTAATGAGGAGACGATAAAAGAACAGGATTGTACAAGAGAGCGATGAGCGTTGCATTTAGATTGTTGAAGATTGCAGGTAGCAGAGAAACAAGAAATCGGGAAAGTGTTCCACAGGTAAGAAGTGCGAGAAAAGAAACTATTAGAATAGAACAGACGGTTGCAACGAGCTATTTCAAAAATGAGAGCTAGTAGCTAATTCAGTCATCAGTTATGCGCCATTTTTCCCGCAGTAGGTTGCCGTTTCTTTCTGCGGTAGACCAGTTGCCATCCAAGTCTATAGAACCCGGTCTGTCCTGCTATTTACCCATAGTTGGGGGGGGAGAAGAAAAGGATTCATTCCTTTCCCGAGGGTATTAGCACGTAAGCGAATGTAATGGATACGACTGGAATTCGAACTCAATCCGGGCCTCCTGTTCTGTGCTTAAATTCATGGGTTCCAGGTTACCAAGGGGGAAAGCTCATTAGAACAATTACCATAAAAAGATTCAGAGAAGCCATATTACGCTGGTGGGAAAGTGACTGAAGCCGAGATGCCAGGTTAAGTCCGGTAACTTTACAGATTCATTTTTTTTTTTTTTTAGGTTTTGTATCTCGTCATATAAAGTAGAAGTGCCAGACCGATGCAGGGTCAAATTTATTTTGTTTTTTCATAAACTGCATTACCTGTTCAAGTCATCCAAACATAAATAGATAGATAGATAGATAGTGCTATAGTGGGTCACACCTATTCTATATTTAATAGACTCTCCCACCTATAATAAGTAGGAGTAGTAAGAGTAACGAGGAGTCGCTCAGTGGGTCAGTCAGGCTGACCGGCTGATCGGTTGAACTCTCTGCCTTTGGGCGTGGAGGAGCCCGAAGTCTCTTTCGGGGAGGTAAACCTACCTTGAACCCGTTTATACGGGTTTTAAAGGGGCATATTTTTGGCCGAGACCACGCGCTCGGAGATCCCACGTTAAACCGGCCTTGTGCCACATGATACCCTCGTGGTGCGGGGTGGTGACTGAATATCGCTCAGTGAGTTGGTCAGTCAGTCGATGCCGGACGACCGTTAGTCGGATACTAAAGTATCAGCGACCACAACTAGATTTCTCTGCGTCATTACCTATTATATCAAGTTCCTAACGTTTTGTACGTCGAACCTATTTTAGGACCGACTTAGTACAAAGACAAGCCTCCACTATGAAACCACTCCATAATAGATAGATAGATAGATAGATAGATAGATAGATAGATGTTTTAAATACTAAAGTTCACCCAATACAAGTCTCGAGAGCCACTCAATGTAGTATGTTAATCTCAAAATGGTTATGATCATTGAGGTTTGATATGAATGAAGCGGGTACTAGGAAGTGAAGATTCTGAAGATGAGGATGCGATACGAAAAGATATCAAGAAGTAACGGCAACAGATATATACAGAAACAACGAGAGAGAGGGTGGGGAAGAGAGAAATGTAAATGAAAATTATTATATATGGAAATGTATACAAGTGAAAACACAGTGAACTTGCGCATGCGTAAAGCTAGTTTTAGTTCCTGTGTATATATTTTTCATCAGACGCCAGCAAGTCTCTAGAAACGAAGCGAGAGACGACAAAAACACGCCTGCAATTGGAACTGTGACATCAGGAGCGAAGCAAGATGAACAGGACATTGAAGGAAAATAGAAATTTAAAAAAAAACATTCGAAAGATTGTAACTGGCGTTCCCTGATACACATACAAAAATAGCAGTAGCCGAGTGGCGCTTCCGGAGAAATTTCAGAAGATGCAATTGAAAGTAGACGACCCCCAATATGGATTATGGATTCTGGGTACAATATAGTTGTATCTGTTTTTGACAAATTGTATTTTTATATTTTTTTACAATATCCAGATAATTCAGCAGGACGCTAACGAAAAAAATAACGGCTAGAAATATGGATAACAACACATATATATATATATATATATATATATATATGTATGTATGTATGTATTGTGTGTCTTTGTATGTGTGTGTGTGTACTGACATACCGGCGACTGTCTGCATTCATTGACTGGAAACCGTACAGCGTTTCGGGGCTTTTTCAAAACACCGATGTAGTATAAACACCCACAGAATAGTCAGCTGGCTCCACCGAACGAAACGTCAGTAATATGGAAGACTGAAAGGACGGAAAAGTATTCAAAACCCCAATGTGTGTGTGTGTTAAAAATATGGTTTCTAAAGTATGATAAATATATGCGTAAAAGTGTCCAATATCGCCGCTCGTTGTTGCAATCAGTACATATATATATATATATATATGTATGTATGTATGTATAGAAATGCTATAGAATCAGGTTTTTCCTGCTATTTATCCATAAATGATAAATATATGTGTAAAAGTGTCCAATATCGCCGCTCGTTGTTGCAATCAGTATATATATATATATATATATATATATATATATATATATATATATATATATATATATATTGAAATGCTATAGAAGCAGGTTTTTCCTGCTATTTATCCATAAATGGTAAATATATGTGTAAGTGTCCAATATCGCCGCTCGTTGTTGCAATTAGTATATATATATATATATATATATATATATATATATATATATATATATTGAAATGCTATAGAAGCAGGTTTTTCCTGCTATTTATCCATAAATGGTAAATATATGTGTAAAAGTGTCCAATATCGCCGCTCGTTGTTGCAATCAGTATATATATATATATATATATATATATATATATATATATATATATATATATATATATATTGAAATGCTATAGTACCAGGTCTCTCCTGCTATTTATCCATAAATGGAGGGGGGGAGAAGAAGAGGATCCATATCCTTTCCCAAGGGTATTACCACGTAAGTGAATGTAATGGATTCAACTGGAAAGCCAGTTATGTGCTATGCGTGATTCACCCTTAGCCGATCATGTATCTTTCGATACATGACAGACAAGTCTGATTTTTTCGCACAGTAGATTGCCATTTCTTTCTACGGTAGACTTGTTGCCATCCAAGGCTATAGAACCCCATCCAAGGCTATAGAACCCGGTCTCTCCTGCTATTTACCCATAGCTGGAGGGGGAGAAATAGAGGATTCATACCTTTCCCAAACACGTAAGTGAATGTAATGGATTCGACTGGAATTCGAACTCGGTTCATCACCGATTTCTCAAACCGGGCCGCCATCCTTTACTCCACCGTCCCTCCTACAACGCATCATAATAATTGGCAATGCCAATCATCTAGGAATTTTAAATATTGTTAGTCTTAATGAACTTTGTTATCTGAGTAACTTGTGACTGGCGAGAAATAGAACCAGTAAGTATGAGTATGTATATATATATATATGTGTGTGTGTGTGTGTATATATATATATATATATATATATATATATATATATATATATATATATATATATATATATATATATATATATATATATATGACTCTTCCGTCGAGTTCCTAGGAACACAAACGACCCTCCGCAGGTTTTGAATTCAGAGTTGTCCTTCTCCTAGACCAGTTGTCATCCAAGGCTATAGAACTAGTCTGCCCTGCTATTTACCCATATCTGAAAGGGATTCATACCTTTCCCAGGGTATTAAGGGTATTAGCACGTAAGTGAATGTAATGGATTCGAATGGAATTCGAACTCGGCTCTCCGATTCCACAATCCGAGCCGCTAACCATTACTCCACCGTGCTTAAACCTTTATAAAACCTGTGCATATCAAGGTTAGTCTTATATACAATATTAAGCTGAACCTTAGTATTTCTTTCTGATGCATTGGATGCCGCACTCTTAACAAGTCAAAGCATTTCCGACTCATCACAGTTTGCCGAGTTTGATGGCATGCGTTAGCGTGAGGAAACTCACTAATTGGTGACAAGACATTAAACGTCCAACAATTGTTGATGCCTGAAGTGCACAGACAGTATAGGCAAATAGAAGAGCTACTCTGGAACAAATTGCAGATAGTTTCAACCAAGATGAAAAAATGCGTCACAACACACAGTACGTTGATCTTTGTTGCGTCTGGTTATGTGTTACAGTCAAGAATAATAATGTTAACTAATATTCACTGACGGAAATATCTTAAATATTAACGGGAACTGGATCTTGTACCCAAGGGAAAAGTTCGTCTGGTTCGATGAACTTCACTTCTTCCTAAATAAGATTGACGGCAGAGTACTGTGAGAACGCAATGGAGGCAATATGGTGGCGTGGGTACGTTTTACTGGTTCCTTTTATTCATGTGTAAGAGACAACCTGTCGCATCATTGTAATCCAGGTACGCCCCTTTGCGACAACAGTCCGCTACACTGGCAAGCTTATCTTTCAGTAAAAGCAATGCGACTTGCTACACCAGTTGTCCGGGAATAGCTCCAGTGAGTCTCTCTTCTGGAGGTTGGCATCAGCCATATGCCGATAGAAGGCAATATGTTTTCTTTTAGACAGTTAAAACAGAGCAGTTTTGCTTTGGAAGCGTTAAAATTAACAAAGCTTAATCTTCAAGCTAAATCGAGGAAAAAGCTGTTTCAGGGACACATGGAGGCTCAGTAGCTTATTAGGCAAATGATGCTAATGTTTTAGTAGAGTAGTAAACTTACTGAAGTATCAAATACTAAATTCCTAAATAGTGTAGCAGATGCAGTTCTTTAAGAATTGTGACGTGAAGAGGTTGAGAAACTTTCAAAATAAATTGATAAATTGATATTAGATGTTTTAAAACATATTAGGTTGGTGCAAAAATAATGACGTAATAATGTCGTTTTTTGATGTTAAAAAATACGTCAAAAAACGACATTATTACGTCATTATTTTTGCCCCAACCTAATATATTTGTATAAAGAACATAACTCAAAGAAGAGAAAAAAATATATACTTGTGTGTGTGTGTGTGTGTGTATGTATGTGTGTATACATAGACAGAGGTCAGAAAAATATTTACAGGATATTCACGTCGCTTGGTGGAATTAAGCAGTTGGCCTGTCCAGGTTTGAACCCTCACCCGACAAAGACAAATCCCGTGCTGTCTCTACTATATCTTGAAGCAAAAAAGGGAAAGTCAGCGTACGCCCTTTACTTTTATACTGCTGATTGTCACGCCACCTAGCAGCCTTAAGCGAAGTCCATATACAGACAGGAGAGGTAATCCCACAATAGGTAGTAAGCAGACATCAGAATTTCCAAGGTGCATATAACGAATGAACTGACTAAAGAAATAATTTATACTATTTACATCATTCGTACTGTTGACGTCATCTTTATTGCCATATTCACGACGTTTCGACCGTTGTACGCTCCAGACTTATTCAGATGATATACGTTAGTGATATATTCCATGCTAATAGGAATATATACGTGAACAACACGGTGGATAAAATATGTAAAGGTTTATTGTAAAAAAAAAAACAGTACAATAAGAATAAAGGTAACAGTTATGCAGAAGGTCGTCGCAAGTCAGTCAAGTAGTGAGTGCTGCTATTGGAAGGCCGGTAGTTCTCGCGTAGGTCTAAGTCGTACTCAATAGATCCCAGCTAAATAGTATCTAGCAACTGCCCCACGCAGTCACGTGTGGCACAAGGCCGAATTTAATGTGAGGTTCCCGAGCCCGTATGCTCGGCCAAAAAATCCCAGTAGACTTCACATAAACGGGATCGGGTCTGTCTACCTCCCCAGACGAGACTCTACCCTTCGGCATAGCTTCGTCCAGGTTCCTCTCTGCGCGAAGGTAGAGAGATCGACCAGCACAGCTGGAAAACATTCCAGCTAGGCTCCTATAGTCCGTTGCCTTAAGGATACTCATAGGTATTTATTACCTATAGTGTAGTCACTGATGGAAGTGACAGGTTATTCCATTACATCAGTTAGATTTTCGAAGCGAATCCTTTATTTAATCCACGTGGGTAGACTGAATATGGCAATAAAGATGAGGATATTAGTCCGAATGGTGTAAATAGTGTAAATAGTTACAATACCTCATCTCAGAAATATAGACAGATACTGAAAAAAGGCCGGAGCGTACAACGGCCGAACCTTGTGAATATGTCAGTAAAGATGAAGACAACAGTCCGAATGATGTAAATAGTGTAAATAATTACAATACCTCATCTCAGAAATATAGATGTTAAAAGAAAAAATATGAACTAGTTTTAATCCGTGAAAATTTCCCGGTTTTCATATTCTTGTTCTAATATTTTGATCAATTATAATTCTTAAGTTAATGACTGAATAAGTGATGTTTGTAATTGCAATATTTTGTTAAAGTTGTTACGTTCAAATACGTTCGTCCATTGCTGCAAAAGTGTTTTAGTGTTTATATTAAAGAGGCTATTGTTTATTTTTTTACAAATATGGCGTCCTCTCTTTATATTTGCCTTCCTCACTTTATATATTGTTTATTTTTTATTATTTTTTGTATAAATATTCATATTGATCACTGTAGCTCAGTTTTATGAGTGAGATTTGCCCTTTTCTCTTTAAATTTACCCTTCTCTTCTTCAAATTTGCCTTTCTCGCTTTAATTTTACCATTCTTTCTTTAAATATGCCTTTCTCTCTTAACTATGGCCACCTTTTTCATATTTTTCTTTCTCTCTTTATATATTAACGGAGCTTCTTTCCCCCCAATTTTTTTTTAAGATCTGACCTCAGGAATTTTACAAATTCACTAGGCCACTATCGACTTTAGATATTTATCGATACATCTGCACGATTCCATCGACACGTAACCACCCACCTAATGTGTGGGTTTACCAATCTGCGGCCATGAGATTATAAAGGTATTTTTTTTACTGTCGGATTGACAGGCGTGAAAGTTATAAGTCGTATTAGTGGACTACACGAATAATGGTTGCCTTTGTAGGGACAAAATAGAAATAGTTGATGTTTGGTGGGACCTGCTAAAAGTCGAAATTCTACCATTGATAATGGACATTTTAGGACCCTTTTTTCTTTTCTTTCTTTCTTTTACACTTCGTTTAAGTTCAGTTTTCGTATCAAACAATGTTTGTTTAATTTAACAAGAACACGTCTCTCGTTTCCTGGCCAATATGGCAGATTGACTGACGTGATTGTTTCGAATTGGAACTTTTCAGTTGAAATTGTCTAGAATTCCGATTTGTTTATTTTGAAACGGTGTCCAGTCGAAGAGGGAAGTGGTGGGGATATTTAAATTCCAGTGGCATCTTGGGTAAAATAAGAAGAATATGGAGAATTAAGTGGGTTGGAAATGCCGAAGAAGGATATTTAATAAGAGCGGAACTGACTTTACATAGCAAGGCTAATAAGATGCCAAATATTATACGTAAATTGATCTTGATAGATTTTTTTTTTATTGATTCGTTTTCTACGGCTTATCAACATTTTGTAATTTATTTAAAGCCAGAAAATGTCTTTTAGATTGTAAGAATTTCTTTTGGTGGAGAGATAATAATAATCCAGTGATACAAATTAACTCAAAACTTTGGGAAGAAGACGTGGATTAATATTTTCCCAAAGATATTTGCGCCTAAGTGAACCAACTGGAATTGGAACTCGGCTCTCCGATTAACATTTCCGAGCCGTTATCTATTACACCATCTGCACTTCTAAGCTTACAGCGACTGGCACTGTCAAGCGGTCACCCATCTAGGTACTGACCAGGCTTGACGTTGCTTAACTTTGTATCGTACGGGAACCGCTGTTTGTAAATAAGCTTTTTCTTTTTTTCTTTTATATTGATGCAACAGTCTTTGATATTGTTAGATAATTTAATATTTTTGTTTGGATATTGAAAATGAGGAATTACCCTTCTTATATTCGTTGCTATTCGGACGAGGCTGCTCACTTACCTGGATTGAAGAAAGACTGCTGTTCGAGATTAATAAAATGTTACAGAGTCACGAAGAAAGACACTTGAAGAAGACCAAAGGCTGCAAAGGCCGAAACGTCGTAAGTATAACACGCTGGTCCGAATAGCAAATGATATATATTAGGTTGGTGCAAAAATAATGTCGTTTTTTGACGTATTTTTAACGTCAAAAAACGACATTATTTTTGTACCAACCTAATATAATAATATATAACTATTGATGGGGATTATTTTGGGGTTGATGAATTAATTGTGGATTTCCCATTGCCGGCAGTGGCCAACCTTTGAATCTACGTAAGAGCCAGAGTGGTAAACTGGGATCAAATATGGATTAGAACCCAACAGAATGATAGGATAAAGAACAAATAGGAAACGTTTATAAATTTAACGTTTCGATTTTATTAAAGTTTCAAGTACTGTCAAGTGGTCACCATCTAGGTACTGACCAAGAGTGACATTGCTTAACTTTGGTGATCGTACCGGAACTGCTGCTTGTATGTAAGCTTTCTTCTTCTTTCTTTTCTTCTTCTTTTTTTTTTTCTTTTTTTTTTTTTTTGTCAACCAAAATGGCATTCCGGAGAAAAAAATATGAAAAGGCAAATATATATATATTTGTTAATTACAAGCTTGAAATTTTACCCCGCCAAAAGATAATTGTTAATTCTCGTTTGTTTGCCTGTATTTGACATCTTTTGTGTTTATCGAATGATTCATTTCATAAAGAGGTTCGCATTGTTCGCTTCTTTAATGTTCTGCCATGTTTTTTTTTCTTTATTTAAACCGATTTTATACGGTCAACGTTTCAAGGGTTTTTCTATTAGTTGCATGTGTTAGCATTTTCTGGTTGGCCTATTCTCAAAACGATCGACAAAAATGCAAACATTCATATCAATACATATAAGACCAGGATGGCCTGAATCAGTTGCGACATGGTAAATATGGCCGAAGACATGTTATTTCATGTAGCTCAGCTTTTATTATGTGTTTGTCACGCGCTTTTGGTGACAAGTGTTAGACACTATTTTTTTTCTTTCATAAAATATTACAGTTTCTCTATTTTTTATGCCATATTGCTTCAGAACGTAGACGATCATGGCTTCCCACGGTTTCCTTTTCTTAATTATCTATGAATTGCTATGACTTCTTGGGAATAATAGTTGAATGGTTTCCCGTTGCCTTCTCTACGATTGCGCGGCCTTGTGGGTGATAAATATTTCTTTCACCATTCAGTCCCTTTCTTACAGACGGAACTTGAGTAGTTTCAGGTGAACGACAATCCTTGGTTTCGCCAGTTCAGATCTTCACACCTGATGCTGTTTTAATTTTATATTAACCTTTATATCTTTTGTTTTTCTTTCAGCAAAGCATTTAAAGTACAAGGTGCGACAGAGATACCTCCCACATATACCTCGCATATAAAGGTAAGACAATAGTGAGAATCGTGTTTCATCTAGCTAATGTTTTACCATTATGGGAAGGTGTTTCTGCCACCCCCTGTATTTATTTTGTTTTTTTGTTTTTTTTTGGTTTTGTTTTCTTTTTTTTTTTTCTTTTTTTTGGTTTTGTTTTGTATTTTTTTTTTTTGGTTTTGTTTTGTATTTTTTTTTTTTTGGTTTTGTTTTGTATTTTTTTTTTTTTTGGTTTTGTTTTGTATTTTTTTTTTGGTTTTGTTTTGTATTTTTTTTGGTTTTGTTTTGTATTTTTTTTTTTTTGGTTTTGTTTTGTATTTTTTTTTTTGGTTTTGTTTTGTATTTTTTTTTTGGTTTTGTTTTGTATTTTTTTTTTGGTTTTGTTTTGTATTTTTTTTTTTTTTTTTGGTTTTGTTTTGTATTTTTTTTAGGAATTACAGCTTAAAAATTAAAGGTGCAAATTATACACTGAAGAAAATTATACGTCGTGAAATTCTATTATTGAACAAAGGGTTTTTTTTATACGTGCATTCACTGCCTATTAATCAACATTTTATCCTCAATAATAAATAAATCAATAATTTTTCAGAGCATAAGAATCAAATGTGCGCGTTATGCGCAGCGGAAAATGATATGTCACGAAATACTGCCTCTCAGCTCTTATTGATCATAAAGATAATCTCTCTGTACACCCTCACCACATACTGATCAATAATTGATCCCTGATAATAAATAAATAACTTTTCATAGCTTTAAAGATACACGTTATGCTAATGGTAATATTGTATGTTTCCTTATAAAGAAACATACGGCATTCATATGACCGAGCAGCCGGTACTGCTGACAGATGAAATTTATAAAATCTTCCTTCTAAAATAATTTTTCAGAAAAATAGATTTCTCAAGTTCACTGTTATCACTCTTTTTAGTATTGCTGAGGGGTTTCCTTCCTAACCTTTTGTTTAAAGTAGTGTGGAACGTCGGCATCTTGATTATAACATTATTTTCTCTTCGAATTACATCTGTTAACAGTTTTAGCTGTTGCTGCTACTGAAAGTCCTCAAGTGATGACGTTTAGTACAGTTCTTTGTTTGTGATTCTGTAGCGCCAGTCCAGTAGATTCGAAGAATTGTGATCTTCGACAAGACCCACCGGTTTCACTTGGTCTAAGCCATTTTTAACCGTTGATCTGAGAAAGATGTTTCTGAATAGTTTTAGTTCCATGAATGACACTTATATGAATTTCTCGATCTGTCGAGGCTATTTAAGAACATGGCTCAAGTTTTCACATATATATTTTCATATATATGTTTTGTAACAATTTGCGATGTTGGCTGAAACTACCCCTAGCGCAGACTATTCTTTGTACAGTTTCCTTTTCTTATATACTAAATTTGTTCTAACTGATCCATTCACCGAGTTATTTGAAGAGTTTGGTATTTCCTGAATTTTTATGATGGATTCAGGGTACGTGTCATCACTGCTTTCATTCCAATTGCAGATCAGAGTTTGTGTTTTGGAAAGGGTTATCTTGAATCCTATTTCTTAGAACACTTGCTAGAGGATGTTGATTTTCTGTTCAAGATCATTCTTATCCAAACTACGAATACCCATGTCATCGGTATATCCTCATCAGTACATTAGCTTCGGTGGGGGAAACAGGATCGCTTAGGAAATTATGCTTTGCGAATTACAGATTCTCTGCTCTTATTTATCAAGTATGATAATTTATCTCTGCACACCATCACCACCTGTTGATCAATAATTGATCCCTGATAATAAATAAATAACTTTTTATAGCTTATAAATTATAAAATGTGTTGCTGGTAATTTTTTTTTTTTTTTTTCACAAAAATGTATTACTACTAATTTTTTTTATCCAAAAATGTATTGCTAGTAATTTATTCGTTTTTTTTTTTTAATTTATTGCTGGTAATTTTTTCTTTCCAAAAATGTATTATAGTATTTTTTTCCAAAAATGTATTGCTGGTATTTTTTTTCAAAAATGTATTGCTGGTGATTACTTTTTTTTTTTTCAAAAAAAATGTATTGGCGATAATCTTTTTCTGAAAATGTAATGTTGGTTAATTTTTTTTCAAAAAATATATTGCTGGTAATTTTTGTTTCTTCCGAAAATGTGTTACTGATATATATATATATATATACATTTTTTTTAAATGTATTGCTGGTATTTTTTTTCCAAAAATATATTGTTGTTAATTTTTTTTCTTTTTCACAAAAAGTATTGCTAGTAATTTTTATTCCAAAAATGTATTGTTGGTAATTTTATTATCAAAAATATATTGGTCGTATTATTTTCAAGAAATGTAATGCTGGTATTTTTTTTTTAAATGTATAGCTGGTAATTATTTTTTCTTTTCAAAACTGTATTGCTGGTAATATTTTTTTATTTTATTTCTTTCTACAAAAAATGCATTCCTGGTAATTGTTTTACTATGAAAATGTATTGCTGGTATAAAAATGTATCCTTATATTTTCATAGTGTTTTGACTCCAATTTGGGGCTTAACAATTTGCTCATAATTGGGACCCTAACAGGTGCTACCACCCCGAGTCAGACTGGATTAGGTAACAAAAGGAATTAAGAGGTGGTTCCATGTTCCTCAAATCCTCCCGATTAGAGGCTTTGCTGCCGGATGTAGTTTATCGTCATACCCAGGACGGGATCAATGAAAATAATATTTCTCTGAATAGCATCACCACCTATTGATGAACAATATTTCCCTGATAAAAATTAAATAAATAAATAACTTCTCACTTGAAGCCACGAGCAGCTGTCCACCTAAACCAGGTCTTAATATGGCGACCTACTTCGGCAGAATTCGTATTGGTCGATCAGCTCGTGTGCACACTGATAACAAAATGTATTGGATTGAGGAGTAATTCATGAGCGTTTTTTTTTCCACCATTTTTTATTATTCATTTAATTTTGAGGGCATAAGCAGTAGACAGTGTTTCAGTTTTTTCTGAATGTTGTTTCAGCTTCTTTTATGAACGTTAGACAGTCATCCACGTTTTAGTAGAGTCTCATTAAGTGCTTTGTTTTTGTCTGATTGACTGGAATTGGTTCTAATTTATAATGTTTGCACAATATTCAAGTATGATATATTTCTAGTCTGGGTTTATATTATCTTTCACATGTGTGAGAATGGTTATGTTACTTATTTCACATTCAGGATTTCTTTTACTTTCCTTCAGATTTCACATATTTGTATATATGCCAGATGATCTCCAAGACAATTCAATTGTGTCGTTAAATTCTCCATCAAGATGGTTAGAATCTTTCTGTCTATATCTCTTACATTTTGGTCATTACATTCATTTGGCTATATGATGCTTATATATCTGACATTTTCAGAAATGGGGAGAGTATATATTGGGCCACTCACTCAAAAGTGTAACCCATTTTGATTTCTTTGGGTATTGGGTTCAGGAGTAATTCATAAACTTTTTTTTCAAATTTAAAAATGCATACAGAAATTATACGCATTGGCAAAATGTTTTATGTTATTTGAAAGAGAATCTTTGATCTACAATATAGTGCGTTTTGATTTTTTTAATTTTATTGATTTTTTTGTGTATTTTCAGATCATTAAAATGGAATGTCAAATGGACAAAACTGAGCATCTGCTTTTTGCATTTAATCGGTGTTAAGGCAGCCAAAGCAGCTTATGAGATTTGTACTCTGTACAGAAAAGGAGAAATGCCTCAAAGTAATGCCTGCTATTGGTATTCACATGTCAAAAAATGGGAAATTTGACCTCAAGGTTGGATCACACACCAGCTGACCAACTGAGTTTGATGAAAAGCGATTGAATCAACATCTTCACTAAAATCCATGTCAAACGACCAGAGAATTGGCGGAGTAGATGGAATTTGATAAAAAAAAAATGTGGTGAATCACCTTCATTGATTAAGAAAGGTTCCTATACTCGGCTCTTGGGTACCACATAATTTGAGCAAAATCAACGCTCTACATTCGCCGCAAACTTTGCTCGCTCGACATTGCTCAACACATGGTCATAAACAGCATTTTCTTTGCCGCATTGTTATTGGCGATGAAAAGTGGTGTCTTCACGTCAACATGAAGCAGCGAAAAGAATGGCTTAGACCCCAAAACATGCGTTTCCGCAAAACAAAACCTTCATCCTCAAAAATAATCATATTGTGTGTATGATGGGACTGGGAAGACATAATTCATTACGAACTGCTTGAGCAAGTAATAAGCTTAAACTGCGCAAGAGGAAGTGGCATGACTTCGTTAAAAGAAAAAAAAACACGTTTGAATTGTTAAATAAAGGAAGTTCGATGCTTAGTTTAAATTGTTTTACATACAAAGAACCTCGATAATTTGCAGTCGGCGTCGGCAAGCAGATTTTTTTTTTTTTTTTATCCAAATTTATCTATCTACAAAATATCGAGGCTCTTTGTATCAAAGCGTTGATGGTCTTCTGAGAAGGCACTGCAACTCAAAGTCACGCCGCATCTTCTCCCGCAGTTTAACATTAAAATTATTTCTACACAATAGACCTTATAACAGAAACATTAGAAAACATTAACAACGGATACCTTGAAAATGACTAAGGAATTGACCGAGAGCGCTTGGGACAATAAACGTTACGGATAATTTCTGTAGTTTAATCCTTTCAAAAATAAAAATAAGAAAACCTTTATAAAAAATACTTAAAAGATTTACCTTCACTGAAACACACACACACACACACACACATATATATATATATATATATATATATATATATATATATATATATATATATATATTATAAAATAAAATAAAGAAAAGTAGGAAAACGTATCTGAATCTAACATGTTTCACTTTTATTAAAGCTTTGTCAGACATCGAGATAGAGATGAAAAATCAAATAGACAAGGTATTGGTATATATATATATATATATATATATATATATATATATATATGATAAAGAATAAGTAGGAAATGTATCTCAATCTGAAATGTTTCACTTTTATTAAAGTTTTCGCCAGAGATCGAGATAGAAATGAAAAAAGCAAAGAGAGAGAATACTGGTATGTTATGATCTTTGGTCAGTTCTCATTGGTCAGATACGTGTCACGTGTATAAACGCAATAGATAATATATAAATATGTGTGAGGAACATTTTGGACGTTAAAGTGTGTGATAGTGTATATAAAGAAACGTTTGTATGTCTAGGTGTATGTTGGACGGTAATGATAATTCATGTATGTGCACAAGTGTGTGTGTGTGTCTGTGTGTGTGAGTAATGCCTGTAGATATCACCCTCGTTTATGTCGGTGAAAATGTAGCGAGATATTGCAATAATTTTGTATTTGGTAGAATTTTGTATATTCTCGTATATGTGTATGGGGGGGGGGTGATGTATGTTGTCGTCAGCACCTCTGTGTGTCTCGGTAGGGTATTTGTAATCCAAATAACGCTTATATGTATAGCGTCTGTTGTTTTGGTTTTTTCAAGAGTTCAATATTAGAGATAGAGCAACTACAATGTCAGGTAGAGGCATTACTATCAGTTTCCTGATTTTCTTGAAACCCTGCATCTGAAGATCGATTTTTATCGTGACTCTGGCAGGAATTCCATTTAGCCTGTAAAGACAGGTATTTTAAAAGCTTTTTGAAGATTATTAAAAGCGAATTTAGAGATCGGCCTATATATGACATTATGTATATCTATATATAAGAAAAAATTCAAAAGATAGCGTTGAAGCATGAAGCAGACTGTTGCTGCTGGGTGTTGACCTCAGTGTCCACTTTTATATTTTTATATTTGCATACGCTCTATCCCTGATATTGAGCTCTTTAGCCCATAAATATAGCATACCTTAAAACTATATTTTTATCATATATATATATATATATATATATATATATATAGCCTGACGTGCTTTTACCGATTTAGCCACAGAGGAGCGTTTCGGTTAGCATGGTCGATTTTACTGTCTTCATGGAGAATTGTAGTTTAAAAATTGTAGATTAAATCATGGAGAACTGTAGTTTAAAAACAGTAATATATATATATATATATATATATATATATATATATATATATATATATATACATAATAAAAAGGCTTAAACACTAATATTCCATGGTCATAATTTATTCCATTGGAATCGTAAATACGATCCAATTCATCAGACCTACAAATTCAAAAAGAAAACAGAAAAAACAACTACGGAAATAAAAAATAAAATTTAGAGAGAGTGTAAGTAAGAGAGTGTAAGTAAGAGAGTGTGGGACGAATGTTAGAGCTATAGAGAGGGGTAACAGACGAGAGATGGTGGGGGATTAATATCCTTACTCTGTCCTGGACATTGAGTTCTACCTGGATTCTATCCTCTTGGAATTTTTTTTATACAAAATATATATGTATGTGTATGCATGTATGTATATATATTTATATATTTTGCATAGGTATGTGTATATTTACCACTAATATTATCAATCTCTCTCTCTCTCTCTCTCTATATATATATATATATATGTGTGTGTGTGTGTGTGTGTGTGTGTTGAATATTAAAAAATACTGAGAAACGAAAAAAGTAAAATTTTCAGACACACTGGGTTATATATCAATATTTTTTGTTTTATTATTTCAATTAGATTCCCTGACTAGTTTCGACCAGCATGGCCATCATCAGGGAAAAAATCTGCTTGTTAGTAGCAGTGAACTACAGGAATGAATGACTTGATGGAGAAAATGAACTTTATCTGTAGTTTTCATTTGTTCTTGTTTTTTTATCGTAAATTTTGGCCTGTCCTTGTGTTGGTCAAACTGTCTCTTATAAGTCATTTTTTAAGATAGAGGTTGGATAGATTCATGTTGCTATGAGTTCCCTTGGTCATTTTGACAGTTTTATTGGTTCCTAGGAAGGGGATGTCTCTGTGTTAAGTGTGTGTTATCATTTAGTTCTTCCGGGTGTGAGTGTGTATGGTCATGTGTATAAGTGTGAGGCCTCAACATCTTGCGTGGGTGAGAAATGTGGGTAGGGACTGACTTGTTGGGTTATATATTAATTCTATCTATGTTGTTAAATTTGTGATTAAGCCCGTCTGGATGGAGTGTTTTGAGGCGCAGAATCCATTTACCTTCATGGTGCTCTAAAATTTTTATAATGTTATCTGTTCTGAACTTTTCTATTTTCTCAATTATAGTGAATTTGGTATGGCTTTTAAAATGGTGTTTTTCTAGGCGGAAATGTTGTTCTACAGGTAATAATCTTTCGTGGGGAGTCGACTTAATTCGATTGCGACAACTATTAATTCTGTAGTGAAAGGGCCATTCAGATTTCCCCACATATTGTTTCTGGCATAGTGTACAGTCTAGAAGGTAAATTATGTTATGACTTAAACAGTTAGAGTCGTGGTAGATTTTGAAAGTAGATTTAGTGACTGAGCTAGTGAACGAATTGGTTCCTCTAATCTCGTTACAGCATAAGCTCCTTTTATTGTTTCATGGTTGGGAAAATCCTGTTGTTTTTGTTTTTGGTTTATTACAGATTACCTTATCCTCTGAAATGTGGTTACTACGTATAATTTCCTTTAGGTTCTTAGGTCTACAATATGCTAAATGGCCAGGTTCCTTAAACAATTTTTTTAGGTCTGGTTTGAGATGTATTTCCACTGGGATAGTGGAGAAAGAATGGGTTTGAAAGAGGTTGCTAGTGGGATGCGTCTGGACTTATTCTTGTACATAATTATATGTAATTAATGTAATTTTTAATCCGATATATGTGCAAGATTTCTTTAAAACAAATGAATGTTCTTTGTTAAGGATTTTTTTTTTTTATTTTCTTTATTTTTTGTTCCATTTTCTGGATTACGTGGAAAATTTGAGTTTTTGTAGGCGTTTGTTTTAAAGTTTTCGTTAGCAGATTAGGTACGGGAGGTCTGACATTTATGTTGAGTCTATATGCGAAACTAAGGACGGCATTATTTTCGAATGTTTCTCTTATATTTATTGTTGCTAGTCTAAATTTGGCAAGACAAAATATTTATATATTACCTAGCAGCATGGCCCGGCGTTGCCCGTGCTTGATTCAAAAATCGTGCGACTCATACAGCAATCGCTATCACTTGACTTAAAATATTTTTGCCCTTCCTTGCCTTTAAAGGAGTGCCCTTTGCCGTGTTGATGTTGCTACATGCCTTACTTCTTGCCTATCTCACACTGCGAATTTTTTCTATGCTCTATACTAAACATTAAATCTGTTACGAAAAAAGAACTAAACAAAATGAACACAAAACGATCAGCTTTAAAAAAGGACTCGTAACTGGAAAAACCAAATGAAAAAAGAATGTTAACAACAAATACTTTTTCACACCCAATCCACTTCTGCGGAATCAGAATCAACATTGAGTTTAAGCAAGCGAATGAGCCAATTGGAGTAAAGTGCCATGCAGATTTAAATTTTTCCCACGTGTGATAAATGTAGCTATCGATTTTTTTTTGATTTTTTTTTGCATGCTAGCATGCTCGTTAACATTCGTGTCAGTCAGCTGTTGGCTCTCACGCTGGCCAATAGAATCTTCCTGCCTATTCGTGGCAGTCAGCTGTAGGCTCTCACTCTGGTCAGTAGAAAATGGCCGCAAACTACATGAAAACTGCTGTAGAAACATGAAAAAATCAATTATTTCCACTATCGGTGGGAGTTGGGAAATGCAAAGTCGGTCTTGGTCTTCCCGCTAACTTGGAGCATGTGCATGTAAATTTTGGTGCAAATCCGTCGAAAATTGAAGCCGTGCACACACACACACACACACACACACACACACACACACATCCTCCCTTTTATAGATAGAGAGACCTCCGATCAATTAAGATCAGAAGCTGTGTGAGGTATACCTAGTGTAACATCTGGACCTATTATTAATGTTATGATTGTTATTATTATTCGCATCATATGATGTCGGTTGCTGGTAAAATGTTAATTTTCAGGTCACTTCGCGTGACTCAAGAAAATAAAAAAAAACGAACCTTTCTTCTTTTCACCGACAGCTTTTATTCAATATTTTACGAAGTATCCTCACTGTTCCGAGCAGGCGTGGCTTTATTTTCAAATCACGATCCAATACCTGCAAGGTGTTTTCCATGTTTTTTGTACAAAACCCCAGTGCTCATATGATTACTGGCACTGTAATTGCATTCTTTGTATTGTTATTTTTTTCCGTGTTGTGTCTCTTCAGGTCGTATGTGATCATGGCTCTCCACTTCGCCCTATCTATTGTAGCTCTCAATAAGTCTTGTTCCTTTTCTACTTCTCCCAGATCCTGTTCCGTCCTCCTCTTTCTTAATCCCCTAGGTATGTCATGCGTTGCTTTCCCTTGTCTCTCTTTCCCTCTATTCGACTTGTGAGTATCAGATTCTCCAAGCACTCCTTTCTCATTACGTATCCCAGAAATTTCAGCTACCTCTTCCTGATGTTATGTATAAACTCCCTTCTTGTTTGCATCCTCTCCAAACCTCATCGTTGCTCACACGCTAGGTCCATAATATCCTTAGCATCGTTCTGTAGAACCATACCTCTGTTGCCTCGAGTTTATTCTTCATCTTTGAGGAGATAGTCCAACGTTCATTACCGTAAAGGAATACAGATATCACGTAGCAATTCAGTACTCTTTTCTTTGGTACCAACGAATGTCTCGTAATACTCTGCCTAGCTTTTGAAATGCGTCTTTGGTCATCCCAATACGTCTTCGGATCTCAGCGTCGCACTTACCGTCCTCTGTCAGAACACTTTTAATGAGCCACATAACAAAACTCATCATCCGTATTCTGATGAATAAAGCGCACCGCAGAATCAGGCCAGAAATAAAACAAGATTTGTTAAAGACAACGGAACAAGGAACGCAATATTCCTACTCGGGCTGTTATCAGAAAGAGCAATACAAATGAAGAAGGACGTGTACCTGTGTTTTACAGACTACGCAAAGATGTCCGAAAAAGTACGCCACAAAGATCTATTGGAACTGCTCAGCCACCTTGATATATTTGGAAATGATATTAGAATAATCAAGAACCTATACTGGCAGCAAACGGTTTACATGCGCATAGAGAATGAGTTCAGCAGATATACAAAAATAGAAAGTGGCGTAAGGCAAGGATGTATCTTCTCACCGGACTTATTGAACCTATAGAGGGAGACAATTCCGAGAGAACTGCAAATTCTACCAGGATTCATCGTTGGCGGCCACAATCTTAACAACATAAGATATGCAGATGGCATAATGCTGAGTGCAGCCACGGAAAAGAAATTACAAAACCTCCTACAGAAGGTAGTGGAGGAGAGCGTGAAGAAGGGACTAAGCATAAAGTACAAGAGGCAGAATGCATGGTCATCAGTAAAAGGATGAACCCAAAATGTGATTTACAGGTCGGGGACACTAAAATCAAGCAGGCGTGGAAATTTAAATCTTTTGTATTGTCATTCCTAAACTTTAAAAAAGTTCATACTTCAAATCGTTGTAGTTGACGAGATGCTGTCCTTCTTCGTCTTTCACTTCATTTTCTTCTACTAATATTTCTTCTTTTTCTTCTCCTCCTCCTTCTTCTTCTTCTTCTTCTTTTTCTACTTCTTCTTCTTCTTCTTTTTCTCCTTCTTCTTCTTCTTCTTCGTATTCTCCCTCTGACTATTACTATTATTTTTTCTATTTTTTTCTTATTATTCTTCTTCTGATTATTATTATTTATATTATTTTTCGTCATTTTCTACTTCTTCAGTCTTCTTACTATTAATATTGTTGTTGTTACTGCTGTTGCTGTTGTTGTTAATGACGACCATCTTCTTAATGTAATTAAAGAATATAACGTTGAGAAAAAATAAAATAAAGAAGACAGCAACGATGTAACAAAATTTAAGTTTCGCTTGCCGCTTCTCTTCCGTGACCATTCGGAAGATGTCGTCCATATCCGCTGTACTCCCGAATGGACGAAGTGCGATTTCGAAGTATTCTCATTTATTTC
The DNA here is from genome assembly GCA_963932145.1 of Acanthosepion lycidas. NCBI lineage: Eukaryota > Metazoa > Mollusca > Cephalopoda > Sepiida > Sepiidae > Acanthosepion > Acanthosepion lycidas. The sequence continues at coordinate 59,964,160 of OZ010589.1, forward strand.
TAGTCTGTACTTCTCGGTTAACAGTTATATAAAAAAAAAAAAAAAAAAATCAAGCACCGAAAATAGTACAAAAGTTAACTGTGTCAAAAAATTGCCTTCAATTTTTTCTTTTTTTTTTTTTATATGAAAACGTTTAATCTCAGATAATAGCTATTGATGCAATTAAAAAATGTTCTACACATTTTTTGGCCATCGTCTATATATTTAAATGAAAAAGAATAGAAAGAGCAATAGAAATCGAATATGAAAATTAATAAAGACATAAATAAATAAATAAAATTTTAAAGAAGCAGAATACAAAGGAAGATAGACAAAGAATTAACAATAAAAAATAAAAACGGAAAAATAGAAAAAAAAGCACTTTTGTATAAAAAGAAGGAAAAAATCAAGTAAATATGTCTATAAAAGAAAAGATGCTTTATATTTTTAAAAAAGTGAATAAAGAAGGAAAAGACTGCAAAATTTTGAAGAAAAAGAAAATGGGAAGAAAGGACTTATCAGAGAAAAATAGCGCCACAATATAAAAAGCCGCAAGAAGCGATGAGGAGGGTAAAATCGTACACGTTTTCTTTTTTGTACATGATTCTCTCCCTTTGATGTTAGCGGCACTCGTTTTTGTTTCTGACGCCATTTTGAGGTTGTTTTCATATCATCAAAGTCTAATAGGGACTTGAACAAGGCAAAATAAATCAAAAGATTCACTGAAAATACAATTTCTTTCTCTTTTCATTAAATTTTTGCTTAATAAGATTTCTTTTGCTCAATTACCTTCTTGTATTTGTGCTTCTTTTTGATGTGGCCACACGATTCTGTGTGCCACAAGGAGAATGTATTTGCATGCACTTGCGTCCATTTTTTTGAGTAAGTATTAGGGGAAAAGCAGCCTTTGACAAGTAAATGGATGACAGAACAAACTCTACAAATACAAAGAACGGACTTAAAAGAACAAGAATTACTTAAAGCAAAGGACAACAATAAGTGCGAAAGCTCAATGTATGATAACAATTCGCTATTTCATATATTATGCCGTAATTTTTAACATAATGATTAAACTAATATATAACGAAGATTGTGCTCCGCCAAAAAAAAAATCTTGCGGATAATGCTTAAGGCAAAGCAGTTTTTGTAAATAGCATCCTCAATACTAAGAAATAGAGCAAAATAGTTCTAAAAATGTAATCTGCTCATCTAGGAATTAGATAGTTCAATTCTGTCAAATGAACTAGTTAACCTCCGAAACTTGAAGTAAAATAGGGTGTTCAACTTCATTTTTAATTTGTTTACTATATATATATATATATATATATATATATATATATATATATTAGGTTGGTGCAAAAATAATGTCGTTTTCTCACATAGTAACATATGTGAGAAAACGACATTATTTTTGCACCAACCTAATATATATATATATATATATATATATATATAGGGACGGCTTTTAAGTTAGTATACATACATACATATATATATATATATATATATATATATATATATATATATATATATATATTCATGAATTATTCATACAAAAAACAAATACAAAGGTTAACGATTTGATTGGCGAGAAATCCATCTTCGCGAACAATTCAAATAATATACAAAAACCCCGAACCTGTTTATGAATGAAAAGATCCTTGTTTTATAAATTTCAGTTGCATAAGGTCTTATTATTTTTACAAGCTTTCGTCTGTTCCTACAGACATCCTCAGGTATGGAATAGATTTTGTTCTTGTTTTTACTCTCAGTAATAAGTGGACAACGAAAATAGAGATGTAATCCGAAAAATGCTATGAGAAATGTGTTATTGTTTTGGAACATAAATTCAAACTCAGCGTTGCGACTTTGTATTTGTTTTTTGTATGAATAATTCATGAATTTGTAAATTAATTGCACCTTTATTGAAATTAATATATATATATATATATATATATATATATATATATATATATATATATATATATTTATAAATTAATTGATTTAAAATATGTTTTTTTTTTTCGCTACACAGTTCTAGAAATGTGTAGCGAAAAAAACATTTTAAATCAATTAATTTATAATATTAATGCTCTGTAGATTTACATTGAGCACTATTTGGTAAAAATAAAAATATCTATATGAACACCGGATTATATATCTTACTGTTCTTTCTTTTTATTTATATAAACATATATATATATATATATATATATATATGAGAGAGAGAGAGAGAGAGAGAGAGAGAGAGAGAATACATGAGATATATTGAATCAATATGAATATTGCTATCTGGTGTATTTTGAGCCTCAGCTTTAGAAAAAAACCCAAAGAAGAATCTGTAATGTTATTGTTTCTGACTTGGTATCACGGCTTCAATCACTTTCACACCACTGGAACGTAGTTTCCCTGTGTCTTTTCTATAAACACTTTCATGGCAATTGTTCAGCTGAGCTTCTCCTCTTTGGTACCTAGACTTTATGAATATAATGCCTAGTAGGAGATTGGCAGCAAGTTATCATCTTTTTACATTTGAAATGGCTATAGATATAACGGTAAGTTCTATGCTAACAGTTTCGTCTCTCACACATTGCTTCTGGAACTCTCTTCCGACTTCTTTTTGATTTTTTTTAATTTAAATGCATTCTGGCTTCTTAACTCATCTTCTTTTATTGTTCTCTCTCCTTAATCAGTCAGTTATGTGCCTCAATAATGCTTTCATTTGCTCATATTATCTCGCACTTAGTGTGTTAGTCGCTTTATTTCCTTGCTTGAAAATAACTGATACACACACACGCACATACATATATATACATATATATATATACACTTATACATACATATATATATACGTATGTATAATACACACACAAACATATATATATATATATATATATATATATATATATATATATATATATATTGGGGTGAAATAACTGATACACACGCACACACACGTATGTGTGTGTATTAGTTATTTCACTCCAATATATATATATATATATATATATATATATATATATATATATATATATATATATATATATATATATATATATATATATATATTGACTTTGTAACAGTGGAGGTAACAGCTTATTTGCTGCATTTGACTGAGCAGGTAATTTAATTATGGGAGTTTATCGAAATACTTACTCTCTCAGAAGCACTGGTGTATGCCTTTGGCGATTTTTTTTTCCATATCTTGTGATAAGTGCAAGATTGAGCCGGAAGAAGTTCATGCCATTAGTGCAAAGTGAACGTCAGCAGTTCGAGCTGAACATCGAACTTGCTTCTCCGATTCCATTTTTTTTTTTCGTTCTGGTAAAACGATCTTCTAAATATGATGAAAGAATACGAAGCAAGGGGACAGCTGCAACAAGAAACCCCTACCGCCATTAAAATGCAGCAGCTGCTGTTATTACCTTGTTTTTTTTTTTTTTGTTTTGTTTTTTTATGCACGCTATTTTTATTATTATTATTATTATTATTATTATTATTATTATTATTATTATTATTATTATTATTATTATTATTGTTGTTGTTGTTGTTGTTGTTTTATTTTTATTTTTTTTTAATCTTCTTCCGCTTGTTTTCAAAACTTTTTCCAGATCAACACACTTTGTCATGCCTTTTGCTCTGGACGCCATCTTTGAATTGATTTTCTAGACATTTGCCGTTATTGTTTGTCGTCTTGGCTTTTATGTTGAAAGCAAATACATCCACAAAATCAAACTGCCGAAGTAAACACCTGGAGAGAGTCTTGGGTTTTTTCTCTTTCTTTTCTTTTCTTTTTTTTTTTTTTCGATAGGGAAATGCCCCAGTCTATTTTTTAATCCGTAGCTAAACGCGATAGCCTAATACTTTAAACTGGAGTGAAAGGACTTCTTTGGGTGGAGATCTCCACTTCAAAAAATGTCGTTTCATGTTTAAATTCTCTAATGGCCAGCAGTTATAATTTCCCAACGCGGTTACTTCCTTGTAAAACCAATTGTTACAACCCGTGATATCATATGAAGTATTTTAAAAATGAACTACATTATAACATTTATTCACTCTCGTGATAGTATATATAGGGACACAGCAGGACCGACAAATCTGAGAAACGTAATGAGGAAAGAGGGCTTAGTGAATTTGACACTCGCGGGATATATTAAAACAGGAGGCGCATAGGAAAACTATATAACGAGCTTCTGAAAATGAATGGTAGAACAAGTCTTGGGAGAATAGTAAGGAGAAAAGCATTACTTAAAACTATAAAAGACTGAAAGATCTGAAGAACCATGATCTCCCACTCCCTGAAAAGACACGACACATAAAGCAAGCAGACGTCAAAAACTTATGCAGAATATTAGGTGTGTGTAAATATTAGGTGAGTTTAAAAGTTTCCAGCAGAAAATTGGTTTTTAACCGTGCTTCCAGCCTCTATCTTGTTTTCTTTTTGTTTTAATTATTTCACCTGATGTAAAGCAGTAAAGCCACTAAGACGCAAGGGGGTTACCGAGTGTGAAAGAATAAGAAAAAAAAAAGAAACATTATGAAGGGGCGAGAATAATAAAAGAGTAATCAGGAAGACAGTAGATAACGATTTACATTGCATTTAAATTTTTCAAGATCAAAGTTGGCCGAAAAGCGTAGAACCGGAAGAGAGTTCCACAAAAGAAAATGAGTCGGGACATTTTGCAAACACCGCATGATGACTTCAAGGTTGTTTCTAGTAGCTACAAGATGTACATATTGGTGCCGGGTTAGAGAAGTATTAGTAATAGTCCAGTTTTAATAATGCAAAAATTATTTGATTATACAACTATGAGGTCATTGCAATCAAAGCAATACTTAAAGATCGCTCACAGTGCTATGAATGAATGGAAATCTACGTCGCCATTTTTTCCCTTAAAATTTATCTTAGAGAGTTTTGGTACTCAATCTGCAAGTTTTGTTGAGAGAATAGTTATGGTGATTTTCTAAGCATAGATTAGATGTGGCACAAAGCTGAAAATATGGGGTACCCACTGAAGATCGAATTCACTAATCAATTGTAATTGATCGAGCGAGACAAGCTTGCTAACCATTAGATCACGTCGAAGTGCCCACAGACGGGAGAAAAGATGTGATCTTTTCTGCACTGATAGATTGGAGAAAAATGGTTCTAACAGCAGGGAGCAAAATTATTGACAGTTTTGCTTTGACAGATGGGAGCAAAATTATTAACAGTTTTGCTTTGACAGCTGGATGCAAAATTATTGATAGTTTTGCTCTGAAAGCTGGGTGCAAAGTTATTAAGAGTTTTTCATTGACAGTTGGAGCAAAAAGTGTTTCGTCCTTTAGGACTTGAAGTCTTAAGCACGAAGCGCGTCAAATAAAAACTTCTTCCACATTCTTATACTTCTTTTAATAATAATATATTTTCTGTTTATACGTTATATTTATCGCTACAATTTATTTAAGTAAATGCACTTTTTTGGAGGGGTTGTTTTATTGTTTTTTTTTTTTTTTAAATAAACAGTAAAATAAAATAATTACGTTTACCGGCCTGAATGTTCGAGAAATTTTGTAGAAAATATGTGCTTCTACGCCAGGAATCGAACCTGTAACCCCAAAGAGACATCATTTAATGATTACGTGCTGTTAACCATTTATCCACAAAGAAGCGTCTCGTTAGAAAGTTCAAATTACTGTTTATAAACAAGAAATCTTCGACGATCCTTTCCTTCCGATCATATCTGCTCACAAAACGTACCTTAACATAAACATTGACAACATATGAAATGGATTAAGTCCCATAATTATTTAATATAATTTTCTGCTTATACGTTATTTTTAGAGATACAATTTACTTAAGTCAATGCTGTTTTGTTTTTTTGTTTTTCTTGTTTTGTTTTTTGTTATTTTTTTCTAACCAGACACTTCTTTGTAGATGAATAGTTAACAGCAGATCAGATCAGATGATGGGGTTACAGGTTCGTTTCCTGTCGGAGAAGCACATATTTTCTACGAAATTTCTCGAACATTCATTTTGTAATTAATACAGTTTTTTTTTTTCTGAAATGAATTTCAGAATGTGTTAAATGGTTTGTAGAAGTGTTCCTGATAGGGTTCAGCGTTGTACTGAACATGAAGGGGGAGCATTTTGAACATGTTAAATAGTTTGTTAATCATAACAAGCTGTGTAATTTTGATGTGACAGTACTTATAAATTTTCTTAAACTACTGTAATTTACTTTTGTTCAATAAAAGTAAATAAATAAATAGGCCTTTACCTTTGCTGTACCCAATATATATATATATATATATATATATATATATATATATATATATATATATATATATATATATATATATATATTTATACTAACAAGCAGAATTTTTGTTCTATTTTACTGCTTCTATGAAAATTTCTTGGACATTCAGTCCAGTAAATGCTGTTTAATACTGTTTATTATAAACAGAGCATTTTTACTTAAATATTTGTATCTATAAAAAAGAATGTATAAATATGAAAACGTCTTAAAATAATTGTCGGACTCTCCATTTCATAATATATATATATATATATATATATATATATATATATATATATATATGCGATAATTATTGGAAAGTGCTCAATATCAATGATAGAGCTAACATATTCAGTTGTATGGATATGAGTTTGTGAGCCTGTGTTTCACGTTTTTGTGATCATCAGGTTTTTTTGATCATCGCAAAAGCGTGAAACGCGGGGTCACAAACTCATACCCATGCAACTGTCTCTCTCTCTCTCTCTCTCTCTCTCTCTATATATATATATATATATATATATATATATATATAAAAGTGAACATAGAAGTCAACACTTAGAGGCGACAGTCTGTTTCATGCTATATGCAATCGTCAGGCCACAGAACAGACTGTCGCCTCTAAGTGTTGACTTCTATGTTCACTTTTATATTTACACACGCTCTATCTCTGATATTGAGCACTTTATTCCATAAATATAGCACACCTTAAGACTATATTTCTTTACATATATATATATATATATATACATGAGTTAAAGATGAAATGCAGATCAAATACGGATCGGGATCCGACAGGAGGATAAGATAAAAATAGGAAACGTATATCAATCTAACATGTTTCATTTTTATTAAAGCTTCTTCAGCGATTGAGAGAAAAAATACAAAAAAGCAGAAACTCTGGTATTTTCAATTTTGTTTGGGTCAATTCTTATTCGGCAGTCACGTATCCGTGAATTAAAACCGTATATAATTCTATTTTCACAAACTTACATACACAATGAATTATTTTTACGATTTTGAGTCGCAAGGCAGTCGTCCGGAGAGGTTCAAAGAGTTGAGAAACTCTATTGGACAGTGTATCACCTCTTGTGGCTCAGCAACGGCGTCGATTGACTTGTAGGTTTGAAGGCTTCCTGATAAGCATTTCGGCAGTTCTTCATCGATTTTGGCAACACTGATGTTTTTAGGAGCCAAATCGTACAACCAACTGGGGTTTCCAAAATTGTTAGCCAAATCTGAAAAGACAGCAGCTTTGGGGTCTTGAACAGTATATACAACGGTGCATATTTGTGAAACTGAGATCTCTCCAGCTTCATTCGATGGCATGTTGCCTTCACCGACTGATAGAAGGTCCTTTGAAAATTACTCCCCGAATAGTTCAGCTCTCATGTTGGGTTTAAGAGGCAAAATTTTGCCCTGTTTCCATGGAGGTGATGATTTAATGCATGCTTTCACAATGCCCGCCCTTGTACTTTTGGGAACAACGGGGAGAGTTTGCCTGAAATCACCTGATAGAAGGACACGTACTCCTCCCATCGGATGTTGACAACCCCTTATGTCTCGCACAGTCCTATCCAGGGACGTGCACTCATCGCACACAATGAGCTCATACCTTTTCAGGGTGTTAGCTTTATCTGAATCCTTGTTGATATCGCAGGTCGCTGAATCAAACGAAGTCAAATTAATTGGCAGTTTAAAGGCGGGGTGTGCTTATCCTACCACCGGGCACAAGGGTTGCAGCAATTCCAGAGGATGCCACAGCCAAGGCGATCCCCTTCTTTTGAGGTAATTTTGCGAGGAGGAGCTTCGTGATGAATGTTTTACCTGTCCCTCCAGTTACAGCCAAGAAAAACAAACCACCTTTCCGAAGGCGAACGGAATCGAAAATGGTATTGTAAGCCAACTGTTGGTACTTAAGCAATTTTGGCTCGTTTTCGCTGACATACCGTTCAAGAGCGTCGACGTCGTAGGAAGTTTCCTGAATTATGCCCGTTGGAAGAGTATTTGAATTCGTTCGGCGAACTTGGGGCAGACCGTAAGTTTGTAATGAATTTCCGCCTATAGAAACAATTCTATCTTCGTTTTCAGTAAGCGCTCTGTTTATAAATTCGTCAATGAATCCTGCGTCAGTGCCACGAAGCATTAGTTTCCCTTGGTGTTTGAAATCTTCAGAAAGGTCATCCTTGTATTTCTTTCATAAAGACATAGGATCACTGAGCTCACACGTGTGCAATAACACAACAAATATTGTCGGAGCCTTCTTGCTGTTCGCATTGCTGCAACTTTCACGAGAGTTACATCCCACTGAGCACCATCTTCCAGTAGCGCATGTTTGAAGCAGGCCTCGCGGTACGTGCTGCAAACGTGCCCATTAAACCTTTTTAAGTCGTCGAAACACTTTGGACTTCTTACAACATGTAATAGAAGCCGAAGCCCTCCTGTTGGCTAGAGCGGACTGTATATACTCTGCCAAGGCAATAGTCAAACTTGATGCCTGGAAGTCCATCAACAGTTTCTAGATTTCTTCGTGTCCATCTGTTGTCTCTCCAAGTATAGTAGGATGTTATTTGAGAGTATAGAAGGGTCTGAACCAATGAAGTTCTATCAAAGAATTGATTGGATAATTATTAGTGTCTACGCGAACAGGTCAAAGGCCATGTTCGCAGTTCACCCCTTATTGTTAGGCCATGGGCATAGAGAGGGTAAGTGAGTAAACATTAAGGACGTCGTATAAGCAGGGGTTCACACGAATTAAGGGGATGAAAGTGGGAATTATTATGACACACAGGCCAAAGGTTGTGTTTGCAGTCATCTTATCAGACAATGCGCATTAAGGAATATGGTGATGAAAAGGGGACATTATGATCATGGGCGGTAATAAGACGGGGGAGGGGAAGTGAGTAAACGCTAAGGTTGTGGTTAAAGCAGTAGTTTACACCAAATAAGACGCTGGGGGGAGGGCGTATTAATAATGTTCATGCCCACATGTCAAAGGTCATGCTCGCAGTTCACCCCAATGTTATTATACTATTGTTAATGTTTAATCAGTTTAATCAAGTTGCAGAAGTTTAATCAGTTTAATCAAATAAATCACAAATTTAAATCGAATTAACTTGATACAAAATTAGTTCGAAGTATTCCGTGAAGCATAGGTAATGTTCGTGCAAAATTTGGAGCGAATTAGTTGGAAGCTGCGGAAGTTAATGGCAAAACCAAAAAATGAATTTTACGCGGTTATTCGCAGATTTTTCTCGATTACCTCGTGTCATAAGTAATGATCGAGTCAAATTTGGAGTAAATCGCTTGAAAAATCAGGGAGCTATGAGCAAAAAACTGGTTTTCTAAAAAGTTTTTCACGGTTTTTCGTTATACGTGGTGGGGGGGGGGGTCCGGAAAAAATAAAGTTGGTCTTGACTACCTTTAGATCATAAATTATCAGTGCGTGAAGTTTGAGTGAGATTGGTTGAAAAATATGAAAATCTATACGGAACATACATACACATAGATAGGCACACAGACAACTGTTTTTTTTTTATAGATAGATAGATAGATAGATAGATAGATAGATAGATAGATAGATAGACAAACAAGTTTGACTAAAGGAACCGAAAATGCCTGTCTGTTTGATTATATATATATATATATATATATATATATATATATATATATATATATATATTAAAACATCATGCCTGGCCGCATAAACAATTCCAAAAAATCCTCGTTGAAAACAACTATACTTAAACATGAAAACAATAAACAAGAACTAAAAATTCTTGAAGCTACATGCATAAAACAGTTTAAACCTAACCTGAACAAAATAAACTATGAAATCTCCACAAATATTCTTAAATGCCTATAATTGATAACAGAAGCCATTGGTTTATACAAACGGCTTCCCATACTTAATATGACTCGTTTTCACTCTCGCGTGGTCATGTGTGACGTCATGAGCTGCGGTGCAGTTTTCGCTTCCAGCGTCTCGTATGCACGAGTGTGTCGTTGCTTGGAAATCTTCCATGTAAACAAAAAACAGACTATCATTATTGTTTTGTCCGTGTATTGTTTAATATATTCTGATGTAATCGTCATCTTTGATAATAGCTTATGTAAGCCGAAAGCTTAGATAGGATTAAAAAATATGTATCAATATTGTGATTTTCTTTCGTCTTTTAATGTTAATGTTATTAAGTTTATCAGACGACATGAAAAGAATTTACATAAAATAAGCAGACAAAACTTGTCTATATTATTCAATGAAGCATGCAGCATGCATCAATATATATATATATATATATATATATATATATATATATATATATATATAAACAGATATATATATATATATATATATATATATATATATATATATATATATATATATATATTGTGTTTCGCTGAACAGATAAAAGCAACAGTCGGTGAGAGTATTCTGGAGGAAAAGGTCTTTGTTTTTAAAGTGGTCCATATCAAGATATAGTGTCTTAATACAAACAAATATATATAAATGTTTACTTCTCTGTCTATAATCTAAGTTTAGCAGAGATAGCATTCACTCGTCAAGAGACATGATAGTTCATTTATATTTATGAACCATCTAAAGCCCTGCCTTCACAAAATTGAGTGCAGACAGATAAGCTTCTCTCTCTTTGTCTCTCCCTTTGTGAATATATATATATATATATATATATATATATATATATATATATATATATAGTTTATGCAAACTTAGGCAATCCGTATGGGTAGACCCGAGGAGGATGATATCCGGAGAGCTCAATATAAAATTCAGAGCAGATATGTTTGGATAAAAACAGACCACGTTAAGATTCCATGTAATAAATTATTTCACTAACCCCATTAACCCCTTTTTATGTATGAAGATATATGAATATGCGTTTTCATACATGTATGAAGATATATGAATATGCGTTTTCATGCATGTATGAAGATATATGAATATGCGTTTTCATACATGTATGAAGATATTTGAATATGCGTTTTCATACATGTATGAAGATATATGAATATGCGTTTTCATACATGTATGAAGATATATGAATATGCGTTTTCATACATGTATTAAGATATATGAATATGCGTTTTCATACATGTATTAAGATATATGAATATGCGTTTTCATACATGTATGAAGATATTTGAATATGCGTTTTCATACATGTATGAAGATATATGAATATGCGTTTTCATACATGTATGAAGATATATGAATATGCGTTTTCATACATGTATGAAGATATATGAATATGCGTTTTCATACATGTATGAAGATATATGAATATGCGTTTTCATACATGTATGAAGATATATGAATATGCGTTTTCTCTGCAGATGTATATGTGTAAATATGGGAATATACATAGGTTTTTTTTGTGTTTTTTTCATTTTTCATTTCAATTTTTGGAAGTAAAGTCTGATGATCCAGAGCCCTGTTAAAGGGATTATGGTGAAATAATTTATTACATGTAACCTTAACGTGGTCTTTTTTTATTCAAACAAATTATATATATATATATATATATATATATATATAGATAGATAGATAGATAGATAGATAGATAGATAGATAGATAGATCTCCAAAATGACGACAATATTTAAATATTAGATATTTCATATTTACAATGTTATTACGAAATTACTGTACATATATCTGCCAGCAGAAAATACGTAAAGATAGACAAAGTTCTTATCTTTCTGTAGTAAAATATTCAGATGAAGGAGAAAGGTGTTAGCCTACACCACCACCCCCACCCCAGCACACATGCACACGCACGCGCGCGCGCGCATATACCAAGCTCGCACAGCTCACTCGTGGGGGTAGAGCTGAGTTGAAATATTCAGTACCGATAAAACACAAGCTAGTGACATTTCACCATACTGCGTAGACTCCATGTTATCTCCAGTGATGATGAATGGTTATGTCTCATTGCCTAGAATGTCTGTTGGGACTCGAGTTCATTCCAGACTTCAAACGGAACCCATATGAACGATCCATCGCTAGAAAAATAGTCGGTTCCTTGGATCGCCACAGAAAGTACATGACCCCCGCTGCTCTGCTCTAACTTTACAAGAGTCAAATGAAATCAAAAAGGGATTATTGTTGTCATAATTGGACCGTAAAGGGGGCAAGTAAAGGAGGAATGGATAGCGGCTCGGATTGAGGAATCGGAGAGCCGAGTTCAAATTCCAGTCGAATCCATTACATTCACTTGCCTGCTAATAAAGATACAAATCCTCTTCTTCTACCAACTATGCGTAAATAGTGGGACAGGGCGGGATCTATAGTATTGGATATACCGCAGAAAGAAATAACAACCTACTGCGCCTAAGCGACTGACTGAATTGGATCGGGGCCACACTTTGACAGAGTTCAAATGCGTTTAGCCAGCTTTTTTGGGTGATGAATTACATCACAAACCTAACCACTATCCTTATTTTCACCGCAAATGTTCAAACGAACTACATCCCTTAGTTCCACCACTTTTACAGCAATGGCTCACTAACCTACATACATAGGTTTCAGCTATCCTCATTCGCTTCAAAGAATTACTATGCTGTGGAACAGATTCCCGAGATGATGCTTCCCCGATCACTGTAATCTCAACCCTTTCAATTCTAGGTTCAACCGTTATCTATCCTACATGTCCTCGTAATATGCACCTCTTTCTCCCTCATTCCGTAACCCTCTACTTTGAGTGGCTCTTGGATCTTATAATTATATTGTTTATGGTTTGGTCTATTTGTTTGGTAGGAGTATTCAATATCAAGGGTAGAGAGTCTGCAGTTATAAAGTGTGGGCATAGAATCTTTACTGCTTGCTGAATTTCAATTTCCTTGTCTTGTGGACTCTCCAGACTAATATTTCGAGAAAGAAAACCGACCGAGAAATAGAGGTGGAATCCGGACAAAAAGCATGAGACACGCAAAAACTTCAAACCGAATTTGAAGTTTCAGGCTTAATTACAGTGAATTTTTAACGTTAACTGAACACACGATTGAAAGCTGCAAAAATTTGATAACTTGGCGTGAACAATGTGTAAGACAAGACTGGACTATCTATAAATGAGTTCGAATGTCAAGGTTTGTCGCCAATTCGGTCTCAGTATACCCGACTAGATTCAGGTTGTTGCAAGCAGAAAAAAAAGCTCCATTATGTGTGGATATGGCCCTATCACTTAACTTGTTCACTTCGTCCCAATTATTTATCTTATATATTTTAAAATTAATATCATAGGAGTCAGTTAATTGTTTTGTTTGTGGGCTTTTTTAGGACATTAGTAAAAACAGTTTAGTACTCGGGCAGAGATCGAACACGAAACACTGCATTCATTTACCGTACTGGTTAAATAAACTTGGTAGAGTTTATTCGACTGTCAGCTGGTTGGTCATTCAACACACTAGCATTTATTTATTTCTCCCAAATATATTTAAGTTGCTATTTTTCGGCGATGAAAGGTGTTTTCAATTGGTAAGCGGAAGCCATGACTATTTCTATCAGGGACCAAAATGGCCGCCAGTGTCTCTGAACCAGGAACGACTCGTGCGCATTCTTTTGGTTAGTGTACAGCCTTTATGAAACTTTCAGACATTATCTTGAGGTAGGAACAGACATTTATTATTAATTGTGTTTATGTTTGTTTATTTGTTCATGTAATGGGATTGGTTTAGCTAATAGGTAATTAGCATAAAGAGAGCATTAACTATAGCTTACTGGCAACTTTGAGAGAGATTAAGCTAAGTTTGATCATCATAACAGTTCCTCTTAGTTAATTGGTCACCCTGAAAAGATGTGGGCGCTTAGGCTGTTGCCATATCTTTCTGTCTGGTTATGCCTCGTCGTATGTCTAATGTTTTGGTCGAGATATGATTACAGGACGCCGAGGTATTACTTCCACTGATTGAACAAACGAGTATATAGTAGACGACTCAGGTACATTCGTGAAAAGGACAAGTTGACTATCTAAATCGCTGGACAAGGCCTTTTGTGAGTTAAAGTTCGTTCGAAGCAATTTGGCCGGTAAAATATCTATGGTGATGCGTATGGGCCTTCAGGATTCAGTAAGGATCTTCTTTGCGACTCAGAAGGGTCGTTCCAGTCATATAGGTTTATCAGTCGCTCTGAGGTTGAACACGGAACGCCGTGTTCAATTACCGCACTTATTAACCCTAGAACACTAACCAATTAAAGTTACACCACTACTAACCATGGGTATATCATACCCGATTTTGAAAATATCAAAAAAATATATTAAATATAAATCTTTATTTGAAATATTTTACATGCAGGCACTTCAAACTTTGTACTTTGAGTTAACATTAATAGAAACTGAAAAACGTTTTATTTAGGTAAAAAAATCAGGTACTGAAAATGTAATTAAAAATAGGAAAATTTGCGCTGGGTACTATATACCCATGGTTAGTGTTCTAGGGTTAAACATTCGACAAAGGGATACGGGAAGCAGAGTCCAGTCGCCGAAATGTCTTTTAGATCATGCTCTAGTTGTATTTCCTTTAGCGGTTTTACTAATTTGTACGCATTTTTCTTTCGGCTCTGTTTTTCTTTCTTTTCTTTTTTTCATTAGGTTTTCTGTGCTACGGACTAAGAATGAATCGGGATTTTTTTTTTTTTTTTTTTTTTGCTATTGTTTTTTTTTTTTGGGGGGGGGGTATGTCAATGTGTGGGGCAGACCTATTGGTTTTACGACTAACGCCCATCCTGTGTTACCCAATTACTGGAATGTCATTCCCACTTCCTCCTTGATATATTTGACTGATCTCCAGTTGATATCAAATGAGAGAGGTCTCAAGATGGGGACATAGACTGCATCTGCTTGCACTTGTTAATCCTACAACATGACATTCAACAAATTCTGGTAGTATTGAGAGGTACAGATGAAACGTCTGGGCTTATTACGTTGAGATCTGGAGGTGGCCAAGAGATAAGTTGCTTGAAGGTTTATTCATTGACTTTAGTTGATCTAGTTATCTATTGATCATCTTCTTACCAAAAATTCTTTTGGCCTTAAAATCCGTTAAATTCTAGTCATTTTTACGCATTTCGATAGGTGTTAATGGTTTATATTATTACAATCATTATATATTACTTCAAACATTACTACAGTGGATATATGAAATAGACGCCCAATTTTACTTTTGTTTTAATCTGTCTGTATTATGCCTATCGACCTAAGTATTCTAGAAATCCATATAAGGAAAATCTGCTCTCCTATGATCAAAACTGCGTCGCATTTTGTAGGGGAAACCACTGTTTGACCCGGTGTGCTTTGCCGGCTAGCTACAGTTCAGTAAGACTCTATTTTCCATTTTTAAGGAAAGCGTACTTCCTTACTAAGATATTATTCTCGAAGTCCTATATCTGCTCAGTTTCATATGCGAAACGTAAACAGAGCAATTCCTAAAATATTACTGGATATATTTTAATCCGACATTATAGTGGATATTACAGGAAAACTTAAGTTATAAGGATTACAGCAATAAGAATTAATGACGGATAGAAAATCAACTCAAAAATGATTTTTGTTTAAGTTCCGGATACGAAACTGAAGTTAACAAATATAGATTTCCCCACGAGAAATGTGCATTCCTTAGATAGGTAATTTAAACCATGCTCTATCAACGCGACCTCCCTGATCGAATTGGTAAAGGTACGCTATATATATATATATATATATATATATATATATATAAAGAAAGAAAGAACAGTAAGATATATAATCCGGTGTTCTTATAGATATTTTTATTTTATGATTTTAGCTGTGTATTTAGAACCCAGTAATTTTAAAAGTTACTCCAAAATTCGCTTGAGGATGAAATGGAACTAATGTCTTCAATTTAATTACAAAATTAAATTCGGGGCTTTTAGCTTCCATTTTTGAAACATGGTTAGAACTGTGTAGCGAAAAAACCATATTTTACTTTTAAATATAATACTAATTCGCTTAAAAAAGTAAATCATTTTTTCTGAAGTTATACAACATCGCTTGATAATGGAACAGAAATTTTAATTTTAATTTTAAATTTAGTTCTGAAACATAGTAATTTCTGTGACGCGATGAAAACATATTTTTAAATAATATTATATTATTCTCTACTTTGTATCGATCACTTTTTGAAAAATAAATGCTGAAGATCTGTGTGATATATATATATATATATATATATATATATATATATATAAAGGAGATACGGATTACGGAATCGGAGAGTCATGTTCGAATTCCAGTCAGATCCATTCACTTATTCTCCCCAACTATGGGTAAACAGCATGACAGACTTAGATAACTAGATAACTACTGGTGTACGAGAAGGACAACTCTGAATTCATTTGAATTATGGCACGTTATGGCAAATCCAGTATATATATATATATATATATATATATATATATATATATATATATGCACATTTCATTGAATATGACAGACAAGGTACTTTGGTTTACTTTTTTATACAATTTCTCATGTGTTTTTATTTCTTTTTTTTTTTTTTTTTTTTTTTTTTGAGGTAACTTAAATAAAAACTGTTCAATTGTTCTTTTTATACCCAGCGCTTTCGGCTATACATTTAGACATTTTCAACTTTAACTTTTTAACTTATAATAAGTAACTATTGCTCCACTTTTTCTATTGAGCCCTTTTTTTAAGTGAATGTTATGAACGTTTGAATTTATATTCTTTTCGTTCTCATTACATTTGTATATATATATATATATATATATATATATATATATAAAGAACAGTAAGATTTGAAACATGGTTAGAACTGTGTAGCGGAAAAACCATATTTTAAATCAATTAATTTATAATATATATATATATATATATATATATATATATATATATATATATATATGAACAAATGTTAGCATGATGAGAAAAGATGTGAAAAATCGGTATATTCGGATTTTTTGAAGAGTTCTCGTTGAAAAAGAACACAGGCGTGTCCGAAAATTCCGATTTTTCAACATCTTTCTCATCATGCTTCCATTTAGTCAAAAAGCTTACTTATATAGAAGAAATAGTATTAGTCTTATTATCAATATTATTACTTTTTGTTGTTTGTTGTTTTTATCTCGCGAATTTCTTTCATCGGCCTACTATATCTACATATTATAAAATTTTTCTTCTGTTCGTACAAATGATTTCTTTTCTGGATATAAAGTGTGTAAAACCTATGTGAATGTTCTGTATATCCGAACACGAGAAAAAAATGATTTAAAAAGCTTAATCGCAGTTTTTTGTTTTTTTTTTAATTGTTTTTGATGAAACTATTTTACAAGAGGGATTTTTGTCCAAATATTCAACATTATATAAAGCACACATGGACAAATTTTCTTTACTACACACACACACACACACACACACACACATATAAATATATATATATATATATATATATATATATATATATATATATATATATATATATATATATACATACACAGATATAATTAAACTACCTCTCAGAAATGTAAGCATAGTTTTTCAACTATGTCATTCAGTTTCTTAATACACAGACGTGTATATATTGGTCCGATTCAGCAATTTTTGAAACCGGTTCTGTTTTTTACCTTTATATATATGTGTGTGTGTATATATATAAATATAAATATGTCTGGGTGCTTATATATTATAATCTGATTGTGTTTGTTTTACGCGTGAGTTTAGGACCCCATCCACGCACTCTTCGGATTAAAATTTATGCATTGTCAAAGGACCGGATATAGAATTAGCTAAAGTAACTTCAATGAAGAAATAAATTGAATAACATATATATTTCTTCTTTTCTCCTCAGTAATTTTATAGTTGTAAACTTAATAGCCATTAAATTTTCATTTTGAAATTAGCAGTTAATTTTAATATTAGTAATTATTGGTTAGAATAAATTATTTTTTAATACTCCACATATTTTAAACATCTGAATAGATATTATAACATGACTTCGTTGTCAAGCTTTTTGAATGTTCCTATACTTGTGTTTTGATTGGTCCATCTAGCTTTTGTAACAACGTTTTCCCCTTGCGAAGAATTGTTAATTAATTTAAAACTTTTAAAACCATTTATTTTACATTCAACGTAATCACTTGATAAGACACCGAGGGTGCTGAAACAAAATGGCTATTTTGTAGTGATATTATAACATATTTATGTTATAAATTTTTTTTTAAAGTAAATAATTATATATATATATATATATATATATATATATATATATATATATATATATATAAAGAAAAATATACAACGTGACCATGTTTAAACGGAACGCTGATCTTATAAAACTTTCAGTTATATGTTTGGATAAGTCTTGTTCTTATGTCCATCGTCTTTGTCATGTTGAATTGATAATGTTAGTTATATTTTATGAATATGTCCTGAAGATGGTTTATTAGACCGAAGCGTCCGACGTTGACATTATATTAACATTAAAACAGCATAATTGCATATAAGGATTTTGGTTTGTTTTTTCCGTATATTTTTCTTCATACTGTCGGATCTATATCCATATATTTACTTACATACACACACACATATAAATATATATATATATATATATATATATATATATACGTACATATAAATATATACGTACATATAAATATATACATACATATATACATATATATATATACGTACATATAAATATATACATACATATATACATATATATATATACGTACATATAAATATATACATATATATATATATACGTACATATAAATATATACATATATATATATATATACGTACATATAAATATATACATATATATATATATATACGTACATATAAATATATACATATATATATATATACGTACATATACATATATACGTACATATATATATATGTACATATATATATATATATATATATATATATATATATATATATATATATATAATTATTTACTCCAATGCTCTCGTTGTTTTTCCTCTAGAAAAAAAATTGCAATGTTTTCTAAGCATAACACGTTTTCAACATGCATTGTATTCCGTATTAATTACAGTAGCAGCCATTGTTCCGATACTATTTGCCAAATGTTTTCGACGCCAGATGTCGCTTCTAACAATCATCGCCATAATTTAGCAAACTTAAAAACAAATGAATACATTTCGGATGGTGATTGGTGGGGGGTTCGCCTGCAACACCTGGAGACAATTTAATGACCCCATCATAAAAAAAACATAAATTAAAAAAAAAAGTTACGTATGCATACATAACTGCATACGCGGGGTAAACGTTTTACTATATGACAAAGCCCGCATACACAAAGATAATAGAGATTGGACGTGGCTCATCAAATAAACATGTTTAATTTATCAGTGTAGTTTGATGAACAAGTGCCTTGTAGAACGTTGGATTATAAGATGTATATCGCAAGCCATTGGTAGCGAACTCATTTGATGGTTGCAACTCATTTCTTTCTGTGCACCTGCTTTTGAATAAAGGGGTCTAAATCTTAAGTGATGAGAAAAGGATGTACGAAAGTATGCATCAAATATGAAGAAAAAACCCCAAGAAAATCCATTTTTCTCAAATTCTAGGGTTTTCGCTTTCGTCGTCAGCACATCTTGTCCGTGTTTGGGTCATTCGTTACCTGTACGATGCTTGAATCCGACATGACTTAGGAGGCCAACTCTAGAATAGAACAGCCTTGAGCTTTGATCGTATGATAGGGCGGGTGATGATATTGGCTGATGCTGCTGGGGCTGCCGGGCCCTGCGTTGACTTCTTTTTACTTCCACTACAGTCTTTCTCCTCTGAAACAACCGAAGTGAATTGCTCTTCGCCAGGATGAACGATTGGCGGCTTATTGTTTCCCAGACATTAGTGGTGATTTTGGCTTGAAGTAGAGAACACTTCAGTTGGCCTTTGAATCTGAATTTTGGGGCTCCGTGATGTCGTTTGCCGTTTACAAGCCCGCTGTTAAAGATAGCCCGCGGGAGTCTTGAAGAGGTCATTGACCACATGTTCTGACCACCTGAGGTGATGCTTGAGGATGGCAGCTTCAGTGCTCGGGAATCTTTCAGCCAATGATTGAATTGCGTGACGCTATATCACCTGTCTGCAGACGAGGTCATCGGCTACTCAAAGCACCAGAATAAAGACTGGTTAGCTGAAAACAGTGAAGAGATCGATATTTTCACTTTAATCGTATACAGAAAAAGGTGATAAGTGATAAATTCAGTATCAGATCATCAATTATTCTTTTTTCTTTTCTTTTTTTCTAAAAATTTATAGATTACTGTTGTGGAGTAGCTGAACACCCCCACAAGATGGACTTGTCTGACTCTTTAAACAGCACTCTCTCTTACTGAAGGAGAGGAACTAACGATTAGAGTTCGTTAAAGATTTGCCAGTCGACCTCTCTGTCTTCGGGCGGAAGGGAACTAAGACGAGGCTATGCAACAGTCGCCCATCATGTATGCGGGGTCTATTGGGATTTTTTGCCTGTGTGTACGCGCTCTGAACCCCCCCCCCCACGTTAAAAACCGGCTTTGTGCCTCATCCCGCCTTATAGGAAAGTCTCGTGTAAATACCGAGGAATTAACGATTAATCGTTATTCTGCTTCTCCACTCACTGCCTTCGGCCGGAGAGGAACTCAAACGAGGCTACATGGAATTTTTACCCGAGCGTAAGCTTGGAAAATTGGATACTCACAGGACAGAGTGAAGACAACAGAGCCTGGGGAAAGCAGCACATAACCTGCCAGGCAAGCTTGAGCAAATGGATGGCAGAGCAAGGTTTGGGAGAGATGCCAAAAAGACAAAAGTTATTAAGAGCTACAAAGGACAGGAAATTTGTGAAGAGCCATGATCGCCAACGTCCTGAATTAACCCAGAGCAACATGATATTTGGTCAGACCATCGGCGAATAAACTGGCTCTATGACCAAGATTTTCTTTTGAGTATGGTGTTGTTGTGCATGAATATATGCTATTGGTTTCATTTAAAAAAGCGAATAACTGTACAATATAAACATATAAAAAATGTTCAAATAAACCACAAAAGTCTTCATATAAAACACTTAAAGATATAGATATATATTATAGATACAAATATTCAAGTAAATGCTCTGTTTATAATAAACAGTATTAAACAACATTTACCGGCTTGCATGTCAGAAATTTTCAAATATTCGTCCTCCAACAGGAATCGAACCTGTATCCTATACGGAACCGTCATATAGCCTGACGTACCTTAACCGTTTCGGCCACAGAGGTGCGTTCGGTTAGCGAGGTCGAATTTACTGTCTTTAAACTACAATCTTCCATGATTCTCTCACGTACATTCATATCTGCTCATGGCGTATCCGAATATAAACAAATGACGTCACACATTATGAAATGGACAAAGTCCGATAATTATTTTAAGACATTTTTATGTTTATACATTCTTTTTATAGATACATATATTTAAGTAAATGCTCTCTTTATAATAAACGGTATTAAACAACATTTACCGGCCTGAAATATATATATATATGAAATGTTCATACAAAGTGTGCCTGTGTTTTCTTTGTAAGTGACTTGATATCTGAAATAAAATATAATATTTGGTATTATCTTATGTTGATTGTCACGATCCTGAATACGTACGTCTTTCTAGTCTGACTGCCAGGAACAAAAGCAGATGTTTGACTTTCGCGCGTAACAATCTCTCGGGCAGTTCACGTGACTATATATCTATTTTTAGCTTTTTAAAGGGTTAGTCAAAGGGAGATAACGTTTTGTCTCTCGTAACACTGTCTAGAAACCTGGTAGATTTAAAAAAAAAAAAAAAACAAGACCTGTCAAAGGTTAACTTACTTGTAGGTCGATATCCACCTAACACAATTGATTACATTGGGTTCCATATTGCAGCCAGTGCGCTGATGACATGTCATCACTGGACAGAGGGTTTCCTAGACTAACAAAACGCGCTACGTATGAATGAATACCTCTCCGGCTTTCAAACTAGTGAAGGAGATCTGATTAAGTGCTCAATTACGGAGCGACCTTATCTGTCTGGTAATAATGCTGATGATTGTTTATGGTTTTGGTTGGTGGATTTTACAAGCATCCATTCTAATGGGGACCTTAATTTTCTGCAGAACCTACCCTGGATGAAACGAGGATGTTTTACGGAAAATTCGAGCAATAAGCAAACTTAAACTTATAATCAGAATGAGACAGCTGAAATTCCTGGACAACGTAATGAGGAAAGACGGCTTGGATAATTTGACACTTACCAGGCATACTGAAGTCAAGAAGGAAACAGTGACTAACCTACCTTCCGAGCTTATACAAATAGATGGTAGAACATGGATTGGGAGGGATAAAACGTCTTGCAATTAAGGAAAGGAAATCACCCACGTCCTAATGGGATACGGTATATAAAAGAATCCTCTGTAAATAGTTGATTTTAGGGTGTCCTTCTGCAAAAAGATGCAATCGGCGTGTTCTAGGTCATGTCTGCAGGACTGGTTATATATATATATATATATATATATATATATATATATATATATATAGTACAGGTAATAAATTCGTTGGTATATAATCCGGGTGGATGCTAGTAATATTAATTATTAAAACTGATCCACAGAGATTTCGATGTTTTTATTTTAACAGAGCATATGTATTTTTTACAGCCAAAAATAACAAAAATTCCCTCAACATAGAGATAGTCTATTTCAAACAGTTCTGTACACGGCTATCATCAGCCCCTAAGTGTCTGTCTCAGAGTATTGTTTTTAATTAATTTTCAATGTCGGTCCTCCTCTGGTGGACGCCTTGTTAATGAGAATAAGTTTGTGTTAGCAGTTGGTGGGGGCGTAAGATATATTATCCCGGGGGAATCGGTCTGGGATTGGAGATAATTTATGGCCAGAACCTTTGTTGTTAGTAGTCTAATATCAGTTCCTAAAGTGTATCGTTTTTATAAAAGCCCCGAACGTTTTTTCTGGGATTCACAGTAAGTCAATTTTGTACTCCAGGGGTCTAATATTATTAAGTGACGGGGGATTTAAGCTTAAACTTGTTAAGTTTAATGTAAATTAATTGATTTATAGATTTTGAGTAATACCCGATCATCCAATGGAATAAATCATGTTGTCAAACGCACTTATATGCGTACATATCTTCATATATACATATATGTACATTTATATGTCCATGCATATATGCCACGATACGTATACACACACACACACACACACACACACACACACACATATATATATATATATATATATATATATATATATATATATTATGAAATGGACTAAGTCCGACAATTATTTCAGTATATAGTATTCTTATACGTTATTTATATAGGCACAAATATTTAAGTAAATCCTCTGTTTATAATAATCAGGCCGGTAAATGTTTTTAATTCTGTTTGTTATAAACAGAGCAATTACTTAAATATTTGTGTCTATATAAATAACGTATAAGAATAATATACATATATATATATATATATATATATATATATATATATATATATATATATATATATATATATAGTCCATTTCATATAAGGCACAAGAAGTGTTGAAGCAAAATGGCTATTTTTGTAATGATTTTATAACATATGCTATAATTTTCGAATAAATAATTATATATATATATATGAAACCCACAAAAAGCAGTCTTATGCCTGCCTGCAAGAAATTTCTAGTTTATATATATATATATATATATATATATTATTTATTCGAAAATTATAGCATAAATATGTTATAAAACCACTACAAAAATAGCCATTTTGCTTCAACACTTCTGGTGCCTCATCAAGACATTCTATAACATATTTATGTTATAATTTTCGAATAAATAATTATATATATTGATCAAGTCCGACAATTATTTTAATATTTTATTGTTATACGTTATTTATATAGACCCAAATATTTAACTAAATCCTCTGTTTATAATAATCAGGCCAGTAAATGTTTTAATACGGTTTATTATAAGCAGAGCAGTTACATAAATATTTGTGTCTATATAAATAACGTACGACAATCATATATATATATATTAGGTTGGTGCAAAAATAATGTCGGTTTTTGACGTATTTTTTTTTAACGTCAAAAAACGACATTATTTTTGCACCAACCATATATATATTATATGTAACACAAGCTTACAAATGTGGGTTGTCCAGTAGAAATTGAACTCGCTACACCAGATGTTCTGAACCAGCAGAGGATTGCTCCGGGGGGTGGGGTCATGGGAGGGTGTCTTTTTACTTTTTCTTTTTTTTTTTTTTTTTTTTTATTTACAGAATTTGGAGTCCATCGTGAGTGTAGAAAAAACACATAAAATAATCCCTATAAAAATAATCCAGGTAAGTGCATATGCACTAATATCTAATATAATGAAGATTTTCAATAATAGAGGGTGCGACAGAAATATCTCCCATATATACCTCCCACATAATTTTATGACATTAAGGGCAATGATTTCTTACCATTATGTGGCAGGTATTTCTAGAATGTTCATGTGAGTGGTATGAGCGAATGGTATTTCTTCCACGCCCTGTTTTTTTCACATGTTATTTGGAATGCACTTTTTACAATCTTGGAAAGTGGGAATGACATTCTGACGTATGATGAAAAGGGCGCCTTAGGCGAAAAAGGTTGGAAACCACTGCGTTGCACAGTAGTAATAATTGTTTCGACTAACTCGTTAACCATTACACTCCAGTTAGCTGTTTTTTTCTTTTCTAGCTTTTACCTTTATTTTCTATTTCTTTTCTTTTTGCATTGTTCTTTTTCTTTCTCTCTCTCTCTCTCTCTCTCTCTCTGGGTTTTTCTTATATCTTCTCCTCTCCTTTGTCACTTCCATTTTCCTACGTTACATCTTTTTACCATTCTTTAATTTTCTTTTCCTTCTGTCTTCATTTATGAAATCTTTATTAAACTTATTCCATTAAATCGTTAGATACGTTATCAGATTTTTCTCTCTGGTCTTCTTCCATTCAATATGCCCTGTGGGAGTTAAATTCTCTAAACTGTCCTTCCTCATTATGCATCCTAGAAATTATGAAAGTCTTTTTCTCATTAAGTGTTTTTTTGTTACTGATTTCCTTAAAATGCCTTCGTTCCATATCTAATCAGTCTCTGATGCTCTCACTCTTCGTCCCTAGAACCACATCTCTGTCGCTTCAAGCCTCATCTTCATCTATTGTGAAGAAATTGTCCAACATTCATAGTCAGAGTGAAGTTTCAGATACTACATAGCAGAACGAAAATTTCCTATCTCATAAAGCTTTGATTAACTTCTGGAAGGCATCTTTCGATCTCCCGATATGCCTTCGGTTCTTCGCGCCACACATTCTATCGTTTGTTATCCATTTTCTGTTTCTGCTTGATTATGATGTCTGCAATTTATATCTCAAACCCTCGGCTGTCTGAAATGTTGGCGATCATACATTGTGTTCTTATAGTAAATAAGCTACTTATTTCTCCAGGCTTTACTTTATTCCTTTCTCTGTGAGTTCTTGCAGTTTCCTTTGTTCGTCTGCAACCAAAAATGATATTTCTCCTCGCTTTACGTTATTACTTTGTCTGCGAGTTCTTGCAGTTTTCTTTATTCGACTGACACCAAAAATGCCATTTCTCCTCGCTTCCCTTTATTATTTTGTCTTCGAATTCTTACAGTTTTCTTTGTTCGTCAACCACCATAAACGCCATTTCTCATCGATTTCCTTTATTACTTTCTCTGAGAGTTCCTGCAATTTTCTCTGTTCGTCAGCAACCTTAAATGCCATTTCTCATTGATTTCCTTTGTTACTTTTTCTGCGAGTTCTTGCAGTTTTCTTTGTTCGTCTGCCACCAGAAATGTCAACTGCGTATCTTTTTTTTACGATTGCGTCCGCCATTAATTAACCCTGATCAAAATTGTATTTCTCTTTTAAACGTTCCGC
The DNA here is from genome assembly GCA_963932145.1 of Acanthosepion lycidas. Lineage (NCBI taxonomy): Eukaryota > Metazoa > Mollusca > Cephalopoda > Sepiida > Sepiidae > Acanthosepion > Acanthosepion lycidas. The sequence continues at coordinate 59,990,380 of OZ010589.1, forward strand.
TGTGACCGTTGAATAAATCCGGTGTGAAGTTGCAACGCAATTTTACGCCTCTTCTTTTGTTTACTTGTTTTCTATCCGCATGCACGCTATTTGTTCTATCATATATATATATATTTTTTTTTTTTTTTTTTTTTTTTTGCATAATCAGTCTTTATACATATGTTCGCTTTATTAGAATTCCGATCATAAAGATGACATTTCTTGTTCCACTGTCTTGGGCGAAGCCACATTTTTCTTGTCCAATTTTCAAAATGCTAACGAATGGCTAGTAATTGATAGCGGCTCGGATTGATGAAAGAGAGCCGAGTTCGAATTCCAGCCGAATCCATTACATTCACACCACCAAAAACGCCATTTGTCATCGATTTCATTTATTACTTTGTCTGCGAGTTCCTGGGAAAGGTGTAAATTCTCTTCTTCTCTCCCCAGCTATGGATAAAATAGCAGGACAGACCGGTTTATGTAGCCTTCCTTTTCCTCCCTTACTTTCTCCCTCTACCTCCATTCTTTCATGTTCTCCCTTGCTTTCTCTCTCTACCTCCATTCTTTCATTTTCTCCCTTACTTTCTCCCTCTACCTCCATTCTTTCATTTTCTCTTACCTTCTCCTTCTATGCCCATTCTTTCGTTTTCTCCATCTCTCTCTCTCTCTCTCTCTCTCTCTCTCTCTACCTCCATTCTTTCGTTCTCTCCTTTCCTTTCTCTCTCTACTCTTTCGTTTTCTCCCTTCCTTCCTTTCTCTACCATATATTCTCTCATTTTCTCTCTTACTTTATCCCTCTAATTTTATTCTTTCGTTTTCTCCCTTACTTTCTCTGTCTAACTCTTTCTTCTGGTTTTTCCCTTACTTTCTCTTTCGATCTCTTTCTTTTTTTCTCTCTTACTTTCTCTCTCTCTCTACCTCCATTCTTTCGTTTTCTCTGTCTTTCTCTTTCTACTTACCTTTCTTTTTTCCGCCATTCTTTTCTCTGTCTACCTCCATTCTTTTTCTCCCTTCCTTTTTCTCTCTATCTCTTTCGTTTTCTCCCTTCATTTATCTCTCTCTACTTTCATTCTTTAGTTTTCTCCCTTCCTTTCTTTCTCTAGCTGTATTCTTTCGTTTTCTCTCTTACTTTCTCTCTCTACACCCATTCATTTGTTTTCTCTCTTCCTTTTTCTTTCTACTGTTATTTTTTTCTTTTCCTCCTTTTTTTTTCTCCGTCTACTGTAATTCTTTTGTTTTCTCTTCTTTTCTCTTTCAATATTCATTCTTTTGTTTTCTTCTTTCTTTTCTCTTTCAATATTCATTCTTTTGTTTTCTTCTTTCTTTTCTCTTTCAATATTCATTCTTTTGTTTTCTTCTTTCTTTTCTCTTTCAATATTCATTCTTTTGTTTTCTTCTTTCTTTTCTCTTTCAATATTCATTCTTTTGTTTTCTTCTTTCTTTTCTCTTTCAATATTCATTCTTTTGTTTTCTTCTTTCTTTTCTCTCTCGACATCCATTCTTTTGTTTTCTTCTTTCTTTTCTCTCTCGACATCCATTCTTTTGTTTTCTTCTTTCTTTTCTCTCTCGACATCCATTCTTTTGTTTTCTTCTTTCTTTTCTCTCTCGACATCCATTCTTTTGTTTTCTTCTTTCTTTTCTCTCTCGACATCCATTCTTTTGTTTTCTTCTTTCCTTTCTCTGTCTATATCTATTCTTTCGTTTTCTCTCTTCCTTTCTCTCTCTACATACATTCTATTGTTTTCTCGCTCTCTCTCTCTCTCTCTCTCTCTCTCTCGACATCCATTTTTTCGTTCTGTCCCTTCCTTTCTCTGTCTACACCATTCTTTTGTTTTCTCCCTTCCTTTCTCTGTCTACATCCATTCTTTTATTTTCTTCCTTCCTTTCTTTCTCTACATCTATTTTTCGTTCTCTTTTTTTTCCTTTCTCTGTCTACATCGATTTTTTTTTTGTTTTCTTCCTTTCTTAATCGCTTTCTGTTCCCCTTCTTTTATGCTATGCATCTTATTTCTTCTCCCCTTTCTGATTTTTTCCTTTCTTTTTCTTAACTCTTTTTACTTCTATTTCTCCCTTCTTTCTTCAATCCTCTTCTCAATGTCCTTTCTTCGCCTTTGTTTTACCCTATATTGGCCGCACATGATTCCTCTTTTATTTTTTCTTCTTCTCTGACTCTTCTCTTCTATTATTCATGGTCATCTTCCTTATTTCCATTCCCTGGTCGTTTCTATATCATTTTTCTTTCCCCTTTTTTTCTCCATACTACACTCCTTCCTTTTATCTTCTTCCATTCCCCCCCCACTACCTATTTCTCTTTTCTTTTTTTTCTTTTTTTTTTTTTCTTCCACGCCGCTTCGTCACAGCTAACCTCCACCTCCGCCTAGAGCTCTCTTCGCAACCTCCAAAATTATTTCCTCTTGGCGTATCATCAGCCCGCACTTTCATCAATCCCAGTTATCCTAATCTTATCTAGTCATGAAAAACCCGATAACTCTAACACTTTATTTCATTTTGAGGCTTCCATCTGCAACTGCATTGCACAGACCGCAATGGATTTCGACAGAGTGAGAAAGGTAACTGATTGGATGAAAGACGGAAAAATACGAATAGAAAGGTCTATATTCTTGACACAGTTTTTTATTTATTTATTTATTTGGCTCTGTGTCAAACTCATTACCTCTCTTTTGCCCTTCCATCGCACTTTCACTCCGTTCATTTTCATCAGCCAGAAACTCCCCGCTAAATTGTTTCACAGCCCTCTCTTCGGCATACTCACACCAGTAACGCACTCCACGCCTATCGAAATATGAGCTAAATCTTATCTAATTAGTTACATGTGTGATATTAATTAGCATAACACTTAGTGTTCCTTGTGCAGTCCACGCCGTGCACAACACCTTTGCTCCTTGTGGACTTTCCGATTTCTGTAGGCGCAACCCAACTGACGAAGATTAAAAAGGGGTAGATTGGGTAACAGGAATTGAATGATGCCAAAAACCTTGTGACGGTTTCTTCGTTAGCAAGTTTTATAAGTATGTAAACGCACAACTTGCAGTGTTGCATATTGAAGTTTAAATATTGTTAACCGATTCAATAATTTTGTGATGTCAACGAACATTCGTTGCCAATTTTATAATATCAACGAATATTCATTGTCACTTTCGTAATGCGAGTTGTAGTAGAGACTTTGTAATAGCAGATACAACTATAGTTACACCGTTCAACAATACTGGTGATAGACGCTTTCGAATAACACTCGCACTGATAGTACTTGCTTGATAATATTCGCTCGAGTAGTAATCCGTATAATGATCCGAATAGAGGAATAGTATAGGGAATAGAGTAGAGAATAGCGCTCCGTATAATAATAGAAGATAGATTAGAACTAACGATAATATTTATTGTACATAAATGTACAAATACGGCACAAGGCCAAAAGGGGGAATGAGGAAAAGTATGTTCTTCTTCTGTCTTATCCTTAAACTTAACTAGTCACAAACACTGACCCAAACATACAAACAATATTCCTTTCACCAAAACAACGCATTCTTACCTTTCTTACCTCATCCACCATAATGCCTCAGAAACTCTATGAAATCCTAACTCGTCCGCATATATACAATTCAACTAGCGATCATTTAGACGTCACGCGACTTCCTATATATGAGTTTCGTCTATGGTCACGTGGTCTAGTTAATTCAATAATGGGATCGCCTGTGTTTGCTCACTGGCGATCTATGTTCAAACTCAAGTGTCGGCAGCGACACTTTATTCCTGTGTAACAAATACGCAAAACAACTTTAATCCCACTAACACTATACTTTATTTTAACAGTTATCTAATGTTATAATATACAGCAACATCGTTTGACCAAAATACTCGACACGTTGCAGAATCACGTAACTAAGTACATGTTGCCATGTGCTGATGCGGTCTTTACCATAGTTGCATTCGCTCTATCATTTTTTTTTCTTTGAATGTTCGTGCCGTCGGAGATTTGACTTCACTTTTTTTTAATCTTTTCTACGTTTGAATAAAAAGACTACCAACCATAGTACACTGAAATTAACTGTTTTTATTTTTATTGTCCTCTACAACCACAACAGAAAATCAGTGCCTTTTATACAAACTGTTTATAATAAATGCATGACAACCGATTTATCAAAATATTTATCACGGTTAGTAAACGTTATTATCCAAGTTTGCAGCATAGAATTTAGACTTCAGAAACGTGTTTTTGAAATTTCCAGATATTAAATATAAGTTTTTGCCTGGGAAGATCGGAAAAAAAGATTTAAAAGTAAGTTCATATCACTTAATGATTGTAATAAGTATCTAAGATTTATCATTTAAACAAAATAAAATACTGAGTCTAATTATTACGAATGTGAGTAAAAAAGAGAGTAATTGAATTTGTTTTATTATATAAGAAACATGGAACCCAATGAAATATATCGTACATCAAGACATAGCTATACATCACAGGTTCACATCCCTACTCTTAACATAGTCGCTACTACTGTCAGTGGCATTGTTCTACCTACGAATGTGGACATGCATCCCAGCTTCGTAAAATTCTCCAGATTTAACTTCTTCACCACCACCATAATGTTTGCCCCTCATTGTCCCTTTTTATTGAACAAAAGTTGAAAGTCTGAGGGGGCTAGTTCAGGTGGTGACCTATCCCAGTTCTTTTGTTTAGGACTAAAGTTTTAAATTATTTATGGTCCTGACCACGGGTTTTTTTTTTGTTTTTTTTTGGTGGGGGGGTGTTTTTTGTTTTGATTTTTTTTTTTAATTATTTTTATTTATTTTTCCTATACTTCTTCGGTTCGAATCTTTGTTGTTTGAAATAAAGTTTATTGGATTTACGTTATGGATTTGATGTGAATGTAGGTAGCGTAACAGATATTTGTTTTTTGTGTCTGCATTTAGGAAAGAGATCTGTTCTTTTGTTTATAACTTTATATTATTCTAGAAAGTTAATTGATATTTTCTCCATTAGATAAAGGTTACCTTGCTTTGAGGTGTTCTTTTAAACTGGTGTTGTTTTTCTTATATTCCATATTTGAGGTGTATTTTGGCATATTATTACGAAGTTTCATATGTTCTGAGTGTTGCGCTATTTAAATATATTTTGCTGTTAATTGCTGTGCGAAACTTTATTCCAGGGGCCTTCTGTTACTCTTATTTTTTCTTGGTTTCCTTTGAGCCTTACTGTAACTTGGTATCTTACGTTGCTTTGTAGGCAGTTACTGTTTAGTGGGCACTCGTACTTTGTTCTTCGGTTATAGGGTTGTGGTGGATTATGGTGTACTAGTGAGTTTTCATTTATTCGTTTTTTTTTTTTTCTTTTTTGTAGCTGTTTTTAGATGCAGCTGTAGCTAAGTTTTCATTGTTTGATTTTGGGAAGTATTTGTTGTTGAGTTTTTGGAATATTTCAATTATATTTGTTTTAACATTTTCATTATACAGTGGGTTGAACTGTGTTTCTTTTTTACTTAAGCACTTGTATGCTTTGCAAATGTTAGGTCTTGCCGGAAAAATATTTTTATTATATTTATTTTTATTTTTTTTTATTTATTATTTTTATTATTTTTACTTAAGCACTTGTATGTTTTGCAAATGTTAGGTTTTGTCGGAAAAAATATTTTTTATTTTTATTAATGTTATTATATTTATTTTTATTATTTTTATTTTTTATTACTATTTTTATTATTCATTTTGTAAGTACTTTTAGGTTCTGCAAATATTAGTTTTTGCCAGAAAAATATTTTTACTTTTATTTTTATTATTATTATTTCTTATTATTATTCATTTCATAAGGACTTTTATGTTTTGCAAATGTTAGTTTTTACCGGAAATATAACGCTGATTGCTACTATTTCGTAATCATTTATGGCTTTGTTAATTTGTTGTTTTTGTGTTTGTTTTGTTTTGTTTTTCCTTTGACGACTTGTCAGATAATTAAGATAGAGCAGTATATCGTTGCGATACGAGATCGCACTAACACCTTCAAAGAGAAAATGCGCGGAGTAACTTGAAAATGTTATGAAAAGAAGGTGCGATGAATCATATCAATTTCATCTACAGTACAACTTCGAGATTGTGTTTCCTTCATTTTCTTTTCCTGGAACATTGCTGCCACATCTGGTCTGGTGCTTCTCTTATGTAATTAGAAATTATCGATAAAATCCCAAGAATCTGCAATATTATTAGACCTGTCCTGGCATTTCCGCTTCAATCACTTTCCTACTGCGGTAATGTAGTTTCGCTATGCCTTTTCTATAAATATTTTCATGGTTTCCATTGATTTTGTTGAAATCCTCAATCGTTAAAGTTGTTTCAGTCCCTTAAGATGTATTAGTTCATAGCAGATCTGCACACTGTATAAGAAATTAACAGTAATAATAAAATAGAACAATTATAGCAATATACAGTAACAAAAGTATTGTGATTTTCCAAGCGTAGCTGTGACACAAGACCCAAAGTATGGGGCACTACTCACTACTCGGTCGTAATTGTTCTAGCGAGACAGCCGCCTCAGTAATAAAAGTATTTCGACGATAGATAATTCGTCTTTACCGTGGATCTTATTAGACATAAGATACTAGCAACATTAACTAATAATAAAATAGAACAGTTATAACGATATATTACGCTAAATGTAGCTGATTGATAGATTACAGTAGGGCTTAGCAAATAATCTTTTCTTTTAAGTTTTGCTTTTTCACTTAAAGGAATCAATTCACAACTTCTCTTTGGCATATCTGAATCTTCAGCATCACCATTCTTGCGTTTTGATGCCATTATTAAATAATTTATTTCTGGGTTTGATCCTTGATAATTGAAGCTGATGAAAGCAAAACCATGGCTACTCGTGGTCACAGTAAAAAGTTCGTATTTGTTTCAGGTAAGTTAACAGTGACACTGCTCCATGATAAATGAATGGCTTTTATATGTAATAAATGATAGAATGTCAAATTATTTCAATCATTGTCTTATGTAATTCTTTTTTCAAGATTTCCTACATTGGACAATGATTAATGCTTTTTGTCATTGTAACGTATACAGATTTTAAATCCAATTGATTTTTTAAGCGCTTGTAATGATTTACCAATTTATATTGGTTGTTAAGCGTGAGGCGTGGAAAAACAATTTTACAATACAATCCTTCATTTTCTTTTTCTTTTTCTTTTACTGATTTAATCAAAGACAAATACATAAAAAAATAAGTTTGATATTACGAACAACGGCGTAGGAATGATTTATTTTCCTCGGTGACCTATTTCCAATTGCTTTTTTTTTTTTTTTTTTTTTTTTTATGAAAAACATAATTCATAAGGAAGATTATAAAGTTTAGGGGATTATTTTTTGTTTTTTTGCAAACGTTTCTAAAGACTACTTCCCCTGGTGCGTGTTGATTTCTGTCGTCTGTGATAGTGATTATTAGACAATTTGTTCCTAACGCAGGTTATAAGAAGACGTGACATTTTTTTATCTCATTGTGTTTATATCTATCTATCTCTTTCCTATTATATATCTCATTTTTTTTTTCATTTACATCTACCCTTTGTTTGACTGGGAATTTTTTTGATCAGTATATCTGAGTTAGTTCAGCTCCCATCGTTCTTTATGGATCTGTACAGTATATATATCTCAGTCAAATCATGTTCTGTCCTGACGTATATATATATGCTTGGCCAGTTCACGCTCACTTCGTTCTCTTCCAACCTGTATATATTCCAGTCAGTTCATTTGCACTTCCTTCTGTTCCGGACTGTATACATTAAGTTTAAAATTATAAAATTATTTGAAGTAGATTAAATTAAATATAGATTAAATTTAAAATTGGTAATTTTTAATTTTATAGTATAATTTAATATTTATTAGTTAGAATTAATTCTATTTTAGTCTAACCCCAACAATAAAGCATTAAATAATTATTATAACCTAAGTCCATTATCAAGTTTTTTGAATTCTCATATACTTGTATTTTGATTGGTTATTCCAGCTTATGTAACAGCGTTTCCCCTAGCGAGGGATGAGTGATTGATTTGAACCTTTTAAAACCCTTTATTCTACATTCAACACCATCACTTGAGAAGACACCAGAAGTGTTGAAACAAAATGGCTTTTTTTGTAGTGATCTTATAACATATTTATGTTATAAATTTCAAATAAATAATTATATTTGCTCTACTCTGTATTGAGCACTCTTTTAAGAATAGTATTTATTGGTTATTGGAATTTATTCTCTATACACCAATCCTATACTTGGAGATATATTATATATATATAGTGTATTTAGGCAGCAATCCCTCATTTATACATGTTTCATTAAAGAAAACAGACAAGGTACTCCGATTAAGCTTTTTATTTATTTTTTTCTGTGTTCGAACAATTGTTTTCTTTTCTGGAAAGTGTATAAAAATTGTCCAAATGTACTGTAATTCCGAGCGCTTTCGGCTCTACTTTTAGCCGTTATCAAGGATGATTTTATTTTTTACTTTTTAACTGAATGTATGGGTTGTGTGTATGCATCTAGAGTTATAGGGATGTTTTATTTCCCGAACGGTACATTGTGGCCGTGTTCGTAGTTAATATTATTGAGTGTTAGCTTTTGCTTTTTTATTATTAAGACTTCCATTATTTTTAATCTTTTTTTACATGTGGATGAGGTGATTATGCTTGTATTTTTCTATTCGTATGTTTCGGATGGAGTCTGGTAAGTTTGTGTGTGTGTTTAAATTGGTTCTAATAGAGCTGTAATCGGATAGATGTAACGTAAGGCGTCTGGATAGGCATGTAGTTGTGTGACCGATGTAATTATAAATTCGGTTTGGTCAGGAACACAGTTCCTTAAGGGGCATTTGAACTCATAAATAATGTTTGCCCCCTTGTAATTTTGATTTTGCTGATGTGTTGTTGTTTTTGAGGGTAAGGTTAGCCGTTTAAAATTTTTTGTAGTAGGTAATTTTTTTGTTCGGTCAACTGGAGTAGTGTATTTCTTTATGATATTTCTAAGTGAAGATTCATCTTGTTTATAGTTGACGTTCATTTGGCTTTTGTAGAAAACATTTATGTTGTTATTGTGTGTGTGCTCAGTATCATTATTTTTTTACTTTGGAAACAAATAGTCTAATCTGGTGGTCGATGAGGTGGTTAGGAAAACCATTGATAACTAGTGTCTATTTTGCATTGTTGAGTTCTTTAAGGAAAAGTAGAAAGAGGATGAATTCTCGTCTGCTCTCTTTAACAAGTTTTTATTAATGCTATTTTGTATCTGGGTGAGCATTCACTCTTAAAATTAAGGTGGTAAGTGTTTCTGCTAGTGTTTTTTTTTTATATAATGAGGTGGTGAAAGTGCTGTTACTTTATTCTACAAGAATGTCTAAGAATGGGAGTTTATTATTTGACTAAGTTCTTAGGTAAAGTTAAGGACAGTTTTTTTGGGTTTTTTTCAAATTTGGCTTTGAAAGTATCTATTTCTTTTGTGTTTTTCGCTAAAATAAAAATATTGTCTACGTAGCGGACATATATTTTAGTTTTACGGACCTGTTTAAATATCGTGTTTACTACATAGGACATGTAATGATGGGAGAAGCACGGGTCGAGCAGATTTCTCATATTAATACCATTAGTTTGGGTGTAGATGTCGTCATTATGGTCGGAGGTGGCTTTGTTTGTGCATGCATGTAATAATTTTGGGGGGATATTTTATTTGTTGGATGGAGGTGGGATAGAATTATTTGAGTACACGGACTTAAGGATAATACAATGGTTTGATTGACGAGGGCGTTTGTGAATAAATTTTCAACGTCGAGTGACGCTAAGATATAATGGATTGGTTTTGTACTTTTTAGAATTTGGAGAAATTTGTGGGGGGATGGGATGCAGTAATTGGTGGGTAGGTATGGAGTAATTATGTTAAGGAATTTTGATAGCTCATACACAGGGGTTGGGATCTGGGAAATAATTGACCGTAGCAGATACCAGGGTATGTGTATTTCTATATTTCCGTATAAGTAAATGAAATAAATAATTTTTTTTAAAAATAGCAAAAACTACGATGTCTTTCTTAATCAGCTTGGTAAAAGCACTAAGAAATAGTGCGATGGATAAATTGTCGTCTGAATTGCACAAAAATGAAAATAACAATGACATTTCATTTTAGCAGATATAGTTACAAAAATTACACAAAAATATCTTTAAATACTAAAGAGTAAATTTATTTAATAAAATCACCATCGGCTTCGACCACGGCTCCCTGACGACTTCGGTATCTCCTACAACTCTTCTGGGCGATCTCCTTGTTTAAGTTGATGAATTGTGCCATAATTCTTGCCTTCAATTCATCTTTGTTGTTACAAGGAGTTTTGTTGGTCGCTTGATCAACTGCACTCCACGCATAATAAAAGGTGTTGCTTTCCGGGGAGTTAGATGGTCACATGTAAGGAGTGACGTGGTCGCAAAAATTGTCTGACAGTCATGACCGGGTTATCCTGTTTGTGTGACATGTGCAGAGTCTTGTTGCCAGAAATAGGGCCTTCCAACAGTCACGGTCTTGACCCTGGACAGCACTACCTCCTCAAGGCACTTCATGTAGGCCTCCGTGTTTAGTCCGAGACCCTGTTGAAAGATGAATGGAGGTATAACGTTGCCATCACTAGTAATCACCATTAGACTCATCAAACTCTTTTTCAAATCCTCTGCACTCTGAAATGTTCGTATTGGAGCTTCCGGCGCGAATGGCAGCAGTACAGCATGCCGTTTCCAAATTTCTGACTGAGTAAATTTCGTCATGGTGATCTTTTTTCTCATAGACGGTGTCCAACTGACCCTTCTACACTGTGCAGTCAACAAAATCCAAAACAAACAACGCGTATTAGCGAAATTAAAGATATAAAGTGTCTACAATTTACCCATCGCAGCCTATATATATATATATACATATAATTAAATTTATAATTTTAGTTTCAATTTTGAAGCATGGAAATTTTCTGTGTCGCTATGGAATCATATTTTTAAAAAGAAAATAATTATAATATTTTACTCTACTGTTTGCATCGAGCACTGTTTTTTTTTTTTTTTTTTTTTTTTTTTAATAAAAAT
>OZ010589.1:60006473-60061473 GCA_963932145.1 Acanthosepion lycidas
ATGGCATTTGCACGTGTGATTGCAATGGACCCGACTGGAATTCGAACTCCGTATCTTTCTTTTTATGTGCCATGTCCTTTCAGGACGTAGACGATCACGGCTCTCTACCTCCCTCTATCACTTGCAGCTCTCAAGCTCCTTCCCTCTGCTTTTTTCTCCAGACCACGTTCTGTCATTCACTTGCCTAAGCCCGCCAGGTATATCACGCGTTGCTTGCTCTTGTCTCTCTCTAACTCTATTCGGCCCGTGAATATCAGATTCTCCAGGTCCTCCTTCCTCATTATGTGTCCCAGAAACTTCATCCGCCTTTTCCTGGTATTAAGTATAAGCCGCCTCTTTGTTTGCAACTTCTCTAAGAGCTCAGCGTTGCTCACACGCTCAGATGTCACGTAACAAGTTCAGTATTCTTTACTTTGTTACCAAAGAAATCCTCCTGTCTTGCAATATACAGCAGAGCATTTGGAATGTGTCCTTGGCCATCCCAATACTTCTACGGATCTCATTGTCGCACTTACCGTCCTCCCGTATACACTGCCAAAATGTTTTAATTTTTTTTTTTTTTTTTTTTTTTTTTTATAGCAGTACTTCCCTTTAGGAATGTATACGGTAAATAAAGGCTAATATGTTGCTTTTTAAAGTTATAATCCCTATGGAGAAATGCCTTATGACATACTCTTGGGTAGAAGAGATGATCGATTTAATTCTCAAAACTGTTGGCTACTATTCAACCTTGATTCTTTCTTAGTTTGTTTGACAATAATTCATAGCAGTGAAATACGTAATTAGTTTCCGAACACCGTAATATATTTACCTGCATTGTGAAAAAAAGGTTAATAGTAAGATCAAGACCGACTGGCAAAATTTAAGAACAGGCGAAACAGTTATTTATTATAAGATGCTATTTAGTGTGCTTGCCCAGGGCTCAGTCATCAATTATACTCCGCAAGCTCTCGTGGCATGTCAGTGACGAGAGATATCTTTATCATGATATATGGGGATGAGGCAAGGAGCTGGAAGTAGAGGTAGCGTAACGATGCGAAGAATAAAATCGGCGGCCAGAGTTCAAATTCCGGCCGAATTGCATCCATTTTTTTTTCTTTTTGTTACGATTATTCGCCCAGTACAATGCACAAGAGGCGCTCAAAGTAGAGAATTACCAAATTAAGTTCAAGACGAGAGCAAGAGATGGATCTTATGTAGGATAGATAATGATTGAACCTAAACTTAGAAAGGTTAAAATTGTAAGGATCGGGAAAGCATTCTCTCGGGAGTTTGTTCTGAGGAAGGAGCTGTCTAAGTGAAACTTCTTCCTTACGAATATGAAGAGAAGTCAAATGAGTCGATTCGGTGTACGTGGTATTGTGGATCCTAGCTTTGAAGGTTTCAACAAGTGGAAGCAAAGAATCTCGTTTGCCCGAACATCTGCTATTTAAAATAGTGAGGAAGTAGCAAAAGGCTAGCAACGTTTTGTCTATGGGAAAAGGTTTGGTTGTAATTCATCACACACAAGGCCGAAAAAAATACGCCTTTGAACACTGTCAAGGCTTAAGAGTGAGAATTGAGCAGCTCCAGCCCAGATAGAGCAGTAATATTCTTTTTTAAAGGCGTACTAATAACCTTCCTCCCAGCTATGGGTAAATAGAAAGACTGACCGGGTTCTATAGCCTTGGATGGCAATCTACTGCGGGAAAAAATCTGCTTCGTCAGTCATGTATCGAAATATATATGATCATCTAAGAGTGCAACATGCATGGCACATAAATGGCTGACTGACTTTCCAGTTGAATCCATTACATTCACTGACGTGCTAATAGCCTGGGGAAAGGTATGAATCCTCTTCTCCTCCCCCCACAGCTATGGGTAAATAGCAGGACAGACCCGGTTCTATAGCCTTGGGTAGCAACTGGTCTACTGTAGAAAAAAGGGCAACCTACTGTGGGAAAAATCTGTCTCGTCAGTCATGTGTCGAAAGATACATCACGCATTGCCTCCGTCCTGGGTATGATGTTAAACTGTATCCAACAGCAAGGCCTCTGATCAGGAGGTTTTGAGGAGCATGAAACCACCTCTTAATTGCTGGTGTTCCCAGGTCCACCCTGACCCGGGGTGGTAGTACCTGTTAGGGTCCCAGCTATGGGCAAATAGTGAACTCCTAGTTTTTCCAGATCTTACCCACGTCCTGGTTATGACGATAAACTACATCCACGTCCTGGGTATGGCGATAAACTACATCCAACAGCAAGGCCTCAGATAATGTTTTCGGAAAAATAATGTTGCCAGCTATACGTTTTTGAAACCATAATGTTGCCAGCTATACGTTTTTGTTAAAAATGATGTTGCCAGCTGTACGTTTTTGAAACAATAATGTTGCCGGCTATCCGTTTTTGAAACAATGTTGCCAGCTGTACGTTTTTGAAACAATAATGTTGCCAGCTGTACGTTTTTTTTTTTGTTGTTTTTTTTGTTTTTTTGTTTTTTTTTAACCATAATGTTGCCAGCTATACGTTTTTGCCTTTTTAAAGTCACTCAAAATCATTTTCGGCATAAAGTGACCACTAAGTTTGAGATGCCGTTAAACAAAACAATTAGTCAATCAAGAACATGAAGAAGTTATTTGCAAAAACTGAACCAAAAATTATATTGGATTTTCTAAAAAGAATTGGTTTCTTATCAAAGATGTAGACTGATGTGTAAACAACATATCCTACCTTTTACCATTTTGCAAATAAAATGTCCTTATCAAATGGAAATACCTAGGACTATTTTGCAGTGTACAAGGAAATAAGCTCTAGCTTGCTAAAATGTTCCATACAAAATAGGCATTTAAAATTCATATATTTAGCATATATATACAAACTGGATTTGGCATTAAATAACCCACAGTGGTTGATATGCCATAAAACCCAAACAAACAAACACGCATTGCCTATAACTGACTGACTGACTTTCCAGTTGAATCCATTACATCCACTTACGTGCTAATACCCTTGGGAAAGGTATCAATCCTTTTCTTCTCTCCCCAGCTATGGGTAAATAGCAGGACAGACCGGGTTCTATAGCCTTGGATGGCAACTGGTCTACCGTAGAAAAAATGGCAACCGGCAAACTACTGCGGGGAAAAATCTGCCTGGTCAGTCATGATCGCCTAAGCGTGTATCACGTATGGCACATAACTGACTAACTAATAACCTTGGGAAAAGTATGAATCTATCACTTTTCTCCTCCACCCGACCCCAGCTATGAGTATACAAGAAGGGTAGACTTAGATCTTTAGCCTTTACGACTAGTGTAGAACAACAACACTGAATTCAAGCCGGTTGAAAAACTCTACCCAATAAAACCTTCTTCTATTGAAATCACTACCGTACCACCTAACGTGGTATTTTTCCCCCCAAGATATTTTAGTGAATTAAGAAGAAATCAGTCTCTGTTTAAATTTGAATTCTATTCGCCTGTTACATTTTTCATGCTGATGTGCCGTTGCAATACCCGATATCTTCTACGAGAGACACCGTATAATTTTAAAATTTCTTTTTTAAGTGAATTTTTTTTTTTTTTTTTTTTTTTTTCAGACGTACTTTGGCTTTTGAGAGTGCATAGGAACTTAGTCTGAGCGCATTGTTTTCTAAACATGTGTCAAGAAAAAAAGTTTTTAAAAAAATACTTCTGCTAAGGTACGTGCACTTTAGCCCGTTCGAGCAAGAAAGATTTCTCCACACTTCACCCCCCCCCCGAACGCAGCCAACATATTACGATGATGCTATAAAAATGGCTCTGTTTCCATTCTCCAAAAGAGCTGTGTGTTTGACCCTTAAAATGCACCTGACCGCCCGTTCCCATAATAAGGCTGATGGTGCGGGAATGTACACGTGACAGCATTCACAAGGATTTTTTTTTTTAATGGCGACAGGAGGTCCTGGCTCTGCGAAAACGGATGAGAGATTCTGGGGCCAAATTCAAGGGCTTTGAGGACTTGTGTAAAATTGGGTGGGAAGAAGGTGGACGGGGTTAAAGGCAACAACTCCCCCCCCCCCAACCGCCAAAGAGCAGAAGTCAAGTTTCGGATTTGACGCGTATCTGTCTGCAGAAAGAGGCATCTGCTGCAGTAGACAAAGTCTGACGGATCTGCTTAGAGGGTGGAAGGAGTGGGCAGACCTCAGGGGGTTTTGGCAGCCATCTTTGTCCATTCACGGTGATGTGAAAATGAGCCGGGCGTGTTATTTCAGCTGCATCCTGCTGAATACGTCTTCCCAACCGGACAGAACGTGAGACAGGCACACGAGAGGTCTAGAAAAGATAAGGTAAAGTTCGTTAATACCACTTGGTAAAGGATCAACAATATAGGATACCACTGCAAGAAGTGACCTTAGCGCGAGATAATTCAATAGTTTAAGTCCCCCAACGAAAAAGAATTACATAAATATATATTTATATATAGATATATATATATGTATATATAGATATATATATGCATATATATATATATATATATATATATATACACACACACACACACACACACACACACACAGATATAATTATATATATATACATATATTTAAACATATCTGTGTATACATATATATATATATATATATACATATATTTAAACATATCTATGTATATACATATATATATATATATATATATACACACACACAGATATATACATATATATAGATATATACATATATATATATATATATATATATATATATATATATATATATACACACACACACACACACAGATATAATTATATATATACAGATATATACATATACATATATATATATATATATATATTCACACACAGATATAATTATATATATATATATATACACACACACACACACACACACACAGATATAATTATATATATACAGATATTTAAACATATCTATGTATATGCATGTATGTATATTCAGGCAATACATCTTCATTCAAATATGTTTTATTGAATAATATAGACATATTATGTCTATTTAATTTTATAATATTCTTTCCAGTTCTCTAATCAATTTCTTGATGTTAAGATAAAATTCATCAAGGAAGGCCCGGTAGTTTTTTTTTCTTACCCAAGTACTTTATATCTCCTCCAGGATCCTGCTCAAGTTGAAGTACAAAGACAGACTTATTGTAACTGTGATAAAATCTGAATTTCGCTGTTATAGAGATTTTTAAAAAAAAAACAAAAAACAAACGCGTGGATGTGTTCTTTTTTATTTAGGAAATTTAAATTTATCCGTTGTAGCTATTGAATAATTTGAAAAACAAGCGTCCCAATATAAGGTAGCATGCAAAATATTAAATTTTTCTTATATTCACTTCAACACGTTGCTGCTACACTCGTAATGAAAATTTTAAATTTAATTTAATATATATTTTGTGTATAAAATCCAGACGTTTTCATTATGATCATTTTTGTTATTAAATATCCCACATTGTGATAATAGATTTTTCAGTGCGCCCACGTCGCAACCGAATGTGACAAAAGGTCGATGTCTAAAGTGGATCTACTAGCAATACTGTGGAAAAAATTGCTCAAGGCCCTCGGCATTTCGCCTCTAGGGAGGACGCATCAGGCGTCAAGTAATGACCCCAATCCCCTCCCGAAGTACAGGTGGGGATGGACGCAGGGGCTTGAGCTAGTATTAATTTTAGGTGAAGCCAGGGGAGTCTTATCGAAATTAGATTTTAACTAAATTTAACATTTTAATTTAATTTTTATGGTTCAAATTTTCATTTTTTTATAGAACGTTTTTCGGATAATTTTTATAGTACGGTTTTCAGATATTTTTTATGGTACGGGTTTCGGAAAATTTTTATAGTACGGATTTCAGATCATTTTTATAGTACGGATTTCAGATCATTTTTATAGTACGGATTTCAGATCATTTTTATAGTACGGATTTCAGATCATTTTTATAGTACGGATTTCAGATCATTTTTATAGTACGGATTTCAGATCATTTTTATAGCACTGATTTCAGATAATTTTTATGGTACGGTTTTCAGATAATTTTTATAGTACGGATTTCGGATAATTTTTATGGTAGGGTTTTCAGATATTTTTTATGGTCCGGGTTTCGGAAAATTTTTATATTAATAGTACGGATTTCAGTTAATTTTTATAGTATGGATTTCAGATATTTTTGGCACGAATTTCGGATAATTTTTATGGTACGGATTTCGGATAATTTTTATAGTACGGTTTTCTGATAATTTTTATGATATTGATAATTTTTATGGTTTCTGGTAATTTTTATGATAAGGGTTTTTGTTGATATTTATGGTACGGATTTTGGAGAATTTTCCAAGATTTTTACAGGGCCTCCCACCTGGCCCCAAGAGACTCGTGGAATTATTTTATATATAATTTCTATAATGATACAGTTAAATTAAAAATCGAGTATTCAGGCACTTAATGGGAATCGCATTTCGTCTTGATAATGAAAATTTTATTTTCTCATAATGCCGGATTACATTCATTTTTTTTTTCTTTTTTAATGACAGAACCAAAGCGATTCGAGTCATACACCTCGAGTTACACTAAAAAAATCACTCTCGCCCTAATGTTCAAAGCTTTCTCTGTTGCTGCTGTAGATATATTTATACCCTATTGGCCACATCAGGCATCCGCAAGAAGGTGATTGCTTATTTCAGATCTTCATTCTTGAAGAAATATCCGTCAATTATTGCTGTGTACTTACTTTGCAAGCAGTCATATATATATACATCTGTGGGTGTATGCGTGTGTACATTGTCTGCGTGCGAACTTATATGATATAATAGATTAATGTGAACAGGCTATATATAGTTTTATATATTATATCTGTGTTTCATCTGTGTATAGATATCTATATTTAGCTATTTATGCGTGCGTATTCATGTACATACATATATATGATTAAATAAATATTTTTACATTCGTATATAAATGCGTGTGTGCGCGTGCGCGCATATTCAATTTCCGGAGCAGGTGCTCGCTCTTAGACCGCTTCAAATAAATCTGATATCGAAACTTGCCCCCATATTTTTTTTTTTTTTTTTAAGCAGCTGGAAATTAATCTTTGGTTCATAAAGACATTGTATTCTTTCTTTTCTTCACTTTTATCTAACATGACTAAAGCCGTCAACACGTATGGATGCCGGTCAGTTTGAGTATGCAGACCGACAGAAAATAAAGTGATATGTATACAGATGCATTTTGTGTGTTTATGCGCATATATGTGTGTGTATGTGTGTGTGTTTGTAGAAAAATAGAAAAGAAGCGTTAGGTTAATAATCCAAAGTTCTTTAGTATTTTTGTTTTTATTTTTTAAAAACAGTGCTCAATACAATAGTAGAGCCTATATTATAATTTCTTTAAAAAAATATGATTCCATCGCTACATAAGAGTTCTCATGTTTCAAAAACAGAAGCTAAAACATCGATTTCATTTATAGAAATCAAATTAAATTATCTAGTTCTGTTTCATCATCAAGCGAATTTTGGAATAACTAATTAGAAATTTATGGAGCTTTATAAGCATAGACAATCCTAATATTAATTTCTATGGATATGGAGAAAACTAATCATTTTAATAAGGGGTAGTAAGTGAAATTGAAGTTTTTAGTGATGGAATCATATCTTTTTTTAATAATTATAATATATATATATAATATGAATGCATTATATATATATATATATGTGTGTGTGTGAAAATATATAGGAAAGAACTGGTCAGGTAAATAATCAAAAGTTCTTTAGTATTTTTGTTATTATTTTTAAAAAGAATAGTGCTCGATACAAAAGTAGAGCATAAATATAATTCCAACACACACATATATATATATATATATATATATATATATATATAATATATATATATATGCATTATCTGTTTAATATATAATTTCTGTTTATACGTTATTTTTATAGATACAATTAATTTAAGTAAATTCTCTATTTTGTTTTTAATTAAATAGTAATGATTACATTTACCGGACTGAATGTTCGAGAAATTTTGTAGAAAATATGCGTTCTCCGACAGGAATCGAACCTGTATTCCTATACGGAAACCGTCATTTGATATGACGTGCTATACCATTTAGCAACAAAGAAGTGTCCGGTTAGCAAAGTACAAATTACTGTTTTTAAACTCACAATCTTCAACGATTTTTCTCGATCGATCATTTCTGCTCACGAAACGTATCTTAACGTAAACAATGAGAACATCTAATAAAATGGATTAAGCACAACAATTTTTTAATATATTTTCTGTTTATACATTATTTTTATGGATACAATTCATTTAAGTAAATGCTCTTTTTTAAATTAAATAGTATTAATTACATTTACCGGGCTGAATGTTTGAGAAATTTCGTCGATTCTATTTAGGAGCCCTCAAAGTTTGCAGCTCTTAATATTTACACAAAGAGGAGAGATATATTGAAAATACTTTCAACACCCTTCAATGCCCCATTTCGTATTCAATGCTAAACAAAGGAGGAGTTTATTCTATCAACTGGAGAAATTGCCAGAAAGTATATTTTGGAGAAACCTCAAGATGTTTAAACAAAAGACTATATGAATACAAAAGGGACATTTAAAAAAAAACAACACAACAAAATGTATTGGTTGTTCAACGTAAGTAAAATGACCACAATTCTGACATAGGTAATCCTACTCTGATTAAAAGAGAAAATAATACACTAGGACGAAAATGTCTGAAAAATGCCTTGATCGCTAGTTCAGCCATGGTAAATTTGCGTCTAGGCTCTTAAAATATATCACCATTCTTTTTCTGTTGTCACAATGTGCGCATAGTCAGGCACAAAAGCAAAGTCAAATTACTGTTTTTAAACCACAAATTTCCCATGATTTCTTACGAACACTCATATCTGCTGGAAGTGTATCTTGGCGTAAAAAATGAAATTATATATTATGAAAGTTCGACAATTATTTTAATATATTTCCTGTTTATTCTATGAAATATCTCGGACACTCAAGCCGGTAAATATAGTTAATATTGTTTATTATAAACAGAGCATTTATTTAAATATTCCTATCTATAAAAAAAAAAAATAACTTAACAACAAATTTCACATTTTCTGTTTATAAGAACAGTAATTTGACTTAGCTAACCAGACGTTTCCTCGAGGTGGTGTAATGGTTAGCAAGCTGGTTTCGCTGGAAAATCACTATTCCTCTGTAGCTAAATGGTATAGCACGTCAGACTATATGACGGATCCGTGTAAGATACAGATTCGATTCCAGTCGGAGGACGCATATTTCCTATGAAATTTCTCGGACGTTCAGGCTAGTAAATGTTAATACTGTTTATTAAAAACAGAGCATTTACTTAAATATTTGTATCGATGAAAATAACGTATAAACAAAAAATGTTAAAATAGTTGTCGGATTTAGTCAAATTTTAATATATATATATGGCCTGACGATTGCATCTAGCATGAAACACTATCGCCTCTAAGTGTTGACTTCCATGTTCACTTTATATTTACACACGCTCTATCTCTGATATTGAGCAATTTATCCCAATAAATATAGCACATCTTAAGACTATATTTCTTCATATATCTATATATATATATATATATATATATATATATATATATATATATATATATATAATGTATTATACATATATTTATATATTATATATATTATTTATATGTTATATTTATATATTTATTTTATATATGTATTATATATTTATAATTTATATATATTTATTTTTTTTAAATAAATCGTTGGAAGGTCAATTGACAAAAATTGCCTGAGGATACCGTAAGATTCAAACCAAGGTAGCGTTTCAACAGATTTCCTAATTTTTTAAATATTATATAAACCTTAATTAAAGGGATTCTTGGAATTAAAACCCTTTTCTGCTGCTTTCCTGTCCAGTAATGATCTCTGCTTCCACGTGATGAGGAAGCATCTTTTTGACAATTGACCTTGTATCATTACAAAGTTTTGAAGGATCTTGTCCAGTTTTTTTTTTTTGTTTCGATGTGGCAAACAAAATTGATGAGATCACTTTGAGCCAAGTTTATCTCATTGTCTTCAATTTCACAGAGAGATGAATTTGCAATCTGAGGATTCAATCCCAGCCCTGGATGAACTATTCTCTTTTGAAGAAAATGAGATATTTAAAAGTTAGACTTGTGTTCCTTTAATTGAAAAACAGTGACACAGATTTTCGCATTTATTATATATATATATATATATATATATATATATATATATATATATATATATATATATTCACATATATATTTCCTGTTTATATATATATTAAATATATATTTTATATATATAGATTATCTATATATAATCTATATAATATATATATATATATATATATATATATATATGTGTGTGTGTGTGTTTTTAGGCAGCAATCCTTTCATGCACATTTCGTTGAAAACGACAGACAAGTTGCTTTTTAGTTTTTTATACAATTTCTCATGCGATAAAAACTGTCAGAATGTTCTTCATTCAGATTTTCTATTGCTTTCTTGTTTTCAGCTAAAATAAATATATCGTCTACATAACGAACATATATTTCAGGTTTAATAACTTTAGTAAAAACCTTGTTTTCAACATAAGACACATAATAATTGGAGATTATTATATGTCCTCTAATAGTGGACGTTTCTAGGTCTATTTCTTCAAGATATGAAAAGTGTATTGAACAGAACGACATCCAGTTTGAGAACTTGATTTGAACTCATCATTATATGAACATTCTGCCATTGCCTCAAGTTTATTAATTTTCTATGTTTTTTGTATATTTTACTCTCAAATTCTTTAAATGTGTATTCTTTTTCTTGTATTAATCTTATTTTCAAGTCAAAATACATAAATTGGATAAGTTATAACGATTCAAACAGTGTATATATTATTTTGGGACATCATATATATATATATATATACATATATATATATATATATATATAGTGCTGTTCGATAAAAGTGACTCACTTGATTTTTTTACTTAAAAATTTTTTTGTCTATTGTTTTTGGGGTCAAACTAATTTTTAATGTTTCTAATGTAAAGACCCCGTCCCGACAACCTAGTAAAAAAGTTTACTCACCCTAAGGTATTCTATTGATAATTATAATTTTGGATATAAATGAGGGAAAAACTCTATGCAAAAAAAGTGACTCACTTATTTCCTGCGACTAGTAATCAATAGAAACATAACCGAACAGCTTTAACTAAAGAATAATAGAGGTATAATTTATTTATAATAGGTAATATAGTTCGAAATATTTAATAATCTATGGGTCCTTCTTTATTTTGAATAACCTTTTCAAACCTTTTTGCCATTGACTTGATTAGGTTCTGGGAAATCTCATCTCCAAGCATTGAATTCCATTCGGATATGAATCAAATCATCTTTGTTGCTCAACTGCTTTCTCGAGAGCCTGTACTTTATAATGCTCCATAAGTTTTCTATGGGGTTGAGGTCAGGAGATTGGGGCGCCCATGTCATAATACTCACCTGCTTCTCATCAAAGTATTCCTTCATCAATTTTGATTTGTGACAGGGAGCATTATCCTGCATAAAAATGAGATTGGTGGGGTTGATTTGCACCCTTTCAGCAGAAGGGAGCAGACAAGACTCTAAAATGAGGTTCGAGGAGTAAAATAATATAATAAATAAATAATATAATAAAATAAAAAGTTACGAGGAGTAAAAAATACGTAAAATTGAGTTATCATAGAAGATTTTAAAAATATTTTGGTAGAACTGATAAAATACCAAAATGATCAACAATTACAACTACAAGAACGAATGGAAGAAAAATGGCAAAATCAATTATTACAAACGCAAAAGGAAAATCAAGAAAGACAAATAGCTCCAGGAACTAATATTGAAGGTAGCGGTCAACAAGCAATTAGATATTGAAAAAGAAGCAACATTTTCGCAAGACGCAGTGTGGAATACCATAGAGATTTTCAAATATTCTCTAGATGAGGACAAAAATTTTGGAGATTACTTCAGAAGACATGAAGACATCTTTAACATAGACTGTCAAAATTGGACAGAAGCAAAAAAGCTACGTCTATTGCTTAGAAAATTAGGAACTGAAGAATATACAAAGTTCGTGGATTATATCTTGTCAAAAAAGACGAACGAATTAACAGTTGACGAAGCAGTGACATGTCTTAAAGAACTCTTCAGCCCGAAAACATCACTCTTCCACAGGAGGTGGAAATGCCTTAACCTGTTAAAGGGCGATAATAAGGATTATTCCACATTTGCCGCAATCGTAAATAAACATTGTGACGATTTTAAACTAGCGGAATTAACCCCGGACAATTTCAAATGTCTCCTCTTTGTTCAAGGGCTAGTTTCTACAAAAGATAGCGAAATGCGTAGAAGAATGCTTTCAAAATTACAAAATGAACCGGGTCTAACATTACAGCAATTATCGGAAGATTGCCAGAGATGTTAAAGTATAAGAAAGACGCAAAGGACATTGAAGAATCAGCTGTTTCGTATATATGTAAGTTAAACAAAAGTTTACGTTCTTCACCCTCTCCGGAAAGAAAACTAAAATTTTACGACAATGAAAAAAGATTCTCATCCTCCCCAGAAAGAAAAAGAAAATGTTATAATAAGAGGAAAAGTACAACATACATTATGACGAATATCGAAACAAATATAAGTCCCCTCCATCAGCATGTTATCGATGTGGAGGACTACATTGGAACAAGGATTGCCGCTTTAGATATAAAAACTGTCTTGAATGTGGAAAAAAGGGCCACAAGGCATCCCAATGTAAAAATAGAAAAGATACTAATAGAATAAGAGCTACGAGGATGAATAACGATGACAACACCAACGGAAGGAAATATGTGGAACTGGAAATTTTAAATAAAAAGGTTAAATTACAACTGGATTCGGGTTCCGACCTCCCGATAATCAACTTACAGACACGGAAAAAACTCAACAGACCTACCATGTTACACACACAAGAAATTGCCAAATCGGTTACAGGCAAACGAATAAAATTTGAAGGAGAAATAATCGTGAGTGTTAAATTTCACGACAAAACAAAAAAACTACAGAAGTTCAACGTTTGGGACCTACCTATCAACTCTTTTTGCAAAAAGTTAGAGGTTGAACCATCAGATGCTATAAAACTGAAGGAAGAATTATATAATCAATTTCCTGAGATATTTTCAAGCGGGTTGGGACGATGCAACAAATTTAAGGCCAAAATAGAATTAAAAGAAAACGTCCAACCAATTTTCAGAAAGAAGCGAAATGTACCGTTCGCTACTATAGAAAAAATAGACAAAGAATTGGAGAGACTTGAACAAACTGGGATTCTGAGTTTAGCGAGTGGGCAGCGCCGGTGGTTTATGTAAAAAAGAAGTCAGGAGAAATTCGCGTATGCGCAGATTTTTCGACGGGACTCAACAAGGCGATAAAAGACCACCATTACCCACTACTGAGCCCAGAAGAAATATTTACAAAGCTCAACGGCGGTAAGATATTTTCAAAAATAGATCTTAGTGAGACTTATCTACAAATCCCAGTCCAAGAAGAGAGTACGAAAATCCATGCATTAATACGCACAAAAGGTTGTACAAATTCAACAGACTACCATTCGGAGTAAAAGTTGCACCTGCAATTTTTCAGCAAACGATAGACAAAAATACTAACTGCCCCCAAAAAGAGATCTAAGGAGGGGGGTGTTAGGGGGTCCACCTCTTTTTCATATAAGTGGACTCGACCAGAGTGTTACTGGTACTGCTGCCGTTAAATACCCCGAGTGAGTCAGAATATACGGAGATAGAGATTGGGAGAGTGAGCAGTGATTGTGATTGCGTTGGAGGTAGAGTAAGTGTGAGGTAACCGCTTGTAGAAGTCACTTACAAGCACGTAGACTCTAAGGAAGTTCTACTTCGAGACTGTATATATATTATTATTATTATTATCATCATCACGACTAACCGCGTTCCTGGATTTACTAACAGAATTACCCATTGTATTATTGTGTAAATACATTTAATTCCCTATCTTTATTTCTTGCGTTTGTCATTCATTGGAGACCGAATTTCATCTCGGAATCCACAACACACACACATATCTATCTATCTATCTATCTATCTATCTATATATATATATATATATATATATATATATATATATATATATATATATATATATATTCAAGCGACAGTCTCGGAGATCATTTTACAATAATCCTTACGCTTTTGCTAAAAAGCTGTTCACCGAAACTAACATCGGCAAACTCGTCGTACCGAAGAAAGAACTTGAGAACCACCTGAGGATTATGTGTCCTGATGCTTGGAAAGATATTCCAATCACTCCCATAAATGACCGTCCTAGGCCCCAAGATGTCATGTTAATAACAGCGGGACTAATGTTGCGGGCAATGCTGAAATTCCTCCGCAAATCTCGTGCAATGAAATTCTACTTACTGATCGCCACCATGGTCAAGAAAGTGGTACTAGATGGACTTGAATCCGTCGACAGAACCCATCTCCCCTGCAAACTGAAGGCTCGGCGCTACCAACATGGTTTTCTGTCCCGGCTTCTGTGACCGTTTCAGGTGTATGATATTACTCTGTCTCGCGTTCAATAGACGCAACAGGCTATCAACGTGTACCTGCGCAAGTGGTTTGAGGTTTCCCCTACTTCTCTACAGTGGGACTCTATACCACTTTCGGAAACCTGCAACTTCCTATCTCCTCATTGCTGGAGAAGTTAAAAGTCGGGCAGGTACGCTTTACATGATGATGAGGGACTCGGCCGATGAGTTTGTCCACAGGTTACAGCCAGATATCAAAACTGGCAAAGCCACCTAAGAAGCAGAATCCAGCCCACGATCCAAAGAGATTATGGGGGTGACCCAAAACAATCGAAATGACCTGGGCAATACAAGGAACCCGTTTTTCTTCAAACAGGGTGTAAAGGGAAAACGAGATATGGTGATTGAAGAAATCAGGAATTTCGAGTAAGAGCAGCGAACAGCTACTGCTGTTTCTCAGTAAAGACAATATGCTTGGTCTACATGGAGTGATACTGATAAAACGGTCAGTGTATGACAGATAATACTGTATACCGACCTAGGATACATTCCGGTAAGGATGTGAAATTTCATTTTGTTTTCACTGAAAATACTTGGAAATTTCGTTTCTACCATCATCGAATGATTTCAAGCAATGTAAAATACAACAAAAAACTGCACTGCTCTCTCTAAATATATATGGAAATTAAAGAATAGTGGTGCACCATTTATCACCCGAGATATTATAGTAAGAGCCAAATTTTATAACGGCAAAGGAAATAGATGTAAGATAAAAAACAAAAACGTGTTGAAAAACACGTAAATAATGCGAGCTTGTCAAACAAGAGAAATTAATTGATTGTTACATACAGACATAAAAATAAATATCTGCTTTAATACGTTGATGCAGATTATTTTTTAATGTAAATTACTGTGTTTCTTTTTTAAAAAGGACCGATAATCTCACATTATACTTAATATAAAATTAATATATAGAACTTTTTTTCTTTCTTACATATATATATACAGATCTCGTCTATTTTAAATGCCAAATATAATAATTAGTAATAAAAAATTGTAACCCTAGTATAATATATAACTTAGCCAACATTAGTATAACCAGATATTTTCTAAAATTTAAATTGTGAAACGGTCAGTTTATACTTAGTAGCTGAAGTTTGCGATGAGTATGAAACTTGTGCAATCAGTGAGGGATAATATCTATATTTATTAATATATATTTAATAGATAAGTTGCATTAAATCTAGCACTATTTTATTAACACCAGCACTACATACGCGATATATTATCATTATATATATATTACACACATATTATTTATTTATATATATATATATATATATATATATTAGTTGTATTATTTATATATTATATATTATATGTATTATATTATATATGTTAGACACGCACGTATATATTATATAATGTATTATATATATATATATTCAGTGTCAATGACACTATAAATAGAGAGGCTCTTTGGCAAGTCTTGAGGAAGCTCGGCATCCCTGAAAACATACTAAAGGTCATCATCTCCTTTCATGAAGGAATGAAAGCTAATATGGTGTCTGATGGTATGATGTCAGAATCATTTAATGGCACCAAGCAAGGGTGTGTCATGGCCCCTGTTCTTTTTGCCCTTTTCTTCTCGATGATGCTGAAATATGCATTCGCAGACACAGAGAGCGACTTCAAGTTTCAGTTTCGAACAACTGGTGGTCTCTTCAATCATCAGCGCTTCAAAGCCAAGACCCACCTTCATACGCAAATTATTCGTGATTTGTTGTTTGCTGATGATGTTGCTCTTGTTGCGACATCCTTTGAGGAGGCCCAACATCTACTAAATTGTTTCTCTGCTCCATGTAAAGCCTTTTTGTCTTACACTTAGCATAAAGAAAACTGAAGTAGTGCCCCAACCTTGTCCTACTCCGAAGTAATTACGTGGTGAGAAACAAAAACTACCAGTCTACAAGTTTCCAGAGATACTATTGAAAGTAGAAGACAAAACCCTGAACTATGTAAAGTCTTTCACCTATCTTGGTAGCAAAGTCAATTACAGTGGAACTTTAGATGATGAAATCATGCATCGGATTGCTAAGGCTACCAGTGCTTTCGACAAACTTCGCCATCGCTTGTGAAATTAGCGGGGTATTCGACTGGATACGAAAATTCGGGTTTACAGAGCTGTTGTCCTTTTGTACGATTCAGTTATGGACTCCATACAGGTACCATAAAAGCTATCTGCGTGCAATCTGTGGAGTTAACCTTCAAGATAGTACATCTAACGTAGAACTTTTTAACAGGTGTAATATTGAAGGAATCGATGGACTGGTCATGTCTTGAGAATGATGACAGGATACCCAAGATCCTAATTTACAGCCAGTTAGATCAGGGCTATAGTAATGTAGGACGCCCATGGCTAAGATACGAAGACAAGATGAACAGCAACTTGTCAGCTGTCAATATACCACATAACACCCTTGAGCGCTTAGCCTTGGAGATCTACGTGTTTTAGTGGATTCAGCAGTTTTCAATCTGCTTGCCTGAATCGTCATCAAGAAGCGAAAGCAAGATCTAAAAGGTCAGCCAATCTAAGAGTGATCTCATCCCACAATCCCTTGCTCCATATGCGGCCTCCTTTGTAAATCACTAGCGGGTCTTAAGTGCAACTTAAGATTATCGCACAAAATTTCATAACTGAAACAATTAAGCTGTCAGATCCTCATACGTCGAAATCGACGGGAGAGTCCATTATTATTTTATATTTTGTATTACACATGTACACACACACACATATATATATATATATATATATATATATATATATATATATATTACATAGGGTGTGAATTATATATTGTCGCCATTTTTTTAATTTCGTACATGCGCATTGTTTTTGATTTTGTCGACTGTACAATATAGTCCGGTCAGTTGGACACCGTCTGTGAAAAAAAAAAAGCACCATGATAAAATTCCCTCCGACAGAAATTTGGAAACGGCATGCTGTACTGCTTGGCATTCGCGCTGAAAGCTCCAATACATTTCAGAGTGTTACACTGGGGACAATACAGAAGATTCGGAAACACTTGGGTGAGTCATTGCGTAGGTGTTTGGAGTGATCACTAGTGATAGCGACGTTATGCCTCCATTCATCTTCCCACAGGGCCTCAGATTAAACACGGAGGGGGCCTGCATCAAGTGCCTCGGGGAGGTAGTGCTGCCTTGGATCAAAATGGTGGCTGCTGGAAGACACTGTCGCAAAACACAAAACTGCCACACAAGGAGGAGAATCCAGTCACGGCTATCAGACAATTTCTGCGACCACTTCACCCCTTAAATATGGCCACCTAACTCACCAGACAGCAACCCCCTTGATTATTACGTGAGAGGCGCTGTTGAGCGAGAGAACAACAAAATTACTTTTAACATCAAAGATGAAGGCAAGGATTATGACAGTATTTACCAACTGAGACCATCCAGAAGAGATGCAGGAGATTCTGAAGTCATGTGGAGTCCGTGGTTGAAACTAATGAGGATTTTACTGAATTTAGTCTTTTGTACTTCAAGATATTTTTCTATACTTTTTGTAAATATAAATGTTAAAATATCGGTGTTATTTTTATTTTTGCGTAATTTTGACGACAGTTTATGCATCGCACACTGTATATGTTGTATTGCACACGTACATACACACACACACATATATATATATATATATATATATATATATATATATATATATATATGTAATACTATGGTAATTTTCAAATTTCAGAAGTAGCTACTTCAAATAATCGATAAAAGTTAATTTTTTTTTTTTTTTTCCGAGTACATTCAAAGGCTGCTACATTCCTTTTCATGGATTGGGTTTTGTCTATATTTATGTAACAGTTTTTGGTTAATTATGGTGTTCACCTGTTAGCTGGAACTATGAAAATATGTCGCAACATTGTTGCGTTAGTCATATAATTTAAATAAGTTGTCTTTAGGCAGCAAGAATTCTTTCAACTATGTTTGTTTTAAGAATATCAAGTTCTGTCTATTCGATTTTTAACTTTTCATATTTTCAAAAAAACATAGAATAAAAATGAACTTTAGTAAACTTAGCGATTAATTAAAATAAAGAATTCGAAAATTTTAAAAAGTTAATAAAAAATTGAATAGACAGAACTTGTCAATATTATTCAACAAATGTGTGTGTTTGTGTATACGTGTTAAAGAGAGAAAAATGGGGAAAAAGTAATTATGTTGATCTCGCAAAACGTTGAGAATGGGTTTCGTATTAAATTCGAAAATAAAATAACTATTTATGTGTCTACATATTTGTGTAACTTAATATGTATACATATATAATACATTTCTATACATATATATTATATATGTATACATATATATTTTATGTGTATACATATATATTATATAGCTAAGTTAAATATACTGATGTAAAAATAAATAAGCAAAATAAAACTAAAAATAGAATAAAAATTTAGGAAAAGAACATTTTAACTGGTTCTAAATTTAAATGTTTTTCGTTTTTAACGAAACTAATTTGAAATTTATTGTTATTGTTTGTTTCGAGAAGTATAAATATGAGATCTAATAATAATGTCAATCGAATATCTGATCCTGACGAGGGAATAGACGCGAAACTCTGGAGTCGGTCAATAAGATAAATTCATTGAACAATTGAATATTAGTGATATAGTTAAAATTATACTTAACATAGGAAGAGACAGTTGAAATATCTTTCATAATGAGGAAAGAGGGCTTGGAAAATCTGACACAGGATAAATTGTAGGCAAGAGGGACAGGAAAACCACGCATAACATACTGAGTGAGCTTGTCGAAATGGATAGAGGAACAGGTTTTAGGAGAAATATCAAACAGAAATAACATCATGGTCTGAGAGAGATGGCAAAATGACAAAATTTATTAAGAGCCACAAAAACAAGAAATTGTGGAGTGCCATGATAGCCTACGTCCTCAGTAAAATAAGTTATCTATTGATCGGTTTTTGGAAAAAGTGCTGGTGGCCTAAAAATACGTTAAATTCTAGTGAATCTTAAGTATTTTATAGGTGTATTTGAATTGTAGCATTATTATTAACAGATATATAGATAAACAGATAGATACAGAGATAGAACAGACTGACTTTGATTGATATAAAACTCTTTATTTTTCATGTAGGATTTATTAAAGAAATACGTTTAACCTTTCATTCACACTAATGATTGCATATATAGGGACACAGCAAATGCTAAAAGCACATACAGAAATTAATTTTGAATTATTTTCGAAGGAAATAAAATAGAACATTTCTACGTCGTCTTATATACTTACCACATGTATGTATGTATGTGGCATTTTCAGCCATGGAGGTCGCATTCTTCAACCTAAAAAAATCTCCATAAATCACTCTGCGTTTCTCATTCCGATGGTTGGTTGCTGGCATCAGAGTACCACCTAAACACCCCTGTTTGACACACTATTCCCATTATAACGTCAATATATATATATATATATATATATGATTAAAAGTGATTAAGCTATGGTTGCAAATTAAAGTAATACTAAAATATAAAAATAATTCCTCTTTGACACACAATTTTCCCCGATGGCCCCACAATGAAATGGATATGATTACAATTCAAAATAATGTCCAAACATTTAAAAGGAAATTAACCACAGGCGTTATAACAGCAGTCTTAGTATTTTATTTTTCTAAATGTGCCTTGTCAAATGAACAAAACGGTTTATTTTATAGGCTGGTGCGGGGAAAAACGAAGTATATACACAAGTTTCATGTTGGAATTTTTGTAGATGAATTAACATTTCGACTGCTGTGCCGGCTGACTTTCTTCAGTTGTCAATCGTATTAATCGGTAACCTTCCCTGAATTTTGTATCCAACCATTTATTCAATCCCCACACTGGTTTAGTTCCGTTTTCCGTGCCTAGGGGAGAGAAATCATTTAATACTCACAAGTAAAATTGTCCTTTGTGGCAGTAGTCCCTTTCTTTCACTAAACAAGAATGTAATATTTCTGCATTACCAGATTCAGAAATTGAATTTGCAACTCTCAAGAAAATAAATGTTTTAAATAACGGGTTAATCTATATATGATTTGCGATTTCAATCACTGGGCCTGACAGTACTGAAAAGTCAAATAATCTGGTTCAGTATAAGAAATAAGAAAAGAGAAAATGACACAAAGGTGACTGATTTTTTTAGATCATTTCACACAAAGCAAAGGGATAAAGCCTCTAAGACACAAGTGGTTACTGAGAGGGAAGGAAATTGAGAAAACATTGCTGAAGAGAGAGGACAATAAAAAGAGCATCATCCCGGGAGACAGAAGATGACGAAACGGAGAGGACAATAAAAAGCGCGCATGATTCAGGGAGACAGAAGATGACGAAACGGAGAGGACAATAAAAAGCGCGCATGATTCAGGGAGACAGAAGATGACGAAACGGAGAGGACAATAAAAAGAGCATGATTCAAGGAGACAGAAGATGACGAAACGGAGAGGACAATAAAAAGAGCATGATTCAGGGAGACAGAAAACGAATGACGTTGCATTTAAATTTTTCAAAATCGTAGTTGACATGAAAGCGAAAAACTGAAATCTTGATCTCACGGTTATGCGTAGCTATTTCAACAGTAAAATGATGCAGTAAAGGACGCAGTAAAGGATGCAGTAAAGGATGATATCTACCTGCTACATTTAGGTCGTTGTACTCTCTGGTCTTCTGGTGCATATCATCGTATGTGGCCATATGTTTTTTTGGACACTTCCAACAGCGTAATTTTAGGGTCTTAACCCTAATAATGCCTTTAATGATATCAGGGAATTATCCAAAGATATACACAATCAAGTAGATTAATGCTTTGTTTAAACTATATCAAGTTCACTAGTTGTTAATTTCAGTCCCTGGATCTAGTAGTGCTGAAAATTTATATTGACACTTGAACAACTAAGGTATTAATTCGAATTATAAAGTATGTAATACACAAAGTTTTATTCATATCTATGTGTAAATACCATAAATGCTCGATTTAGTGTCCGTTGCACTTATTTAAATAAAAAATTAAAAGTTATTTTGATTAAAGTAACTTATCTTTAAATTCCCAGATCTAAACAAGCCCTCCTTTCGTTTCTCAAATATATTCGTTTAGTCACCCTAGGGCAAATTATTTCTGAGGGACGCATATTCTGAATTTCTCGGGAAACATTAGACTTGTTCGAGGCGGGCTGCTAAGCCGAGCATTTACAGTATTCGAACATACGAATGATGCCCAGTTGAGAGCAGAACAGCATTCGAACAATACGAATGATGTCCGGTTGTGATATTGGCGCTATAAATGAATATATATATATATATATATATATATATATATATATATATATATATATATATATATATATATATTATTATTATTATCTTAGTTTATTGTTTACGCTCTATCCTTTGAGAACTTTTGCTATTAAGCAATGCGTTAAAACTTGTATATATATATATATATATATATAGGCAGTACATCTTCATTCAAGCCTGTTTCATTGAATAAAATAGACATATGTCTGTTTATTTTTATAATAATCATTTCTAGTTTCTCAATTAACTTCTTGAAGTTGAAATTCAAGGAAGGCACCGTAGTTCTTGTTAACCCAAGTATTTTCGACCTCCTCCGAGATCAACCTCAGAAGTAAATTACGAAGGCAAACTTAATGGAACTGTAATCGTTGTAATAGTGACTTTTGCAAACGTGCTC
The DNA here is from genome assembly GCA_963932145.1 of Acanthosepion lycidas. Lineage (NCBI taxonomy): Eukaryota > Metazoa > Mollusca > Cephalopoda > Sepiida > Sepiidae > Acanthosepion > Acanthosepion lycidas. The sequence goes on from OZ010589.1 coordinate 60,028,830, forward strand.
TGCTATACTTATTTTACGTTGTAGTTACGAAGTTTTATAAACAAGCGTTCCCAATTCAAGAGCGATAACCACTGATGGTAACCTGCAAAATGCTGTTTAATGTTAGTAACTCAAATGCATTTTAAAACATTGCTACTATACTCGTAATAAATTTTGTTCAGTGTTCGTTGGTTGTTTGCTTTTGACATAGAGAGCCCCGAGAATTTGATGTTTCTGTTTATTATTTATCTTAAATGAAACTTAAAAGTTCAGTTCCATTTTCAAGTGATGCTGAATGACCCACCGTTATTCGGCATCGCTTGAAAATGAAAATGAACTTTAAGTTTAATTTAAGATTTAAATTTTGATTTCGAAGCCTGGTAATTTCTCTATCGCGATAAATACACATTTTTTAGAAATAATTATAATATTATGTTCTACTGTGTATCGAGCGCCGTTTTTAAAAAATAAATGCAAAAGAACTCTGGATTATAAATCTGACTGTTCCTTCTTTTTATATACATTTACACGCACACACACACACACACATATATATATATATATATATATATATATATATATATTAAAAAGAAGAGAAGAGAGGTGCCGTAAACATTTTTGGTTGTAATGTGGATTTATTTAGAAAAAATACGTTTTGTTTTACATAATTTTACTACACGTGTTTCTGGTCTCGTGACCGTCTTCAGGTAAAAGCGGAGATTTCCACATATTATTAAAAATGATTAATTTTTTCTTTTGTTTTTCAATGTTAAATGTTTTCTAAATAAATCCACATTACAACCAAAAATGTTTACGGCACCTCTCTTCTCTTCTTTTTAATATACATACTTTTCTCTCGTTGGAACCACTACAACCTCTTTCTTTTATTTATTTATTTATTTATTTATATATATAATATATATATATATATATATATATATATATATATATATATATATATATATATGACCATGTAATTGTTATGGTAATTTACCCACGCACGCATGGAATCTCCCAGTTATAAATATGAGTAGGTATTGCCTTTTAAAGAGGGAAGTTTCCAGCAGTCAGCTCTGACAGTCGGACCGAACATTCTTGCTGTAACACTCTCGTTTGTATATGTTTGTATTACTGTTTCTGTTAATATATTTAATTCAATTTCTCTCTTTGTGTCTTTATTTCTGACCCTAACAAAGCCACAACAGTAATCGATATAGATGTTTATTTATTATATACTTATTTAGGGAATTTTCTCTTTCTACTTTTTTTACTAACACTACTATTGTTTTTATAGTCATTACTATCCTGATAGTCGTTCTTATCACCCCATAGTCACGGATAATATCACCCTTGCTTACATGTTCCCATTTTTATCATTACTTCTTTTATGGTAGTTATTATTATTATTGTTATTATTATTGTTGTTATTATTATTGTTGTTATTATTATTGTTGTTATTATTATTGTTGTTATTATTATTATTGTTATTATTATTATTATTGTTATTGTTATTATTATTGTTATTGTTATTATTATTATTATTGTTATTATTATTATTATTGTTATTATTATTATTATTGTTATTATTATTATTGTTATTATTATTATTGTTATTGTTATTATTATTATTGTTATTATTATTATTGTTATTATTGTTATTATTGTTATTATTATTATTATTATTATTGTTATTATTGTTATTATTATTATTGTTATTATTATTATTATTATTATTTAATTCTCTTCCACTGATATTCTTGCATAGCCACTCCTATTAACACTAACACAAAGTAAAAATAAAGAGTTCTCAAATGAACATCTTATCACGTATCGTTGATGTCTTCTGATCGGAGGGAGAGACAAACCCATATAAGGAAAAAGAATGAAGAGAGAACAAAAATCTTTATCAGGTGCCATGACCAAAGGGTTGGTGATTCTTACACTGAGTTCATTAACATCTACTGGATTTGAAATTTAGCCCCAGCGAAAAACAAAAAGAAACTATTCAATAACAAGCACTGACGAAGGCTACAGTTGTAGCCGAAACTTTTGGAATTCCCCAAAACTTTATCATACTCCCACATGTCAACTAAATAAAAACCATAAAAATGATACCAAGACTATCTTGGTCATCACTTCATATGTATGCGTCCATGCGTATGTATCTATATGCGTGTATGGATGTATATGTGCATATGTATGTGTATGTATGCAAATGTGTGTGCGTGCACAATGGGAACCTTACAATCGTCCCACTTCTAAACAGTTCTCGTAAACCGCTTTGTTCAAATAATTTCTTCTTACGCAATTTGAATGAGTATTTTCTTTCTCTCCCTCTTTCCCTCTCTTTCTCCCCTCTTTCTCTCCAACTCACACACACTTTCAGCCACATCCTTTTCTTCTTCTTCTCTTTTACTCTCTCTCTCTCTCTCTTCCTCCTCTTTCTCCATCTCACACATACATACTTTTAACTACATCAGTTTTCTCTTTTTCACTTTCACTCACTCTCCCTATCTCTCTCTCTCCCCAACTCACAAACACACTTTCAGCCACGATCTTTTCCTCTCCTCTCCCCTCTCTCTCCAACTCACACACACACACACACACACTTTTAGCCACATTCTTATCCTCTCTTTCACTCTGTCTCTCTTTTCTTTTTCTCCATCACACACACACACACCTTCAGCCACATCCTTTTCTTCTTCTCTTCTTTCGCTTTCTCTCTCTATATATATATGTATCTGTCTGTCTCCCCTTCTCTCCAACTCACACACACTTTTAGCCACATTCTTTTCCTCGCTTTCTCTCCTCTCTCTCTCTCTCTCTCTCTCTCTCTCTCTCTCTCGCCAACTCACACACACACTTTCAGTCACATTCTTTCCTCTCTCTCTCTCTGAATCTCTCACTTGTACTCGTACAAGAACTGCCATTGTATTTTCTCCTGTTCCCACCCAAAGAACAACCTCCCCGTGTCACCAGAAAGGATGACCACTCTCACTTTGACCAGGATATGTTACTACAGACTGGTTGGTTTCCAGGTGCTAAGGTAGCGTCCGCTAAAAGGGACGTGTGTTTTGAAAGCGCAGAAAGACAGTTGCTTCTATTGTGCTTCTCCTGCAAAATGTCCTTTCGCCATGTCTAAACATGCATTAAATCCCCTGCCGGCCTGCGTTTGATTTAACTACATTCGTTAAGTTTCTCTTTCACTCTTCCTCTTTCTAGCTCACCGTTGTTATTTTTTTTTTTTTTTTTATTTATTTTTTTTTTTCATTTCTTTCTTTCTTTCTTTTCTTGCCTATGCCTTTCACGCTTCCTCTTTCTGGGACGCCACCTTTTTCTTTTTTTTCTTTGTCTTTCATTCTCCATCGTTCTGAGTCGCTGCCATTTTACTTTCTTTTTGATTTCAAATTAAAGTCATGATCTGCGAAACGAGCTTATTATCGATTAAGCTTTAGTGATAATCCCTTTTTCTGGATGCTGACATGGATTTATGACAGCTAAGTATCTTCATAGGGATCTAATTCAGATTCTGTGTGTTAATCGGTGGAATTATTTTACTCTTCCCTCGTTTGTGTTTATATTCCTTCTTTCCTCTTCTTTCATGCCTCCTTCTCTTTCTTTCTGTCTCTTCGTTCTTCTGTCTGTCTTTCTTTCTTTCTCTTCCTTCCTCTGTCTATCTTTCTCTTCCATTTTGACTTTCTTTCTTCTTCCATTTTGACTTTCTTTCTTCTTCCATTTTGACATTCTTTCTTCTTCCATTTTGACATTCTTTCTTCTTCCATTTTGACATTCTTTCTTCTTCCTCCTTTATGCCTTTCTTCTTCCTCCCTTATGCCTTTCTTCTTCCTCCCTTATGCCTTTCTTCTTCCTCCCTTATGCCTTTCTTCTTCCTCCCTTATGCCTTTCTTCTTCCTCCCTTATGCCTTTCTTCTTCCTCCCTTATGCCTTTCTTCTTCCTCCCTTATGCCTTTCTTCTTCTTCTTCTTCCTTTATGCCTTTCTTCTTCTTCTTCTTCCTTTATGCCTTTCTTCTTCTTCTTCTTCCTTTATGCCTTTCTTCTTCTTCTTCTTCCTTTATGCCTTTCTTCTTCTTCTTCTTCCTTTATGCCTTTCTTCTTCTTCTTCTTCCTTTATGCCTTTCTTCTTCTTCTTCTTCCTTTATGCCTTTCTTCTTCTTCTTCTTCCTTTATGCCTTTCTTCTTCTTCTTCTTCCTTTATGCCTTTCTTCTTCTTCTTCTTCCTTTATGCCTTTCTTCTTCTTCTTCTTCCTTTATGCCTTTCTCTTCCTTCTATAGTTTTGAAATCACAACAGTCTTTTCAAACTGTTTGCCACCTAAAGCTAAAGAGATGAATCTACATTGCTATATAATCCCGAGACGGGAAGACATGGATTCATGTATTTCCAAAGGGCATTTGTACGAAAGTGAATTTGAACACAGGTTGTCGATTACTCTTTCTACACCGATAACTGTTACGCCACCCACACACCCGCTTGAACATAGACTAGGCTTCACTTGTAGAGCAATTGATCATGATTAAGTATGATTGACAGGAACACCTAACAAACGGAATTCGCAAAGTTTCCAATAAACAATAAGAAAAAAAGAAAAGAACAGGGCAAAAATAGGAATAAGCAGACAATCTATATAATATATATAGATTGTCTGCTTATGTGTGACGTCATTTGTTTACATTTGATACGCCATGAGAAGATATGAATGTACGTGAGAGATTCATGGAAGATTGAAGTTTAAATACAGTAAATTCGATCTTACTAGCCAAATCGATAAAGGCACGTCAAGCTAAATGACGGTTCCGTATAGGATACAGGTTCGAATCCTGTCGGAGGTCGAATATTTTCTGTGAAAATTTCTCGGACATTCAGATAAATGTTGTTTAATACTGTTTATTATAAACAGAGCATTTACTTAAATATTTGTATCTATAAAAAGAATGTTAAACATAAAAATGTCTTTATATATATATATATATATATATATATATATATATATATATATATATAATGCGTGTGTGTATATATATTACAATGAATCATTCATACAAAAAGTAGATTAGTAATGTTAATGATATAAAATGGCGAAATCCCTTCTCAAACAAAATTTTAAAGTTGCATTAACCTACAAATCGCTCGATGAATGTTATGATCCTTATTTTTAAAAATTATAAGCTGTATAAGGTTTTTCTTTAATACGCAAGTACTTTCAACTGTACATTCAGTTATCTTCAGGCATGGAAATTATTTTGCTTTTGGCAAAAAAAAAAAATATCTATATATATATATATATATATATATATATATATATATATATATATATTCATACATGTTTCATTAAATAATATAGACAAGTGTTGTCTATTTATTTTATGTAAATTCTTTTCATAACGTCTGATAAGCTTAATAACATTATCATTAAACAAAGCAAGAAAATCACAATATAGATACATATTTTTAAATCCAATTTAAGCTTTCGGCTTACATAAGCCATTATCAAAGATGACAAATTACAGTACAATATGTTATGCAATACACAGACAAGAATGTGATGATAGTTTGTTTCTGTTTACATGGATGATTTCCAAGCAACGATAAACACGTGCATATAAGACGCTGGAAGCGAAAATCGCACCGCTGCTCATGACGTCACACATGACCACGCGAGAGTGAATTCGAGAAATATTAACTATGGGAAGCCGTTGGTATAAACCAATGGCTTCTGTTAGCAATTATAGACATTTAACAATATATATATATATGTCTGTCGTGTTCGGCGGAAGAGTGGCGTATGCAACAAAAATAGAAAATTGCTTTTTTCACTGCAAATTATTCATTATATTATATCCAAGTATTTTAAAAAAATAGGACCAATTACACAATATTTCAAGCTTAGTTTACGTTCTTAACCCTGCAATGAGATGAGCGAACATAAACATTTGTCTGCAGAATATCATTACATTGAACTGTTATATAATTAAAGTGAAATCATTAAGGTTTTTTGTCAAAAGCGTTTTATTTTTAGTTGTATATTAATTTAAAATATTCCTTCTTTACAGGCTTCATTTTTGAAATGGAATAAAATCATTCTAAATTTCAGAATTTTGCTAATGCCCATCAAAATGACTGGAAGAAAGCAATCTAAAAACAACAATGGAAAAGAGAGGCAACAAATATAAACAAAATAGCTCCAGTTTGTTCAACTTAGGAAACTTAGTATTGCAGCCAAAGTTTTCTAAAATGCCAAAAACAGGGGAGAAAATGAAAAATATCTAACAACACATCAAATATAGCATCAAAATTTATATTATTTTTATTTATTCGTTATGTAACTAAATCCATATTTGTCAATAATGTTTCCGTAAAACTTGATATTTCCTGTAATAAATTCTTAATAAATATTAATATTGTTATTATTTTTACTAAAGTGTAAGGTAGTCCTACATTTACAATTCTTTGCGGCTAACCATGAAAAGAAAAGTTGATGAAAACTACCTAAAACCTTTAAACATGTATCAGCACAAAATTATGAAATGTTGAATACGCCCTTCCTCTGCTAAATGCATCATATATGGAAGACTAAGGTAAAAATGAGATAAAAAGTTCACAAAGTAAGAATGGTGTTAACACACAAAATGAAAAGTCTTCTAAGACTGCGTAAAACAAATTCTCTTGTTCTTATATAGAGAATTAATAGTAAAGGGAAAATAGATGAATATTGGGGCTTTAATAAAAAAAATAGTTAAATAGTAAGTTAGACTAAACTCTCTCTCTCTCTCTCTATCTCTCTCTATCTCTCTCTATCTCTCTCTCTCTCTCTCATATATATATATCAGCCAGTTTAATTAAGAAAAGTCTTAATTCAAAACCGTGGTGAAGGTAACGGAAAACCACTCCATCTTTCCCAAAAATACATGGCAACTCATCGAAAATAATAGTCTGGCGAGAGGCATGATCTCTTAAGTTCTGCAAAAAAAGATACACGTAGAGAAAGATAGCAATATTAACTTTTTGTTGTTAAACGTAAAAACGCAAAAGAAATGAAAGCAGAAGATGAAATTAGAAACTGGGTGAAATTAAGCAACATTTTATTGACTGCGTCCCATGCAAAAACTGAATAAAAATGATTTCTCGACAATTTTATTTTTCCGCACAAGAAAATTATAATTACCGCCATGTTTGTTTCCCTTGTGGACTTAATTTTCTGACTGAAGTTTATTGTTCATCGCCAGTTTTCAAATTTGATACATCACGCTCTTAACTTAGCTTCATACGTTGATGTAGTGAAATGTTTTACAGTATTGTACAAACATTTACCACACACAATTTGTATTAAAAAATACATTCCAAAACCTTACAATGTTTTATGGGAAATGTAAAGTCTTAATATAAAATAATTGAAATTACTGACAGGCTGCCACATCCTAAATTTATATATCTTTCCTGATCTTTTAATTATGAACTGCTATTATAACTAAAGGGATTATAATAACTCTTTAAGTGATACATTAGAAAACGAACTGTCTACTCCGACATCCAGTGTAATATATATATATATATATATATATATATATATATATCGGGTAGATGGAACTCCTCAGTCCGAGAGAGTAGTCTATCTAAGAGAAGGAAAACTCTGATTTTAAATCTTTGCTGCCTCGCAGCCATGACTAATCCTGGCAAAGGTTTCGGGAGTAAACCCTGAGGACAAATCAGGAGTCGCAGTCCCTAAGACAGTTCAACTTTATTCTGGCAGTTCCAGTGACGACGACGGTGCCAAGCTGTATTGGACTCTACCTTTCCCATAGACAGCATCCGTGGCGTACAGAGGAGAGACGTGATGCATGGGCAACCGCCAGTCTCTCATAAAACCCTGCCCAGGCCTGCACCCTGGTGGGAACACACCACCGTCATCACACCGCGACAGCACAACTCGAGAAGCAACAGGAGGATCCTGATGGTCCTTCTGTACGGGAAGCTAGCCCCCGACACGAGTGTGATCTCATCTTCGCCTCACGGACGTCTATAAAAGGGACATGAGCGCATTAGACATGGACATCGAGAGGTGGGAAGACATCGCCAACGATCATTCACACTGGAGACGAGATTTACACTGAAGGCTGGAGCGGGGAGAAGCGTGCTTGAAGGAAAGAAAACGTCACGACATCGGGGGAGAATGTCTTGACATGAATTCATTACAATCGAACTGTCACTCCCGTGTAGGCCTGTACAGCCATAACAGATCCTGCGTCGCCATCAGCAGCTGAGGCACAACTCTTTGGGCGTAGATCTCTCGAGACCGACGGACGTTACACACAAATCTTAACCTTCTTTTACATAAATACTCGTTTTTTTTTTAAATGTCAGTATTATTAATTTTACTGGTTTTCTTTCATCTTATTTTTGTTGCATGTTTAAGCTTAATTGAAGTAATAGACGTCATGGCATTAATTTGTCTGAACTCCTCAAATAAAGGAATTTCATTATTTTTAGGTTGCTTTTTAGCACAATGCTCAAGCCGTTTTAACGACGGTCTAGAAAATATCACCGGCTGAAAAATAAATTAACCTCCGATGAGATCTGAACTCGTATCCCGTTTTCTCGGAAGCTCGTCTGACATCGATACCGTCCTACCGTCAATTTGTTCATATTTATATATTTTAGTTTAATTTCTACTTGAGCCAGTTTATTTTTGTACGGTCTTTTATCCTGTCTAGTCTATTTATAACTCAATCCAGACATATCTTGCTTGATCCGGTCGTAGCAATGAATGGAGGATAATAATTCCTTTCGTCCAATATTCCTTTCTTCAGGCTTTTTACAACTCTCCTTCCTTTTCCTTTATTCAAATAGATTTTTATTTAATTTTCTCTCCTTCATGTATTTACCACTCTGTCTAATTTTCTGTCTTTATTCCTGTCTCCTTTCTTACCATCGGTCTTTCCTTTTCTATTTCCTTGCTTCTCTTATTCTCTCTTTCCTAGCTGTCGTTTCTCTTTCATTCTCTCTTTTCCCCGCTATATTTCTTTCTGTAATTTCCTCTTGGACCTCCCTTATTGTCTTCTGTCTTTCCCTCTCTTGTCTCTTCCTTCTGTGTTCCCTCGACGACTTCTGTCTTTTTTTTGTTATTTCCTGACTTTTTTCTGTCTTTTGTCCTTCCCGACTTGTCTTTCCTTCTTTCTTTTGTCTTTCCTTCTTTCTTTTGTATTTTCCTTCCGTCTTTCCCTGCTGTCTTCTGTTTTTTACCTCCCGTCTTTCCTTCCAACTTTCCCTCTCGTCTTTACTTCCATCTTTCACTCCTGTATTTCCTTCCATCTTTCCCTCCTGTATGTCATTCTATTCCCCCCCGTCTTTCCTTCGATCTTTCCCTCCTGTAAGTTATTCTATCTTTCCCACCCGTCTTTCCTTCCATCTATCCTTCCTTTATGTCATTCTATCTTTCCCTCCCGTCTTTCTTTCCATCTTTCCCTCCTGTATGTCATTCCATCTTTCCCTCCCGTCTTTCTTTCCATCTTTCCCTCCCGTCTTTCCTTCCATCTTTCCCTCCCGTCTTTCCTTCCATCTTTCCCTCCCGTCTTTCCTTCCATCTTTCCCTCCTGTATGTCATTCCATCTTTCCCTCCTGTATGTCATTCCATCTTTCCCTCCTGTATGTCATTCCATCTTTCCCTCCTGTATGTCATTCCATCTTTCCCTCCCGTCTTTCTTTCCATCTTTCCCTCCTGTATGTCATTCCATCTTTCCCTCCCGTATGTCATTCCATCTTTCCCTCCCGTATGTCATTCCATCTTTCCCTCCCGTATGTCATTCCATCTTTCCCTCCCGTATGTCATTCCATCTTTCCCTCCCGTATGTCATTCCATCTTTCCCTCCTGTATGTCATTCTATTCCCCCCCCGTCTTTCCTTCGATCTTTCCCACCTGTAAGTCATTCCATCTTTCTCTCCCGTCTTTCTTTCGATCTTTCCCACCTGTAAGTCATTCCATCTTTCCCTCCCGTCTTTCTTTCCATCTTTCCCTCCCGTATGTCATTCCATCTTTCCCTCCTGTATGTCATTCCATCTTTCCCTCCTGTATGTCATTCCGTCTTTCCCTCCCGTCTTTCTTTCCATCTTTCCCTCCTGTATGTCATTCCATCTTTCCCTCCCGTCTTTCCTTCCATCTTTCCCTCCTGTATGTCATTCTATTCCCCCCCCGTCTTTCCTTCCATCTTTCCCTCCTGTAAGTCATTCTATCTTTCCCACCCGTCTTTCCTTCCATCTATCCTTCCTTTATGTCATTCCATCTATCCTTCCTTTATGTCATTCCATCTATCCTTCCTTTATGTCATTCCATCTTTCCCTCCTGTATGTCATTCCATCTTTCCCTCCCGTCTTTCTTTCCATCTTTCCCTCCTGTATGTCATTCCATCTTTCCCTCCCGTCTTTCCTTCCATCTTTCCCTCCTGTATGTCATTCCATCTTTCCCTCCCGTATTTCTTTCCATCTTTCCCTCCCGTATTTCTTTCCATCTTTCCCTCCCGTCTTTCTTTCCATCTTTCCCTCCTGTATGTCATTCCATCTTTCCCTCCCGTCTTTCTTTCCATCTTTCCCTCCTGTATGTCATTCCATCTTTCCCTCCCGTCTTTCTTTCCATCTTTCCCTCCTGTATGTCATTCCATCTTTCCCTCCCGTCTTTCCTTCCATCTTTCCCTCCTGTATGTCATTCTATCTTTCCCACACGTCTTTCCTTCCATCTATCCTTCCTTTGTCATTCCATCTTTCCCTCCTGTATGTCATTCCATCTTTCCCTCCCGTCTTTCCTTCCATCTTTCCCTCCTGTATGTCATTCTATTCCCCCCCGTCTTTCCTTCGATCTTTCCCTCCTGTAAGTCATTCTATCTTTCCCACCCGTCTTTCCTTCCATCTATCCTTCCTTTATGTCATTCTATCTTTCCCTCCCGTCTTTCTTTCCATCTTTCCCTCCCGTCTTTCTTTCCATCTTTCCCTCCCGTCTTTCTTTCCATCTTTCCCTCCTGTATGTCATTCCATCTTTCCCTCCTGTATGTCATTCCATCTTTCCCTCCCGTCTTTCTTTCCATCTTTCCCTCCCGTCTTTCATTCCATCTTTCCCTCCCGTCTTTCATTCCATCTTTCCCTCCCGTCTTTCATTCCATCTTTCCCTCCCGTCTTTCCTTCCATCTTTCCCTCCTGTATGTCATTCCATCTTTCCCTCCTGTATGTCATTCCATCTTTCCCTCCTGTATGTCATTCCATCTTTCCCTCCTGTATGTCATTCCATCTTTCCCTCCCGTCTTTCATTCCATCTTTCCCTCCCGTTATTCCCCCTCGTTTTTCCTTCCATATTTCCCTCCTTTATGTCATTCTATCTTTCCGAACGGTCTATCCTTTCATCTTTCCCTCCTTGTGTCATTCTATCTCTCCCTCCCGTCTTTCCTTCCATCATCCCCTCCTATCTTTCCCATCCATCTGTCCCTCCTTTATGTCATTCTATCTTTCCCACCCGTCTTTCCTTCCATGTTTCCCTTCCGTCTTTCCTTCCATCTTTCCTTCCTTTATGTCATTCTATCTTTCCCTCCCGTCTTTCCTTCCATCTTTCCCTCCTTCATATCATTCTCTTTCTCTCCCGTCTTTCCTTCCATATTTCCCTCCCCTATGTCATTCTATCTTTCCCTCTCGTCTTTCCTTCCCGTCTTTCCTTCCATCTTTCTTTCTATCGTTCCCTCCCGTCTTTCCTTCCATCTTTTCCTCCTGTATGTCATTCTATCTTTCTCACCCGTCTTTCTTTCCATCTTTCCTTCTGTCTAATGTCTTTCTTTCTTGCTGTCTCATTCTTACACCTTTCCTCCTGTATTCTCCTCCTGGTTTTCAGGTGGCGTCATGGATAACTGTTCAGAATGAGAAGCCAGAGAGCCGAGTTCGAATCCTAGTTACATTCACTGGATCTGGACAAATCGCTGTTATTCTAAAAAAAAATTATTTTACCTTCACTTGAAAAAATAACTATTCTTACAATCCAAAATATATTTCAATTTGAAATAACCCACAAAATGTTGATAAACCGTAAAAAATCATATCAGCAGATTTGTTATTTTCTTTATTTCGTCGTGTCTTTTCTACTCTCTTTCCTTTCGTATCCTTTCTTTCTTTGTGTCTTTTCCTGCTGTCTTTCCTTTTGTCTTTCTTCCTGGTCCTCTCTCTCTCTCTCTCGCTCTCTCTCTCTCTCTATCTATCTATCTATCTCTCTATCTCTCAATTTAAGCGTAGAGGAAGAAATGAAAAGACCGAAGAAAAATGCAGAGGAAAAACAAATATTTGAAAAGGTGTATCAAATAACAGAAGAAATCTTTCATGGCTTCTTATTCGATGGATCCATCTGCGATTCTTATGTATAAATTATCGGAAAAAGCTGCAATTGTTCCATTATTTTCAAATCATTAACATTTAAGCCATTCCTTCCAGACTGAGACTCCACATCCAGAAATATTAACGTCTTCATTCCTGTGGGGTTTCCCCAAGATAACTGTACGCGTAACGCACACATTGCTTGTGATTCTGTAGCGCTTGCTCACAAGGTTTGAAAAAGAAAAGACAAGTAAAGATGAAGAAAAAATATCGTAAAAGAAAGATGGCTAATAAAACAGAGGTAAGAGGTGAAAAGAAAGGTACTCTATATTAATATATAAAATAATTAAACTTAAAGAAAAAAAAAACAAGAAAATATCTATGGCAAAAATGAATCAAAACGGAAAGAAACAATCTCATTAAATTAATTTCCTGAATGTATGTAAATTGCAAAAGTTTGTCTGATTTTCATCGTTAATATATGATATAATTAAATATGGATACACCTGAGTTCCCCCTCCCTGGAATATAATTGGCTGGTGTCCGACATAAATACAGACGGACGTGTAGGTACGGCAGAGTTTAAGTCTGTGACGACGCCCATTGGACTACGCCATTGGCTATCCTATTGATCTACACTTCTTACCTACGACTACGACGAGTACCAGTCGATTACTGTTACCGGGTACTACTTGGTTACAATAGCCAAATCCACTTAGCTATTTCGATCAAATATATCCCATTCCGGGATATATCAATATAAAATGACGGCAACATGGCACTGATGTTTGCTTTGCTGTCAGTTTCTGGACTGTTCGAGATTGAAACCTTTATCGTTCAGTTGCGAGTCAGAATTTGTGAAATGTTGACGTTTTGTCTGCAAATGAAAGCCTTAAAAATGCAGGATGAAACGTTGTATTTTCGCCTGTTATGCTCGATGAATTTCGGAGGGAATAAGTAAGCGTCGGAACTGCGACAAAAAAAAACAATCAAAATGTTTATTTGGATCCTGCTTCAGCTCTTCGAACGGTCAAGAAGTGGTTTGACAGATTTCGTCATGGTGATTTTAACCTAAACGATCAACGCCACTCCGGGCGAGCTTCCGACGTCGAAGAAGACGATCTGCTTGTCATCGTCGAGAATAAGTCGAAGATTTCGACGGAAAAGATTGCTAAGAGTTTGAAAATCTATATCGCAACTTCCTTTCTCCATTTGAAATGACTTGGATTCGTTTCCAAACTTGACGCGTGTGTGCCACATTCTCTGACGGAGCAGAACAAGATCGATCGTGTTTCTTTGCTGTTACATCCCCAAATAGCTGTTGTTGGACAGAATTGTTACAGACGATGAAAAATAGATCGGTTATGATAATGTGCGATGCCAAAGGAACGGGAAACATGCCTGTGAAAGTGCAGAAAGTGACTAAAGAGGGCTTGCATCTAATGAAGATGTTGCTGTACGTTTGGTGTTAGTGTAGAAGGAGAATTCACATTGAGCTTCTTCCATCTGGCGAAACAATAACTGCAAAGGAGTATTGCGAATAACTCACCAATCTTAATGCAGCTATTGAAGAAAAACGGCCGATTTTAACAAATCGAAAAGGTATAACTTTCCATCATGACAACGCAAAAGAAGACCTTGCAGAATCTTAAAAAGTTGAATTGGGAAACCCTCATACAACCACCGTATTCTCTTGACTTGGCTCCTTCAAATTTTCATTTGTCCCAGTCTCTGCAAAACAATTTAAATAACAAAAAATAACTTCAGTCAGACGAAAACTACCACGCAACGTTCTTTAAACAAAATGTACGAAGTTTCTACGAAAATGGCGTCAACAATCTTGTAGAAGAATGGGAGACACTTGTTAAGAACAATGATTATGTACTTGACTAATACTTTTTTTCTTTTCGTGAGTATGTGAAATTTTGTTTTTAATTTTCTAATCTGGCATGAACTTTTGCAATGATTTAATAATATCAAGTAATAAAAAATTATAATGAACTCACCCAAAAAAATAAAATGAAACTGACTTATAATCAATTCGGAGATACCAACTCAAACAACGATTAGGATACCTGGGAAGTGTTTTACCAGAGGACGGAAAGTGTGCAATCCAAAGTCTCAAAAGCTAAGCAGAGTATTAAGAAACAGAAACATTTCGTAAGAAACAAAGAAAAGAGTACTGAACTGTTACGTGATATCTGTCCCGCTATATGGCAGTGAATGCGAGACAATCTTCAACTTTGACGGAGAAGAGACTTTAATGAACAGAAATTTGGATCTACATAAGGATGCCGAGAATACCATGGACCGAACATGTGAACAACGACGAAGTTTTAGACAAAATGGAAGTAAAAAGGACACTTATACTTAGCAACAGGAAGAGATCGTTGACATTTCTAGGGCACATTATGAGGAAAGAGGGCTGTGATAATCAGAGGACAGATTAAACGTAAGAGAGAGATGAAAATGATGCATAACCTGCTTAGCGAGCTTGAGAAAATGGAAGGTGGAACAAGTTTTGGAGAGATAATAAAAAGAAAAAAATGATTAGAGCTACCATGGGCAGTAAAACTGGGAAGAGTCATCATCGTCTCTGTCCTGAAGGGGCACGACACATAGAAAAAAAAGAGATTCGCGCTTTGAATCAATGAAGAAAATGGCGGATTCTCCCCAATAATTGCTGTTTGTCACTCTATATTTCACAGGCCGGTCCCAAGTGAAATGGCGGCATCATCACCTTTTCCTTTCACATCGATTGATTGATGCAGACGATCTGAGTTCTGAAAGCTTCACTTCAGCTATTCCCGAGTGACTATAGCTACATTCGTTTCCCATTATTTATCAATCTATCCTTTAAGCAGAAAGAGTTATTACCACGCATGCGCACATATACTTGAATAGGAACGTATACCCTAGTTCTATTTACCGTAAATAAATGTTACTTTGACTTGAAGAAAACGAGAGAAAATGTTCAAACGGATGACAACTAAATAAACGCCATCAAGAATACGGCGAAAGTATTGAAGAATTTTGATGAAAATTTCTTCCTATTAGTTGTTCGAATTACTTAATTTAATTACGTTTCTGATGTTGTTAAATGTTTTCAGACGATTTCTGCTGTCATTTAAATGTGTAAAATCCGGGTCGATTGAAAACTTGTCTTAACAAAACCATCATTAAGAATGTAATCGACAGTGTGGACAATTCAATTGTATCATAATTACAAAAACAAACTTGCACACGGATCTTGCCGTCAAAAGAATCAACCGAAATATTACAAAATGAAAACCACCATCAAGACTGCGATTAATAGTAAGAACAACTCATAAACGGTGTTATCGTAATTACAAAAACATTTTCCACGCGGATCAGACATCTGAAGGATTCTGTAGAATAGATCATCCGAAATATTACGAGAGCACTAAAGCCAACATCAAGAATGGGATCCTTAGTTTGAAGAATTCTTGAGTGAAAATGAGTTATATTATAATTGAATAGAAAAGACACCAGCCACGAGACCCATTGAAAATAAAGAATGACGTCGTACATTCAAATAGTTTCAATTTGAGACATTGAAAACTACCTTTGATCTCGCTTCGATTTTCATCGTTCCTAATTTTGGGGATTAATCGATTATTCATCGTCACTGACTATTTATGTCCAAGAATGGCCTTGCTGTCAGTTCTCAAACTTTCATTGTACTTTTGTTCAAAATCTCCATTTTAAAACTTAACAAGCAATTTTATATATATATATATATATATATATATATATATGTGTGTGTGTGTTTACTGGTTTCTCGGCCAATCCTTATTGCAGACGCTTGCTCAGGCGAAATTGTATTTACTCAACCACAGATCCCACTTGTGGTTTATAATGTAGCTATGCTGAGGAGACCATAGTTAAAGTTTCTGGGAAAGGGCGTGTTATCTAGCGTGATCAACAATTTGAAAAGGCCGCGCACGCTCAATCCCTAATCCACGATGACTTGTGACTTCGTGCTAGCACCGCTATGGCCTCATAGTCAGAATATGAATATTCTAACCACTCGGCCACGTGCTCATAATATATATATATATATGTGTGTGTGTGTGTGCGTGTGTTAGCTTGATGGTGACCTAAGTTCAATACCTGGCCAAAGGAGAGGTGAACATAAACTTGGAGAGTTGATGCTACTAAAGAGAAATGACTGAATTGAGATATCCAGAAGAGGCATGACACGTGGAACTAGAACAATCTACCCCAGTGGAGCAAATAAATGTTTCGGTTCGAAATTCCATTCACCTGAAGGCCGGAGCAGTCGGAATTATAACAACATTTAAAGGCATGTTGAATTTTTACCATCTCTGGTTAGCTCCCTTACACTGCTTGTTTACAAAAACACATCGTAGCTACAAGGGTTAATTTTAAAACCATTGTAACAGAGCGAGTTCAAGCGTGTTTACAAAAATCACCATCACCACGATCACAGTTGCATTAAATGTCTCCTCAATTCACCCCTGAGAATGATCTCGGAGGTGATCGAAAGTACTTGGGTTAACAAGAATTATGGCGCCTTCCTTGATGAATTTCATCTTAACATCAAGAAAATAATTAGAAAGAATTATTATAATAATAAACAGACATAATATGTCTATATTATTTAATGAAACATACTTGAATATAGATATGCTGCATATATATATATATGATAAAATATAGTTTTAAGGTATGATATATAATAAAAAAATTAAAAAACCACATACGCACAGATATACACAAGAAAACGTAGTAATAACAACCAACAACAAAATAATCAATAATAAATAAAACAAAGTTAAGTAACAACTATAAATACCCCAAAATCCACACTCGGATCCATAATTATTCCATCTCAATAACTCCTGATAGCCCACCAAAATAACTGTTACAATAATTCGCTAAATCACTGACCTGTATATATAAATAGTCGAGCAAAAACCCAGCGCACATGGCCTGACGATTGCATTTAGCGTGAAACAGGCTGCCGCATTTAGGTGCTGACTTCAATGTCCACTTATATATATATATATATATATATATATATATATATATATATATATATATATATATATATATAATTAAGTTACGAATAACTTAGTAAACCGTATGGGTAATTCCAAGGAGGATGAAATCCTGAGAGCTCAATGTGAATCCAGAGCTAATATTCCTTTCATTTCGTTGTTAGAAGTGTTACCTGATGATCCGGAGTCCTTTAAAAGGATTTTGGTGAAATAAATTATTGTAATGGTACCTTAAAGTGGTCTGTTTTTCATTAATTATATATATATATATATATAAGAGGATGTAATGTAAGCAAAAGTTTGTCACTTAGCTGACTGGTGTTACATTCAGCATCCTGACTCCAGAGTTTCGTAGGGGGGGGTGACCTGTCCGTATACACTTCAGTGGGGGTATCAGTAATTTAGTGCTTATATTTTTCCCATTTTTTTTTTTTTCTTTTTATATACATTTAATATTGGCGTAAGTTTTTTTTTCTGTATTTTTTGTGTTCATGTAAGCGTTTCTGCGCGTGCAGTCACCCGCCCGTCTACACGGGTGTGTCCATGTTGGCCTTCGTGATCATTTGTTTTTGTTTTTTTTAGTTTTCTTTTTTTTTTTTTCTTTTTTTTTTTTTTTTTTTTTTTTTTCCACTTTTCTTACGAGTGTTGCCGTTTTTGTCGCCATGTGTTCCAACACCAGAGATGTCATCGATTTTTATTTTGGGGCGGACTAGTTTTTTTAGGGAATT
The DNA here is from genome assembly GCA_963932145.1 of Acanthosepion lycidas. Classification (NCBI taxonomy): domain Eukaryota; kingdom Metazoa; phylum Mollusca; class Cephalopoda; order Sepiida; family Sepiidae; genus Acanthosepion; species Acanthosepion lycidas. Next base: position 60,046,936 of record OZ010589.1, read on the forward strand.
GCATTTCGTTTTTTGCATAAATAATTGATATTAATGCTTAATATATATAATATATATATATATATATATATATATATATATATATATATGCACACATAAACATAATATACCTATATATCTTCACTGGCTATTGTTTTGTTTTTTTTTTAATTTGGTTAGGTTGCATCATAATGACTAAATGTAGGAGATTACATTTATAATTAAATTTTTATTATTGCATGAATTTATGTGCGTATGTTTGTATTTATACGCTTATGCACACGCACACGTGCGCATATATTCACATAAACGTGCGTACACGGGTACTTATACACTTATATCTGCGATTTGTTATTAATAAACTAATGCTTAAATGGGGAAGTTATTTATTTTTCTATTTTCAAGGTATTAATTATGGTTGGTTAGGTTAATAGAATTTGTTTATATATATATATATATATATATATATATATTAATAAATATACACAATACCCCACACCGACAGTACTGTCGGCGTGGGTATTATGTTTATTAACATATAATTAATTGCTCTGTTATTTAGCACTATTTTTCTTACACCAAAGGATATATATATATATATATATATATATATATATATATATATATGAACACTTACACGTACATTTATTTATATTTATTCATTTGAGTATAATATATGCATATATATATATATATATATAGTATGTACACACGCACATATAGGTAATTGTTAAATGCGTATATGTAATTAAAATAAGTGTATGCATATATCATATATTATCGTTTATTTAATGTTTCATTTTTATTTAATGGTTAGTAGTTTATTTGTTTTTTTGCCTTGGTGTTATATATTGTATTAATTATAAAGGTTAGGTCTGTTCTTTTTTTTTTTTTTTTTTTTTTTTTTTTTTTTTTTTTGATGTTTGTGTGTGTGTATATATTTATATGTACATGTACACATATTTCTTCGTTTATTTATTGATAAATTAAGTTTATATTATATTTGTTTCATGTACTTATTTAAATTTTGTATTATATTTATTTTATTTATTTAAAGTTTATATTATATTTATTTTATTTATATTTATTTGTTTATTTTTAATTAGTCTTAGATGGCAAAGTAAGTATCTATTTATATGCCTACATTTACCCATTATTTCAGTTTCCTTATTTAAGAGTTTGTTTTGCTTTTTAAAATTAATTATTGCTAATTTTTCCACTAGGTATAAATTATAATTTTTACTGTTAATACTCTATGTGGCTGTTCTTTTTTATAATTTCCCATTTGATTTTGGTGGCGGATATTGTTTTAGCTCTATACATATTTTGATAGGGTTGCATTATTTGGGTATTTTTTTTTCTTTCGAATGATATTTTTTGGTTATAATATCCTTCTTTAAAAGATTTTTTTCTGTGGCACCTATGTAAATTTTTTCTTCAATGATAATGTTAGTAGTTACGATAGCTTTGTATATTATGTTATTGGTTAAACATTTATTCTTAAATGCATAATTTTTTGGGGGTTTCTGCAGTTACATTGCATGGTAATTGTTATTGGTTTTGTTGATTTTTTTTTTTTGTGCTTAGTTATTATTTTCTCCATGTTATCCATGAAGTTGTAACTAATTTTGATCGTATTTTTGTTGATAATTTTTGATAATTTGCTGTTTTTAGGGAAGTGTTTGTCAATTATTTTGAAGAATATTTTTCTTATTTTTGTTTTTATTGTATTGCTGTTAACTTTTTCCTCATTGATGCAATCTCCCAAGTGACATTTAAATTGATATAGTGTTGAGTTTCTGCAATATGTTAATTGGTGGGGAGGAGTTATTATGGATGTTTAAGTTAGTTGTATTAAATTTAGTATAATACAGGGTGTTTCAAAAAGAATACGCCAAAATCATCACGTGATGTGTCAATAACGAAAAAAAATTACAAATCTCTAGCATGAACACATGTGTTGTATATACATTCAAGTTTCAGTTCATGTTTTATAAGTGGCCACTACCGGCAGCGCAGACAACATCAAGCCGATATGAGAATTCCTCCCAAACGCGCCTCAGCATGTCACGGTCCACCGTGTCGATTGCAGCTGTTATTTGATCTTTCAAGTCATCGATACTTGCTGGAAGTGCTGGAACATAAACTTGGTCTTTAACATACCTCCACAAGAAAAAGTCACACACAGCGAGGTCCGGGCATCTGGCAGGCCAAACACAGAGAGCAAGGTCATTAGCACCTCTCCTCCCAATCCATCGCTGAGGCACGTTTTCATTCAGATGATCTCTAACCCCGAGATGCCAATGGGGTGGTGCTCCATGTTGCTGAAAAATGAAGTCATTCGAATCTGCCTGCATTGTGACAATGGCATTTGTTTTCACGAACTCAAGCACTGTTTTTGCGTGCTTGAGTTCGCGAAAACAAATGCCATTGTCGCAAAAACAAATGCCATTGTCACAAAAACAAATGCCTTCTGCTGAGGAGTTGCGATTTTGATAGATCTTCCCACAATTCAGCTGCACCGGAAGTTATACAAACGACAGTGGTGAAACTGACACCCAATCAAACTTTGATAACTACTCTATCAAATAACCACTGATTGAGTCCACTACAATGCTATAGACCTGAAAAAATAGCGCAATGATTTTGGCGTATTCTTTTTGAAACACCCTATATATAATTAATTTTATTTTTTACTGAGATCTGTGGGGGATATATTAGTATTTATAAGTTTTTTTTATGATTTTTTTCATCTTGTTTATATATATTTAGAATGCATTTGATTACGATATAAAAAAAACTGATATGGTATTTGAGGAAGTATTATATGTGATTTATATTAAAATTGGTAATAGATCGCCTTATTTGTTCATCAACAATGTAGTTAGGAAAGTCATTATTGTTTAATGGTTTTTAGTTCATTATAGAAAATATTTTTTGTGGTTGAGTTAACTTTAGCACGGTTTATTAAATTTTGTATAATTGCTATTTTGTAGTAGTTAAAACATTCACTGTTATAATTAAGTGTTCATGTGTTTATTTAGTAGGCTTTTTATATGGGGAGCTAATGAATGTATTATTATTGGTGTCTATCAATCTATCAAGAAAAGGAATTTCATTGTTAAGTTCATATATGAATTTAAGGGCAGAATCTCTTTTGGAATTGTTGTTGCAGTTCATGTATTTCATCAATGTTTTTTGCCAAAGATGAGGATATCGTCGACATATCTTAGGTAGATTGGGGGGGGGGGTCTTTTAAAATTACTAAATATATTATTTTCAAGGTTAGCCATATAAAAGTTACTAAAAGTTGGACCTAGAAATGAACTCATGCAAACACCATCACGTATATTGTTTTTGTAGTCAAAGAATTAAACTTCGGCATTACAAGTTAAATTCTTGAAGCTGTCTTTATTTAAAAATTAAAACCATCACTTAAAATTAATTACGAATATAATACAAATGTTCTGAAATGCTTATAATATATAGATCTTTAGAAATATTTATATTAAAACTATACGGAATTTTAAAAACAAGATAATTTTAACTAAGTTACCTCACTTTCATTAAAATTTTACGACATGGAAAACTGTAAAATCACCGTTTGAGACTTTTTGCATGACCGGAGCAGTAAACGGTTTAACCACAAAAACAAAAATTTACTTCGGACAAACACAATTATTTGTCACTGAAGATGATATTGGAATATATCAAAAGTAATCAGAAAAATGAAAATGAATAAATTTAACCATGGTACCTTCTTTGCTCTCTGAAAGAACAAAGCTTATACGTGATTACGAAATGATACTATTGAAAATAAACAAACACATCATGTATAAATCTTTTAATCAGACATGTTTAAATGAATATATGCGGCCAAAATACATGGAATATATATATATATTATCCCTCACCCATAGCACGATTCGGAGTTTCATGTACAACGCAGTTTTCAAGTGTACTGTATAGACTGGTTGTTTAAGAAACAAAAAAAAAACATAATTTACATTAAAAATTAACCTGGATCAACGTATTTGAGCAGATATTTATTTTTATGCCTACGTGTAACCATCAATTCTTCTCTCGTTAAATATGCTAGGGTTATTTAAGTGTTTTAAGATAACTAATTTTTCAAGAAGACATAAATTACATCTATTGCCTTTCCCATTGTAAGAGTTGACTCTTGCTACAATATCCCAAATGATAATGGGTGTATTACCATCATTCTTTAATTGCCAGAAATTTTTAGAGAGAGAAGTGCTGTTTATGTATTTTATATTGCCTAAAGTCATTCGATGTTGGTAGAAACGAATTTCCGAAGGATTTTCAGTGGAACCAAAATAAGATTTGATATCGTTACCGGAATGTATGCCAGCTCGGTTTATAATATTATCAATCATACATTGACCGTTTAAGGGATACATTTTTTTTCTGCAGTTGCATTTATAGAGAGAGCAGTGCTGTTTATGTATTCAATACTGCCTAAAGCAATGCATTTTATAGTTGTCATTCTCTTAGGCTGGTTACCAACCAATGCCAAAGAACCCAGCATGCTCTGTTATTTAACCCAGAGCTGGTGAGAGGTTTCGGGTTATTGGTTGTGTAGTGTATTATAATGTTGGACAAAAGAAGCCCAAGGGCAACTCGTGTTCACTTTTCTTATCTCCCATTACTAAGTTTGTTGTGAGTGATTAACAGTTGAATAATAAAGATGTAATTAAGTATTAAACAAACCAGCCGAGCAGCCAACTTGAACATTGGACAATTCGTTAAGTCAAACTCTAATAAACAAGATAAACAAATGCACATTTCGCAGGCTGTTTCCAAATCGATTACAACATATATTCCGTTATCGACGTCATTCTTTGCACTTGTTTTGCTTTCAACAAACGCCCGCATTAGTTTTGTTTTCCTGGCTTCTTAGATTAAATTACACGCACCATAAGGTATTTGTGGTGACAATAAAACAAAGACTTAGAGAAATGAATAAACAATAGAATTGGAGGGGATGGGGTGTAGAATAAAATTTAAAAAAGAAAAACACTGAAACCCTCAACAACACTGACAAACAGAGAAAAGCAATACTAACTCTGAAACAGTAGATGGAAATGTTTACCCGACACAGTCACAACTGCGACCATAAGTATACGAAACAAAATTACTAATATTTCATGATTTGAACACTGGTAGCATTTTTATTTTTTTTTTATTTTTTTTTTTTTTTTTTGTGGTGGGGGGTGGTGGGGGGTTGTTTTTTTTGGGTGGGTGTTTTTTTCGGATGTGCTTAGGCCAAGAATAGAAGAGTGAGAATTCACAAGAATCGTCAAAAATGCAGGTATTTAGCAACTTTCAGATGACAAAACGAAGACAGTGCGATCTTTTCAAGAGGGGGAATGTTACGTAATTAATGTGTTTCGCTAATCTATATTAATAACCAGATTTATCTTACGACTAGCATGCTAAATGAAACGTCGAAATGCATGTAGACGCACACAAACTCCGATAGCAATTTGTGAATGACAAACAGAAAAAGATGTTTTAATTTCTTCATATTTCGAGCTATGTTGAAAGAATTTTCAGAACGGATTTTTTTTATGTTCAGTTTTTTATCCCTGCGTTTAATGTTGATTCTTTTTTTCTTTTCTTTTTTTTTCTTTCAGAATTGCCAGAAAAGAAAATTGGTTATAACTTCTAATCACGGTATTCTGAAAGATGAACATCGAAATTATGATTTTTCGTTGGTGTTAGTTAATAATAAATGACTACGTAAATATGTTATTTTCTAAAATCGGCAATTGTTGAATTGTACGACTATCAGTCAATTTCTGTCTGTTACGACCAATTCCGTATCTCTCTCCATCTTACTTTGTTCATATCTCTCTTTCTTTCTATTTTTCTCTGTTCAAGTCTCTGTTCACATATCTCTCTATGCTCATACCTCTCTATCTCTTTCTATTCATATCACTCTATCCCCTTTTCTCCCTCTCTTCTCATATCACTCTATCCCCCTCCCACTACCCATCTCTCTCTCTCTCTTTCTCTCTCCATATCACTCTATCTATCTATACTCATATCTCTATATCTCCGGTCATGTCTCTCTATCTGTCTCTCTTTCTCTTTCTCTCTCTCTCTCTCTCCTTTCTACTCATCGTTCTCTCGATCTCTCTCTCTATCTATCTCAGCTTATATCTGCCTGTCTGTTTATATGTCTGTCTGTCTCTCTACACATCTATTATCTGTCTGTCTCACTCTGCTCTCCCTCTCTCACACACATACACTCTCTGTCCATATTTCTGTCTGTTTGTCTGTCAGTCTCTCTCTCTCTCTCTCTCTCTGCTCATATGTCTGTCAGTCTGTCTTTCTCTTTACTCATCTCTCTCTCTCTCTCTCTCTTTCTCTCTCTCTCTCTCTGCTCAAAATATATGTATATGTCTTTCGTTCAGATTTTAGGAAGTGGAACTTCTCGAGATCTTTTCAGCGGCCCTCGTTTTATCTCATTTTATTATTGTTTATCAATCGGTTTCAGTCGCTTTAGTCGACTATGTTGGTATATAAATATATATTATCTATATGTATTATCTATCTATCTTATTCTGTTCATATTTATCCCAATCCCTTGATCAACGTATCGCACTTTGTATGTTCTTAGCAGAAAAAGGAGGGGGTGCCAAAAGTAAGGTGCTTGTAGTACTGAGGAACAAGGAAAAATCTCTCTCTCATATATATATATATATATATATATATATAATGGACACTGAGATTACCACCTAGCAGCGATAGTCTGCTTCATGCTTGAACGCAATCTTCAGGCTATGTGTGTTGTGTTTCGGCTCGAATATTTATATATACTGGTCAATAATGCATTATGGGTAATAAGTTCTATTGTATTATCCTAACATATATTGAATAGGCGGAAATAGTTATATATCAAATTACCCTAGAAACTGTTGAGTAGAAATAATTGTGGGTCCCAATACGATTATTTGTAGTTATTTTATAGCTTTGTTAACTTTTTACACATTTCTTTATTATTAATTACTTAATCATTTTGTTGCATCGTGAAAAGAAAGTCGATACACATATAAAAAGCAGTAGAAATTTATTCCAAAGAATAATACAGTACTAACAGACGAGAACACATTCTACTGGAATGATCGTGAAGTTCCCCCTCCTAGTTCTGTTCAACTTCCACTCTCAGTAAGAGCGTGCTATTTATCTTTTTAGGTCAGTCTATCTTTTGAATGTGCTCCGGTACTCCACAACATCCCCCCTTTGTTTAATTTACTACTTCTTCTGGAAGTCATATTTTTGCCTTTTGCGGTTTATTTGTATAATCTCTGACAATTTCCTTTTTCGTTTACTCAAACGTCTCTCGTTCGCGGCTACTAAATGCATAGGTACCTCGAATAGGTCATAAATAGCCTTCCTTTCGGTTATTCATATAATCCAAGTACCTTTTCCTTATTTGGTTGTGATGTCTCTTAACCGTCTTTTTCGAATCTTTAATTATGTACATCAATCTCCCGATGCATTCATATATGACAACAGCATTCCAGAATTCTATACCCATGTTCTTTGAAAAAATCTTTTCTTTTGCAATTGTGTGTTGTTTTTTTTTACTTCTTTCTTATTTTGCTTTAGTAACAGTTTGTCGAATAGCGATTTCATTTTCCTCGCGAACATTAATTCTGCCGGTGACAACGCCGAATTTGTACTTGGGTTCAGTGTCATCCGGATAGACTCTTAAGAACTCTAATATTTCGTCAACGGTTTCGTTTCCGTCTGATTTTTTTCAATGTTCGCTTGAAATTATTCACAAATCTTTCTGCTTGGCCATTAGATTGTGGGTGATATGCTGTGGTAATCAGATGTACAACTGAAAAAAATTACAAAAATCTTTAAACTCTTTTGCCGTGAATTGCCTGCCATTGTCCGACACAATCAATTCCGGCACATCGAATCTTGCAAAAAGTTCATGCCCCTACACGTGTAACACCGTATCCTCATCCGACTGGACCCACGCACTCCACAAAACTGACCGTTGGTCTAGTATGGTCCAGTATTACAGGTAAGACACAAGTCTCCGGTTCCTAATGTCAATTCGAAGCCACCCTCCAACCACGTTGTGATTTTTTTTTTTATCCTGGAGATTGGTCATCAGATCGTAGAAATCTGGAAGCTCTCCGTTGGTCCATCTGCGAGTTCGTCGGGTGAGAATCGGGATAACAGAAAAATAAATATAACCAAGTCGATTCGTTTTTAAAAGGACAAAGTTTATATATATATATATATATATATATATATATATAAGCAAACACAAAAAAAATAATTCTTGTTCCACAAGTTTGAATGTTTCTCGTATGTGAACAATAACCAAACAAACACAAATATTTCGAATAATTTCGGTAAAGGAGTGATGTGACCTTCGTTTTAACGCTTTTGTGTCTGTTATTAGCGCAACTACTACACCCTTCGATGTTCCCGTTCTCAGTTGTAGTAATAGTAGTAGTAGCAGCAGCAGCAGAAATAGCGGTACTTAGATGTTAGCGGCGGTATTTCACTTCTTCGCCCTCAGCTTCAGTAACACACAGAGGACGCTTCCTTTTCAATCTCTGACGTCTCTACGCTTAGTTTGACTCCATTCAAAGACAGACGAACACAAAATTCTGTCTCCTCCGGTTGGCTCACCTCTTTATTAAGAGAACCGGCTTCACGTGTCTCAGGTTGGTGACGTATCTGTTTTTCTAGTGCGAATGTGCTGACATACTACCAAAGTACAACTTCACTCCTCCGAGAATAAACAATTTACTTTTTCATAGATTGGTTTGCAATGTTCACAACAAGATGCTATTAATTATTCTGCCGCTCTTTGTAAACTATAGATATTCTTGTTTAAAAATAAATTCTAGATGACGACATCCTTAATTTTAACTTCGATTCTTATAGTGTCAAAATCCATTTCTTTTTTAAGTTCTAAATTATTATTGTTCCAGTAATTTTCTATTAGTAATCTGATATACTTTGTACGCTTACAAAAGATTGTATTTTGAGTTCTAAATTAACTTTCTGTAACATTTACATTTCATTTAGATTAACATCTTGGTTATTCGAAAACGCCTCTTTTTCACTTGGTGTTTTCTGATTTACAACATATCCTCTTTTATTATCATCATTATTATTTCAGGTCTGTCTGTCTTTGACCAAAGGTTACATTTTACTGGTGGTAATTTTTTAAACCATTGCGTTTACTATTTCTTATAGCCATAATTTATTAGTATATAATGGTCCACCATCTACGTGGATTTACCTTATTTTGTTTTTTCAGCTAAAATATGCATTGCCGTCCAGTTAGTATTATCATTATCGTATACAGATGTTGCATATTTTTAATTTTATCTACAAGCCCCTTTAAAGAGCTTCCTGAATATAAAAATCATTTTTTTCTGTTAACTTTACGCCTGATTAACTCACATCTCCCTACAAAAAACTGAACATGACTTATTTGTCTACAATCAGGATACATTTATAACTAGCATATTTTGCGTAATCGTCAATGATGACCTGTCTATGTTCCGGTCTATCGTGACAGGAAAAAATAACTCACCCACTACCAACCTCTGACTTTACTTTTATATTTAGTGTAGATATAACATTTAATCGGTTCATCAAAACATACCGACAAGTCTATTTTAATTCTAACCTTATGTCTCCCCTTTAATTTTCGAAAAAGAGGGAACACTTTGTTTTTAAATTTCCTTAAAAATCATTTAATCACCAGTTACTTACCATCGCCTGAAGAAGTACAATCATAGTATTGAAATATGAAAGCTTTTGTGTACTGATTTCAAAATGTTTTTGTGATAATTTCTTATATATATTACTTAAAAATTATCATCATTAAGGTATACACGTATTTAACGTTTAAGTCGGATTAATAATAAAAAATCCACCCCTTTCTTTATATATATATATATATATATATTCTTTATTTTCAAATAGTGTATTTGTAAGTAACCAAATTAAATAAAATAAAATAAAAAAACTAGAAAACTATTCTTAGCCGACGAGTTTAATAAAGTCCCTCCGAGGACGAAACGCGTCGCTAAAAATATTTTTTGCTTTTGTCTCTTTTTATTGTATATAAATACCAATATATATATATATATATATATATATATATATATATATATATACCAATACTCTGCCTGCCATAAGAAAAAAAACTTGAAAAACAAAAATTGGACAAGAAATTACTAAAGCATACCAAAGAAGGGAAATCGTGCACAAAGTTACGCATAGAGTGCTCAATGCCTCTGCAAGTTAGGAAAAAAAACGAACTTCACTCAGGGACTCAAATTCGAATCGTTCGTTTGAGACTGACGCTAAACGATCGTCAGACAACAAGGCCTCAGTTCCTGTCGTATGACGATCGCTTAGCATGGAACTCTAACGATTTGGATCTGAATCACTGATTTTATTTTATTATCCGATTAATTATAATTAGGTAAGTGTTGTGGTGTCCATGGCTGGGAAAGACAAAAATTGTTGTGATCATCTGAAAATTAAGTTTCTTATATATGGAGTCAACAGTTATCTAATTAGCATAATGTCATCATCAGGTTATTGTTATGTCGAAAGTACTCGAGTAATAAAATAAAATATGAAGCAACACGTGAAGAATAAGGAGACAGAACATGTCAAAATTATTCAACGAAACCTGTCTTAATGAAAATATGTCGCCGAAATATACGCATATATATATATATATATATATATATATATATATATAGGTTGGTGCAAAAATAATGACGTAATAATGTCGTTTTTGACGTATTTTTTAACGTCAAAAAACGATATTATTACGTCATTATTTTTGCACCAACCTAATATAAATGCATCACCCACACGCACTCTCTCTCTCTCTCTCTCTATATATATATATATATATATATATATATATATATATATATATAATCACCTCGTGTAAATAAAACATGTGAGCATGTTCACCTCAGTCGACTCTTTTGTGTCATATGAACCGTTTGTTTTTTTTGTTTTTTTGTTTTTTTTTGCTTGTAGTGGTGGTGGTGCTGTTGCTGCTGTTTGTCTCCATTGATATGATCGATCCGAAATTCGTCTTTTGCACGCACAAGGATGTCCAGATGTGTACGAACACAAGGCGTTGGTAAGTGAAAACCAGTAAACCAAAGCAAGTTTCTCGTTGCACATTAATCTTGTGCAGCAGCTGCGCAAATACAGGATTTTATCTTTTGGCCAATTGCAAATAGAATCGAATGCAGCCAACGTGGACAAACAAGAATACACCCAGCGTGATTGTCTCTCTCTTTCTCTCTCTCTTTCTCTCTCTCTTTCTCTCTCTCTCTTTCTCTCTCTCTCTCTCTCACCTATTTATCGTTGTGTTTCTCTATTTCTTTCTGTTTGTTTCTTCCCGTTTGCTTCACTCTCCTTTTCCCTTTATTTCTCTATATATATCTCTCTCACTATTTCTCTTTCTCTCTCTCTCTCTCTCTCTCTCTCTCTCTATCTCTATCTCTCTCTTTCTCGCTCTTTCTATCTCACTGTCTAACTAACCTTGTAACAGGCACACGTCTGACGATCGCAAATAGCGTGAAACCCAGGGTCACAAACTCGCATCAATCCAACTAAATATGTTAGCTCTATCATTGATATTGAGCGCTTTCAAATAAGTACCACGCATATATAATATATAAATAATTTCATATATATATATATATATATATATACACACACAAACATAAACATTATATATATATATATATATATATATACATACAAACATAAACATTATATATATATATATATATACAAACAAACATTATATATATATTTATATATATAAACATTATATATATATATATATAAAGATATATATATATATATATATATATATATATATATAGATGCATGTTTCATTAAATAATATAGACAAGCTTTGTCTATTTTATGTAAATTCTTTTCATATCGTCTGATAAGCTTCATAACATTATCATTAAAAGACGACAGAAAATCACCATATTGATACATGTTTTTTATCCAATCTAAGCTTTCCTCTTACATAAACAATTATCAAAGATGACAATTACATTACAATATATTAAACAATACACGGACAAAACAATAATGATAGTCTGTTTTTGTTTACATGGAAGATTTCCAAGCACCGACAAACTATTCTGTATATATATATATATATATATATAACGTGTGTATGTATGTAATAATTGAATATAGTAGATTTAAGCTATAAACACTTATTATAGACTTGTTCTATTGAATAGATCAAAGAATTAGCTTCTTGATAATTATCATCTGCTATCGAATTAATCACGTTTTCTCAAACAGAAATGACATTTGCCAGGTGACGTTAAATTCTATTTTATTGTCATAACAAATGAACATGCGTTCATTTCAAATTTTTAAACTGACAACAATGCAAGCCCCATATTAACTTATGCTGGACTTTGAAAATTTTTCCTTGAAATCATCCAACACTAGTCGAAAGTAATATGATCCTGGCATTTAAATTCCTTTCCACCTTATCAAATGCTCAGTAGACATTCTCTGTCTGTTATAATTAATGCATTACTGGCCACCGTCCCAATTTTGAAGCGGTGGACATTAATGGGCCATTGACAGAAACCTATAATTAATAGCGAATTTTTAATAAACTTATAATTAATACGAGGTTTATATTTTTATTTTTCTGACTAATACTATATTTTACAGTGGAAATTAATGGCTTGATCAAACGTGTGTATATGAACACGCACAATAGGCCAAACGTTTTTAATAATTAGTTTTCTTTTTTTTATCGGTATTATCCCAAACAAGGCAGTACAGCCACTAGCACGCGAGAGGTTACTGAGTGTGGAGGAATTAGGAATAGAAATATTAATAATGATGAGAAAGAGAAAAGAGTAGTCAGGAGGAGAGTAAATAGCGATTAACATTGCATTTAATGTTTTACAGATTAAAGTTGACTAGAAAGCATGAATCGAGAAGGGAGTTTCACAAGCGAGAAGTGCGGGATAAGTAACTGTTAGCATAGAAGTTATGTCTACGTCTACGTCTAGCTAGCTCAACTGTAAATTGATGAGATCTCGCAGCCAGTCTAGAATTGCGCTTAAGTTCATGCAGCCTAGGTACCATAGCGAAGAGCTCATCCGAACAATTACCAAGAAAGTATTTATTTAAAAAAATTGGCACAGACAGACAACCGTTTAACTAATTAGTGCATAGTATCCAATGTTAGAGAGGAGTGTTACGTAAACAGTCACTAAATTAGTTAATAGTCTATAAAACAAACTTACTAACTATTACTCTTGGAATAACTAGAGTTTTTGAGGTCAGAAAAACTAAATACAAACACATGTAAATGATAATATAGATCTCTCTCTCTCTCTCTCTCTCTCTCTCTCTCTCTCTCTCTCTCTCTCTCTCTCTCTCTCTCTCTTTCGCACACACACATACATACATACACACACCACTTACAACTATCATTTCTCTGTTTATTTTCTTTGACTAGTTGGATATGCCGGTGGTGTAAAGGTGAGCAGCTTGGAATAAATATCAGCAAGCTGAGATCAAATCCTTGTCAAGTTCATTATATTCCCTTTCAAGCCAATATCCTTGTTAAATATATACACTACATGCCAAAATTTAGGGAGAACTCTCTGGATTTAACAATTAGTAAGTTTCATACCTTCTTTGGCTTAATTAACTCCTACTAAGCTAATATACTGAAACTATTTAACACATTAATGCAATGAAACCAATTTTGCTTTTTTAGACAGAAGGAGGGGTTCCTAAAATTTAAAACCACCCAGCCCTAAAATTGCCAGCAGTCACTTTCTCACGGACTTTCTTTGTCTTTTCTATAAATATTTTCATGGTAACTGCTCTGACGAGCAAACTTCCTTGGCGCCTCGACTGTATGAATTTAAGCGTGCTACTAGATTGGCATTCCGTTTACTGTGGAAATAGCTAAATGCAACCGCAACTTCTACGCCAACAGTTTCTTTTCTCGCACCACAATTTTATATTTCCACTTCAAGATCCTTGTATTTTGATAGTTGTTAATACGTTTTTAAAGATACATTACAATATGCAGGGACTGCCATGTCAATAAGAAAACATATTCTGTTTTTCTAGTCTTTGATCACGATGTCTGGGCGATTAGCTTTGATTGTTCTCTGTGTGTGTGTGTGTGTGTGTGTGTGTGTGTGTGTGTGTGTGTGTGTGTTTTGTAAAGTCCCATAAAACTGTCACAGGTCCTATCTGTGTAGCCGGGACTGGGTGATGTTCATACCAGTTTCTCGCAGTTTCCTTCCCGTAAAAGTGGCATATTTTCCAATGCAGATATTGGCCCACTCTGTCATGCCGAGTTTTATATTCAGCGGGCAGGGCCAGCGCTATGGTCTCGCCTCCACACCCCACCGAAACTTTGATACGGGGACCCTCTCTACTAGATGTCGATTTCAAAATTCCCCAACCTGGGAGCCACAAACCCCAAGCAGG
>OZ010589.1:60071693-60074193 GCA_963932145.1 Acanthosepion lycidas
GACCAGATTATTCAATAGACGAAACTGTTCGAAAGACTATGATGGTTACGCTAGAACTAAATCGCAAATAATCGTGATCGAGCGTTCCATTGTGGTGTCCTTTTTCAACGACTGAACAGACCATATTATTCTCTCTCTCTCTACCTCTCTCTCTCTCTACCTCTCTCTCTCTCTCTACCTCTCTACCCTAAAAATTGTAACTACGGTTTGCTCAGTATGGTTGCAATATAGACTAAATGCGCCTGAGCATACTCGGCAACGAGTAGCCAGCCATTTACTTATAAATATATAACTTAACGCGTGCGACTCCAAGAGAGAAACATGGATACAGTTGTAAAGCAAAACAAACAGACGCCTGGAATGTAAACAATGTTATCGTATCTATCAGTAATATACGAGGTAGGCGTTATTTATTTCAGTAAGTTCGAGTGCTGAGTGTTGAACGTTATAGATAAGAGCATAACACATTGATTTTTTTTATTACAAAGAGGCGAGTTAATATTATTCAAATTGAGACTTGTACAATTGGTCGATAATTTTGATTCGTGCATAAATTTCGAATCCTCTAAAATGCTACCTATGTAATAGTTGACAAATAATTCGCAAACAAAATTTTACAAGGATATATATGGTTGTATTTTTTTTTTTTTTTTTTTTCATTATCGAATTTGACACATGGTGGGTTTACCGGCAATATCGTGCAAGAATTGCTTTAGCTCCCTCTGCATTTCCCCATCAGGTAATCTATATCAGATAATCATATAGCTGGAAAGAAAGTTTATTAATATTTTCAGCGTTTTCTTAATTCTCGAAGCATAATTATTTTGGGTACTTCTACGTGTTGTAATGGTTAACAAGCTTGACTTCCTAGATGAATTACAACTGAACGGCGAGTTCAATCCTTATTGGATGCTCCATATTTTCGGCCTTGTATCATATCTATGTTATGCTTAGAAAATCATTTGGGCACTTCCACATGATGTGATGGTTAGCTAGCTTGTCTCGCTAGATCAGTTACGACTGAGTAATAAGTTCGATCCTCACTGAGAACCCCACACTTCGGCCTTGTACCACAACTAACTACGCTTGGAAAATCAACATAGCACAATTATTCAATATAATCCGACTTGTCATCGCTTTTGTTTTGCTGTCCTCCTCTAAAGAGATTGTTAGACTCTTCTGCCTACTATAAGATTAGTAGGAGAGAAGGCTTCGGAGAACAGTGAATAGATTGAGTCCTAGTTCATTCGATACACTCTTACTAGTTGTGTAATACTCCTCTTACTGTTTAATATACAAGATATCTTCAAACCTGTTTTTTGTTATTACTTAACCATTTACTCGGTCCCAACATCTTATCTCGTCCTTGTCGCCGAGACGTTGTGACCAAATAAATTGTTAATAACTAAGACCAGGTTTGCAGATATATCGTATATTAAACAGTAAGTACACCAGAAGAGTCTTGCATTATCAGCAGTAATAGTGACTGTTTACAAATTAGTTCCTTATCCGAATATATACCATTTAAATATACTCTTCTGGTGTACTTACCTTGATCTCGTTTATACGGGTTCGAAGGGAATATTTTTGGCTTTGCCTAGGGACTCGGAGAACCCACGGTAAACTCGGCCTTGTGCCACATACATCCCTCGTGGGGGGGGGGATCTTAAATATAACAGTGAATAGATTGAGCGCTAGTTCATTCGATACACTCACTAGTCGTGTAATACTCCTCTTACTGTTTAATATACAAGATATCTTCCCCGGACGAAACTTTTCCCTTCGGCAAAGCCTCGTCCGGGTTCCTCTCTGCTCAAGGCAGAGAGTTCGACAGCACAGTGCGAACAATCTGTTCGACTGTTAATATTTAACAGCCCCACCTCGAGCGAAGTATGTGGCACAAGGCCGAGTTTAGCGTGAGTTCTCCGAGCCCGTAGGCTCGACCAAAAATATTCCCTTCGAACCCGTATAAACGGTTTCAGGGCCTGTCTGCCTCCCCGGACGAAACTTTGCCCTGCGGTAAAGCCTCGTCCGGGCCCCTCTCTGCCGAGACAGAGTTCAACAGAAGAACAATCTATTCGACTGTTATATTTAGCAGCCACACACCCCCACGAGGGTGTAAACGCCGGTTTATTGTGGGCATTCCGAGCCCGTAAGCTCGGCCAAAAATATTCCCTTTGAACCCGCCTAGACGGGTTCAGGGAGTGTCTACCTCCCCGGACGAAACTTTGCTCTGCGGCAAAGCTTCGTCCGAGTTCCTCTCTGCCGAGGTAGAGAGTTGGACAGTTGAACAATCTATTAGACTGTTCCCCGAAGCCTTCTGTCCTACTAATCTTATGGTAGGCGGAAGAGTCTAACATAGACTCTTTAGAGGAAGAACACCACAACAGCTTTCAACCAACAAGAAGTCGAATCATAAGTACTTTGGTCATAGAAAAATATGTTTTGACATCGTTGCTATATAGTCTTTCAACCAGCCAAAAAGCAAATCCTAATTCCT
>OZ010589.1:60079193-60181693 GCA_963932145.1 Acanthosepion lycidas
ATATATATATATATATATATTATTAATAAATATATATATATATATATATTATTAATAAATATATATATATATATATTATTAATAAATATATATATATATATATATATTATTAATAAATATATATATATATATATATATTATTAATAAATATATATATATATATATATTATTAATAAATATATATATATATATATATATTATTAATAAATATATATATATATATATATTATTAATAAATATATATATATATATATATTATTAATAAATATATATATATATATATATATTATTAATAAATATATATATATATATATATATATTATTAATAAATATATATATATATATATATATATTATTAATAAATATATATATATATATATATATATATATTATTAATAAATATATATATATATATATATATATATTATTAATAAATATATATATATATATATTATTAATAAATATATATATATATATATATATATTAATATATATATATATATATATATATTAATAAATATATATATATATATATATTAATAAATATATATATATATATATTAATAAATATATATATATATATATATATATATTAATAAATATATATATATATATATATATATATATTATTAATAAATATATATATATATATATATTATTAATAAATATATATATATATATATATATTATTAATAAATATATATATATATATATATATTATTAATAAATATATATATATATATATATATATTATTAATAAATATATATATATATATATATATTATTAATAAATATATATATATATATATATATATTATTAATAAATATATATATATATATATATATTATTAATAAATATATATATATATTATTAATAAATATATATATATATATATATATATTATTAATAAATATATATATATATATATATTATTAATAAATATATATATATATATTATTAATAAATATATATATATATATATATATATATTATTAATAAATATATATATATATATATATATATATTATTAATAAATATATATATATATATATTATTAATAAATATATATATATATATATATATATATATTATTAATATACAGGGTGTTTCAAAAAGAATACGCCAAAATACTTACGCTGTTTTTTCAGGTCTATAGCATTGAAGTGGACTGAATCAGTGGTTATTTTATAGAGTAGTTATCAAAGTTTGATTGGGTGTCAGTTTCACCGCTGTCGTTAGTATAACTTCCGGTGCAGCTGAATTGTGGGAAGATCAATCAAAATGGCGATTCCTCAGCAGAAGGCGTTTTGCGAGTTCGTGAAAACAAACGCCATTGTCACGGTGTAGCGTGCTTTCAGAATTTGGCATAGATCAACCCCATCGTGAGAGCATTCGACGGTGGGTTAGACAGTTTAAAGAGAGTAGATGCCTGTACGAAGTCCTGGAAGACCACATGTTACAGACCAAGTGGAGAGGATTCATGATGCATTTGAGAGCAGCACCCGTAACATTTGTATGTCGAGCAAGTCTTCAGCTTGCCATCCCTCATACCACTGTCTGGCATGTGTTAAAGAGACGATTACACATGAAACCATACAAACTAAGCCTCGTCCAAGCACTTACTAATGATGACAAGGTGATGCGGAGGACATTCTGTGAGTCAATGCTGGAGATGGAGGAAAGTGATGAAACTCTCTTTTCATGTTTATTTTTTAGTGACGAAGCAAATTTCCATTTGAGAGACACAGTCAATCGTCACAATGTGCGCTTTTGGGAACGGAGCACCCTCATGAAACTGTTGAGTATGAAAGAGATTCCCCTAAAGTGAACGTCTTCTGTACTGTGTCTCAAGACAAGGTCTATGGTCCCTTTTTCTTTGAAGGAAACACTGTTACAGGACAAACCTATCTCGAAATGCTCCAAAACTGACTATTCACTTTACTGCAAGCAGATTTGAATGACTTCATTTTTCAGCAAGATGGAGCATCACCCCGTTGGCATCTCGAGGTTAGAGCTCATCTGAATGAAAACGTGCCTCAGAGATGGATTGTGAGGAGAGGTGCTAAAGACCTTGCTCTCTGTGCTCGGCCTGTCAGATCCCTGGACCTCACTGTGTGTGACTTTTTCTTGTGGGGATATGTTAAAGACCAAGTTTATGTTCCAGCACTTCCAGCAAGTATCGATTACTTGAAAGATCGAATAACAGCTGCAATCGACACGGTGGACCGTGACATGCTGAGGTGCGTTTGGGAGGAATTCTCATATTGGCATGATGTTGTCCACGCTGCCGGTGGTGGCCAGGGTTGAGCACTTATAAAACATGAAATGAAACTTGAATGTATATACAACACATGTGTTCATGCTAGAGGTTTGTAATTTTTTTCGTCTTTGACACATCACGTGATGATTTTGGCGTATTCCTTTTGAAACACCCTATATATATATATATATACATATATACATATATATATATATATACATATATATATATATATATATACATATATATATAT
Organism: Acanthosepion lycidas; assembly: GCA_963932145.1. Classification (NCBI taxonomy): domain Eukaryota; kingdom Metazoa; phylum Mollusca; class Cephalopoda; order Sepiida; family Sepiidae; genus Acanthosepion; species Acanthosepion lycidas. The sequence continues at coordinate 60,081,708 of OZ010589.1, forward strand.
ATATATATATATATATACATATATATATATATATATATATATATATATACATATATATATATATATATATATATACATATATATATATATATATATATATACATATATATATATATATATATATATATATATTAGATAATATTAGTGGCAAATCTACACATACATATGCAAAATATATAAATATATATATACATAGGTGCATACACATACATACGTATTTTGTATAAAAAATTCCAAGAGGTTAGAATCCAGGTAGAACTCAATGTCCAGGACAGAGTAAGGATATAATACAAATTTGAATTTGTAGGTCTGATGAATTGGATCGTATTTACGATTCCAATGGAATAAATTATGGCCATGGAATATTAGTGTTTAAGCCTTTTTATTATATATATATATATATATATATATATATATATATATATATATATATATATAATTACGCACCACCCTTTTTTTTTCTGTTGTGGTAGTAGTGTGATACACAGTAATATAGAATATGAAATCATAAATTCTTTTATCAATGGTCCTTTCCTGGTTGATCAGACATGGCCGAGCTAAATGGAATCAATTAACGAACACACTGTACGTGACAAAAAAAAACGAAGATTTAATATGTTTGGGTCATATTAAAAGATTAAAGACGCGGCAAAACAAGACAATGAAACAATAATAATTATTAAGGGACAAAACAATGTTAAGGGAACTTATTTTTCAGAAATGTAAATATATTGAGAAACGACCTTGTGGCAAATTTGCATGAAATTACAAATGAAAAAAAAATCCAAAATGAGCAATATAAAACAGGCAATAGAAACAAAAGACTAATCTGTTATTTGAAAAAGTCTTTCCTTTTCTCTTTCTCTTCCTTTTCTCTTTCTCTTCTTTTTCTCTTTCTCTTCTTTTTCTCTTTCTCTTCCTTTTCTCTTTCTCTTCCTTTTCTCTTTCTCTTCCTTTTCTCTTTCTCGTCCTTTTCTCTTTCTCGTCCTTTTCTCTTTCTCGTCCTTTTCTCTTTCTCGTCCTTTTCTCTTTCTCGTCCTTTTCTCTTTCTCGTCCTTTTCTCTTTCTCGTCCTTTTCTCTTTCTCGTCCTTTTCTCTTTCTCGTCCTTTTCTCTTTCTCTTCCTTTTCTTTTTAGTGTCTTTTATATGTTTCTCTTTTTCTCTTTTATCTTTAAATTAAATCCTCTTCAAATCAGTATGCCTGGTACTTATATCAATAGGAGTAGATAGGTTTGCCTATCGCCCGGTTCATACCCCTCCCGGGTTTTTTTAACAGAAGTAGAAGTTTATCCCTTTTTTTCTGTTTCAGCGTTTCTTCGAAAGTCTACTTCAACTCTATACTTCTAACGTCCCAGACTGAACTCTAAAATTGTATTCACTAATTAAATCTTCACCTCTTCAAGTTTAAAGTTAACTGTCTATCTTTCCTGTACAGCCCCAAGAATTTCACTTCTTGCCCCTTATTTACGCTCATACACCTGCACACAGTAACACTCTACCTTGTGTGACCCTTGAACTTTGTATTAGGTGAACATTATTAAAATAAATATGATCAATGCTTATGTTGTTTTCCATATTTTTGTGAGCGAATACATATCTCTACAATAGCTTCAATTACTTCAAGACACTAAGAATCCAACAAGGCAAATTTATTCTGTAAGACAGCTAAAAACAAACCATCGTGTAACTGTAAAACAGGAACCAATTGCCCAGTCGGAGGTACCTGTAATTCGGAAACTGTGGTATACCAAGCTATCATTTTCCTAAAAGAAAACATCAACGACAAAAAGACATACATAGGGATATCCGCTGGAAATTGAAAACAGAGACTCTACAGTCACCTATATTCCTTCTCCAATACTTCCACTTTTCTAGATCTTTTCGCATTAATGCTGCCCCACCCCAAAGCTCTACCCTTGGACCTACGTTGTTTCTAATTTTCATCAACGACATCAGCTTTCAACTCGGTATCTATGCTGATGAAACGACCATTTATTCTTGTCTTAATAATAATTCTGAGCAGCTCGATAAGGTCAAATTGGGAGCTAATCTAAAACAAATAAAATAGATCTACTTTCTGTTGTTAACTGGAGCAAGGAATAGCTTGTCAATTTTAACGCCTCCAAAACAAAACTGCTCTCTTCTACTCGTCTGTGAGAATCCATTTAACCATCCATCAACATGACAGGAGAGTGACTCATTGCCCCTTGTTTTGAATATTACTGCAATATCTGGTTTGATGCTCCTGCTGTATATTTAGAGAGTCTTGATAAGAAGAATTTGAAATGTTAATGACCTTTCATCTCGACTTCAGTCACCTTCCTGTCGCTTCCCTCTGCCTTTTCTATAAATACTTTAATGGTAATGTTTTGATGGTACTTAGACCTATGGACTTTATGAATTTAAACGCAGTTCTAGTTTGGCGACAAGGTCTCATCATCTTAGAGTTGAAATTGTTAGATGTAACCGTATTTTCTATGCTAAGAGTTTCTTCTATCGCACTTCTCACTTGTGGAACTATTTTCCTGGCTATTGCTGTCCAATCAATTTATCTTCAAAAATGTTAATGCAATGCTGATCGTTATGTCGTGTCTTCTTAATTCTTGTTCTCTTATTGTTCTCTCTCCTTAACATTAGTTTTTTTTATGTTCCCTAACACGCGGTAACCTCTTGCGTCTTAATCGCTTTAGCACCTTGCTTGGGGTGAAATGATTAAAAAGAATAATGGTCGTCTGAGTGCCTACCTTACTTGCAGCACGTGTTTACTTAGATAGACTGACTGACACTAAGATATACATATATATATATATATATATATATATATATATATATATATATATATATATATATATGATCGGGAGATTGGAGGTTTTGGGGAACGTGGAACAACCTCTTAATTGCTGTTGTTCCCAGGTCCACACTGAGGTGCTACCATTACTAAGTGGTAGCACCTGTTATGGTCCAGATATGTGCGAATAGTGAACCTCCAAACAAAAACAAAACACTATGAAAGTATAAAAATATTTTTTTTATTATAAAAATACCAGCAATACATTTTTATGTGAAAAAAAACTATTAACAATACCGGTTTATAGTAAAATTACCAGCAATACTTTTTATCGCAAAATGACCAGCAGTATATTTTATACGTGGTTGAAGGCATTGATTTCAAAATATTTAGATTTTCGAAATTAAATAACCCATAAGAGTTTTATATGCTGCTAAAGAAAATCAACCAACTAACATCAGACTGTATGATCACTTGAGGCATGAAGTTTTCAGTCGCCATGCATTGTTTTCAGTCGCCATGCATTGTCCACCCTGTTTGCATTTCTAAACGATATATATATATATATATATATATATATATATATATATATAAGAGAGAGAGAGAGAGGGAGAGAGAAGGCTTGGATTGAGGAATCGGAGAGCCGAGTTCGAATCCATTACATTCACTTACGTGCTAATACCTCTTCTTCTGAATCCTCTTCTTCTCCCTCCAGCTATGGGTAAATAGCAGGATAGACTGGGTTCTATAGCTTTGGATGTCAATTGATCTAGGAGAAGGACAACTCTGAATTGAAAACCTGCGGACCTTGTGGCACGTATTCGGCCCTTCAAAAAGTGTGGATGGTCCTGCACGAAACCTTCACCACTATAATCAAAATCTCATGTCGGGTTGTTGGTTTCCTAGGAACTGATCTGCTTGACCAGAGCGTCGACTATTGATATAAGTAGACACGACAGAATTTGTGAAGAGCTGGCGCTATATCGAGTTTGGTTTGTTACCTCTCCCTCACTGAAGCACGTTTGTCCAGTGGGTATGATGCTTGCGTCCTGCCGTGACGGTCTGGTTTCGATTCATGGTAGTAGATGCGCACTGCTGATGGATCCCAAAAGTAGAACGAAAATGTGGGCCAGTGCATTCTGTTGAGGACTCTTCTAGACTAGCTGGATTAATTAAGATTATTCAAACCCCTTTCATATATATATATATATATATATATATATATATATATATATATATATATATGTGAAGTCTTCAAAAACTAATTTTATAATTCACTATTTAGCTTACAAAAAGATGAAAGGGGCTGGATACTTTTGCAAACACCTAATAAATACAAACTCGTGTTATTGATTTTAAAAAGATGTATTTTGTCAAGGAACATCTGCATCGCGTTACTTTTAAAATTTACTTTTGTTAGCGCAGATTTAAATCTATCCTTCTGCAAATAAGTGCTTCTAGAAGCGAACACATCTGCTCTTACGGCTTCCTGGAAAAAGGTCCATTGTAACTCCGCTTACCTTTCCAAATATTCCCTTCTTATTCACGATACCCATATTGTTATACAAATTCAGTAACTTGTTTTTTTTGGGGGGGGGGGTTAATTCTTATTTCTAACCCGCCGCCCAATTGCTTGGAGTCAAGTTTATACAGACTGCATTCCCGAACTGACGATAATCCTTCCTCCAAAAAATAGGACCACATGTGTATTCTATCAATATCTACTTATTTGAACTTCATGCAAAACTAACTCGTGTCTACTTTTTTTTTTACTTTCGTGCAAGCCAAACCTGTGTCTCCACATTTTCTACCCTTGTGCAAACCAAAGCTGTGTCTACCTTTTTGCAAACCAAAGCTGTGTCTACCTTTTTGCAAACCAAAGCTGTGTCTACCTTTTTGCAAACCAAAGCTGTGTCTACCTTTTTTGCAAACCAAAGCTGTCTACATTTGCGCAAACCGAACCTGTGTCTATTTTTTTTCTTTTTAGCTTCGTGCAAACGGAACCTGTGTCTACCTTTTTTTGTTACACTTGCACAAACCAAACCTGTTGTACAGTGTAATCCGGATATAAGAGAGCTGTCGGGACCGGAGAAGAAGTCTCTTATATCCAGTGTTTCTCTTATATCCGGGTTTGGACTATTTTGTTTAGGTAAGTATGGCTCTAATTTGGGACCAGAGAAAATCTCTCTTATATCCGGGTTTCTCTTATATCCGTGTTACACTGTAATAACAAAAGAGCAGAGTTAAGGAAGCTTAGAATAATTTATACCGGTTCAATGACTATTTATAGTCCTCTACAAACGATTACTTTTATTATACCTGTTTCTACCTTTTTATTTTTATCCTCGTGCAAACCAAATTTGTGTCTACCATTTCTATTGTAAATTCGATTTGAAATGGCCAAGAAAACGGCTGAGATGAAGTAAAACAATAACTGAATCCAACTAGTTGCAAGTGAGTTCGGCTTTCGGCGCTAAACATTTTGAATATACGCTCTTTAGCGCTAGAGGGCTTTGTCAGTGATGCTATGATTTGGATCTTTGGACAGTTTCGGGTCATTCAAACATCATACTACCCTTACCAAATCGACCCCGTCAGAGCTGATCAATCTCAGATGCGCCCCCAAGCTTTATTTAATTCTGAATTAACAGAATGTGTGGCACAAGGCCGAAATGGGGAAGGGAGAAGAGGTTGGTCTTCTGTCTTAACTTTAAACTTAGCTAACCGCAAACGCTGACCCAATTATTCTAACAATATTCCTTGCACCAAAACGACACATTTTTACATACCTTTCTCACCGCACCTACCTCAATGTCTCAATGAAAATACTAACTAGACCCCATATGTGCAATATATCGTCTGTGGGGGGAGGGGAATAAAACAATAATATTAAAAAAATTAAAAACTAGCCCCAATGTGTATTTACACAATGAAATAAATCTATTTGCAAGAAACTAAACAAAATGATTGTTGTGAATATGGATTATCTCCTCTTTGAAAATCCAAGCTATAAAAGCTGTACATTTCCGCTTGTCAAGTAGACGAGTCGTAAGATTCGTCGGTGACTCTCGAACTCTCTGCATTAACAGAGAGGAACCCGGACGAGGCTTTGCCGAAGGGCAAGGTTTCGTCCGGGGAGGTTGACAGGGCCTGAACCCGTCTGGAGGGGTTCAGAAAGGCCATATTTTTGGCCGAGCCTACGGGCTCGGGGATACCCACATTAAAATGGCCGTGTGCCACATTCGATCCTCGTGGGTGGATTGATAAATACCGACGAGTCGTAAGATTCGTCGGTGACTCTCGAACTCTCTGCATTAGCAAAGAGGAACCCGGACGAGGCTTTGCCGAAGGGCAAGGTTTCGTCCGGGGTGGTTGACAGGGCCTGAACCCGTCTAGGCGGGTTCAGAAAGGCCATATTTTTGGCTGAGCCTACGGGCTCGGGGATAACCACATTAAAACGGCCTTGTGCCACATTCAATCCTCGTGGGTGGATTGATAAATACCGACGAGTAGTAAGATTGTTAATTGAATAAAAGATTACTAGACAGAATCTCTTGTCCTGTTTTCATTACAATTTATTCAATTAAGAATGGAACAATTTATGCGATCGGAGCGATTTACCACAGATCCAGAAAGCGATTCGGCCGACAAGTGCTGGAAACATTGGCGGGAGACATTTACAAATTTCATCGAGGTTCTACATTCAGAAAGACCCGGACGTCCCATCAATAAGCGTGCGCTCCTAACCAACTACCTGTCTAACCAACTACACAGTCAACGAAATTATCTCGGATTGCGTTACCTACGAAGAAGCAATCGATGTACTGAGCGCTACATACATAAAGCTCAAAAATGAGATATTTTCTAGACACCTACTTGCGACTCGCCGACAAGAATCGGGAGAAATACTGGACCATTTCCTTAAGAGCCTTCGGACACTGAGCAAAGATTGCAACTTCTGCCCAATGACGGCATTAGAGGCCCAAGAGCAACACATTTTGAACGCCTCCATTAACGACTTACGTAATACTCAGATAAGACATCGTCTTCTTGAGAATAAGACCTACACTTAGAACAGCTTACGAGCAAGCCTATATCTTCGAAAGTGCTATACAGCAGTCTAGTTCTTATTTACAGCCAGACACCGTGGGCGCCTCGTTAAACCCACCTGGCGATAGTCCGACGAAGCTTCAAGAACAATCGGTCACTGCCGCTTTAAAAGTTAATAACAGACGTTCGATTGATAATTGAGAAGATCTCCTTCCTGTCGCATTATACGCCATTCGATCCCTATTGTGTACCGCTACGAATGCCACCCCACACGAAAGGTTTCTACCTTTTCAGCGACGGAGTTCGGCGGGAGCTTCGCTTCCATCTTGGCTCTCTCGACCTGGTACTGTGTTTCTGAGACGACATGCACGTTACACCAAGAACGATCCCTTGGTGGACGAGGTAGAGCTTATAGAGGCGAACCCCCAGTACGCTCTAGTACAACATGCAGATGGTAGAGAGTCTAATGTGTCTCTCAGGGACCTAGCACAGGCCGAAGACGTACCAGGACCGTGGATAGCCGCTGAGGACAGACCAACTACCCCTGACACTGAAGCCCCTCCGGAAGATCATGGCACTGAAATTGCTCCTGACACGTCGTCTAATGACACTGTCTCCGTTGAGGCTCCGTCAGACACTTCGGATGGGCCAACACCTGAATCCCTGACAGATGAAGGACTAGCACCGAAAAAAACGTGTTCATCCAGAGACTGACTCTGACGCGGAATGGCCTGCTCCTCTGAGAAGGAAACATTTCGGAGCAAGGTATTTTAGAGCCCACAGACAGGCTCGCACTGAAGAGCCTCCCTGTTCGAGTACTCCGACCACGAATCATGGACTGTCGAGGCGACCACTGCGAGCTTGTAGGGAGCCTGGACATTTAAGGGACTTTCTTCCCTATCAGTGAGAAATTTGGTGGGGGAGAATGTTGTGAATATGGATTATCTTCTCTTTGATAATCCAAGCTATAAAAGCTGACCATTTCCGCTTGTCAAGTAGACGAGTAGTAAGATTCTTAATTGAATAAAAGATTACTAGACAGAATCTCTTGTCCTGTTTTCATTACAATGATGTTAGTAATAAAACCCCAACAATCTCTAAATGCGGCAGAAACATCAGTTAACTGGACGAAATCAATGCGGGACTATAATAAAATAATACACTTATTCATCCCAAGCACAGACACAAACACGCACTCATTCAGACACAACAACAAATACGAAAATACACACACGAAACGAAAAACGCCCCGCATCCACCAGAGAACTGACGTCACTGACCACCTAACGTGGGAGGGGATGGAGAATTAAACTTAAAGAAAATAGCGACAGAAATAAAAGGGGCCAATGAGCATACATACCCTAGCTAAGTTTAATGAAAAATGAAACTAAAGAATCAAAAACTAAACCTAAGCGAACCTAATTTCGGGATGGGTTACCCGTGTTCAACCCAGGCAAGCAATATCCTGATGCCTAACCGGCATCAAAGTGCCACTCCAGGTCAGCCCCTTTCACACGACACAAACGCGCAAGATTCACCCACCTTTTGCCGAATTCTGATGAAGAGAGTCGCCGCCTTTCCGTCCTAATCTTAACCTTAAGCTGATGCTTAAAGTATAAGATCAGTTGGGAAGAAGTGGACGTCTCGCCTTCATAGAATCCCTATTGACGTGTCGTCCAAATCACGACTCTCATAACACCTAGTAAGCATAAGAACACATAATGTTCAGCCTTCGTCAATGGCGGAGCCACATTGCGACAAACAGAAGAGGCCTCAAGGATAAAGAACTTTCCAGGCAGCATGCGAACCATGAGGCCTTCAACATACCTGCACAACGTGACTAATGGTCTCGACTTCCCTACTACAGCGGTGGCAGTTTGGATATTTCTCCAAGCCCGCTGTGCAAAGTATCTTGGCAACCCAGACGGCCCCACGCATCATCAGCCAGGTGAGTGATGCCTCATTCCCCTTGCTAAATTAACAGCCTGCAGACACTGACTTATATTAGGCAAACCATAACCCGCTATCACGCATTTGATTGGAAGTTAACCAACAACCGATCACAATGGTGTGAGTCCTATATAAGTTGTTTACGGGGGATTTTTTTCTTTATATATATATATATATATATATATATATATATATATGGCTACCCTATCATCGGATACTCGAAAGGTAATTATGTTTTCCGGTTGTGCTGTTAAAATTAAAAATATATCCCAATCCATGCGGATTACTAAAGGTCGTAGACTCTGGTAGTTGCGATAAAAACAAAAACGTCAAACTAAGCATAAAGAAATACGAATTAAAAATTGATCATCGTTTCAATTGCTTCTCATCGGTGCTCTCAGATCGTAATTCTCCGATGGTTAATAAACAAGTAAAGTAAAGATATTAAAAAAAAATGCGGGTAGTGTAACGGTTATCAGCGCGGAAAGTGGTGTCGGCGAGCCGAGTTCAAATTCCTACCTAGAGTGTTGCGTTCACTTTCGCACCAATTCTCTTTAGAAAGGTGTGAATACATATCCTCTCCACCGCCACCTATACGTTAAATAGAAAAGCAACGGGAAGCCACGCCATTATCTTTGCCCAAAAAATATGGCCTTTAATGAATTTATTTTTAATCCGACATCTTTATTACTTCAAACGTTATTTTCAGTGGATACCCATATTTGAAATAGACGCCGTGTTTTTTGTTTGTTTGTTTTTTTTTGTTTTTTGTTTTTTTTAAACAATGTGTATTACTTCTATCGGCCTGTGCCCTGGAGAAAACTTAATAGAGAAAATATGTTCCCCGGCGGGGATCAAACCTGCCTCCCACGTTGTAAGATAAACCAACGTTTGATCCGGCGAGCTTTGGACCGCTCGGACACAGAGAGCATCACAGTTCAGCCGTGACCACCGATATAGAAGACCTGCTCGATAGTGACGTCACAAATGTAGTCCATACAGTGAAACAGACAGTAATCATAATGTAACGAAAAATTGTAAGAAAAAAATGGTTTTAGTAAAAAACTTTTTAAAAATACATTTATAAAAGAAAGAAACAGAATTGGATTTTATACAGAAATTTATTTCATATTAATTTAAAAAAAATAACCGATAAGAAAAAAAAATGTTGCTGAATGTTTTGTTTTAACAAAACATTCAGCAACAACATTTTTTTTTAAGTGATTATTATTCTTACACTATATACAGCAACAACTCGGTTATGAATTAGGACACAAACAGACGAGCAAATTACAAGTAAATGATAAATAAGAAACAAATAAACTAAATACAAGAAAGTAAATAAATTTGATACAAAAACAGATTTAAAATTCAAATAATACTTATAGAAAAGTAGGTTACAGACAGACAATTTTAAGACTGAAATTCGTTCATGATTTTTTAATTGTTTCACATTTGATAATTTTTTTATAAATCATAATCAGCATTGTTTTAATTTGCATGTTTTTATTTCAATTTTAATAATTATTCTGTAAAGTTACAATTTTTGTAATCATTAAGAGATTATTACTCAAATACAGAAACAAATGAATTAGGAATTGGGGAACAAACAATAATTAAATAAGCAAATTATAATTATTAGGTTGGTGCAAAAATAATGACGTAACAATGTCGTTTTTTGACGTATTTTTAACGTCAAAAAACGACATTATTACGTCATTATTTTTGCACCAACCTAATAAATGATGAATAAATAAAATAATTATGATGAATAAATAAAACAATTAAACATAAATAAGAAACAAATAAATACAAACAAGCAAATAAATTCGATCAAAAACAATAAATAGATTTAAAAATCAAATAATACTTTCAGAAAAATAGGTTACTGATACAAAATTTACCTGAATGTTTGAAGTTTTCTTTTTTTTGCTTAACTTGTTACTTGTAATATTATTATTTTCCCTAGAACAAAAATTATTTCAAAGAGCATTTGTAGAGCTCCAGACAAACATTCTTTGTATTTTTTCTATATTGTGACCCTCATCACAAGTGTCAACATCAAAAAGAAGCTCATAATCTGCCAAAACATTCAATCTTATATGCATGGCTAATTATATTTGATTTACTGAATGAAGAAAAGAATGATTTTTTATCAGTTTATCAATGACTACATAATTATAGAGAACAAAATTTATAGTTTTATCATTAGGATATAAGAGAGAACCTCTATTAACCCCCTGAAAATAGCTGCTTATTTCAGGTATTTCTTCCACATTATCTCTTACACTTCCAGATATTAAATCTTTGCAACTATTGCATTTAATTTTCTTAAAAACTGCATTACAGCAATAACCTGCTAAGTATAGTATTACAGGTAGAACTTCTCTACAATTATTAACATCATCCTCTTTAACATCAATTCTATATTTATATATAACTTTTCCTCCTCTGTCACTTCATCCCAGTTTGGTTCTTGTAAACTCTTTAAATCAATTTTAATGCATTGCTGATTAAATGGTAAGCTCAGTTTTAAAGCTGATTGCATTCTAATTTTTTTTCAGACTCAAATCGGTATTGACCAAATCTTGCTTCAAGGTGATCAGTTTGAAATTTGCCTCGTAATATGTACAGCATTTTCAGTTCTTCTATGCAATACATGATCAGTTCTAGAAATGCATAGGTTGTATGATGCAAAGCAGTGAAGGTTTCCTTTGTTAATTTGCCATTTCTTCCAGAAATGCTATTCCAAGATTCTAACCAGTCACAGAATACAGAGAGAAATCTAAAATTTTCTTCATTCATTCTAAGTGGATTATTTCTAAACTGAAAACCTTTATATGGCGTTTTAACATTCATTATTGTCCACCAAATATAAAATATGTTTATATATTCTGCAACTTCTGCAAAATTAGGCAAATATTTCTTGAATAGTGTATTCATTAAAAATTTGCAGAACTAAATTAACATTTTGCCTTTCAAGATTAGTAGGAGAAAGTGCTTTTGAGGTCAATTTATAACAATATTTAAAAATTGACTGAGATTCTAAGGCATGAAGATTCTGTAAGGTAGAAAATGGGGCACTTTGGATACTATCTAATTCATGATTTCCGTTATGACAAAATTTGGGGAACAGCATGCATTTATTTGCATCTTTTTGACCAAGCTAATTGTTTCTAATGCATTTTAATATATGGACTGAGTCAAAAAGGAAGAAAAGGGGTCGAGACTTTATAACTGGGTGTGGATATACAATGGAAAGCTTTGGAGGACTGCAAAAGAAAGATATAGCTTTTTTATTTATAGCATTATTATCTGTTATAATTGATAATACTTGAAAGCCTATCTCCTCTAAACCAATTATTATATGTTTAACTATGTCAAATAACTTCTCAGCTTTAAGACATTTAGTTGGTATAACATGCACAACATCTTTATATTGTGAGAATACACTGCTAATCATGAAAGCAAAAGCACTTGTAGCTTCACTGCTGTTGTCAGATAAGCCAACAATATTACCACCCTTATAATCTAAATAAGGTTTTAGATGAATTTCATCAACAAGTAAAGATACTGTGATGTCCTTCTGGAGCTTAAATTTATTTTTAATATACATAAGAAAATTGTTATCATGTTGCTCAATCAAAGGATTCATATATGTTGATAATGTTAGTCTTTTAATGGTTGAATAGCTAGGTAAAATTATATTTTTGCTGTCTCTTAACAATCTGTACCCTTTGGAGGAGCAGTTATATAGCAATGAAGAAAATATAATCATTTCTGTTGAATAATAAAGCTTATTTTGTGTCATTAAATTTAGCTGCTCATATATAAATTTAATTGTATCAAAATGTTTGTTTGATTCTTCTTGCACCAATAGTAGAAATGACATTACCGATTTTAATATAAAAATCATATTTTGTGGTTCAGTTTGCTGTTGTTCTGTGTCCATTTTCTTCATGTTTTCTATCAGAATTTCAAGAGTATTTTGACCAGTGACATGTTTAGGAATCTTATAGTCCCCTATTGAATGCATTTCCACATCTCTACAAAACACATGTACTGCAAAAATCAAATTCAATTACAAGAGACAGATTGATTTTTGGATATGGGGATTTGAGGATGCTGAATATAATAAGTGTCTCTTGCTGCCTAACAAAACTCCAGTAATTTCTATCAAGGAAATTTAATTTCTTTTCTACATCATTAACATTATGAAATTTCTTCTGCTTTTTATATGCTAAGTCATCATTAATTTAAAGCACTTTTAAGAGCAGAATTCTCTAGTCTGATGACTCTCTAGAAGTATTCAATGAAAATAAATATGAAGGACAGTTTGGGAAAATTCTAGGAATAGCACCATCACGAAGATATATTTTTTAGTTTAACTGCAATTGTGACACCTGTTTTTTTGTCAAAAGCTGACGATTCTCTCCTTATGTCATCCGGTCGAAAATGTAGTTCACATACCTAAAAAGATTTTAAAAACCAAACCTATTTTAAATTCTTGTGAAAATCTAAGAAAATCAATCAGCACAAATCTACAGTAATATGAAGCATTAATAATTTTAGGAAAAGTGAAGAGAATTCAACAAAAGTGACGAAGCTATGTACAAATAAGAGAAGAATTTTTAACGTTTATTCATTTTTTTAATTTAAAATGATAAATAAAAAAACATTCTAATGAATAAAACAATTCTAAAAAATTGTTAAATTACAATAATTCTAAAAAAAAATTATTTATGCCTATAAAAAGATTCCTTTATGAATTTATATCGAATGTTTATTTTTTATAAAAATTAGATTACAGCTTTTAAAAACTTTCGCAACTTTGTTTTTAATGTTTTGTGAATTATAAAGATATGAAATTATTAAATTTTAATCCTCAAAGTTTCAATTGCGTTTAATAACTTTTTAAAACAACACTGTGAATTACAGACATGAAATTAATTCAATTAAAGTTTCATTTAGTCACGAATAAAACAATTCTAAAAAATCGTTAAAATTATTTATTATACATATAAAATATTCCTTTAGGAATTCATGAATGAATTTATGTCGAAAATTTCTTTAAAGTTTATTTCTTAAAAAAATGAGTTTTTAGATTTTAAAAGCAACATGTCTAAACTTCTCGCTAGATTTATGTCTTATTAACTTTATGTTATGAATTACAAAGACATGGTGTTAACACTTTCACTGCTACTCATTTGCCCAGTGCTGCCCCCATCCGGCCAGCCATTTTAAATGAAAATGCCAAATTTCAACCTACATATTTTATTACACAGAAAACTGGTACCAGTGTGTTTTACATCATTCCATTTTCATGGATATACCTGGGAATGACTTACCAGATCAGTAATGGGTATATACATGATATCTTTTGAAGCATTGTCCTTTGTGATTTTACGATAGATGGCGCAACGGGACACTCATACTAGCGTATGCAAAAAACGTAGATTTCCGTACTTAGCCAGCTGAAGCAAGATAAGAAAAACGAAGATCTCCGTAGTTAGCAGCCGAAGTGTTAATTTTATCATTAAAGTTAGAATGAAATTTACTTATTTTTTAATACAAAAAATACTCACTCTGCTGAATTTAGTTGGTGAAAAATGATCTCTTCTGATTGTACAAATCCAAACATCAGATAATTTTTTATCTTTAGGGAAAGAAAATACATGTACTTTAGGGCCGTTTTTATAATTCCCTTTGCAATTTGGTAGAACGCATCTATAATGCATTGCTTTTGCTTTAAATTAATTCAATATTTAAAAGAAAATATTAATAAACAGTTTAAAAATGCCGCCGTAAAAAATCTGATACAAAAAACAAACGACACGCTTCTTGAAAGTCGGACTAGTATTTAGTCACCCCCCCCCCCACCCCCACGAGGGTATCATGTGGCACAAGGCCGGTTTAACGTGGGACCTTCGAGCCCGTGGGCTCGGCCAAAAATATACCCTTCGAACCCGTATAAACGGGTTCAGGTCGGTTTACCTCCCAGAACGAGACTACGCCCTTCGGCGTAGCCTCGTTCGGGTTCCTCCCCGCCCGAAAGCAGAGAGTTCAACCGTTCAGCCGGTCGTCCGACATCGACTGCCATACGAAAGTCGGACTCAATATGATGACGTCACATTTCTCCTTAACCCAATGAAACAGGCCTTCTCTATCGGTGGTCACGGTTCAGCAATGTTCTATTTACCCTTTTAAGGAATGCGCATTCCCCCTTTCAGATGACTGGGTTACGGCTTTCCTCTTTTTTTTTTTAAACTTCATATTAGTATTTATTAATGCTTACATTATTTACACTCGGATTATTGACCGCATCGTTGTTTTTATCTCAACTTTTCGGCTGTTGTGTTTTCCAGCCTTCACCAGTTGCTTGCCGAAATTCAGGAAATTTGAACTGAACTCTATTTAATCTATGCACTTTCAACATTTCTAATTACACTATGTTGCCCCGTAAAAACTGATCCAGAGATTTTAACACGTTATCAAAATGACTACAGCGTATTAAATCTGAACTAGAATCCATTGTTGGGTAATGGTAAAAACGAAAATTAACATGCGGCTTAAAATGACTCAGACTCGGTCCCAGGCGTTCGTAATCTGCTAATTGATCACTTTGGCCTAGTTCCTCGGACATTTTTTCGTCTGCAATTCTTTCAGATCTTAGCCATAAACATATTTTTTAAAAACACCACATCCTTTCATGATATTCCAGGGATCCTTTTTCTTTATCTGATATGACATCAGAAATATACTGGAGATGTTTCCCGTTGCTTCCCTAAAGTTTTTACGTCCTTCTCTTAGACTGGTCGACACACAAGGCTAAAGAATCCAATTTACCCTGCTATTTAACCTATAGTTGGGAAGAGGGAGAAGAAATTGAATCTTGCCTTTCCCAAAGGCGTTAGTGCGAAATAAACGCAACAGACGAGCCGGGAACGTAAACTAAGTTCACCGTTTTCACTGTTCGCGCCAATTACCCGCACATCCAGGAGTATGTATTAGTTGTGATTGTCTTCCTTGTGGAAGGAAAGCACATATCAGTAACCACTATACGGCGCCCATATTGTTTTGCTGGGGTAACATAAACTTTTGGAAATGTTTTGTAGGTTTATTAGGGACAAGCTATTACACAGATCATTTCCTGGACGTTTGATAGCAGATTGTCATACGTTCAAAAAATCTAGGCGCGGAACGACGGCCGAGTGAATTAAAGCGTTGGTTCGTGAATTTGGTGATATAGTAATTGCGAGTTCAATCCCAGGGCTGGGCTAGTAGAGACTTAGACTCAGTAGAACCAGGACTGTGTAGTAGTAAACAAAATCAAAACGAGATATCTCTTGGGATGGACAGCGGGGCGAGAACAATCTACCCTCGCAGATTAAATAAAGGGTTCAGTTCGAATTTCCCTTAAGGTTAACAGACATCTGAAGAAGGCCAAACAGCCGAAACATTGTAATAATAGCAACAAAGATGAGGACATTAGTCCGAATGTAAATAAGAATAGGATTTATGTTAAGACTGTAGCCACCAATAATGAATCCTGGTAGGAATTCTAATTCCTTCAGAATCGCCTCACTGTGTATTGATGTCACTGTATAGTTTGAATAAAAGTCCAGTGACATACACTCCTTTCTATTTTTGTATATTTACTGAATTCATTTTCTATCCGTATGCAGGCGGTTTGCTGCCAGTATAGGTTCGGGATTGTTCTATTAGGTTATTGGCGACCCAGAGACGTTAGATAAAGAATTGGTCAGTATATGTAGTACCCTACAACGTAACAACTACCCTGGGTACGTGGCAGCAGCCCAAAAAAACTGGAATAGGCGGGTACAAGAGGAGGAGGACAAAAACACTCAGAAAACAGTCTGCCTGCCTTATGTGAAGGGGTTATCAGAGAAAATACAAAGGATCTGCGGTCCATATAACATCAGGACAACCTTCAAAACAAAAGCTTGACGACACTTCGCAGATATCTCTCCCAAGTAAGACCCACCCCCATAGAGGAGAATATGACTAAAGACTGTACGCTATCCCGTACAGCTGCGGAAAGAAATATAAAGAAGTGACAGGCTGTAACATGAGGGGAAGTGGAAAAATCAAGCATGGCTGACCACATACAGAGACAGAAGGGAGATCACCGCCCTCCGTTCAGGTTGAGATCATAGACAAGGAACACCATTGGAAAATTCGTAAACTTAAAGAATCAGCGCATATGCTAGGTCACAAAAGTCTCCTGAGCAGACCAAGCATAGAATTAAATACAATATGGGAACCAGTATAAAGGAGTGCCAGAGAAAAGCACTAACAACAAAGTTGCAATATGAGCTCTGGTAAAAATATGCAATGATAACAGCAAAATTGCAATATAAGCACTGGTAAAAATGGCTGCTGAAGACATTAGGTTTATAATACCCAGAAATTCATACCCAAGGTATACCTTTATCCACTGTGGCATGTGTCCTCAAGGACACGTGGCACAGGGGTTGGTTAGATCCAGTGACAGGACCCAAAGACTTCAATACCTGGTTAAGGCAGTCGAGAACTTTCAGAGGGAAATTAGCAGGAGATAACTGACATCCATCAAACATGGTAGAACAGTCCCAGCGAAATAAAGGGTTCAGTTCGAAATCCCAACCACCTGAAGAAGGCCGGAGCGTACAACGGCCGAAACGTTATGATAAATATGGCGACAAAGATGGGGACAATAGTCCGAATAATGTAAATAATGTACATAATACCTCATCTCAGAAATATATATATAATTATTTATTTTAAAAAAAAAATTATAACATAAATAACATATTTATGTTATAAATTTTTTTTTTAAATAAATAATTATATCTGCTCTACTTTGTATTGAGCACTCTTTTAAGAATAGTAATTGTTGGTTATTGGAATTCATTCCATATACACCAATCACATACTTGGGTGTATATATATATATATATATATATATATATATATATATATATATAATTAAGGTAAGATTTTTACTTAACTGATTGATGTTATCTTCAGCTTCCCGACTTCAGAGTTTCGTAGGCAGACCTGTCCGTCCACTCTGCAGGGGGGGGGGCAGTAATTTACGCCGTATATTTTTCAGTTTTTTTCTTTTTATGGACTTAACATTGGTGTAAAGTTTTTCGTATTTTTGTGTTCGTGTGTGCGTTTGTGAGCGTGCAGCCATGCGCCCGTCTGTGTGGATGCGGCTTTGCGCGCGTACGCTCGTCTGCGCAGATGTGAGTACGTGTAGGGTGTCGTGACCATTTGTCCTTTTCCTCGTTTTTTTTTTTTTTCTTCACTTTACACTCGCTCTTTAGCTTTTTCACTTCTTTCTTTTCTTTCAACAGTTACTGTTTGTTGCGAGCTGTTCCAAATTTCTATACATGCCACCATTTTTAATTTTTGGGCCTTCTAGTTTTTGGGGGTTTTTTTGTTATTTTTTTCTTTTTTGTTATGAATCTTCTATGAGGTTAGTTCAAAAATAATGTCGTTTTCTCACATATGTTACTATGTGAGAAAACGACATTATTTTTGCACCAACCTAATATTTCGTCTTTCACATAAAAAATGATATTCATGCTTAAATGATATATATATATATATATATATATATATATATATATATATATATATCATTTATTTCATGTTTTTATTACTTCAAGCGGTATTTTTGTGGATACCCGTATCCGAGTTGACGTTCCTTCTGTTTATTTATTTTGTCTACCGGCCTGCGTAGTTGATCTCGAGAAAACTTACTAATGACAATGTACCCTCCGGCAGGATTTGAACCTGCGCCCCTATCTTACGACAGTTGAAGAATGGAAAAATGTTTTCATGCTTACCTTACGAACGCAGAAGACCTTTTGATCTTTAAAAATATAACATTCGAAATATTTGATGTAGAAATTACAGATAATTATTGCCGCACTATTAAGAAACAGGGAAGTTTCATTCGATACAGACAAAAGTGCTGAACTGCAATGTAATATCAATCCTTCTATATGGCAATGAATGCTTAGACAATGAAGAGAAGTCTTGAGGCAACAGAGATGTAGTTCTACAGAAGGATGCTGAGAATTCCGTAGACAGAACTTGTAAGTTACGAGGAAGTCTTAAGGAAAATGAAAAACAAAAAGGACGCCTATGCTTAAAATCAGAAAGAAACAGTTGAAATTTCTAGGACACATAATGGGGAAAGCGGGGCTTAGAGAATTTGACACTCACTGAGACGAATCGTTCTCGTTTCATTTCTATTCCATTAGTAAGAAGAAAGTTCCACTCGAACAGCTTTATCACAAGAGCCGCTCCTTTTGGAAATATACTCCCGAGAGGATGTTTTCCTGATGACTGCGAAGGTGAATGCAGAAAACTAGGCTGGGGTTTGTTCTTCTTGCGCCAATACAATTGTCTTTTCTGCTACAAATGCATATCATTTCCGTAGAAAATATTCTCTATTCAAACAGCGAATCAAGTAATAATGCAAATGACTAATTTTTCCACCATCTTTTAGTTACTTTTATCACAACGTTCTCGATAACATCCAGTTTTTACAGGGTCATCTCTCAAGATATGAGATGCAAGTTTAAATCATGATAATGTAGAGGATTGGTTAATTATGTGGTAATATTTGTTGAGAATAAGTTGCGTGTCAATTAACTATTTCCACTAACATCAAAATAAAATACAAAATCCAACTGAATTGTTTTAAAACGTAACAATTAGATTTATTTAGGTTGGAGTACAACATGCAAAAAAAATATAGGACAGAGTCGTGTCCCTTTGATTTGGAAATATTTGTACCAGAGTTCATATTACGAACAAGACATATTTAATTAGAAGCTAATAAAACATTCAAAACAAGCAGAATATTTGGTATATGTTGGCAAATATGTATGATGTTTTAGATTTCAGAATGTCTTTCTTGTAATCGTTCGTTAATGTTGATATTAAAGTTGTTAATATTAAGTGTCTTTTAAACAGAAAGTTCTTAAGAAGTAATTTACCTTTTACTGTAATATTGAACTTGTAATTCAGAAAAAAGTTTGGAATTGTGAGTTCTAAAGTTGATAAAAGTTCAGGAGTGATTTCAGAGTTCATGAATGTTGGTAATTGTCTTAAAAACGTCTTGTCAGCAATGACTAAGACGGAAGTTGGCGAAGGTTACATCTTGAGACGTGCGAGAGAGATGAATGAAACTCTCTAAAAAGTTCACACGTGTTTTTGCTTTTATACTGGTCAAGTGGCTCCCAGCACATGAACGGGAAAAACAGATTGGTCGCGTGCAGGCGGTTTGATTGGTCGGAACTGACCAATCAGCAAGCCAGATTGGAGGTGAATGACCAATGAATACTTGTTATATTGTATGAAAGTAGAATTTTGCTTATCAGATAGGAAGAGTGCATTTCCTAAAAAGAGGTAAGGCTGGTTGTGTTGTGGAAGATTCCACAATAACATCCAGTTTTTACAGGGTCATCTCTCAAGATATGAGATGCAAGTTTAAATCTCGTTAGAAACTATTTAAAAATTTCATGTGAAATTTTTAAGTAGCTTCTAACGAGATTTAAACTTGAGAGATGATCCTGTAAAAACTTTGGCCCAAAATCTACAGGAGCGTTATATAATAAAGAGGTTCCCAAACTCTATCAGCTGAGCTAATAAAGTCTGGGAACCCCTTTATTATATATGTTCGCCACCCACCCCACTATGATGATAAAAATAGATATATTTTCAGATGATGTATTTTTGGTGTAAAACAGGAAACACTTCAACAAAAAATTTTAATGATTTTGAAACTCATCCAAATTTATTTCATTAGCAACTTCATGATATTTTTAATCCGGACTTTACATCCAACATAAATTTACCTTGAATTAAGGGCCTGTATTAAATTCTGGTATTCAAATTCATTAAAGCATCCTAAAACACATAAAGATGGAGGAGAAGGAAAATTCTGACTTGTTATAAAACTGAGATCACTACAGCTGAAAAAACAAATATTATATTTATTATTAAAATTGTCACCTTGAAATAACCAAGCTGATTATTATAAATCTTGGAGATTAGAAAAAATAAAATAATAGATTCTTGTATTGTATGACAATGCAATGTAAGTTAATGAATTTAAGGAATTCCATCGAATTGAAAAAACCTTTTCTCCAACTCGAAGCGCTAAAATAATCTAAATTGTTTCAAATTATTTCAAAGGAACCCAAGTAAATCTAAAAATAAATCTCTGTTCTTATATCTTTTTTTCTTTTTTTTTTTATCAAGGAGCCATGACTAGAAAGCCCTTGGGCGAGCCTCTAGTCTTGGGTTCCCTAGGCTGCAGCACATACTATCCCCATGTGTAAATCCGGCACTGGGCATTGCTATAAAACTCCTCCTATTGTGAAATAATTAGTGTGAAAAAATATGCAACCTTGCACGCACTATATTGAGTTGCCTCCCTTGCAGTTATTTGAGTTTTAAAATAGTTACTTCCCTTTATAGACAATATCTAGTTGCCTCCCTTATATTTGGAATTTTCTTTAATAGTTGCTTCCCTTGTATAATCTATATTTAGTTGCTTCCCTTATATTTATTTTGGCATTTTGGAGATTTACCATGAATATTGCTTGCAATAATATGAAAAAAATACATTTAACGAGCTTTGCCGATCATATAATTAATATAAAACCTTACATTTTGTGCCTTAATTCCGCTTATTTTTATAATTATTCGAAATATTATTCAATAAGACCACTGATAATATAATTTTGTAATTATTAGTAGTAGTAAGTGAAGCGTGGTGTAATGAATGAGAAATCGGTGAGCCGAGTTCGAATTCCAGTTGGGTTAGTTAAATTCACTTACGCGCAAATACCCTTGGGAAAGACACAAATTCATCTCTTCTTCCTCTAGCTATTGATTGAATAGCGGAAATAACTGGGTTCTATAGCAATGGTTGGCAACCAGTCTGTAGTGGACCGTGGAGTGAAGATGTAAAGAACACACGTGGGTTAAAATTTCCGGCTAGCCGGTCCAGCTACAGGAGAATGTTGGACTTTAATTAAGTCCAAAGCAGACAAAGAAAACAAACAAGACCGATAATTATATACAAACAAATATATGTATTAACAACAAGTTACAAGCACATGGACAGTTACATTGAGTTTCTGTGGTGAATATGTGTGTGTATTGTGGTGAGTGTTCATAAGTATGTGTATTAGTATTGTTCTTAGCGTGTTCCCAGAATTTGGGAAAAGCTGTATTCGTGAGAGCTCACATATTGATATTAGCTAAAATGAAGAGAACAGAATTAACCCACCTCATCAACGCGAGGTGGTATAAGGCCCAAGGTCTGATGGAAAAGAGAGAGCGAGGCGAAAGGTCATCCAGTATTTATAGCCAGGGGAGAGAGACCCCTGGTGAAGGGTTAAGGAACTAAAGGAGGAGCTAACTCCGACAAGTCTACCGTAGAAAGAAATGGCAACCTACTGCGGAAAATTTCCTGCCTAGTCAGTTATGAATTGAAGGAGATATGATCACCCAAGCGTGTATCATCTATGGAACTTTAACTGACTACAATGGCCTCCAACTTATACTCGTGGAATACGTGTCAAGACTGCTTCCCCGCAATACAAACGGATGTGTGAAACAAATGTATTATTGTTGGCTATCCGGACTGCCCAGATTTTAGTTGTGTCGGGATTTCAAACACTTAGCAACAACACATCTTTTAAATGAAATATAACAAAAAGGTCATTTTCTGAAGGAAAAGTAGAAGCAGAACATCAATTGAAATAACTTTTATACATCCTTGCAGTAAAGTTTGTTTTATAAAGTAATTAAGCGTTCGTATTACTATGTGAGATGTGTGAACAGACTTATTTTATGACGGTCAGCCTAATGTGTTTGTAAATTCTTAGACAAAGTAGACTGTTGCTAGTTAAACCATTCTATTGTGTGCGTGGACAAGGCCTTAGTCGGCGGCGGCTGCTGGCTGTCGTCTTTTCCATAGTGTGCGTGCGCGTGCGCGCACGTGTAGCTGAAACTGGCCTCCGAAAATGTTTCGAACCTCAAGAATGAGTAGGCTTCTATTTTTATATCCGTAAGGGGGATTTAAAATCTAATTTCTCATAGAGGTGTGAACTTTTTTAGTATAAGGTTTTCATTAGTTAGAAAATAATTTCACACTGACATTTTTTTCCTCGAATTTGCGGAAGTGGTGAAAAGAGTTATTATTGTTATTTTATAAATTGTCCAAAAATGATACGTGGCAGGTTTACAACTACGTTCGCCAAGTATTTTGGCGGTATTTGTCCTTGTAATTATTGTTTATCAAACAAACCTTCTGGTGGGATTTTATTGGTTGAAAAATATAGGATTTAATTCCTATACTATGTTTTACCTTATACATGCATTTAATAAAGTTTAATTTTAAAATTTGGCACAAGATACTATTAACAATAAATAATAAAATAGCACGATTATTACAATTTCTTTAATTAATGTTTCTCTAGCAGAAGATTCGTTCTCTAACAGACGATTTGTTTTTAACATGGTGACTAGAATACATTTTTCCTTATAATTTGAAGACTTTCCCCTTTTCACATAAAGGAACAACTTAGCGATTTCTCTATGGAAAATCGAATTTGCCAACATCACAAATCTTTCATTTGTGAAACCATTATTAAATAAAATATATTGCTTATTTTTAGGATTGACTGCAGTTACTTGATGGCAAGACGGAAACCAGCCAATAGTAGATCTACAATATTATTAATTTTATTATAATATTCACTTTAACTCAGCAATTAAACGAATAGAAGATTCATTCTCTGGCAGAAAATTCGTTCTCTGACAGAAAATTCGTTCCCTGGTAAAAGTTTCGTTTTTTGGTGATTAGATTTGTTCTCTGACACATGGAAGATTCGTTTTCTGGCAGCAGATTCGTTATCGGACAAAAGATTAATTCTCTGGCAGAAGATTCGTTCTCTGGAAGAATAATTGTTCTCTGGCAAAAGTTTCGTTTTCTGGTGGTTAGAATATTTGTTCTCTGGCAGAAGATTCGTTCTCGCACAGAAGATTAATTCTCTGGCGGATAGAAGATTTGTTCACTTGCAAAAGTCTTGTGGAATATATTTGGCTTTGCCAAAACGCCAGCTAAGGGAGCGATCTTTAAGCCTATAAATGAGCAATCATATTCTCTCTCTTCCTCTTTTAGCCCTTTTTAAGCCTTGCTTCTAAATGTAGTCGACGTCGATATAGAACGCTGCCGACTAGGCGCTTTCGCTTCCTTGATCCTCTGTTGATTTTTGAACTCTCTTACACGCGAACATACACACACGTATTTCACACACAAACAAGCACATTCTTATAACTAGTTTTAATGGGGTTTTTTTTTTGCTTTCAGTTCAGTTGTGTACACTTGTAATTGATTTTGTTAATAACACACATTGATGTTTGTCTCATATTCATGGCTTTGTTTAATTTTTTTTACCCGGACTCACATTCGGTCCGCCAATATCGTTTGCGGGATAAATGTTCCAGGAGCCCATATTTTTTTTAATATCCATGTGTTTATCCCCACAACATAATGGTGACTTATTTCTGCCCCAAACATACCAGTATCCTACAACAGATAAGCAGATAAAAGATTCTTTATCTGACAAAAGATTAATTCTCTGGCGATATAGAAGTTTCATTCTCTTACAGAAGATTAATTCTCTGTCGGATAGAAAATTCGTTATCTGGCAAAAGATTAATTCTCTGGAGGATAGAAGATTCGTTCTCGAACAGAATATTCTGTTCTCAAACATAATATTCTGACAGAAGATAGAAGATTCGTTCTCTGACAGAAGATTAATTCTCTTGAGATATAGAAGATTCTTCCTCTGACAAAAGATTAATTCTCTGTCAGAAGTATCGTTATCTAACAGAAGATTAATTTTCTGGTGGATAGAAGATTCGTTCTCTGACAGAAGATTAATTCTCAGGGGGATTGAAGATTCGTTTTTGGACAGAATATTAGTTCTCTGGCGGATAGAAAATTGGTTCTCTGACAGAAGATTAATTCTCTAGCAAATAGAAAATTAGTTCTCTGGCAGATAGAAAATTCGTTCTTAGGTTATTAAACGAATAAAAGTCATTAATAAATGCAGTGGGTTTCTTTTAATTGGCCTGTCTATGTTATCTAAATCTTGTAAAACCAATTCTGATCCAACGGACGCGAAATAATTCGCTCATTTCGGGAATCAAATATTTGAAATACGCCATCATGAACACGCCAGAGTAATTTCTTGGTTAGTCATTGCTGGCTCACCGCTTCATTAGCTTCAGTCAGATAACGGACACTATTATCCGTTAGAAGCAGCCTTATTGAGTAGAGACAGATTTATGTGTTCATCTTTAAAAAAAAATAGATGGCCTAACTAAACAGAAAACAATTAAACTTGTAGATATATTGCTACTTTATCTTACCGAATATGTTTTAAAACACGCACAAAACATCAAGGACGGTGAAAAAGTCCGTATCAAAAATCCAAAAATCAGGAAAGATGAGTTGTATAGAAACGCCAAAAGTTCAAGAGGCAAAATAAAATCCCAATTCTAATACAGGTAAATATTGCGATAGTCAGGGAAAATATAAATAAAATACCACCCGTGAGGTATGCTTAAGGCAGCAATTATCTAAGAGGTTTTTTTTTTTTGGGGGGGGGGGGGGTGATGGGGGGGGGGTTAGTTTTTTTTTGGGGGGGGTGCACAGTAAACGAACTCTTTTTTGAGGTAGGTGATTTTACCGTTCATCACACTTACGCAAGAATTTTTGTTTCATTCTCTATGGGTTGTTTAATACCAAAATCTAGTTCTTTTGTACGTAATTTTGTGCCTTCTACTACAGGTAAAATATATTCCTGGTCAGTTTACTATAAATATGCATTGTTGGTCCTTTTTTATATAAAAATATATTGCCGTTATTTTTATACTTTCATATGATTTTTGTTTTTCTTTGGGGTTTCACTATTTGCCCATACCTGGGATACTAACAGATGCTACCACCTCGGGTCAGGGTGGACCTAGGAACAACAGCAATTAAGAGTTGGTTCCACGCTTCTCAAAACCTCCAATTACCCAATCAGAAGCCTTGCTGCCGGATGTAATTTATCGTCATACTCAGGAAGATGGATCACTGAAAAAGTAGGTCACATGATGAGGAGATATAGAGAAACGGCGTGTGGAAAGAAGGGACATGTAAGGAAAGTATGTATCGTCACACGCTCTTGGTAGAGAGGGCCACGTAATGAGAAATCGTACTCGGAGGACCCTGTGCAATGGTTGAGGAAAGAAAGTAGCATATCAGTATGGGTTGTCGGGATTCTGGTAATCGAAATTGAGCTAAAAGGGTGACTGATGGTTGTGAAAGGTTAGATCTGCGACAGAGAGAATCAAGGGCAGAGATCCCCATGGGATGTTGTTATGGTAATTTACCCACGCATGCATGGACTCTCTCAGCTATAAATAGGAGCAGTTACTGCCTTTGTAAAGAGTGAAGTTTCCAGAAGTCAGCGCTGACAATAGGACCGAACATTCTTTCCGTAACACTCTTGTTTGTATTGCTGTTTCTGTTAATATATTTGTTTAACTCAATTCCTCTCTTGTGTCCTTTTCTACCGGACATCCCATTCCTCTATATCAGCCAGTTTTAAGTCATTTGCATGAGCCCGCTTCGTTTTTCCTACCACCTCGTTCCAAATTACAAAAGTGACTGGCTCCGTCTGTCCCACTATTCTATAGTAGGAGCCCCCATTTCTGATCTAATTTTCCTTGTCTTACGTGGGGTCTCTAACACTCAGCTATAGCTCTTTATCGTCATTTGCTTCCTCGTTACTGATTTCATAATTGTTATTATCGAACCCGTATCAATCAGTCCTTCCACTTTATGATTCTTGTAATGACATCACAAGGCAAATCGCTACATCCGACATTAGATGATATACCATCGCTCTCTTTAATTTGTTCTTTTTTCCACTGTCTCCTTCCCGTGGGATCTCCGCCCTTGATTATCTCTGTCGCAGATTTAACCCTTCACAGCCATCATTCACCCTTTTAGCTCTATTCAGATTACCAGAATCCCGACAATCCATCCTAATATGCCCCTCTCTTTCCTCAACCATAACACAGTGTCCTCTAACTACAATTTCTCATTACATGGCCTGTTGGAATTTAATTTGAGAACAACAATTTTACAAGTTCACATCCTCCCTATTTTTTCTATCCTCACTCCAACCTCTTTTTAATTTCAAAACCG
The DNA here is from genome assembly GCA_963932145.1 of Acanthosepion lycidas. Taxonomy (NCBI): domain Eukaryota; kingdom Metazoa; phylum Mollusca; class Cephalopoda; order Sepiida; family Sepiidae; genus Acanthosepion; species Acanthosepion lycidas. Next base: position 60,108,800 of record OZ010589.1, read on the forward strand.
GCTCCCAAGGCCTTGATTCTTATCAGAGATAAGAATATATTTTCTGACTAACGAGAGCTGGAAAATATAAAAAGGAATTCCACCACCATTATTCTTTCCATGATGCCATAAAGTCTGGGAGAAACTTCACAGATTCTTCACATTAACCTGTTTTCAGTACCTACGAGACCGGCATCCAGAGCACTGATTCTTATCAGAGATAAGAATGTGTTTTCTGATCAATAGAGGGGCCAGGAAATTTGTACAACGATTTTGGAGGGAAAAGTCCCCGATCCATTGGAGCCTACCAAAACTCCATCAATTTTGAGAATCTTGTCTATTTTGCCAGTGAGATTTCTGCCCATCGTCTGTGAGGTCGACATTAGAGAGCTCCAGAACCTCTTTCACCAAAAAAGAACTACTAAAGGGCTGTCAAGAACGAACGTCGGTCCACTATTCAAGACCAATCCAAAGCTGCATCCCTTCACCACTCCTTCTAACGAGCCCACTGGACTTCTGTCGTCGACCTACGAACTCACTCAAATTGCAGGATTCCTTCATCTGCGAACAATTTTCCAACTCTACAAGAACTGTGTGTGTTTCTATCTGAACCTTAAAAATAATATCTAATCACTTAAAGAACTCTTTAGGCGCTCAGAGAAATATTTTGAGCAAGCCTTTTTTTAAGTTAAGAACATTTTCTCTTTTCCTTTTCTTTCTCTAGTAATCGTCCTTTTATCCCTTTACCTTTTTTTTTCTGTATATGTTGTAAATAAACACTTTCTTCTTTTGTTGTTACTCACCGAGCTGGAGTTTTTTCTTTATTCGTACGCGCCTAAAAGAGAGAGTTTGTCCGCTCTAATCATGCTGTTTTACTCGCGTTTTATGGCAATTTTTAAACCTCAACTGTTTGATGCGGGAAAGCCAGGACAAATTTCCTAGCAGGCCCTCTCTACCAGGGGATTCAGCACTGACGTGTGACGATATATATTCTCCTTACATTTTACAAGACATTTCTTGCCTCAGTTCACAACAGATTGAAGATTATTTTCGAGATCAGTTACCAATTTGATTTCATCAACCCCCGTCAGACTTACTATTAGGACAAAATAGATGTGTCATCCGAATCGATATATAGACATGAGAACTTACAAGAGGAATGTCGTTGATGAAAATAAAGAACTGAGTGGATCCAAGAATAGAGGTCGGGGGTGGGGGGCACCTGCATTAATGCAAAATGATTTAGAGGAGTGGCCGTTGAAGATAACTCTCATTTCGCGGTTTGATAAGGAAGACTGAATTAAATAAAAGGAACAGCTAGATACACCATGACCCTTCAACATGTGAAGAAGACTAGCATTCCAAACCCAGTCAAATGTCTTCCAGATATCCAAAGTAACATTCCGATCTTCGCCATTCTTATCTAAAGCCCTTTCAGCAATAACCGTCAACACATCGGCGGTTGGACTAGAAAAGCGAAAGCCATATAGTTTGTCTATCATCAAAGCCTAGACAGCTCTGTACGCTTTGCTATTTACCTAGTGGCCGGTGTGGATGGGAAAAAGAGACTGATTCGTGCCTCTCTCAGAGTCATGAATACGAGTTCTACATTCAGTAACGACGCTATTCGTATAGGTAAATAGACTCAGTTTATGAGATTCAATGCTAAAGCATTATGGTTTACCTTCTCTTCTGCTTACCTAATTAGTATGCACCGCGCTTGGCTGGTCATGTGACCCTTAACGGCCACTAAGTGAGGTGACTAGTGAGTCAGTAAAGAAAAACTTATAATATTTGGTAGCCTTGCATTTTCAGGGAATGAGTGAATGTATGTGTCCTGTTCATAGAGAAACAAATAAATAAAAAATAATTATTATAATGCCATGCTGTCGTATCCATAAAAAATTAAAAATAATTATAGTGTCAAAGATAATTATAATAAAATAATTATAACAATTATAATTATCATTAATTCACTTATTCTAAACCAATGCGAATCGACCCACTTTCCTCCTGTACACATACAAAAACGTAACATTCTCACTATCAGACAAGCAGTTCACACGGGCGGGCCGTTAACACCTGCGTCAAAGAAAATTTAATTTCCTTTTCTTTTTCAGGCCATAATAGCAACATTTATCTTTTCGCACTCAACAAAAATTCGCGGTAAAAAAAAAACCCAGACACTTCTTGTAGTTTTCCAACTAAATTATCTGGACACTCAATTAAACTAAAATATTAAAAAATATATACAAGGAAGACTGTATACTCTTTGCTTATACTTTATCTCATCCTTATGTCGGATTCAGAACCATATTTGATCTACATTTGAACCGGTAGTGGACCGTGGCTGGTGATGTTGTTGAGTAGACGTAGAACACATGTGGGTTCAGATTTTCCTGCTATCCGGCCCAACTACATGAGAAAGTTGGACTTTAATTAAGTCCAAAGAAGAAGGCAAAGAAAAACAAACACAAGACCGATAAACATATGTATACAAATATTTATTAATAACAAGTTACATGAAAACAGTTACAAAGGACAAAGTGTGTGTGTGAATATTCTGTATGTGTGTGTGTGTGTGTGTGTGTGTGTGTGTGTGTATTGTGCTTAGCGTGTTCCCAGCATTTGGGAAACGCTATCGCTTTGAGCGCTTACATTTTTGAGGTGGTAAGGCTGAAAACCTGACGAAAAAAAAAGAGAGATTTACCTCCAGGTGTCGGCCCAAAGACCTGAGGGGAAAAAGAGAAAGAGGCGAAGGGTCAGCAACTATTTATAGCCGGGGAAGAACGACCCCTGGTGAAAGGGTTAACGAACTAAAGGAGGAGTTAACTCCGACAAACCCAAACTCACGATTTTATTCAGTATTACTGTCTCTCGTGTCTCCAACACCACATGACAACATATACCAAACGCTTATTATAACAGCATCAACAACTAAAATGGATATCACATATAATTCGAAGAGAAAATCATAGCATAATCAAAGTGCTAACGTTCCATACTACTTCAAATTAAAGCTTAGCAAGGAAACCCCCATCAGTATTGGAAAAAATGATAACAGCGGCTGGACTTGAGAAACCAATTTTCCTGAAATTTTTTCATAAGATAGAGATTTTATAAATTTCAACCAAAAGTAGCACTTTGCTGTCCGATCAATGGGTAACGAATGTTTCCTTATAAGGAAACGGCTAATATTACTATCACCATTACTATTACCAACATGCCTAGTACCAAGGCGCTTGGCATAGAGAGAGTTGAGAAGTTAGCCGAGGAAATTGATATAGTAAGTTGCGGCCCTACCGGAAACCTATAAAATAAGCATAAAAGTATTTCCTGGAGATCCGTCTCCGAGCCAGTTTGGCTAAAAGTAGTCGAGTCAGAGATTTAAAGGTGACATAATTAGGCAACTTCTGAACACACTTATCATGCACAAATATGTTAAAAATACTTCGTCTCATCTCATCGGAATGTCAATAAATAGAAAATAGCAAAATACCGATATAATGAGATCACGGGTGCCTCAACGTCTCGGCCTTATGCCAGACTAGGCTTTATCTCGTATGATTTACCTACTCGTAACAGCGTAACTTAAGATAGTTGGTTTGATCCCAATGGCACCAGCCGCTAATGTTCAAGCCTGTATAAAATCAGCATTTTGAATGCTGATTTTCAAGGTAAGCAAACCCTCCCTATTCGAAAGATTGGAGCAAATTAATCTTCCAACTTCCCATTCCCCACCCCATTTAGTTCTTTGTCGAATTTAGTTAGGCTTCTTAATAAATCAACCATAATTGGCGACGTGTTTAGTGTTTTCAGCGAGATGGTTTTTGCCACGGAACACCAAAAAGCGGATTCGTGTTCGTTCGGGAATTTGGGGATATACTGAGTTCAATCATATCCCTGGGCCAGGCAGTACAGACTTGGACTCAGTAGAATCGAGGCGAGCAATAACTGAGCAGTACTAAATAAGAACTAGACGAGATAGAGACAATAGAATACAATGGACTGCGGAACGAGAACAATAAATTATGGGTTGTTCGAAATTACCTATCCAGATTGACAAACACCTGATTAAAACCAGAAGGCACAACAGCCAAAACGTTGTGATAATAACAACAAAGATGAGGACAATAATCCACGTAAATAATTATAACTCCCCACCCCAGAAAGTCAGAGAGATAAATCTTTTTCTTTTATTTTTAAAATTCCTGGACCCTCAAAAAGGAAAACGAAAGAAAAAAAAAAGTTCATTCAATTTTTGACCTGTTTGTTTGAATTGTTATTGTATGTTGAAGTTGGGAAATCATTTCACTTTCTACGATGTTTTTTTTTTTTTTTTTTTTTTGGTAAAAAAACAGTAAACAATTTTTCCTGATTTGAGCCGGATCTGTATCAACGCGAATCTACATAAAATGAATGAAAATTACAATCCGGCGGTGTAAATGCAGTTTTGACCCTTCTCTAAAAATAAAATAACTTTCAATAAAATATTTACTATTTCTTTTATGAAATTTGTAAATTTCTAAGAACTCAACACATATATTATTTTTTTCATTATATTATTTATTTTAGCTGTAATATTATTAATTAAAATTAACTTCTTGGAAACATTATTTGAGTAAAATTTTACACCTGGAATAGTTTTCAGACGACACAATTTTAGGTCTTTATCCGGTCCAACATGGCGAGGACGGTAAGGTTGAAGTTTTTGACATTGAGATTGAAAAGTACTTGGATAAAAAAACTAAAAGATCTATTTGCGCTTGATTTTATAATAATATTTTTTTTACTTGTCTCTCGTCTGTAATGATTTGCAATTTTTATTAATAATTTTTTTTCATTTAATAATCAACTAAAATTTAATTTTTTAACCTAATTTTTCCACATATTTTTTTAAGTTCATATTGCAAAAACAAAATACTTAGGCACACTTTCAAACTTTATTTATTTAATAATGCAAGAAGTAAATAAAATATAAAAAAGAATACCCTGATTTATTTGGTTTTAGGCGAAGAGAAACTAAGGTTTTCGATTTGTTTGCTCTTAGCAAAAAATGAATTTTTAAGAAAAATGTTTGAATTCTTTAAAAAACAAAAAAAATCCACCTTTTTTTTTTTTTCATAAAATTTTTTTTTCGTCTATTTTTTTATAAACAGTAAGTTCTTGCTGTTTTAGATGCTTGTGCTCTTTTTTATGCTAATTGGTAAAATTCACCGATAGATATTTAAACTGAAATTTTTAGGTCGTAGGTATAGAAAAAAATTAAAAAAAAAACGATAGTTTTTTAAAAAATAATGTAGTTTAGTTTGAAGAAAAGACAATAAATGATTGAAGTAGGAAGTGTTTTAACGTGCATTTTAAAAGAAGAATTGGACAAGTTCAGTTGCATTATCTATTTATTTTGACTTGAAATATTTAAGGTTGAAGTTCATTTTTTTCTTTTTATTATTTCGTTTTATTGATGATATTAAATTTATTTTGAAAAAAAATTTCAGTTTGTATCCGCCCAAAAGTTAATGAATCTGTCAACAACCTAAATAGCTCCTTACTGGAAATAACCCACTTAAATGGTGTTTTCTTAGTTTTGTCAAACTGAAAAATAGCAAGATTTTTTTTCTTCACACACTGCCCAACAATTTTCCAGAAATTTAAAGATTGAAGAAGAATTAGCCAGAACAATTGGGGAGGGAGAGTGACAAAATTCAGTTCTGTTCATAAGTCAGAAAAACAATATAATTACGTTTTCACACTTTGATCGCATATAAAAAAATTTAACAATCTCTAACTATTTTAGTAAAATGAATAATGTCTTTCCTAGTTTGAAACATTCACTTATGATGTTTTGCAAATAAACATCTTCCGACACCCAGTACCACCTTACCCCACCTACTTGTTAGATGTTCATCTTGAGATGCTAGGATAGAAGATGTTAAATTGCTCTATCTTTTCTTTGGTTTTTTGTTGTTTTTTTTACACTACCCCACCCAAATAAGATCTATTTGCAAACATTATCCAATAGTGCACATGGTCTCCATCACTTTAATAATTTTTTTTTAATCATGAACAGTGAAACTTGTCTTTCCTTTTTTATTTCCATAATATATATATATATAGGTTTATAGGGATATATAAATCATAAGCCATTTGTTTGCTTTTAGCCACACAGAATTTGTGCCTGATTAGCTGTTAATCCAGCGAAACTTAAGTCGCACACCAAAACATAGGTACACATATATGTACTAATTAATATATATATATATATATATATATATATATATATATCAATCAGCTGGTCATGTCAAGCCCCATCATATATAATCCACCCCAAGCCTATAACTTACACTCCTCTTCCCAACCAAAACTAACACTTAACCCTAAATATGTGATAGAAGGCGGTGGTTGAGGGTCAATCAATTTGGGAGAAAAAAAGGATCTGACACACCTGCTAAACCTTCACAGCTGTAAAACTTGGATAACGGAAACAAAGGAACACACGTGCTCAAAGACTCCTCCCAAAGAGAGTATACCATTCACGTAGCCCCAACATGGGAAGGCGAATGGGTTTCCCCCTTGTCATGTCCCAATACTGGACTCCGCGGTGGGTAGGGAGCGTGGATGATGAACAAAAATAAAAACAATCAATGGAAAAAAAGAAATCTTCCAAGAGACCACATGTGGATAATGTCTCTGAATCAGAAAATGATAGTGAAAACCTTTCCACGATTTATTGTTCTCGAAGCAATAAGCAACAAAGCACTAACAGAAATATCTCCATTTAAAATCCAAAAAGCTATATCAAATATAATCATACCAAAAAATGTAAAAAAACTACAAAATAGAACATTACTAGTGGAAGTGGAAAAAAAGATATATGCGGATACACTAATAAGACAATAAAAACTACAAGAAATAGAAATAAAATCCTACCCACACCAAACCCTAAATTTCTCAAAGGGTGTAGTAAAAAGCAAGGAGCTCTCCCTGTGCACTCTAGAGGAGATAAAAATAGAACTCCAAACTCAAGGTGTTACAAATGTCAAAAGAATCACAATAAAGAAAAATAAAGCAGAGATACAAACTAATACCTACATTCTAACCTTCAAATTCCGACAACAATTAAAATTGGATATGAAATTATAAAAGTAGAACAATACGTACCAAACCCTCTTCAATGCTATAGATGCCACAAATTTGGACATCACAGAGATTCCTGTCGAAACAAAAAAACATGTGGAAAATGTAGTGAGAAAGAACCAGAACATAAAGAAGAGAACTGTCCAAATGAGAGCCTATGCTCAAACTGTTTGGGAAACCATTCTGCCCTCTCAAAACAATGTAGTATCTACAAACAGGAAAAAGAAATAATCATAATAAAATACAAAAAAAATATATCTTTCTCAGAAGACGAAAGGAAATTAAAAATAACATAAAAGAAAACACCTACGCCTCCATGGTATAAAAAGCAAATAAAATAAACAATGAAGATAAAATAAAAGGTACAACTGAAATAACAAATTTATGTAAGGAATTAAATGCTTTCCTTGAAGAATTAAAAACCTTTTTAATTGAACTTAAATCGGATCAAGATAAAAATAAAACTCAACAACCTAAATCAAATGGAATTAACCCAGAAGGCAAAAAACTCTGGAAAGAAAACATAGAACAAAACTCCAGCGAACCCTCTTCTTCCCAAACCCAAACCAAGAAAATGAAAAATAAACAAAAAGACAAAAAAGTGACAACAGAACAAGAAAACACTCGATCAAGATCTAACTCGAAATCAAGAATCAATATATCAAATGAAAATAAATTTGAACCTATGGAATATATGGAAATAGAAGAGAAAGAATATAAACAAAATCCAAAACAAAACCCAAAATCTGACCGAAGAACACCACAAGCAGTTGAAGACAAAGCTTCTAAAAACTCAAGAGATGGAAAAAAACTGGAGAGGACAAATGATATAAACCTAATAGGTAACTTTACCCCCAAAAAATGAAAATATAACTATGGCACAGAAGATCCTGCAATGGAACTGTCGTGGAATAAAATCTAATTACAATGACCTCTTCATACTTATGTCACTACTGTATCCAGATGTCATCTGCTTACAGGAAACTTTTTTTACAAGAAAATGCCAACTTAAAAATTAAAAATTATAAACAATACCACTATAACCACAATACAGGACATAGAGCTAATGGAGGAGTGTCAATATTGATTAGAAATGACATACCGCAGAGCAAAGTACACATTAAAACTAAATTACAAGCAATAGCAACACAAGTGACACGAGATAAAACCATCACAATTCTTTCCATTTATATACCCCCACAGGAACCAATAAATACAATAGAAATAAACAACTTGATGTTTCAAATAGTGTATATGTATGTGTATATGTGTTTATAGACATATATATGCATGCATGGATGTAGATATGAAAATATATAATCAGAAACAATCAAAAGAAAAAGCAATCCAAAAAAATACAGTAGATTATGAAATCCAACAGCCTCCCAACCTTTTATACAATATAACCATCTTAAATTCATAAATAAATAAGGTTTCGGCATAAAATGACCCAAATAGGAGTTGATATGCCGTTAAATCCAACATTCAATTTCTCCACCACCTTAACCAAGTATTGAACTCACACTCTTTGGGTCCTGTCACTGGATCTAATGCCTTTATCCACTGTGCCAAAGTGGAAAAATCAGGCGTGGCTGACCACATATGGAGAGAGAAGGGAGATCACTGCCCTCTGTGGGATCAAGTTGAGATCATAGACAAAGAACATCATTGGAAAATTCGTAAACTTAAGGAATCAGCACATATGCTAGACCAGAAAAATCTCCTGATTTGACCAAGCATAGAAATGAATACAATATGGGAACCAGTAATAAGGAGGGCCAGAGAAAAGCAATGATAACAACAACAAAAATTGCATTATTAGCTCTGGTAAAAAAATAAAATGATAACAGCAAAAAATTGCAATATGAGCACTGGTAATAAATGATTGCTGAAGACATTAGGTTTATAATACCCAGAAACTCATATACAGATGTCTTCAAGAACAGTAGATAAAGGTGTTAGTTAGATCCAGTGACAGGATCCAAAGAGTGTGAGTTCAATACCTGATTAAGGCAGTGGAGAACTTGGAGATAACTGAGAACTGACATCCATTAAAACGTGGAACTAGAACAGTGAGCGAAATAAAGGGTTCAGTTCGGCATTCCAACCAACAGCCGAAATGTTGTAATAAATATGGTGACAAAGATGAGGACAATAATGTAAATGGAGTTCTATTAATTCAGACACAAGGAAAAAAGAAAAAAATGAAGAGAAAAAAAGGAATAGTTCTAATATTAAGCGAGAAAGCACAAAAAAAGGAAGAAAGACAATTTCAATATAAGGTTTTTTGGGGGGAAAAGAGAAAGAGAGATAGACATGGGGAGGAGAGAGAAAAAAGAGAGGAGCAAAGAAAGGAAAGAGGGAATTAAGCAGAGTCAACAGGATGACCCAGGAAAGGCTTTTTCTTCTGGAATTTGACAAATTAAAAAAAGTCAGGTGGGGGAAGTGATCATATTCAAAATAGATACATTGAAATTGTCTAGTTATTTTTTTTATATATATATATATATATATATATATATATATATATATATATATATATATATAAAATATGTGTGTGTATGTGTATGTGTTCCTGGTGAACAATGACCAACCCCAGTTAAGTTTCCTGTGTCAGGCAGGCAGGCTATGTGATGATTGCATGAAACTATTAATTGTCGCCAGCTACTGTTCACCAGGAATTTATTTAGAAAAGCTCTGCTATTTAATATGGCATTGAACTCTCTTTAGTGTGCCTTTGTAGCAGACTCTCTTAGGAGTTGCTTACTTTATATTTTATTGAAAAAAAAATATATTTACCTGGGCTGTTTAAAAATAATTGCAATTGCATCGGTTATATTTTCTGCATATGTCATCTGGGGTTTTTATCTTTACAATGAACTCATTTTTTTTCATATGTAAGAAAGAATTTTGTTTTTTAAATCCTCAAAAGTAGAATTATCCAAAGAAAGCTAACACAAAAGGAATAAGCAAATACAAACTCAAATTGAGTCGAGGGAAGTCTGTTGGAGTCGATCAAGGAGAATTTCTAATGATATCACAGTGAATAGTCTAAGCAAGACATAATATTATATCCGCTAGGAGCAAGTTACAGCAGTCTATTAAATTGTTTCTAGAACAAAACATTTCATTTGAATATTTAATAAAAGGGGTGATTGGAAAAGGATGTTCTAACAAATTTTCTCCAAGAAGTATAATCATGCTGGTCTATCTATTTGAAATTCGCACATAAGTCGACTATATTCCCAACCTATGAGCCAAACCTATTAAATACAGGCAGGAGTTCTTGATTCTGGTTATGACATCAGATTTGCAACTCTTGAGAATATGTGATAACAAGTATCATCAACCAATTGCTCATGTGTATATTTGGAGAAAAATTCAACTCCGACATCCATATTACAACCACTCCTTTAATTAAATATTTAAGTGTTTTTTGTTTTGTTTTTGTAGAATGCCAAAATTCAGGGGTGGAAGGAAATTTCTTGGAATATTAAATAAAAGGGGTGGCTAGAATAATGATCTTCTGGGTGAATTTTTTTTTTTTTTTTTTTTTTTTTTTTAAAAAAAAAGAATTCATCCTGGCCCATCTGTTTGGAACTCAAAGGTGTCTGTAAATACCAGGGAGTGGAGGTAAAAATGATTTCTATATCCACTGTTATCAAGTTATACAAATGAAGGCCAATGTATTACAGAGGCAAAGGCTAAGATTACACTGCAGATCTAATGAGACACTTTTTCTTTTCTTTTGAATCATTTCACCCTGAAGCCATTTCAACTGTAAATTGATGAGACCTTGCCTCCAATTTAGTACTACGCTTAAATTTGTAAAGTCTAAGTACCATAGAGGAAAGTAATATTTATTTGATGTAAAATACAAAAAATGGGAATGGGGAAGGCTGATCTTCATCTGTCTTATAATTAAACTTAGCTAAGCTGCAATCACTGACCCAAACATGCCACAGTATTCCTTACACCAAAACAACACATACATACTTACCATTCTTACTACAGCTACCACAATACCTCATAGTCTCTATGAGGAAAGTTCATCAGAGCAATTACCCTGAAAGTATTTATAGAAAAGGCACAGGGAAGCTATGTTACAGTGGTGGGAAAGTGACTAATGGTGAGATGCCTGGTCAGAACCAATAACATTGCAGATTCTTCTTTGGATTTTATCAAGAATGTCTTGGTGTCATTTTATTCTCAACATTTATTTTATTATTATCATCATATAAAAATTTTTTTCACTTTTTTTTTTTAATGGCATTACTTTTGAAATCTTGAAAAACAAATTTTCTTATTTCATTTTTGTAGGTTCAGAAGCTGCAGCTCCTTGCAGGAACTGCAATGGCCTCGTCTTTGGCTGTGCCTATTGTGTATGCAGTAGGAAACACAGAGGATAAGATGAAAATTATAGACGTATGTAAAAACCTTTGACTTGAAATTTTATCTCTTAAATAAAGTCTTTTATCAAATTGGAAATATTCTCTTCTAGGGTTTGTCCTGGTCATGGGCTCCAGATTTTTGTCAAGCCCAGGCTCTGGAATAATTTGATGTACCATCACCCCAGAACCATCCTGAAAAAATTTTAAACAGTTCTGAAATCAAAATATTTTTTTTAACTTTATCACTTTTGTTGTTAATTGCATAATAAAAACATCATTAAATTGTTTAGTAAATAAATTTAAAAAAAGCTAAAATATTTAACATCTGTCTGAGACAAGATATTGTAACAATTTACATTGATCAGACTGTTCTAATCTTTATTGCCATATTCACAATGTTTCAACTGTTGTGCACTCCAGGCTTCTTCAGGAAATTTCAAACCAAACCTTTTATTTAGTCCACAGGGAGCAGATTGTTCTAATTTCACATGCCATGAATTATATTAAACATTTTGTATTAATCTCCTGGTAGTATTAGTAACATCTTGTACCAATGTATTGGTATTTGGTTGGTATTTTTGACATTTTACATTGATTGGCTATTGTTATTAACATCTTATATAAAGAATCTTTAGTCAACAGTTGCATATTAATTTACCAAGTAATTCTATATATTTAAATTATTTACTGGTTTCTTAAAGAAGCTATTTATTGAGAGGTTTGACTGTATGTCAAAGCAGGCATCAGATGGTAATGTCTAATCATAGTTGTATATGTGTATCTATCTGGTAGGAGGAGTACAGTCTTCATCTTTGTACAGTCAGCCGGCACAGTGAGGTGTCATTCCATTTAATCTGGGACTGTTTTTTATATACATACCCTTTGTATTAGATAGATATAAGTTAGATTCTTTAAGAATGGTTTCAAAGAAGGATTCCAATGTAATGTTTAGAGCATGTGTTTATAGTTGGTAATAATTAAATTATTGAGCTTTTCAAACTCCTTAAGAATTGTGTTCTTTTTTAATTAGGGTGGCATTAGTAAAATCAAAGTTGTGGCCAGCATCATTTCTATGCAATGAGAGAGATTGTTTGTCCAAGTGCAAATCTCTCTTGTGTTCGCAGATGCAGGTTTTTCGATCGTGGCTTTCCTATGAGGCCACCTTTCAGTGGTGTGTTCTTGACTTTTTCTAGAATTTTTAGAATCAGGTCCATTTAAGTACATCATACCAAGACTAATGTTCTGTTATTGATCATGTGACTGTGTTAATCTTAATCCCTGTACTGACCTCTTCATTGAATTCTTAATTCCCTTATTTATTTATTTCTTTTCTTCACGATGGTGACAAAGCACAAGGTAAAAAAAAAAATTAAACAATAAGGTCACAGGGAGAGTTGGTCTCATGCTCATTTTTTTTTTTTTTTTTTTTTTTTCTCAACAGCAATCATCTGGTGTTTAAGAGACAATAGCTTAATAAAACATGCTTCATAATGAATAAAGAGCTATTTCTTTTCAGAATCTGTCTGACATGTCTACCATTTATCCATATTTACAGTATTACTGCCACATATGGTCTGGTGTTCCTGCTATATATTTAGAAATTCTCGATAAAATCTAAAGAACTTCAGCAATATTATTGGTGCTGAACTGGCGTCTCGGCTTCAGTCACATTTCTACTGTAGGAAATTTCTTACTTGTAATTTTTCTAAAAATATTTTCATGGTAATTGGATGAGCTCTTCATTATGGTACCTAGGTACTTAGATTTTATGAATTTAAGCACAGGATTAGATTGAAAACAAGGTCTCATCAATTTGCAGTTGAATTGGCTGATCTATGCTAACAGTTTCTTTTCTCCCACTTCTTGCTTGTGGAACACTCTTCCGGCTCAACTTTATTCTTCAAAAATTTAGATATAATGTCAATCATTATCTACTCTCTTCCCTATTACTCTTCTCTTGTTCTTGCTCCTTAATAATGGTTCTGTTTTCTAATTTTTCCACACTCAGTAACTCCTTCTGTCTTAGTGGCTTTACTACCTTGCATGGGGTGATTTTGATTAAATTAAAAATAAATTTGCCATTTTAGTGATTATTCAACATTTCTGATGTGACGTCATGTGATTGGTGATCTTATTTGGAAGACATCCATAAATCAAGGAATACATTTTTAATATCAGTTTTTGTTTCATTATATGACCAGCTTTGACATCATCATATTTTTATGTAATTTTTGTAAACTTGAAAAGCTGACTCTAGACCAGTGGTTCCCAAACAGTGCAGCACACCTTGTAGATATGGTGGAAAAGGGTAGTGGGTGAGGCAGAATGATTGAATGACAATCAAAGATTTAGAAATAGTTTCAAAAAATCAATATACCAAAAAGTAAATATTATTTCAAAATTTAAAATATCATTATGGATTACTTATAATTGCATGCATGAGTCCCAGTATAAATAGTTATAAATAATTATTGACTGGTTTTATCATTGTGATATTTTTACATTATAACAATTATTAAGAATATAGTAATTAGGGTCCACAAATTGGAGGAAAGAGTTATTATGATAATGTTCTGATTTTGAATCTGCGATCATCTCCCTTTAACCCTCTCTCCGTTTTTTCTTTTTTTTTTTTTTTTTTTTTTTAAATGTTCTTTTTATCACATAAATTTTTTAAAATAGTTCCGATATAGATAGGACCGATTTGTGAAATATTTGGTTTCATGTTTTCTTGCTCCTTTTGACAGAATTTTAACATAAAATCATATTCTGGATTTAGGCTAAAATAAAAATCCTAAGTTTGAAAATTTTTTTGTGCAAAATATTTTATTTTTCACAAAACAATGAGATTGTATGGGAAAGTTTAAAGCAAACGAACAGTATCTGAATATTACTCTGCATCTGATAGGCTGACATCATTGGACCTGCACAACAAAAGCCTTGATCAGTACAATTTAGGGGTTGGAAGGATTTGTGCGTAATTAGTAATTTCAGACAAATTTAGAAGTATCTCTAACTTTAACAGAGATTGAAAAATAATAAAGAAATAGGCTTTTATTTATATATATATGTGTGTGTGAGTGTGTGTATATGAGTATGTACTAAAAATAACATTTAAGTCTGTGGTTCCTAAATGATGTTGCATGCCTCAGAATGTGCAACAGAATGATTGAAAGACAATCAAAGATTTAAAACAGTTTTAAAAAATTCACATACCAAAAATAAATATTATTTTGAAATTTAAAATATTATAATAGATTACTTGTAATTTGCATGCATGAAATCCAGTATAAAGAGTTATTGATTGATTTTATCATTGTGATATTTTTACATCAATTATTAAGAATATAGTAATTAGGGTCCACAAATTGGAAGAAAGAATTTCCAATGATAATGTTCTGACATCAAATCTCCGGTTATCTCCCTTTAACCCTCTCTCTGTTTTTTATTCTTAAATGTACTTTTTATCAAAGTTTGGGAACCACTGCTGTACATCATCTCAAACCCCTAGTGATTTTTAACTCTCTGAAATATTTCCTCACCCACTAAGGATTCATATTGTGGAGAATTGCCAGAGGTTCTTAGTAATATTTCTTGGAAACTTTGGTATAAACAAACAGAATCAAAGGTATAAACAAATAATATATTTGTTTATTTGGAGTAGGTCCTTTGTAATTCAAGTTGGCAAAAGTTCTTTCAACTGGGTAGTTGATAGTCAGACTTTGGTAGTAGTCATCATTTTGTTGGCAGCTGTGGAGAGTGTGGTTACTTTGGAAATAGGTGGGGGGGACATCAATCAGCAGTGTATTCTCATCCCTCAGAAGGGCCAAAAGTGTCTTAAGCAGATGACTGCTAGTTTCACACAATAGGCTTGGCTGGCCTCTCAGCTTTCCCTTTATATACACTTAAAAAAATGGCTCCAGGCTGCTTAGCACAAAGCTTTATTTCAGCTAACATCAAGTCTCTTGTTTTGTTCATTGGCCAAAATTCTCTTATTTTCCAGCATTCCTTTCTTTTTCATTTTATTTTTTTATGCGTAGAGTCTCTCTTAATTTGGTAGATTTCTAGTCACAATAACTAGACTCTGAACCAGCAAACTTTCACCATTTTGCATCCATGTTCAGTCGTCTTCTGCCTCATTTTATTTGAGGATTTGCCTTCTCATTACTTGAGAGAGAAGTAGAGAGTGAAGATTAGAAAGAGAGAGAGAAAAAAAGAGATAAGGGTTTTAAAGGAAAATAAATGCGTTTATTTTAATTTTAATTCTTTTTTTATCCATTTGGGTTCACCACAATAGTCCCCTATTTTGGATGTCTTGTCTAAATGAGAAATGTACAGAGAACAAAGTTGATAATGGGGTGTGTGAGGAATAGAAATAAATATAACAATACCTGGATTAATGCAAATTAATATGGTTCATTTTTTTTTTTTTTTTTCATTTAATTATCAGAGGAAGGTACTTCTTTAAAAACATCATGAGTTAAATTACCCCCCACTTATTATGAACTATTGGCATCTGTGTGCTAAGCTATTTTTAATGCCACATTTTCTTTTTTTTTTAATATATCTAGGAGCATTTATATTTTGTTTAGTACTCAGACTGTTCAACAGATGACAGAGTAGTTCAAAATAGAATTTTAGCAACAAGATATGTTTTATATCTATTTTGATAGCCCAGAGAAGTGTAACAACTTCACATATCATTAATTCCACAAATATTTGGAAGACCTCTAGGGACAGATCAAGCCAGATTGTCATATCTCACTAATATTTCTAAATATGGGATCTTGCATCCAAATGCACCTCTCCACTACGTCCCTTAAAAATGTTTGCTTTTTTACTAATCCCCCATTCCCACTTGTACCATTTATTGACACAAATTGTTAAATAGTTTACTTGCTGTTTCCCAACTTGTTTCTTTGATGTCTTGTGAGTGTCAAATTCTCCAAGCTCTCTTTTTTCATGAAAAATTTCAATTGTCTCTTTCTAAGTATAAGTATCCTTTTTGTTTCCATTGTCCTTAAAATTTTGTCATTGCTTACATGTTCAGTCCATGGTATTCTCAGCATCCTTCTGTAGAAGCACATTTACATTGTCTCAAGTCTCCTATTCATATGTGAAGGAATTGTCCAGCATTCACTGCCATACTGGAGGATTGATATTACATAACAGTTCAGCACATTTTTTGTTTCAAAAGAATTTCCTGTTTTTTAATACTTTTAGCTTTTGAAAATCTGTTTTCTGTATTCCAATGCACCTTAGGATTTCAGATTCACATTTTCTGTTACATAATTTGTATCATTCAAGCAAACAAATTGTCACAAAAGAATTTCTTCTCTGCTTTCCAAAATCATTTGATCCAAAAATCACATTAGTAAATTAAAGTGTAGCACCAGCTTTGGAAACTTGTTAGGGTAAACAAATCTTTAATTTATTTACTCTTTTTGTTTTTTTGTTTCAACAGCTTCCAATATATGATCCACTGCCAGCCAAAGAAAAATATGAGTTTGTACCGAGTGAACCAAATACATTGGAAAAGGGCATTGGATCAGTTCGCAAATTTGTCATAGAATACAAAGAATCCATTGAGGTAATTTTTTTTTTTTTTTTTTTTTTTTTTTTTATTGGTATCTGTTATGTAGGAATGAATTGTCACTGCCAAGACTGGAGTTTGAACACAGATCACCAGAGAGCAAACATAGGTAATCTCATTTTGAATAAGTAGATCATGTGATGGTAATATATATGGGAATTAGCGTGGTATCTAAGTGATCACTATTCAAGTGAGTATTATCGAGCAACAAGTACTATTAGTGTGAGTGTTATTTGAAGGTGTCTGACACCAGTTTTGTTCAACAGTGTTACTATAGTTGTATCTGTGATAACAAAATCTCTACTACAGCAAGCATTCATTGACATTACGTAAGTGGCAACAAATGTTCATTGACATCACAAAAGTACCTCACTTCCAATTTATATAAAAAAAAAATTATCCAATACATATAGGTGAACAAATTCAAATAAGTTTGTCATGATTTAACGTCTTTTAAGGAAAAGATTAATTGACGAAAATAAAATTCAATTTTAGAATCTGGTCTCCTGGAGAGTGAATGCAATTCTACAAAACTCGGAGTAGGAACAAGATAAAAGAACATTTTAATTTTATTTATTATTAAGTAGATATATTTATTGTAGGTGTACGTTGCAGTTCTCGGAAGTGAGACAGGACAACACTTTGATTTTTGACAGATCACACAATTACACATTAGAGTATAGACTGACAATGTCACTGGAATGGATTGGAAGATCATTCACAGAGACTCAGATATTGGCATACAACTGAGACATTGGAGGGAGCTGGTCAAGTGATCACAGTGACTCTACAACCACACCCATTCATGGGACTGAGGATAACAATTCTGGGCATATAGGAATCAGATGTTTATAATTTCTGTTTATGGTGGCAGTGGGAGCATTTTAAGGGAAAGTTTCTCAATATAATTTTAATTTAATAGAACACTGAAATTTTTAATTTTCTCTTTCTTTGTTCATAAAGACCTTGAATTACAAACATTTGAAATCCTTTACTGTAAAAATCTATCTTTGTTATGTTTTTAAATTTTTCTTGTTTACTTTCTGCTTTCAGGGTGTTGTTGATAAAGTCACCCACAAATGGGAAGTGTCCAAGGCCCACACAATGAGTGAGTGCCACTTGATTTCTTGTTGCTTAAAAGAATTTCACATTGTTAACAAATTCTTTTAAAAGGAAAGATCCCAAAGATTTTTATGGCGGGGGGGGGGGGGGGGGATTGGAATGGGATTAATTAAACTTAAAGAAATCAAATGAAGCTAAATACTAGGATTAATTTTTGTGGCTTACAGCTAGATCACATTGAAACACTGGTTCATATATGATCACTGAAGTTAAGCAATGACAAGCCTGGTCAGTACCTAAATGGGTGACTGCATTGGAATACCAGCTTGGATGTGTGGGCAGTATAATGGAACTGGAAATCAAAGAGCTAAATTCCAAAATCCAGTCAGGTTCGTTATATTCACTGATGTGCAAATACCTTTGGGAAAAGGTATGAATCCACCTCTTCTGCCCCCAGCTATGGGTTAATTAGTAGGACTTGTATCAGTAAATCATTATTATCTCCAAAAAAATTCATACAATCTAAAAAAAATTTTCTGGCTTTGAATAATCTGTAAAAGGTTGATAAGCCATAAAAAACAAATCAATCAAATTTAATTAAATTTTAATATTCTGCATTTTTTTCTCTGTTTATATTCACAAAACCAGTTTCAAATATTTTCTTCTTTGTCAAGCCACTTTTCTTGTTTATTACCTTTTAATTTTCTCGGATCCCTTTTTGCTTACGGCCACATCACATTGAAACAACGGTTCCCTATATAATCGCCGAAGTTAAGCAATGTCAAACCTGGGCAGTACCTAGATGGGTGACCATTTGGGTATACCAGGTATAAGCTTGGATGTAAGGGTAGTGTAATGGATAATAGCTCAGAATTGTTGACTAGAGTGGGGTTCCAATTCCAGTTGGGTTTGTTGTATTCACTTACACACAAATATCCTTGGGAAACATATGAATCCACCTCAAGTTATGTGTTAATTAGGAAGATTTGTATCTCTAAAACTATTATTTCAAAAAAAGAAATAAAATTGCATACAAAATATTTAGATTTCGGCATTAAGTAATCCATAGATGTTGAAATGCCACTAAACAACAACAACCAACAAATCAAATCAAAGTAGCTGAATAAATGGTAATAGAAACTACAAAAAATGCCTGCAATAGGATAGATGCAGCACAACTCCATCCTGTCTGGGAATCTTTGCTCCAAAGAAAAATATAATATGGAGATAAATTTTTTTTTTTTTTTATGCCTTGACTTTGTTCATAAAGACCTTGAATTACAAACAACTCAGTTTGTTTCCTTTGATTTAAATTCTTAAGCATTTCGAACTTCTTTGTACTGTTTTACTCAAATTAAGGAGTGACAAATATTTCCATAAAAAAATAAATCATTCATTGGAATTATAAGATTTTTTGTTTCTTTTAATTATACAATTACCAACAGAGACAAACATCCTAACTTTAAATTAAATCTCTTTTTGTGAGATTCTGAAAGTTAATTTATTTTTTTTATTTTATTTTTTTTTATTTTTATTTTTTTTATTTTTTTTATTTTGTTCTTGTCTTGCCAATGTTTTCACATCCTTTCCTTGATTGTTCCCTGATTCACATTTTGCAACTTCCAATTGTCTTCCAATCACTTTACAATATCTTCTTTCTCTTTTGAGGTTACCATCTTTTTCACAACACAGACTCATCTTCATATAAAATTTAAAAAACAAACTATATATTCAATATGAACAACCCTCAAGTTGCATAATAAATCTCACACCACCAAATGAATTACTTATTATATTATAGTGATTTTCCAAGCATAGCTTAGATGTGGCACAAGGCCAAAAGTATGGGCCACCTAGTGAGGATCGAACTCACTATTCAGTTGTAATTGATCTAGTGAGACAAGCTTGTTAACTATTACACCACCTCAAGTTGCCCAAAGTAAATAGAGATTATAATGTGGTATCTATATTGTATATTTATTATATAAATCTGACTACACCTGGAAAATTTTTGCCAAAATCAACTGGTTAATATTAAATGTGAAAATATTGACTTGCAAAATAAACTGTGTGTGCAAAATATATTATGGAATTTTACTCTATTTCTTTTTCCTTTCTTCCTAGGTTTAATTGATTATATCCAAAATGATCCCAATGTCTTACCACGTCTTGGAGTTATCACGGTTGCTGGTTTAGGAGGAGTTGTGGCTGGATATAAACGTAAGTTATTGTGGTTTTATTTTTTATTTGCTTTATTCAATTTTTTTTTTTTTTTTTTTTTTTTTTTTTTTTTAATAACCAATTTCCTATGTTTATTCATTTGTGTGTGTGCATTTTGGCTACAAGCCTCTGTCTAGTTTGAGAGTTGACTTTTTTAACTGTAACTACAATCATCAGGGAATACCCTAGGAAACTCTTTCCATGCAGCAGTTGGTAGTCCAGAACATGTGTGCAGTATCAAAAACTTTGCCCATCAGTTTTAAAACTTTAAATTAACTGTTGATTGGGATAAACTTGGAAAATATAAACCTGGAAGAGAAGCATTTCTTGTTTGAAAATCAAATATGATTAAGTTGTTTTTATTGATAAAAATCATAAAAAATTATTCCACCTCACAAATGTTAAGAAAATCTGAAAAAAATCCCTGATCCTTTGGTCCTTAATCTAGCCTTCCACAAAATAGAATTGAAAATTTGTGAGAACAGACAGACACAGGTTTATACATAACTTCTGTCTACCTTCTTTGGCAGAACCAATCAGCCCCACTTGATGGTTCATTAAACAGTTATCATCTCTGGTTATGATCTTTCCAAGTTATTTTCATTCTTATAAATAACATTATATCTACACATCTTATATATATATATATATATATATATAATGTAAGTATTTTTTTTTTAAAGAAATATGTCCCTTGCCTTTCAAATGTTAGATATTAATTTAAAATGGCCAGTTAAGTTGTCAGACGGAATGATAATGCGCCAGTCTTTCTTCTCATCATTACCTCTGATCAATAGGAAGCAAAGATTCACATTGACAGGACATAGAAATAAGAATGCAATTTATTTGGGCAGATTAACTTAGAGAGGGATAGCGCCACATCCGCCAAGGGCCGAGTTTGTGATCAACGTATTTTTCCTATTGTTTGGTGATTGGAATATCAAACTGAACCCTTTATTTCACTCACTGGGGTAGATTGTTCTAATTCCACATGCCATATCTAATGGATGTCAGCTAGCAGGGGAACTCTACTTGTCTATATTTCTGTGATGAGGTATTATGTACACTATTTACATCATTCAGACTATTGTCCTCATCTTTGTCGCCATATTTATCACAATGTTTCGGCTGTTGTACACTCCGGTCTTCTTCAGGTGGTTGGAATGTTGAACTGAACCCTTTATTTCGTTCACTAGAGTAGACTGTTCTAGTTCTACATGCCATGTTTAATGGATGTCAGTTATCTCCTGTTAATTCCCCTCTCCAAGTTCTCCACCACCTTAACCGGGTATTAAACTCACACTCTTTGGGTCTGTTCACTGGATCTAACCAATGCCTTTATCCACTGTGACATGAGCAAGTGAAATAAAGGGTTCAGTTCAACATTCCAACCACCTGAAGAAGGCCGGAGCGTACAACGTCCGAAACGTTGTAATACATATGGCGACAAACATGTGGACAATGGCCCAAATAATGTAAATAGTGTACATAATACCTCATCTCAGAAATATAGACAGATACTGAAGGATGGTTATTCCTTTGAAAAAACTTTTACGGTTCACACTTTTGCCTCCCTCGGTAGTGTTTATTTTAAAAAAGCAATGATTAGAATTTTAATTAAACCCAAATATATGAAAATGAATATATATATTTTCTTTATTTTTGAGAACTAACAAATAATATTAAACACTATTTATTAATTTGCCTATTTACAATAATAATTTTATATTTACAAGATTATAAAAAATATGTCAACCAAGTAATGAAATATTTATTATTTGCTATTTTATAAAGTAATAAATGTCAAAAGAAAAAATGTCTGAACAAGAAAATTTAAATAAACACACAATGACGAGTAACTGCAATTATAAATTTTGAAAAAATACATTTTCCGAGCATTTCTTTCATTTCCTCTCACTGCATAAATTCACTAAAATAGGTTAAGAGCGTCTCTTCCTTTGAACCAAACATTCTTTTAATTTTAGATGAGACGACAAACACTCGATATTTTGATTGGATCTCCCTATTCATTAGATGGACGAATTTTTCCTTGTGTTTATTTATAGAATGTTTGTAATTTTTACCACAAATATCACATTGTTACTGGTTTACATATTTTGTTAATTTTGTAATTTTTTTTTTTATAAATTCTTGAATAAAAGGTTTCTTTTAAAATCTATTTCTTTATAAAATTGTAAATAATAAATATAGCATTGTGTTTAGTTCATATATTTTTATAATCATGTAAATAAACTCTGTGAAAGATACAAAAAGTATAGAGACTAATAGCAGTATCAAGGGAATGATTGCTCTTTTGACACACTATTTTTCTTGTGGACATTGCTGAGAGATTTTTCTGTAAATCTTATCTGCCTTGTTAGTGGGGGAGAGAAGACAGTTTCACATGTATTTTCATCTATGGTCATTTTTCTCAAGTGTATCTCTTCCTGGGGAAGCTGCCTTCTGTTCAATCTGATTAACAGGATGTGTTAGGGCTGTAGAGTTGGAACAAAACCTTTGACTCCTCTTTATGTAATTAAGTAATTATGGCCTATGCATACATTCCTAACTTGAGTAGGCTTATATTATTAGAACTGGTTTATATCAAAGAATAAAGATATTGTGGTTTTATATCATACCTATTCATTCTTCAATATTTTCTAACAGAATTAGACAAAATCTTTAAAAGGATATAGAAGAAATAACAATAAAATGCTATAATGTAAGTACACACACACACACACATACATATCTTTGCAAATAAGAAATAAGCAAAGAACGAAAATAAAACTATATTTTAACAGAAGTTGAAATATAATTTTTTACAGGATGTAAAAGACATAACAAAAATAAAAATTCTATAATGTAAGATGTTTTTTTACATAGATAGTTTTGCAAATACAAAATAACTACAAAAATAAAATGACTTTAAAAAAGAAGTTAAAATGAATTTCTTTAAAAAAAACAGTAAATCTACAGTAGAAAAAATAACAATAAAAATTCTATAAGACTTTTTACACAGTGTAAATTCAACTGGAGTCAGAGTTGGTATAGTTTTACTGTCTCCGATGACCCTTTAATTGCTTCTGACTGACTCCACAGCCCTGGTTAGCGTTACAACAGCCACATCTTCAACCTCAGAAAAAGAAGTCATTAACACAGAAGTGAAATAACTAACTTTGGAGACACATGAATTTTTTTTTTTTTTTTTTTTTTGCATCTCTTGTTGCAATTAAAGTAACTATGTGAAAATTTGTGAAAAGTACTTGTGAAAATTTTACAGCTTTCATATTTTAATTTTTTGTTGAATCATAATTCTTAAGTTAACGATTGAAAAGTTTCCGAGACTATAAAATACCCATGGAAATTCCACTGTTGCATCTTTAAGTATTTAAGGTTACCAAGTTTAACAAAATATTGGAATAATAATCGTAAGTCTAAATGCAGATCATTATTTAAAGAAGTAAGAGGGTACAAATGAAAACATTTGTAATTGACATTTCACTGAAGTAAACGTTAAACACACAAGAGCATTATCACCTTCTTTATCTTCTTTCTTTCATTTTCTCATTGAAACTAAACCGTTTCTGAATTGTCTTTTTTCATCTTTCCTCACAATCAAAATAGCATAGTCCAGTATTTATGAAGTATTGATGAGGGGAGGGGGCAACATATGTATTACGGAACAAGCAGAATTATATGATGATGATTTTCTTTTCTCCATTTTCAAAAACCTTAAAAATATTTATAAAAAAGGTCAACAAAATTTTGTTGATAACATGTACAGGTTGTATACCATCAACTTTCTGGCATTCATGGTTCCAGAATAGTACACCAATATTAACTTCCACCAGTTCAGACTTTTACTGCTAATTTTAATGGAGAGTTAACTGTGCTTTCTGAATTACAAGTTATCTTTCTTGGAACAAAAGTTCAAAGTATTTTTCCGTAAGTGACATTGAACACTTGATTTCATTTCACACGTGACTGAAATTGATGTTGAAATATCACTATTCAGAATGTCTTTTTATATGATTTGTATGTGGGTTGTGAAATTTTAGATATTTTTGTTTTAAAAGTATAAATGGAGAAAAAATGAGATTAACTTTTTTTTTTTTATTTCCAGAAAGAAAGAAAAAACACTTTACAAAAAAAAAAAAAAAAAAAAAAAAAGTATATGCCATTTGTGGAAATACTGTTTGAAAACATTTCACTAAGTTCAGAAGTAGAAGTTTTGATCCATAAAAGCAAGAATTTAATTTAGCATTTATTAAATGGTTTACATGTTTTCTCTGTGCACAAGATTTGGAAACTAATTTCATGACATAGTAACTTTAAATGAACCCTGTCTATATCTCTTTTTATCTGTTTTCAACAAAATCTTGTTTGTGTTGGGAGAAGGGGTATGACAATGACCCTGATAGATTTCTAAATTGACTGATCTGTAAATTCTTTATATTTTGTAATTAAAAAAAACAACAACTTGTTTTTGCAGGTGGTTTTGGCAGGAAACTGACCTACAGTGCCATTGGTCTAACATCTGCTGCTTGCTTGTGTTACCCAAATGAAGTTTCAAAGGCTACTAAATTTTCTGCTGGAGTTGTAGCCAACCAAAGCAAAAAGTTGTGGCATTCAATTACGACCCCAAGTAAGTACCATAAAGGTGGAACAGACAGATCAGATTTTTTGTGTACAGTATTTTTTTTTATAAAATCTGCCCAGTATATGGATTAATTCCGTATGGCCAGCATTGGTATACTAACGGCACTAAAGTCCAGACCTGACTGACTGGATATAGCAGTGACATGTTGTATGAATAAATCTTTTTGACAAACATGTATAAACATATAAGATGGAGTGCCAAAAAGACAATTTTTCCATGGCACTGCTTCTTTTAACAACCTTCACTCTTCAGCAATGTTTATTTTAAAAACAATGATTAGAATTGTAATAAAACCTCAATATATGAAAGTGAATTTATACATTTTCCTTGTTATTGAGAATTTACAACAACACATTTATTAGCTTGTTTATTTACATTACAATTTATTGAAATGGTTGGCAAAACACCAGCTCCTTGCCAATCAATTCAAACTTTATAAAATGATAAATAAGGACTTCCTTTATAGTTGATTCACATATTTTAATCATTTAGTGAATTTTTATGAATAAAATATTATTTTCACATTTATTTCTTCATAAATATAACATTGCATTAGTTTTTAGGTTTTCAATATAAAATTTATTCTTGTAAATAAACAATCTAATAAATAAATAAATAGTGTTTTAATATTTTTGTTGTAAATTCGCAAGAAAGAAAAATTATAAACTCACTTTTATCATATGTTTAGGTTTTATTCCAATTCTAATAATTGCCTTTTAACGCAATAAACATTGCCAAAGAGTGAAGGTAGTTTTTTAAAAAAAAAAAATAGTATCATGGGAAAAACCATTGTTTTGACACTGTCTTATTGTGGGCACATTTATCAATGTTTGCAGTCTTTTTCTGTTTTGCAAATAGGTATACATTTCATGCTTTTCTCAAGGGCATCACTAACTGGAACTGGGGTTTAAAAATAAACAGACTGGATTTTTTTTTTCTTTTGTATGTGTGTGTAGACGTTTGACCATCATTTGTTGTTATCAAGAATATTAATGTTATCAGTTACAATGGAGAATTTAGAAACAGAACTAATATAGCAATCCCCTTTTTGTTTTTTGTCCCGTAGACTCCACTAAGCAGTATGGGATACTGTTTTTCTCTTACCTGTTCCCAAGTGGTCACCCATCTACGTACTAACCTTACTAAACACTACATGTAAGCAATGTAGCTCAAAACGAAAAAAAATAATCAATTTTAAAACAGTTTAATTGTATTTAAAAAACAACTTTGGATAGACAGGTCCTTCAGTCAAATTCTATGAATTCTGTTTGACTACATTCTGGCAGCTCAAGTATCCATTATACATAAGGGGGAGAATTATACTGAAACTCACATCCCAAAATTTGTAAAAACAGAATTTTTTTTGAAAGGGTTCCTTGTTTGAACTGAGAAGTTTTCAGCACCTACCCTTAATTTATATAAAATAGTTTTTTAGAGTATGCACACAAGCAATAAAGGGTTGAGTAAACTGTAATAACACTTCAAAGATTTTCCTAAGATTGTTTCAAGAACCTTTGCATCAATCTTATGTTTGTATATAGCTGCTGGATGATGAAAAATCAGGAATAAGTTTATAAAATTATTATTTTTTTTTGTTCAAATTTAAATGTTGTATAAATGTTGATACATATTTTAAATATTAATACACCTATATATTTAATGTCAGTTGTTTCTTTTGCATAATACCAGTTTTGAATATTTTCAGACTTACTGTAAAGAATTTTGATATTATCAACTAATCTTTGCTATTTTTTTTTATGATCTGATGATCGATTATCTGCACAAATTGCACTGTGTTTTGATGAATAAAGTTAGTCTATGAGAAAATGTAAGCATTGTAAGACTTTAAATACTAAAAAAAAAAAAAACAGTATTAGTTTTATATTGGTCACACAAGCACTACATTCTCTTGTAGCTTAACACAGCACTTATCAAAACTTAGTACAATTCATGCAGGTATTGATTATCACATCACAAATAACTGAAATACAACTTAGCACTCACTGTAAAGTATCAAAATATTTTATTTGAAGCTAATTTTTATACAAAAATTAAACAACCTATTTTTAAAAAAAAAGGACATTTTAAAATATATAATACAGTTGTTTTTTAATGAAACCATTCACATATTTAAATTTAAAATGTAATATTCTAAAAAAATCAAAAAAATACCACAATCTATTGAATCTCAATACAAACATTTTATTTTTTAATAATGACAAAATGACTCCAACAAAAATACTGAACAGTTTATTCACAATTTTAATCTGGATGTGAATCATATTTGAAAAAAATTAGAAAATAATTTTGTTACGTAACTTTTAAAAATTGTTTATATATATATATATATATATATATATATATATATAATGTGAAGTTTCAATAAAATACTTCACCACTTTATCCAGATTTCATTTTTTTTAAAAAATAATTGTCTTTTTCTTTTCTTTTTTTTCCCCCCTGCCAGGTGTTGCTGAACCAGAATTACCAAAAACTGAAGAAAAGCCAGTTTCTGACCCCATGAAAAAAGTAACACTCAAGGTAAAGAAATTTGTGCCTTTTTTGTAAAAATTGTTCTGGAAACAACACAGCCTAAGGTTGAGGTTTATTGGGTTTAATGGCAATATAAACCCAATCCCCCTCCGAAAGGAGAGGATCTGCCTGGGGGGAGGACCCCTGGGGCTTGGGCTTAATTTTTTTTTTTTTTTTTTTTTACTTCCATGGCATGTGCCATCCTAAATTAGAAGTAGATAGCAAAAACATAAAATAACTGTTGCAAAGTAAATTATACACCCTCAGTGACTATATAAACTAGTCCCTTACAATAACGAGCTCCAGGACAGAGGTAAGACTGGTAGCCATTTGAAGTCTGTCTTCAGACTAATACAGGCATCCTGGTAAGTTGCCGAAGCATTACATATATAATATACTTCGTATAAGGATTCTCTATAAGTAAGAGTGTTATAACAATAGCAACAAGGGATTCAAAACTCTGGATTTATAACTGTCGAGACACGGATTCAGAACTCTTATGATTTATGACAGTAACAAGGATTCAGGAATTCATATGAAGAATGAAAGAATTACAACCACATTGGTTTAAAAAAAAAAAAAAAACATTCTTGCACATATGGAGAAAACTTTTCAAAAATTCAACAGCAAAATCAATGGTTGCTAGAACTAAAAAAAACAGCAGCAGTGTTGTTGGATATAATTCTGAAGAAAACAGAAAAATTCTTCAATGTCTCTGACAGCAGACACAGTTCAAAACATCATTTCAGAAATTATATACAATCCTGATGAGGGGCTGACTTTTTCTGCATATCACAGTGGCTGGGAAGATGAGGCAAAAAACGAGATTGTTGTTGAGGAAAATAGTTCCTATAGAGTATGAAAAATACTGTAATTACTGAGAAAACCAGATGAAATCAGGTTTGAAGACACGGTACACATTTTGATGTAAATTTTTAGTGACAAGATGCTTGATGTTTGATGCTCATTGGAGATGCTTGAATCTAAACGCAAATGAGGACATATATGGTGGTATCATCAGCAAAGAATGTGAAAGGTTTAGAATAAACAAAATGAGTCCAGATGTATTCAATGGATTAATTTTCATGCAAGGTTTAACAGCTAAAAAAGATCCTGAAAATATAAGGAAATATTTTAACAAAAATTGAATGAAACAATATTACACTTCAAGAAATAGTGACTGATTGTCAGACAATGCTAAATCTGAAACACGATGCTGAAGAAATTCAGAAAAAAAGAATGTGCAAAGAACAAATGTACAAAAATGAAAATAAATCCTTGTTTCAAATCTGGTAAATTACATCTTGGGAAAGACTATTTAAAAATGCAGAATGTTACTAGTATGGTAAATGAGGACATGAAATCACAGTACAAAACCAAAATAAGAAAATGTTTTTATATATATATATATATATATATATATGTGCGTGTGTCCCACATGTAATAAGAACAAAAAGAATATAAATTCAAACGTTCAAAGCATTAATTCAAAAAAGGGCTCAATACCAGGAGTAGAGCTGTAGTTATTTATTATAAAAAAATTTTTTTTTTTTTTTTACATACGGACAAAAAACTATTACTCACAACAAAGATGCATTTTTGTCTTTGGCTGTATGTAAAAAAATTTTATTTATATATATATATATATATATATATATATGTTAAATATAACAGACAATGAATGTCTATTATGTTTGATCATGAGCCATTCTAAGCTTCGTATATTTGCTTAAATTTCGGGAGAAAATAAAGACAAAAAGTTGTCCAACATTTGGATTTTTTTTTTTAAGCTGGTCCTTCATCTAAACATCTATACATATATTAATATTTCGGTCTCTCATGTGTTATCAACATCGCATCATGAATTTATGACCTGCATTTGCTATTCTGCGACTATTATCATCACACAGCAATCTTCTATGTCAACATAACAGAATATCATCTTTGATGGTGAATATCTTTGTTTATGAAAATGGCTCATGTGAACTGAAAACTTAGATCAAGGAACAGCATAATAAAAAATATCCAAATGTTGGACAATTTTTGTTTTATTTTCTCCTGAAATTACAGCAACTATACAAAGCTTAGAATGGTAATGATCAAACATAATAGACATTCATTGTCTGTTATATTTAACAATATATGTTTAAATAATGATCTGCTACCCCAATACACTAAACACACACATATATATATATATACTGGGAAAACTTAGCTTTTGTCCTTTTGCATATGTGCACTACACTGGCTCACAAAAGAACTACTTTGAAGTATGGTAGCAAGAAATTTTTTCCAAGTCAAATTCCTTGAACTTTTGGACTAAACTTTGTTTCTACTTACCATAGATATTATAATTAGTAACAATTACTTGTAATAGTGTTTATCTTGCAACCTATTGGCAGTGAACTTTTCTTGTTATTTGCTATAGAAACAGTTTCAGGCAACAGCTTCGTTTCTGTTATTGATTGACTGCCATTTTGATTTCAGGTAAAATTGTTGTTTTTGTTTCTTTTTATAGCCACAAGCCGATCCACCGAAAGACTTTGGTCAAAGTTCCAAAGAGGATGATGATCTCTATACCACCCGAGGCTGAGGCTAACAGCAACTTTTTTTCGATATTTATCTTCTGAACAGTTTTGTAAATAGTTGAGGAGCCTGGCTTCTTTAGTCCTGCTGTTCTCTTCTCTACTCTACAATTAGCAGAAGAATAAAAAGGCAGAAAATAAAAATGTAAAGTGAAATATTATTAAAATATCTCTAAATTCTTTGTGCTTGTCATTTCTTTTAATTTCTCATTTCTTAAACACCAAAGATAAATACTTGGACACCAGAAATTCTTTTTTCAATCTTCCAAATAAATGTTCTTGCATTGTCTTATGACAAGAGTTCAAAACACAGGTCAGTAATAATGTCATATTCCTGACATCTTGTGGCTTATGGCTATAACACAGTGAAATGCTACTTCTTGTCCCATCGCTGAAGTTAAGCAATGTCATGCCTGGTTAGCACTGTTACTGCTTGGGAATACCTGGTGCTGTAAGTTTGTATGCACAGGTGGTGTCATGTTCAGCTTGGCATGAGAAATTGGAAAGCTGAGTCAGTTTGTTACATTCACTTATGTGTAAATATCTGTGAAAAATATGAATCCACCTCTTTTCCCTCCAGCTATGAGTTAAATAGTAAGATTTATTTGTTTTTTTTTTTAATCATTATCTCAAATGTAATTCTTACAATCTGTGGTGGCCTGTTAGGGGGCAGAAAGAAAGACACGGAAGAAGGTAGGTTGAACAAGTGTACTGAAATAACCAGAACTTATATACAAAATAAGAGTGTTATTAGCAGATAGAAGTGTCCGTTCGAACTGTCAGGTTACACTGCGTACCGACTGCCTCACTCAGGAAGTCTCACAAGTTAGTATTTATGAAAGAGGAAGAGTTCATTCTAATGTAGACAGGTCACCATAACACAATCAAAAAAAATATTTTCTGGCTTTAAATAACCTGCAAAAAATAACCTGCAAAACGGTTGATAAACTAAAAAAAAATTTTTTTTAAATGTCTATCACTCCATCCTGGTATCTTGTATTTACACCAGGCAATAAGACGACTTTATTATTTTTAGCTTTCAAAATTTTCTTTTTGTGATAAGTTTCCTTTACATTCTTGATGTCATTATAACATTTCAGCCTATTTATTCATTGTTTTTTGTTTTTTTTAAAACAGTATAAAGTTAAAACAATAAATGTTGTTGCCATTGTCCACACTGTCAAGGTTCTTCAGCCATTAACACCCCATTCAAAAAACTCTACCTTTTCTTGCTTGCACACACACACCATCAGCAAAGATGCAAATGACAACAGCAGCCCCTATTTGCTGTTCAGTTCTTATTTCGTATCCAAGGGATACAATTTAGTCAGCACAACTGCTATTTAAATGTATCTATAAGTGACACCAGTGCTAAAATCAGTCCTGGTTTCCTCAAATAGGCACTTCAACAACCCATCTGGTGGCAAATAAATGAGGTAAAAACCAATTCATTACCTCCACACCAGCAACACTCTCTTTAAAGTCTCCTCCTCTATTGGCTCATTTCTCTCCCACAAAAGAAGAATCATTATTTAACATGTTGACTGCTGAAGGTCAATGACAAAATCTGATTTCAAATGCCAACTTAGGCAATAAAAAATTTTTATGAGTTGATTTCTAGCTTCAACTGAAGTCTTAACATTGTTTTCACTCTGATAGTATCACTTTGAATAAACTTGTTTGCATTTGCAGATGAAAATGTATCTGAAAAATGCCAAGATAACTTGGTCAACAGTCAAATATTTAAATTTTCCAAATGGGTGTCAAATTGAAGACTTGATCAGCAAAAAATATATTTGATGACATCAAAAACATAAAGTGGACCTTCAATTGATCAAAGAAAATGTGTAATGTTAATAAAAGCTGACTAACTGGCTTTAAATATACAAAGTGCTGACAAAAAACCGAAGACTGACCATTTAAAAAAAAAAAAAAAAAAAAAGAAAGAAAAAAACACTTACCTGACCATCTAGTTTCCATGTCTTCTTTAAAATTGTCCTTTGCTTGCTGCTCACAAAGAATAATGGCAAAAAGCCCATAAATTTGATTGAAACATAATTCCAATTCTCTAACTTTTCAATAGCACCTTATATAATAAGTATTTCATAAAATGTATATACAAATATTTCTTTAAAAAAATATAATACCCAGCTACATATTTCCAAACATATCCACTTGCTAGGGTGGCTAACCAATCCTTGTTGCAGACACCTGCTCGGGCCCATTTGAGTTTATTCAACATTCATACAGCTAACCTGTTATGCTGCATAGACCTGAGTTAAAGTTTCTGGAAAAGCATATAATTTGCCATGACCAAAAGTTCAAACAAAGCCAGTATGCTCAAACCCTTGGCCACAATGACTTCTGCTAACACAACCCTCAATGGATTTGTAAATATCTGCTGAGTAATATACATATAGCCTCTTCTATGGTTTCTACTACCATCTCTAATCTGGATCCCCACAAAGCAGGTTGACTTGATGGTATCCCTGTAATTGTTCGTAAGAAATGTGTTCCAAAACTGGCTCTTATTCTCTCTAAACTATATAATAAATGTTTCACTGCCTGTTGGAAATCCTATTCTGTTATTCCAGGTTTTAAGAACTCAGGTAAACTGTCCAACTATCAGCCAATTAGCCTACTATCTCTCTTTGGGAAACTACTACAGGGCCTCATCAATGCTGGATCATTTAAGCATCTCACATAGCGGGGCCTTCTTTCAGACAAGCAATGGCTTGTGTTTCTCTAGGTCAACATTGACAATAATTGCAGAAAGAGCCTATGAAATTCTGGATAGGAATGGTGAAGCTTAGACTGCTGCTTTGGATATCCCAAAAGCTTTTGACAGAGTTTGGCATACAGGACTTCTTCACAAGTTGAAAAGTTACAATGTCTCCAGACAAATTTTTGAACTGATCCAGTCAATGCCGGTGTGCCCCAGGGCTCTATCCTGGGACCTACTTTGTTCTTAATTTTCATTAACAACCTTCCCAATGGCATCAGCTCTCAACTTGGTATCTCTATGCTGATGGCACATTCATTTACTCCTGATTCAATAGTAAGTTTAATCAGTTCAATTGGTCCAATCTTCAGTCTGTTATTAACTGGGATGAAGAATGGCTTGATAATTTTAACGCCTCCAAAACAAAACAATTCATTACAGACACACGTTTCTGCCTTCCATCAACATGGCTGATGCTAACCTCCTATTGAATCCATTGCTAGATCAGCTGCTAAGAAAGTTGTTTCGCTTTACAATTTTTCTCTCCAGAATCTATCTTACATATTCATCCATGCTTTGAATACTGCCGCTTCATATGGTCCAGTGCTCCTGCTATATATTTAGAGATCCTTGATAAAATCCAAAGAATCAGCAATATTATTGGTCTTTATCTGGCATCTCAACTTCAGTCACTTTCCTACTGCCATAAAGTTGCCTCCCTCTGCCTTTTCTATTGATACTTTCATGGTAATTGTTCAGATAAGCTCTTCACAATGGTACCTCAAGGCCAGTTCTGTCTGTAGCAGTGTGGTACTGCTGCTGATGAAGGCTGAACATTGTGTTCTTTTGCTTACTAGGGGTTATGAGAGTCGTGATTTGGATGACACGTCAGAAATGATTCAGAGGGTGGGGACGAGAATTTCACTTCTTCCCAAATGATCTTGTACTTTAAGCTGGTGCTTAAAGTCAAGATTAGGACGGAAAAGCAGTGGCTCCCTACATCGGAATTTGGCAAAAGATGGGTGAGTCTTGGGCAATTGTTTCGAGTAAAAGGTGCTGACTTAGAGTGGCATTTTGATGCCGGTTAGGCAATAGGATACTGCCCTAACTTTATTGAATTTCAGCAACCCCACCCAAAATTAGGTTAGTTTTGGGTTGTTTTTGTGTCCTTAGTTTCTTGCTTCCAGTTAGTTAAGATATGGTATGCTCATTGGCCCCTTTAAGTTCTGTTCCCATTTTCATTAGTTTAATTCCCCATCCTCTTCCTCTTCCTCGTTAGGTGATCAGTGATGTCAGTTCTTTGATGGATGTGTGACGTCTTTCATTTTGGGTGGGATTTCTGTATTTGTTGTTGTGTTTGAGCGAGTGCTTTGGATGAATAAATGTTTTATATTATTTATATATTCATTTTGTTCAGTTAACTGATGTTTCTGCCACATTTATGGATTATGGAGAGTGTTATTACTAATATTATTTTGTTTAGTTTATTGTAAATAGTTTTGTTCATTTTTGTAAATATTCATTGGGGTTAGATTTTAAATTATTGTTTTATACCCACTCCATCCACAGACAATGAATTTTACATATGGGGTTTAGTTAGGATTTTCATAGAGACAATGAGGTATTATGGTGAATGTAGTAAGAAAGGTAAGTAAGAAAACATTTTGGTGTAAGGAATATTGCGGTATGTTTGGGTCAGTGTTTGTATCTAGCTAAGTTTAATGTTAAAAAAGAAGAAGACCATCCTTTTTCCCCCCCATCTGCCACATTTTCTGTACTTAACAGAGATAAATATTTCTCTTCACTATGGTACCTTGAATTTCATGAATTTAAGTGCAGTACTAGACTGGCAATGAGGTCTCATCAATTTACAACTGAGTTGGCTAGACCATAAGTTCTATGCTAACAGTTTCTTTTCTCACACTTCTTGCTTGTGGAACTCCCTTCCAGCTTCATGCTTTCCAATCAACTTTAATCTTCAAAAATTTAAATGCAGACTCACCCACCTTTTGCCAAATTTTAATGGAGGGAGCCGCTGCCTTTCCATCCTAATCTTGACTTTAAGCTGATGCTTAAAGTACAAGATCATTTGGGAAGAAGTGAAATTCTCGCTCCCATAGAATCCCTTTTGATGTCGTCATCCAAATCACAACTCTCATAACCCCTAGCAAGCAAAAGAACACAGTGTTAAGCCTTCGTCAATGGCGGTACTACAGACAGAACTAGGCTCGAGGTACCATAGTGAAGAGCTGATCTGAACAATTACCATGAAAGTATCAATAGAAAAGGTACAGGAAGGCAACTTTATGGCGGCGGGAAAGTGACTGAAGCCAGGATGCCAGATAAATACCAATAATATTGCTGATTCTTCATGGGATTTTATCAAGCCTCTCTAAATAAATAGCAGAAGCACAGGACCATATATGGAGCAATATTCTGTCTTCCTGATTACTCTTCTATTGTTCTCACTCATTAATAATGTTTCTGTTTTCTAATTCTTCAACACCCAGTAACCCATTGTGTTTTAGTGGCTTGACTGCCTTGCTTGAGGTAAACTCAATTTATGTACTCTATCCAGATTAAAATATTCGATTTAGTCATTCTTAACAAAGATCTTTCAAATAATCCATCACTCTTGAGGCAATAAAACAGATGGAATAATTATGAAATACGAAAGTAAGATTTGCATCTATTATTTGCAAAAATATAAGAATTGAATATCAGACAAAATTTAGACTAAAGTAATACTGAGGTAGGTGCCGAAAAGGTAATATTTATATATTCAAGATAAGTATATTCTTGACAGTTGCAAAGCTGATGCAACACTGTCTTCCTATTCTTATTTAATCTTGTGCTGTTTTAAGCTTGACTTTATAAATCTCAAAAATAGGGCCTTGTAAAATGCATTTATGTATAGAACATAAGTTATTATAGAACAGCAGAGCTGGTAATTATAATAAAGTAAAATAAGTAAGGAGATACTTACATTTTGTAGTGTCAATTGAAACCTTCATATGGATGTCATGCCTGACACTAAACTCATTTAGGAACCGTCAGTAGTATACAGCTGTTTTCTCACATCAATGATTAAAAATGGCTTTGAGTGAATGAAGCATATAGGTCTTGCAGGATTGGATTAGCCATTAAGCCAAATAAGGACATCAAGAGAAAAGGGCACCATGGAAATTGCGAAAGATTCACCGAGGAAGATTGTCAGGAGGAGGAGAAGGGTTTGTTTTTTTTTCTCATCAGAGTAGATGCTGCGGTTATAGTATCTGTTCCATGCTGGAGACCTTCTCTCCTTCATTGCATTCCCCTACCATTACATAACATCTGTTACGCAGCAGTGGTATGACCAGCTATGACTAGCTTAGACAAACTATAACCATCCTTAGACCAGCGACCTGAATGGAAACACTCAGATCCCCACATTAAAAACCAATCTTGTGTCAAAACCTGGCTTAGTGAGTGTATGTGTGTGTGTGTGAGAGGGGGGGGGATCAAGGAAAATATCTGGTACCACAGAAATTGTTATATGTCATACACATCTAAAGAAATAAGTCAAGCATAATTAATATTTGAATCTGCCAGGCACAACAAACTGGGAGATGACTGACCCACAGCAAATTGTGATTCTGATTGGTTAATAAGGTAATGGCTCAAGGGAGATAATGAGGTTTGTATTTATTCAATACATCACAGCTCCCCTCTTGAATAAGTGAGTATATTACTTTATGGGATTTAATTTTTGTGAGCAAATGCAGATGTTGACCATCTTGAGGTCCATTTGGCATTATTTTGGCCGTATACTTATGTGATTCTGTAACATGCTAGTTTGTTGATTACATGACCACTTTTGCTCACAGTTGTTGGTGTTGTTCTGAGTTGGAACTGGTTATCAGTGTCTCTCTTCTTTGCTTCATTCTATATTCATTTCAATCTAACATATCCATGATGCACATTATTTTGTACTACTCATCAATCCCCCATGCTAGCATTATTAATTCACAGATGTAAGAGGACACCAAAATCTTTAACTGCTTAGGGCCCCCCTATGGGTCT
Source organism: Acanthosepion lycidas (assembly GCA_963932145.1). Taxonomy (NCBI): domain Eukaryota; kingdom Metazoa; phylum Mollusca; class Cephalopoda; order Sepiida; family Sepiidae; genus Acanthosepion; species Acanthosepion lycidas. Next base: position 60,145,746 of record OZ010589.1, read on the forward strand.
CAGCAAGGACCATCCTTTTTTGAACCATGTTAACTGGCACTCCAGAATCATAAAAAAAAAAAAAAACTATACCAGATACCATAAACGTTGCATTACTTGAGGACTTTCAACAACAGCAGCAACAACTTAAATGGATATTACATACAACTCAAAGAGAAAATAATGACTTAATCAAGATGTTGACATTCCACACTACTTCAAACAAAAGATTAGGAAAGAAATTCCCACTGATACTGGAAAAAGTGATGACAGATACTGAGCTTGAGAAATCTATTTTCCTGAAAAATTGAAAAGAGAAAGATTTTATAAATTTCAACTGACAGTCATACAAGCTACTCAGTTGATGAATAAGGAAACCCCTAATATCATTATCATTCATAACAAATGCCATTTTACCAGATATTCACTCAGCTGCTATCCATAATAAGTAAAAAAACAACATTAAGGGTTACTGTTGGGAAAGTTCAACCTCGACTGCCAAACCATCAGCATGTCGGGAAAATGTTCAATATCAGAGACACGTGGCCTGAAGATTGCATTCAAGCATGAAACAGACTGTTGCCATTTGGTGTTGACCTCAGTGTTCTATATATATATACATACACACACAAATCTGTAGCTGGTAGGCCTTTTAAATATAAAAATATTATATAACTCTAAAAATCAGGAGATCAGTTGAATCCGTTACCTTGGTTTCAACCTTACATTATCCTCAGGTGATTTTTATCAGTTGACTTCCAAACACTATTTTTAAAAAAAACTAATGAACATTATATTATTTAAAAAAAAATTTAAATAAACAAATGCACAACATTGGGTGTGATAGAAAGGGAGGAGGAGGATGTGAAGAAGAAGAAGGGGGAAGAGAAGAAAAGCAAGGGTATTATAAATGTATTGGTGGGGGGGGACTGAAATGTACATTTTTTTTATCCAACCTCATATGTGATTGAGAGGAATTTTTTAATATGGTAAGCAAGGACTCAAGACTTCGGATTTCTGGTTCAAAAGGTTCTTTGGATCCGGAAATATCATTATTGCTAATTTTTCTTGTTAGCAGAGATTGCAAATATTGTTGTAATTGCTATAAGCCTTTTTTAAAATTTTCCAGCTTACAATCAGATCCCTGCTGTTTTTTTTTTTCTTTTAAATTCCACACATGAGTAGCTACTTTGGTAGAATACCTAAGATTTACTAGTTTCAATGACAACCTATGATTTTACGATCTACGTTTGAAAGTACCTTCAGTACATCCTATGGATGTTCTATTTTGGTCATTAATCTCTGTTACTTCTTTATAGATTATTGCTTTGGTTTTACAAGCCCCATCTAATCGACATCTATTTTTATTTCTACAGTTGCATAAATTACTTGTATTAACTATATTTTGTTGTGCATTAGTTTGGAAATTTCTGGTGTTTTGTCTATCTATTATTGTTTCTAAATTATTAGTGCAGCTGTAGCTTAATTTAACTGTGTTTTTATTGAATATCTTATGTAATTCTAAATTTTGGGGAAGTGTTTAGTAAGTAATTTGAAAAATAATTTTCCTATTTCACATTTTTAACATCATTTTCATTTTTTAAGTTAAAACAGGGGTTAAACCAAATGATATTTTTTTTCTTTTCCTCAAATTGTTCTTCGTATGTTGTTTAATTTAAGGTTTAAATTCTAGTTTGGTTTTATAACCCTCTACCATCTTCTCATATTCTTTCTTTTTATCTTCAAAAATTATTCTACTAGAAGAGTCTCTGGATAATCTAGATTCTATTCCTTTAGGGAAGAGCTTTATTATGTTCGCAGTATGGTTTGTTCTAATATTCACGTATTTAATTTTGCGTTGGGTTTTATGTATGGGGAGACACTGTCCGCTTGCAGATTTAATTCTATGTCCAGATAGTTAACAACTTTTTTATTCATTATGATTCTATTTCAAAGCCAAGGTTTTTGAAGAGTTTGAAAAGCACTTTTCTTATATTGTCATTTGTTCTTCTGTTGTCTGGCACTATCATCAGTCCGTCATCCCTATACAGACCGTGGTTGTTTATATGTACAATTTTGTTAATTTCATATATGTATGCCTAGTAATTTCAAAACCTCAGTGACATCAAATGAACTTTATAGTGCATCAAAGACATCTTTTTTTAATTTCTTAACCCAGGTTAATTCATTGTGGAATAAATTTGATTTACAGCAATGTCAAATTATTTCTGTTTGATCAGATGTTATGTTTACGAAGCTTTTGGCAAAGTACAAAGCGACAGCAGACCTTTTTCAGATATAGATGGATAAAAGATTTTAATATCATATTTTATAAATACATATTTGTTTTTATTTGGGATTTTGTGGAACCAAGAAATGAACTAACTTGTGTCCTTCCATTGATTGGCCTGTGTGGTAATTATTAATGAAGTTGCATATTTTTTTTTCAATATTTCTTGGTTTATTTTGCCCAGTTCAGTTTTAGTTAGGTTTATTAAATGCAAGGAAGGATTATTTGGGAATTCCTCTTTATGGTCCTTTATGGTTAGAAATGTTTGCTTGCTGCAAAATATGTGGACCCTTTCACTTATCCCTAGTTTGGCTGTGATATTTTTCACCTCATTTATACCTTTAATGTACGAGCCTGGTGCTTTTTTGTAAATTTTAATGACTTCTTCATTTACATTTTTTCAATAAGCCTCCAGGTTCCTGATGTAAAGGTTCTTTGTCTTGTCACCTTTAATTAGAATATTTTTAGTACTTTTTATTTTTTTTTTACTTCAGCTGTTAATAGTTTATGGAAATTACTATTAACGTCTTGTGAATTTGATGTTGTCAATAATGCCAAGTATATCCTTTTCAAAGACAGCTAGTTCCTCAATAGCAGTTGGGTAGTTGTTATTTTTTAAATTGAATTTTAACATGTTTTATTTGTTCTTTAAATATTTATTCAATGAAAATAGTGCCTTCTCCATCTCATTCTGGTAAGGAACTGTTCAATCTTTTGTAATAAAATTAGCATGTATTCTTCCCTTGTTTGGAATATGAATATTTTTTAGTGTGTGAGGTATTTTGAATTCTTGCATTGTGATTTGTTCCATGAATAATGTAAACAATTTCTTCCTTTCTTTTTTTCCGAGTTGTCTATTTGTATAAACAAGTATATTTTTCTCTCCTCTTGAATTATAATATATATATTATATATATATATATATATATATATATGAGAGAGAGATATCCACACACATGCTGAATTCATTTAGTTTGAAAACTTTAAAGTCCACCCTCTTCTATGACATGTGTTAAGTTCACCTGCTACAGTATATTAATGCTGTTAATAAACCCTATTTATTTACTTGAAAATATTTACAAATAGAGTGAAGATTAATTAAAAGATTGTGTAAAATTTTATATAATAAAAAAAGAAAATGTAAAATTATATAAAAATAAAAAAAATAAATTAAGAAAAATAATGCAATAGACTAGGTTTGTTTATTACATTTTCTTTCGCGGAGAGTGTTGCGGACTGGTGAATGTATTTTTAGTTATCAGAAGGATTTATGATGTCGATGTTCTTAAACATTCATCCACAACAAATTAAGAGGTAAAAGAAACATTGAAAACAAATCATACAAGAAAATTCAGAGTGAAGACAAACATAATTAAAAGGGCAACAGTAACATTAATTTATATACAATTGGGTTGAATATTTTGGGATAAATGAGGAATGGTTGAATTAGATTGTGTAGAGTATTTTACAGCGTATGTGAAACTGTTATTAAGATTTGTTTGTAAAATTAAACTAAGTAGTTGGTTATGTACAAAAATGTCCTTTTTACGAGTTCAATCTATAGTGTGTGGGCGTGTAAGTTTGTTTAAGTTATTGTTCAGAATTGGTAGGAGTTGTGTACCTTTAGTTGATTAGATGTTTGATTGTCTACGAATACTTATTTAGTAGTGAGTAAATATCACTTTTTAAGTATTGTAAGTAATTGCTAGAAATTGTTCCTAAGAGAGAGCGTGATTGTTGTTTGCCGAGTCAGAGAAGTTTGCGCTGTAAAAGTGTAGTTAGTTTGGCATCTCTCCAGGGGTGAAAGTCTGACTGCTTGTACTTGTGTGAGTATTGTAATGATCTTTAACGTCTGACTGCATGGTTAAGACGGGCACTCTTGAAGGTTACATTTTGGCAGAAAGCATGAGATGCAAGAGAGACTGAAGAGAGAGAGCTTATGTGTTTTGTTTATATAAGGCTGGGTATCACGTGATCGGCTCCAATCAAAAACACTGGAAATATCATTCATCACGTGTGGGTGATCTGATTGGTCGGAATTGACCAATCAGTGAGCTAATTTTGAGGAGATTAACCAATGAATGCTTGTCGCATGATTTGCATGTATGTGATGATAATCACTACAGGGGAAGAGTACATTTCCCAACGGGGGGGGGGGGGGGGACTGGCAAACATGGAAGATTCCACAAGAGCATTTCAGAAAAATATTTATTAATAAAAGGAAGTTACTAATACGTGGCGTATCCTGTTGATACACTGACATTTTTTTTTAAAACAACCAGAAGAAAAAGTTTAACCAGTGTTGTTGTAAGACTGATTCAGTGTGTGTGTATATATATATATATATATATATATATATATATATATATATATATCACAGATAATATTAGTGGTCAATATATATATATACACACACACACAGACAGACAGACAGACAGATAATATTAGTGGTCAATATATATATATACACATACACACACAGACAGACAGACAGACAGATAATATTAGTGGTCAATATATATATATACACATACACACACAGATAATATTAGTGGTCAATATATATATATATATATATATATATACACACACAGATAATATTAGTGGTCAATATATATATATATATATATATATATATATACACACACACAGATAATATTAGTGGTCAATATATATATATATATATATACACACAGATAATATTAGTGGTCAATATATATATATATATATATATATATATATATATATATACACACACACAGATAATATTAGTGGTCAATATATATATATATATATATATATATATATATATATACACACACACAGATAATATTAGTGGTCAATATATATATATATATATATATATATATATATATATATATATATATACACACACACACAGATAATATTAGTGGTCAATATATATATATATATATATAAATTCCTAAGAGGATAGAATCCAGGTAGAACTCAATGTCCAAGACAGAGTAAGAATATAATAAAAAAAAAAAAAAGGTTCAAACATGGTTCCATGGTTATAATTTATTACATTGGAATCATAATCCTGGTCCAATTCATATAAAGCATTCTTCTATGGCCCAGATGACTAGGATTAAAGTGTAGTATCTTTTCCAGCAGCCAACAGCTGGCCCATGGCTCTAGACATCAGCAGAAGTGCCAGCCATTCATCATCATCATCTTTAGCTCCCACTGTTCCAGCTATCTCTAACTATCCTTACCAGCAGCAACAAAAGGCAATAAACTATTCTTTTCAGGACAATGCTTTACAGTAATTACAAAACATCCTTTTCAGGACAATGCTCTTCTCACCTCTACATGAGTGTACAGAAACATTCTTTGCCTTGTACACTGTAAGGTTATTTTTAGTGATGTATTTTCTTTAACAAAAATAAACTTGGCAATATATTTTTTTACTCAAGTCTTTGTTTTGTCATTCAATATCTGTTTGCAGGCTAATATACCACCCACAACACATGTATCCTTTAAATAAGGACTAGATTGACAGCAAAGTCTCATCATTTTACAGTTGAAATGAATAGATATAACTAACCATAAGTTCTATGCTAACAGTTTCTTCTCTCACTTCTCACTTGTAGAACTTCTCTTCTGGCTTCCCAATCAACTTTGATCTTCAATAAATTTCAATGGAATATCAACCATTGTTTTACTTCCTGTTCTTTTAATGTTCTCTTTCCTTAATAGTATTTTTTTCTCATATTCTCTCACATTCAGTAACCTCTTGCTTCTTATTAGGTTGGTGCAAAAATAATGAGGTAATAATGTCGTTTTTTGACGTATTTTTTAACGTCAAAAAACGACATTATTACGTCATTATTTTTACACCAACCTAATAGTAACTTTGTTGCCTTGAAATGATCATAAAATTTAAAAAAAAAAAAAAAAAAAAAAAAAAAAAAAAAAACTGCTTAAAGGAAGCCTGACAGTAAAAAAGGGCTTGAATAAAAAAAAAATTGCATATAAAACTTTGTATATGTGAAAATACCAAAATGAAACCCAATGATAAAAGAAATATATGTATAAAATTTGGCTTTCAAAATTTGTAAAAAAAAAAAAAAAAAAAAAAGAAGGTCAAGTTTTATGGTCTCAACATATGCCTAAATAAATTTTGCAAATATGTGTGGTTTAAAGAGATATTTTCTCATTTTTTAACCAATAGGAAAAGTAAGTTATAAATGCCCAAGTTTTAAATTTCTGATTTAAATTTGGAGCCAATTTGTAATTAAGAAGTTTGGCTTGTTGATTTATCTCATCTCAGCTTATAAAACTGAACTATTGTCTAAACAAAACTTAACATTTGTGAATCATCAGTCTTCTCAACTCCTTTTAACAATCAAAAGAATCAAAGAGAAAGAACATTTTGGTGACAATTATTTTTAATGTTTTTATAAGCCAAACAGAATTGTAATTAGAACTTGTTATCTTGTCTAAGTTTTAGGACACAAAGAACAAAGTCATTTAATAAATGTAAATCTCTTGAATTTCACACTGGAGTAAGAGTCTTTTTCGTTTCCATTTGTACCATTCATAATACTCTAGATAAGTATCTGTCTATATTTCTGAGATGAGGTATTATGTACACTATTTACATTGTTCGGACTATCATCCTCATCTTTGTTGCCATATTTATCACAACATTTCGGCCTTCTTCAGGTGGTTGGAATGTTGAACTGAAGCCTTTATTTCGCTCGCTGGAGTAGACTGTTCTAGTTGGTAAAAAAGCATGCAATGATAACAGTAAAAATTGCAATATGAGCATTGGTAAAAAAAATGGTTGCTGAAGACATTAGGTTTATAATACCCAGAAATTCATACACAGATGTCCTCAAGGACACATAGCACAGTGGATAAAGGCATTAATTAGATCCAGTGACAGGACCCAAAGAGTGTGAGTTCAATACCTGGTTACGGTGGTGGAGAACTTGGAGAGGGGAATTAACAGGAGATAACTGACATCCATTAGACATGGCATGTGGAACTAGAACAGCGAGCGAAATAAAGGGTTCTGTTTGACATCCCAGAAGGCCGAAATGTAATTAATATGGAAACAAAGATGAGGGTGATAGACCAAATAATGTAAATACTTTGGATATGATTTGACATTCTCTTTTCTCCTCTGCACCCCCCCCCCCCATTGACATTCTCTTTTCTCCTCTGCACCCCCATCCCCCAACAAATCATTTTAATTGACTTTGTAAGAAGAATTTGACAAAGCTTACCTATTTGGGTGATTGCATCTTTCTATGGGGGTTGCAACAGGGTTCGGCTTTCCATGCTTGATATGCTGAATAGGTACAATGGAACTTCTGTACAAATTCCAGACATTTTATTTAAACATTTATATAGGCATACAAACATTCATACACTGAAGAAAAACAACAAAAAAAACTGTTTAAATATTCAACAAACATAGTAGAAAAAGTATTGATAATCTTTTATTTGGCATCACAAAAGCTATGGTCACTGGTATCAAGAATCTTATTTTGTAAATTTGATTCCTGAATGGTTTTTGATAGCTATGAAATTTTGACCCTGGTTTTTTTTTTTTTTAATTCTCAAGTTGGCAGTTTAAGATGCCATACGTTATTTTTTTTATGTTCATAGAATAAGGTAACCAGGATCAAAATCATTTTGTCGGCTCCACTTACTGGTGTTTTATTAGTCAAACTCACACATCTCGTGTTGTCCATTATATTAATAATTTACAAAACAAAGGAAAATAGATTTGGTGACATATTACACACACAGGCATATAAACACCACCCACTCATTTCAACAGGAAATATTAAAAGAAAAAAAAAAAAAAAAAATCAAATGGTTGGAAAACACAAACATTATTGGAATGTTATTTCTGTTCCCTTTTTGGCCCAGTTAAAAAAAAATAAAAAAAGTTTCTTTTTGTACAATTAGAAATTTATGAATTTTTAATATTAAGAGGAGGAAAAAAAAAGTGTGTCAAATAAATAACTAGAATAAAAATTATGTGACATGATCTGTGACCAGGATACAGTCATTTCTGCTATTGTCAAATTGTTTATGTCCCATAAAAGAAAGAAATATTGGGAAGTTAATCAAATAATTACAGTGCTAAAAAGTGCTTTAGAGATGATTTATATATTTTTTTTATTTGCTCTACAGCAAGAACCACATGATATTAAGGTTTTTAAAAAAAATTTTTAATGCCCAAATAAAATCAAATGGAATATGATCTTACTACACAACAAGCCAAACAAAAAATAGTCTTTTTTTGATAAAACCAACCAAAAGCTCATGTCTATAATTTTAAAGTACAGAAGCCTAAAAAGAAAACAAAAACTGATTAAGCTGTATTTTCTTTTTCTTGATAAAAAGGATCCAGTATAATGGGTCTTTATCATTAGTTCCCTACCATGAAAATGAAACCTTGTGTTAAAGTTCTTTATTTTTATTTATTTTGTCAGGACGCAGTCATGCCTCTCCACAAATTACTTTTATTTATTATCTGTGAATTGATATAACTTATAACTATAAGTAGTTTCCTGTTGCTTTTTCCAAAGTTTTGAATGCAGAGTAATCCTCCTTATTGACTGGTTGCCAACCTAGGCTAGAGAGTCAGGTTTACTCTTATTTAACCTATAACCAGTAGGAAGAGGAGACAGATTCAGGTCTTTGCCACAAGGATTTCTGCGAAAGTGAATGCAACAAAATATGCAGTTACTTTACAAATTCTACTCTCTGCCTCAATAATAGTTACACTAGCCACATAACCCCCATAGTGGTCCATAAGGGGTCGGGGAGGAACTAATGAAATAAATGTAGAATATTAATTCCTACTGGTTAGGAGAAATTGAGTCTGCTGGAAATTAATGAAAAATCCCCAAAGGCTCAATCTTATATTGTTATTTTTTTCTTCTATCAATAGCCATTCTTCCGGAAAAGCTGCAAAAATTCAACAACCTGACTAATCTCAAAGCAGAATGAGAGAAACTTTTAAAATGATTTCATTCTTCAAGTGCAAATTGCTATTAAAATTTGACCTCAAACTAACACAAAGGTTGTCAAGAAAAAGAAAATGCAATGTCATTCTTTTCCTCTTTAGGCCTCCATACTTTAAGATTAGAAACATTAGCTTTGGTTGAAGGCTAACAGAAAAGATATTTATCTAATATCTTTTTTTTTTTATATAATGTTTATATATTTTTACTTGTGTTATATTTTTATTTCAAAACACTTTATTTTATTATTCATGCTTAGTCTGGCACAAGGCCAAAGAATTGAAGCACCCAGTGAGGAATGACCTCACTACACTAGCAAATTGTTTTTTGGGACAAGCTTTCTAACCATCACATTAAAATATGTACTTTAAAACAAAAGGCGACAAGTATGGGGGTACCAATGAGGATTGAACTCATCACAGTCATAATGGTCTGCAAGACTAACATACTGACTACCACTTCATGGCAAAAAATCCAGGCAATATTTTTTCACTTTTTTAACAGTTTAATCAATCCGTCAGTTTGGTTGAGAGAGAAAATAATATAAGGGAGGAGGAAGTGTGTGTGTGAGAGAGAGAAAAATAATATGAAAAGGCGGTGGCAAAAGAAAAATAATCTGTAAAGGAAGAGGAGAGAGAGAGAGAGAAAAAAAATCAATGAGGAAGGGGGAGGAGAGAAAAAAAAATCAATGAGGAAGGGGGAGGAGAGAGAGAGAGAGAAATCAATGAGGAAGGGGGAGGAGAGAGAGAGAGAGAAATCAATGAGGAAGGGGGAGGAGAGAGAGAGAGAGAAATCAATGAGGAAGGGGGAGGAGAGAGAGAGAGAAATCAATGAAAAACGAGGGAGGAGAGAGAGAGAGAAATCAATGAAAAACGAGGGAGGAGAGAGAGAGAGAAATCAATGAAAAACGAGGGAGGAGAGAGAGAGAGAAATCAATGAAAAACGAGGGAGGAGAGAGAGAGAGAAATCAATGAAAAACGAGGGAGGAGAGAGAGAGAGAAATCAATGAAAAACGAGGGAGGAGAGAGAGAGAGAAATCAATGAAAAACGAGGGAGGAGAGAGAGAGAGAAATCAATGAAAAACGAGGGAGGAGAGAGAGAGAGAAATCAATGAAAAACGAGGGAGGAGAGAGAGAGAGAAATCAATGAAAAACGAGGGAGGAGAGAGAGAGAGAAATCAATGAAAAACGAGGGAGGAGAGAGAGAGAGAAATCGATGAAAAACGAGGGAGGAGAGAGAGAGAGAAATCGATGAAAAACGAGGGAGGAGAGAGAGAGAGAAATCGATGAAAAACGAGGGAGGAGAGAGAGAGAGAAATCAATGAAAAACGAGGGAGGAGAGAGAGAGAAATCAATGAAAAACGAGGGAGGAGAGAGAGAGAAATCAATGAAAAACGAGGGAGGAGAGAGAGAGAGAGAAATCAATGAAAAACGAGGGAGGAGAGAGAGAGAGAAATCAATGAAAAACGAGGGAGGAGAGAGAGAGAGAAATCAATGAAAAACGAGGGAGGAGAGAGAGAGAGAAATCAATGAAAAACGAGGGAGGAGAGAGAGAGAGAAATCAATGAAAAACGAGGGAGGAGAGAGAGAGAGAAATCAATGAAAAACGAGGGAGGAGAGAGAGAGAGAAATCAATGAAAAACGAGGGAGGAGAGAGAGAGAGAAATCAATGAAAAACGAGGGAGGAGAGAGAGAGAGAAATCAATGAAAAACGAGGGAGGAGAGAGAGAGAGAAATCAATGAAAAACGAGGGAGGAGAGAGAGAGAGAAATCAATGAAAAACGAGGGAGGAGAGAGAGAGAAATCAATGAAAAACGAGGGAGGAGAGAGAGAGAGAAATCGATGAAAAACGAGGGAGGAGAGAGAGAGAGAAATCGATGAAAAACGAGGGAGGAGAGAGAGAGAGAAATCGATGAAAAACGAGGGAGGAGAGAGAGAGAGAAATCAATGAAAAACGAGGGAGGAGAGAGAGAGAGAAATCAATGAAAAACGAGGGAGGAGAGAGAGAGAGAAATCAATGAAAAACGAGGGAGGAGAGAGAGAGAGAAATCAATGAAAAACGAGGGAGGAGAGAGAGAGAGAAATCAATGAAAAACGAGGGAGGAGAGAGAGAGAGAAATCAATGAAAAACGAGGGAGGAGAGAGAGAGAGAAATCAATGAAAAACGAGGGAGGAGAGAGAGAGAGAAATCAATGAAAAACGAGGGAGGAGAGAGAGAGAGAAATCAATGAAAAACGAGGGAGGAGAGAGAGAGAGAAATCAATGAAAAACGAGGGAGGAGAGAGAGAGAGAAATCAATGAAAAACGAGGGAGGAGAGAGAGAGAGAAATCAATGAAAAACGAGGGAGGAGAGAGAGAGAGAGAAATCGATGAAAAACGAGGGAGGAGAGAGAGAGAGAAATCAATGAAAAACGAGGGAGGAGAGAGAGAGAGAAATCAATGAAAAACGAGGGAGGAGAGAGAGAGAAATCAATGAAAAACGAGGGAGGAGAGAGAGAGAAATCAATGAAAAACGAGGGAGGAGAGAGAGAGAAAAATCAATGAGGAAGGGGGAGGAGAGAGAGAGAAAAATCAATGTGTAAGGGGAGGGAAGAGAGAAAAAAAAATCAATGAGGAAGGGGGAGGAGAGTGAGAGAGAAAGAAATTAAGCAATGCAAGAAGGAGAGAAAAAATAAGTCAGATGTGATATGAAGAAGTTTGGAAAGCCCAATAGCCAAAACTTAGTAACTGGTTCAACAAAATAAGGATACTAAAAATTCATTAAATGTTATTTAGACCACTAATGTATCACAGATTTTACAAGAGAAACAATGCACAAATGGATTTCCTATGTACATGAAGCTGTACCCTGCTGCTAGCAACTGGATATTTGATAAACCTTTACATAAGGTTTTACTTTTCAAATGGCTTTCATATAAAAATAAGAAATTTGTTTCTTCATGTAAAAATTCCTTTCTGCATTTATTTAACTCTTAAGTGATAAAATATTTAAAAATAAATTAAACAAAAAAAAAAAAAAATAAAGAAATAATTTCTCCAATTTGAACTGGAGTCATGTTCATAATATCCAATCTATATAAATAAAACAGTGTACGTGTTTCCGTCTGTGCATTTTTCAATCTCAGCCAATCATAAACAACCTGATGTAACAGGTAGTAATTAATGTAGTTACATGCAATTAAAAATTAAATAAACTCATTAAAAGTTAAATTTAAATATCAAACAGAATGAAAGGTTTACAAAACAACTCTTTATTAAAGGTTTAACTTTGTTTTTCGTTGCAATTGCACTGATATTGTCTAATTAAACAGTAATTAAAACTTAAGCAGGGCACAGTACATTACTCATATAAGAAAATGGCCTTGGTTAAAGAGATCAAGTAATCTGGTGATTGTGAGTTCAATCCTTAGATGGAATAGTTAAAAAATGTCATATACACTTGTTCAGTGGAACAGATGAGCATCATTCCAAGAATTAATTAATACAAAATATTCTCTAGCAGAGATAGTGGAAGGAATATCTACCTTTGTGAATTAAATAAAGGCTTCTGAGAGGTTACCAACTATGAGAAATGCAAAAGAAAGTTGAAAACATTTTGTCTAACAATCAAGATTAACACACTAGTGTATGTGTATATAATAAAGGATTAAACTCAATGATTTTAGATGTGAGACTATATTAAAGAGATGGCTTTTCATTAAACTAGCTTCAGAAAAAAAAAAAAGAAACCTGTCTATTGGCCTATGCATTTCAGATTCTTAAGATAATGTACTTCCCTGATGTGTTCAAACCTGTATCACCCTTGTAGAGGAAAAACATCGCTAAGTCCAGGGTGCTTTTTAAACCACTCAGCCACAAAAGACTTTCACAGTCAAGCAAAGTTCTATGTGTATTTCTTAAATAGGGTAATTGAACTCAAAGTCTTCTGTAATCTAAAAAACACCCTGAGCTTAAAGTTGTTTTCATCTACAAGGAGAACAGGTTTGAACTCTATCAGAAGGCACATTTTCTTTACTAAGACTCTTGAATGCACACGCCAGTAGACATAAATCTACACTGCTTAAAACCAGGGATGTCTACTCAAAAACATCTATCCAATAAATATAACATTTAAAGTAATAAAAAATAATGTTGGGTTATAAATGAAATCTGTTAAGTTCTTAGAAATTCCTTAATTTATGTTTCAGATCAGAAACAGATTTGGGCTTTGTGGGATCCAAACAAGAGATGTACATTTCTTAAAAAGGCTAATTTAACTTTGCTTGACTGTAAGCATTTTTGTGGCTGATTAGTCTAAAAGAACACTGGGACTTAACAGTGATTTCACTTACAAAGGAGATGTAGTTTCAAATTCTGCTGGAAACTACAGTTTTTTGGGGGTTTTTTTAAGACTCTTGACTGCACAGGCCAGTAGATATAAACTTACACTGCTTAAAACCAGAGATGTATACTCAAAAACATCTATCCAATAAATATAACATTTAAAGTAATAAGAAATAATGTTGGATTATAAACAAAATCCACAAATTCTTTAGAATACATTTTATAGTCCATTTTACAACTGACATTTCAACTACTAATTTGGCACTTCTTGTAGGTCTAAAAAAAAAAAAAAAAAAAAAAAAAAAATGAGAGGAAATTAATTTACTTGAAACAGCCAAAGAAGATATTCTTATACATCACACATTCACACTGCATTTACCACCATTCTCAATTTAAAAAATAAAAAAACAAAATCTTGCTAAAAATTAAACAGCTAGATAAAAAGACTGATATAAAATTTCCAAAACCAAGTATATAAGATGGACTATGTGAAAACCCTCTACATGTCAGCATTTCATTCAGTAAGAATAGCACCAGAACAAATGAAATAAAAGAACTTGTTATGGTTACCTTACTGCTTAGAAATACAATGGTTGGTTTGATAAAATTGAAAATAAATTTCTCTCCCCACTGTTAAATTACTTCAAATAGCCAAAGATGATATCACACATTCACTTTAAACATTTACACTGCATTTACCACAATTCCAAATTTGAAAAAATTTAAAAAAACGAATCTTGCTAAAATTAAGCAGTTAGATAAAGAGATTGATATGAGATTTCTGAAATTATGTAAGATGGAATATCAAAAAACCAGTTGGAGGTGTAAATTTTATTCTGTTAACATTTCATTTAGTAAGAACAACATCAGAACAAGTTAAGGAAAAAAAAATAATTACCATGGCAAATCCTGCTATTTAAAAATGCTATGGTCAATTTGAAATGTTTTGGAAAACTTAACAGTAACATTGAAAATAAATATCTGCAAAAAAAAATCAATGTGATTCAAATATAGGGAAATGTTAAAATAATATGTTATATATAATGATTAGATATTGGAAAATAAAATTAAGTTATGACAAGCAACATAAATAGCATATATTTAATGTAACTAATAAATATTAAATAGCTTCTAGCAGATAATCAATTTGGGTTTAAAAAAAAATAGTTGTCTTTATGGAGTCAAGAAAAAATTAAACCCTTAAAAAATTCTAACGAGGTTTAGTAATGATAAAAAATTGGTTAAGAGGCTTTGTACTGATTTTTATTTAAATTTACTTAGTGTTGAAAAGGTTTTGCAATTCCAAGTGCTAGAAAATTATAAAAATCTACTTGCATTTAGTGTTTCCAAAGTATTTATTCATTCTAATATTGAACTGTATTTTTAACTTAAAAAAAAAAGTTTCTATGACAATTAGACATATAACAGAAAACTTGAAAATAGAATGTTTCGTCCTTTAAACTTTTATAGAGAATATTTTATTTGGGAAATCCTGGAAACCCTGATAAAAAAAAAAAAAATTAATCTATCTTGGATATGATCTAAAGTATTAAGATTTTTTCATAACTCAAATCCCAGGAAAAAAAAAAATTGGAATAATTTGGAAATGTTGATAAATTTATATGGTTTATAGATGCAATACAAGTGGTAGAGAAGTGAACTTGAGGGGGTGGGGTATAAGTTTTGATTAACAAATCATAGGTAACAAATAAAAAGCTCAAAATAAATTTTTGTCTACATTGCTTTATTTGAATGTCAAATGCATAATTTGAATGAGGCTAGAAGTGAGCAACTTCCTTTTTTTTATTGCTTTGAGAGGAAAATGGACTTAACTCTAGAAAACAATTATATTAAAAAAAATTTAAGATAGTCTCTTCATTGCTCGGAAACAAAGATAAGGGAATTAAAAGAGTCAATATGTGTTGATGGGGAGGCTGTTTTTTGTCTTTTATCATTATTATTGTTGTATTTGTCACTGCTAAAGATTGAGTGACAGCAAGTCCTCTCAGATCTCCAGCACCTTTCTCAGTATCCTCACTGACCTCAGTAATGACATTATTATTATTATTATCATTATTATTCTACTTGACTCAAGTTTTTATTAATCTGTCATTTGGTTTGAAATTTTTGTATGTTCCATAACTGACTAATGAGTAAGTTCTTCTACTCATAGAGTGATGTGACATAATTATATGAGTGCTATTGTTACCATGCAAACCATTACTACTTGCTGCATGATCAGGTCATTGGCAACTATAATATTTCCCCCAACAGGTCTTTCTGGTGAAGAGAATGGCTAGACACCCAGCAAGATTATAAACAAAACCTATCAAAGGGTGGATGAAATTTCTTGTAATGTCAATGGCCATCTTGCACAATAGATTAGAATGGACATCATAGCAATGTATATGCATTCAATGCAGTAAGGACATAGTATCATTGGGCAGAGGGTTTCCTAGCTTGAACTCAACAGCCAAGGTGAAGAGTTCCCCCAACAATAGAATCAAGAGGCACATAGTGACCAAGGTGAGACTTCAAGTTGGAGGACATTGGCTATGATTAGACCTGGAGAAGTATGGTTTCCACCAGGTCTACTTGCCCAAGATAGAGAGGTATTCATTCAGGCATAGTCTAACTTTCAACACAAATATGAGCAGAGAACTGGTCCAGTACTCAGCAACACTACAACCAAACCCAGTCAGGAGACTGATGATGATAATAATAATAATGATACTCTTGCAGCAAACAATGAATATTATATTTATATTGGTTGGTTTTATGACAACTCAACCCTTGCAGGATTATTTAATGTTGAGTTTTGTATGAGGTACCCAGTGAGGATCAAACACACTATTCAGTCATAACAACCAGATTAGCCTCATTAACCCCATACTGAGGTATTATTATATTTACAATAAGCATAAATCAATTTTAAAATTGAACATTTTCCCTATAATAACTGATTCTGTTGAATCTCAGCCAATTTAATACATTTTAATATTTCAGACATCTTGGAAGGACTAAATTTTCTATCAAATATGGAATTCTACAATAAAACTTTTTTTTTCTTTACTAACAGAGAAAAGAGGTTAGTTTTGGGAAGGACGGAATTTGACAAAACACTATAATCAATACAGGACACATTTCCTGATATTGTTTGACCAACTGCATCTGACTGGTGTAGCAAGTGACATATATTCATTTTTTTCACTGGCATGACAAAAAAAAAAAAAAAAAAAAAAAAAAAAAAACGAAGTTTCTTTATCATAACCATACATTTCATTAATTTCAAAAGCAAAAAAAAGAAAAACAACTCACAACCAAAGTTTTGACATAACTGGTATATAGTATATGTAGATCAATAGACACATATACAATATGATATACAAGTTGAGTACCAAACTGTTATAACAACTTCCTATCAGCTACAATCTGTGATCACTGTGTTTTCAGGGGCTACTTTGATAACCCACAACTACCACTTGCTTTACTTATCACAAGCCCTTCATGTTTTCTTGTGAGAAGTGGATATTCACAAGCTGTGACCTGGCCTGGATGACCTTTGTTCAATAAAGTGGTACCAAAATAACATAAGATGACAACAAACAGGTAAATCAATAAGTGGAAAAGTGCATACCTGCCCAGAGCTACTAATTAGATGGGTGGTATAAGCCTGGTTTCAATAATGAGACCCACCTCTTGAAGAGTATCCTGCCAGCAAAATGACTTCCTGCTCACTACACATTATAAAATAAAGTAATAAGCACATACAGGTTAACAATAACAACAACAATGCACACAAAATGATAAACCATCAAAGTCCAGTGATGTTTACTTTTATAAAATAATGTCATTTGGAAATTGATGAAGTGCATGTATTCTGTTTTTTTATTATTATTTATATAGATTTTTTTTTTTTTTTTTTCATATTTAAAAATTCTTTAAATTGAAAAATAATTTATTTCACATTTGCTTATTATTGAAGTATTGCTTAGAATTCTGTCCATGTTGTGCACTAGGGGCACAATGTCATGGCATAAGGACCATAAAATTTCCTGCCCCCTCCATCCTTTCCATTTTGTCTGTCTTGACGTGTTTAATATTTTTTTTTCTTTTTTTATTTGCTTTTTAAGTAGTCTGCCCATTACTCTGTACATAAAGTTAAAATTATTAACCAACATCACAACCTATTATCTATAAGAGCCAAGAAAAAGTCTGCAGGACTAAGAAAAATACAAACAATATAAATATGAAACTACACAAGTTTTACATCTAAAGGAAGCAATTTTGTTGCTTCCAATCTGGTTTGGAATGACTAAAAAAAACGCCCCCACTCCCCAAATTTATAAGCAAAACACACAGATGCATGCTGGGATTACTTCCTATCCAATAAGATAGGCCAATTCTTGGCCTCATCAGATTTAGTTCTGTTTTTTCTTGAAAATTTGTATTGAAGCCAGAACACTGTGATTGCTTTCTGTCTGTTTTTGTGTGCTAACATCATTCTTAGTTTGTTAACTTTTTGCCTTATTACTGCTGCTTTGCCTTACATACAGGGTATGATGGGTAAATTGTCGCTATTTTATATTTTTAATTTCGTATTTGTGCATTGTTTTTTATTTTGTCAACTGCAGTGTAGAGTCAGTTGGGCACTGTCTGTAAGAAAAAGAGCACCATGATACAATTCACTCCACCAGAAATTTAAAAATGGCATGCTGTACTGCTTGGCATTTGCACTGGAAGTTCCAATATGAACATTTCAGAGGGTTTGGATGTCAATCAGTGCAGAGGATTCAAAAAGAATTGGATGAGTCTAATGGTGATTACGATGGTATTTGAAGTGATCACTAGTGATGGCGACGTTATGCCTCCATTCATCTTCCCACAGGGCCTCAGGCTCAACACAGAGGCCTACATCAAGTGCCTTGAGGAGGTAGTGCTACCCTGGATCAAGGGGGTGGCTGCTGGAAGACCCAATGTCTTATGTGTAGGGTACAGTTGAGTGAGAGACCAAAAAAATTCCTGTAACACCAAAGATGAATTGAAGTCAAGGATTAAGGCAGTATTCACCAACTTAAACAAGGAGACTGTACAGAAGAGTTGCAGGAGATTCCAAAGTCATCTAGAGGCCATGGTTGAAGCCAATGGCGATTTTATTGAATAAATTTGCTCTTTAGAATTTCAAGATATTTTTGTGTAATGTTGGTAGATGCATCTGTTAAAATGAAATGTCAGTGTTATTTTCATTTTTGCATAATTTAGACGACAATTTATACATCGCACCCTTCATATTGTTTGATTATTTCTTTTGCCTTGTTCTTCTCTTTTCTTTCTCTTTTTATTGAACATTTTGTCAATTATTTTGTTAAGCATTTCTGCCAACTGCATGTAAACATGGCCAATTGCTCTATAAAATTTATATATATGGACTTCAGTAACAAAAGCAACAAGCACTGGAAGGAAAAGATTTAAAAAGTATAGTAAATAAAAAGGATGGAGAAGAGAAGAGCTGGCCATAGAGAGGGCAATGGGGAGAGGGGATGGCTGTAGAGTTGCTACATAGAGAGCGGGGGGGGGAGATGGCCGTAGAGGGGCAAGAGGAAGAAGAGAGAGTAAGTGGTGGGCAAGGAAAATTAAAAAAAGAAGTCAAAGAAAGAATATATATCCTAGACTAGACAGGAGATGTAGATCTCTAGAAGAGTGACTGGAAAAAAAAAAATAAAAAATATATTATGTTCTAACAACAAGAAACTTACAAACTAAGAGAACTATTATAATTAAAAAATAAAATTCCTGAAAATTCTTTGATGGTTGGACCTAGATTGCAATGCAAGTAAAAATCTACCTCAGTTGCCTTCTTTCAGCATCCTCCTTCTCTGTAAATCAGAAACAATTAAATTTAACACTTATCTTGATTTTTTTGCATTTTTTTTTCTTCGACCAATGGAGCAAACAACGCGAAATCAGAAATAAAATTTAAAACGGCAAACAACCTTCATTTAAAACACGTATATACACATTAACACACCAACTTTACAAAAACTGAGTTATCGCCCTTACATCGTTTGCGTTTCATATTCATTATTTGGTGTTTTCAAAGGGCTTTTATGCTCCAATAAACACTGCCTTCAACGTTACAAATATAGCAATAATTACAAATGTGTGTGTGTGTGTGTGTGTGTGCAATATAAGCAAGCACACACATACAGAATTATTTATTTTTTGATGCCTGAGAGAAATGAGTTTTGGTAAAGTGGGGTTAAAAAGTATCTGTTTATGCCAATTTCTCTACTGACTTTTGGGACATTAGCAGGAGTTGGACAATGCATACACGGAATAGTTAATTACTATAAGTTGTATAAGCAGAAAGTAAACGTTTAAATGATACCATATTGTGAACATTACTTTCAAATTTTGATATTATCAAATTATTTTCAAAGGCATTAAAATACATTAAATGGCAAATAGAAATAGGGGTGGAGAGTAAAATAATTTTCAAAACATTTACTAAGACACTTTCAAGATGGTGGATTAAATGGATTAGGACTGTGCAGGCAAAATGGATTTATTTAAATTCACTTTTCAAATCTACTTACCAATATTATAAACATTCAAATAGTTTTAGTTTCATGTTTTTAAACAAAAATTGAAACAATCAAAGGTTGAATTTTCATAACATGAATAGCATTATAAGACCAATAAAATGTTTAAAAAGTAAAAAAAAAAAAAAAAAAAAAGACTTCCATTATGTGGTATTAGTAATATATAAACTCATTATATAAGGTGATTAAAAAAGTGACAGTTTTAAAAATAGATTAAGCTTTTAAGATATTGACACCCATAATGCAGTTTCAAGGAGAAACTCTTGAAGTTCATTGTAGCATGCTTGATGCGTACATATTTAATCACGCACACACACACACACACACACGTGTGTATGTGCATGAGTATATATACAGGGTATTCCAAAAGTCACACAATAATTGGCAGAAAATATACACTTGTGAAATATCAACCAGAGAGAATTTGCTTGATATTATCTTCCATAATTCGACCAATAAAATTTCTTAATATATTGTAACATACAGAAACATAATTCCATTTGGTAAATGAATATAAAATTTACAAGGTTATCAATGGTATTGCACTTTTTGGAACACCCTGTATATGTGTGTGTGCACATATATATATATATATATATATATGTGTGTGTGTGTGTGTGGACATACAAATCAACATTAACACAATAACAAACAGTTCCAAAGGTTAAACGATCATCATATCAATCTGATAATCATTTAAGGTGTGAAACTACCAATCACTATGCAATATTGCTTGGTTTTTATATCTACAAACACTAACACCAATACTGAGCACTCTTGCCCCATTAAAAAACTACCAAAATTTAAACAATTCTGTGTGTGTGTGTATATATATATATATATATATATATATAGTGTGTGTATGTATGTATATGTGTGGGGGGGAGAGAGAAAGATAATATGATAAAAATATAGTTTTAAGGTATACTAAATTTATGGGTAAAAGGGTTCAATAACAGAGAGAGTGTATGTAAATATAAAAGCAGACAATGAGGTCAACACAAAGCAGTGACTGTTTCATACTCGAACATAATTATCAAAGACTGTTACTACTTGGTATTGACCTCACTGTCTACTTTCATATATATATATATATATATATATATATAGTAACTGAATGAGACAAAGGAAAAAACTTATGCATTTTATCTAGTCATATATATATATATATATATATATATACACACACACACAGTGTCTATAAAGTCTTTTTATAATTTAAAAAATATTACAAAAGCAATTGATTTGTTTTATGTACTCATTAGTTATCAAAGTTTTTAATCACATTGCAATTATGTATTTCAGGTCAGGTATCCTGTTGATGAAAGAGATACTGTTAAATGAACCCCAATATTTCCAGACATGTGGATTGGGAAGGGATAGCCCAATTACCTGGCTACCTTGTTCACCAGATATCATTTCCCTGGACTTCTTTCTATGGGGTTATGTTAAAGATATTGTGTATCGAACAAAGATATGGGATATCACTGATCTAAAACAAAAGATCACTGATGACATTGCCAACAATGATGGGGCTATGCTACAGTGAACATGGCAAGAAATGGAGTACTGTCTTTACTTACTTCGTGTAACTAATGGTGCCCATATAGAGGTATGTTAAATTAATTAAAAATATACTTCAATATCTACTCCTCATTTTTTAACAATTTGCACATATTTCTCTGTTCATTTGCTTTTGTAATAAATTTTACAAAGAGACTTTATAGACACCCTGTGTATGTGTGTGTGTGTGTGTGTGTATATATATATATATATATAGTGGGGTGGGTTGTTGAAGAAATAAACCAATTACAATTTTATACTGAGATCACTGAAAATACAGAAATACTTAGTTTTAAATGTAAATTTGTTAGTTTTTGATTATTCTACATTTAACCTTAGTTTTTTGTTGATTTCTTCATTTAATTTTTAGGCTTTTGATGTATTTAGATATATCATCAGACCTCATTCAACTTTCTATTGCTTTTTTTTTTAATTTCTTGAATAAAAAAGTAAGAAAAATGTAAATAAGGTTGGTTAGGTTATGCATCTAGGTGAAGTGGACACCAAAATTTAAGAAAAATTAAATTTAAAAGTGCACCTGTATCTTAAGCATTCTTAATATAAAATTATAAAATGAAATATTCTTCCCCTCACCAGTATATTAGGCTGACCCCATCAATAAAACCATAATTAGTCTGAAGACAAAAGGTATACTCTAGGAGTTCTTTCCATTTTGTCAATCAATTACCCACTATTAATTTAATATATAAGCAAGTGGATACTAAGGTTAACACCAAATGGCAGTAGTCTGCTTGAACATAAACTTTAGGGCCTGAATATTGGTTTCAAACATAAAACAGACTGTTGCCACTCGGTGTTGACTTTAGTATCAACTGTCATATTTACACACACTAACTCAGATATATAATTTTACCCACAAATAAAAACATTCTTAAAACTGTTATATATATATATATATATATATATTTTGAACAATAAAAATTAAAAAATTATGTATGTATGTATATATGTGTGTGTGTGTATATATATATATATATATATATATATATATATATATATATATATATATATAATAATAAATATACATTTTGTTCCTCATCATTAGCACAACCCCATTTCATGCACTTCAGGTGCAGATTGTTATACATAGAGCATCATTTTATTATTGCCAGCACTCACAATGCATTGCTTTATATATAAACTTCATAGAAACATCTTGCAGTTTCCTTTTTATTGTCACAATCCATTGTCTAGATAGATTTCCCAAAATGTATTCTAAAATGACATTGCAGTTAACAGATGTTTTGCTTAATTCAATCAGACAAAATGCCTTCTGAACCTCATCTGTAGTCACCTTGCCTCACTACTTGCCAAATGCTCACTGAAAATTTAAAAAAAAAACAAAAAAAAACAAAAAAAAAACCAAAAAAAAACCAAACCCTAGCGCTGTCCAAAGACTGGCTTACTACAAATTGTACAACATTATGCAGTTATTTGCTAAACTTAGCTTAGTTTGACATACAAATACAAGTAAGGGATCTCCAATGAGGATCAAACTCAATACTCAGTAGTAATAACCAACCTGACAAGCTTGTTAACCATTACCCCACCCTAAGATACCTGATGTTCATATCTTATGTAATAAACTTCAGCAGATTTTATATAAAACTATGAATTTCTAAGTGTTAATATCTTAAATAGTTTTGGTTTAATAAACTTTTTCTTTTCTCCCTGTGACTTTAGTGCCTGGTCTCATAATTGTCTCTCCTCCCAGTACTTTGATTATCAACTCTTATCAGCAAATTGAACCCCAACATGATCTCAGTAACCATTTCTGAATTTAAATGTGCATAACAGGAGAATACTAATCCAGAGACGATATCAACAGTCAATCATCTGTTGGGAGGGAGAGCATTCTCTCAGCTCTGTTGTTGGTGTTGCTGTTCATATCATCCATGGATGATATGAGCAGCTAACTCTCCAGTTCTTTGCTTACATAATCACTTTGTATACAGCTGAAAATTAAAATTCTAATTCTTTTTTAAATTAAAGTTAATTTTAAATTGAAACTTTGAAAGCAACAAAAAATATGCATAAAATAAAATTCTAAATATATTTTCATTGACAAAAAAATGTAACCTTCAAATTTAAAAAGAAATATATATCAAATTTTGAAAAATTTTAAAGTTTAAAATTTTAGCGTCCCTTCCCCTTCATACACATTTGTAGTTACATCAACAAAAAAGAAAGTCACTAGAGTCTAATAAAACCCTAAAAGATGAAATGTGTCACACAAATGTTTTTTCCTTTTGTGATTAGATATATATATAGATATATATATATATAGATAGATAGATAGATAAGAAGGAAAAAAGACAATAGGAAAACTGTCTGTAGTTTTAGTTGACACATTTCGCCAAATGTGAACTTTTTCAAGTCAAAAAACGCAATGAAAAATCTTTTCGATTTTGCCTTGAAAAACGTCCACAATGGACGAAATGCATTGACTAAAACTACATACAGTTTCCTGTTGCCTTTTTTCATTTATACATATTGTCTTTTTCTACAGATTAATTCTGAGAATATATATATATATATATATATATATATATATAAATAATAAAGACAACAGGAAAACTTATCTTAGATAAAGCCTTTTATACTCTGATGGACTTTATCAAGGTGAAATGCATCAGCTAAGATAAGTTTTTCTTTTGTCTTTATTATTCATATTGTCCATTTACAGATATATTTTTAGTTATATCTGGAAATTTACATATGTATATGCATGTGTGTCCTGAACAGGTACCTGCCACAAGGATTGGCTATCTGCCTTAGCAGACAGGTGTGCTAATAAAATGAGATTAGTTAGCCAGCCATATATATATATATATATATATATATATATATATATATATATATATATATATATATATGACAAAAATATAGTTTTAAAGCATGCTATATTTATGAGTTAAAGTGCTCAATATCAGGGATAGATAGTATATAAATATAAAAGAGGACATTAGGGTCAACACATTCTGTTTCATGCTTAAATGAAATTGTCAAGCCTGAAGATTGTGTTTAAGCATGAAACAGACTTCTGCTGCTGGGTGTTGACCTCAGTGTCCACTTTTATATTTGTGTGTGTGTGCGTGTGCGTGTGTGTGTGTGTGTGTATATATATATATATATATATATATATATATATAAACAATTATTCCATATGGTTTGTGCTTTTTAAATTCAATTTTTTCCAGCAATCTCTTTGATCCTAGATTAAAAACAATAAAATAAGAATTGTTTCAAAATAGTTGACATTTTTTTCAGTTGATGAGAATCTGAACATTTTAGAAAACAGAAATCACAAGAAGCATTATTGTATTTCTTTACTTTTTTCTTTTTTACTTATTCCAAAGTTCTTATTAATTTTTCATTAATTAGACTTAATTATTCCTCATTCTATAATCACCAGTAGATAACATACATTTGAAATAAGACAGGCTTCACAAGCAAAAAGGAGTAAAAGTTCAAATTTCACCAAAACCTTATTCTTTATTCCCAGTCTGTTCTGTTTATTCACAGCTATAGGAACAGTGCTCCAAATAATTGCAAAAAAAAAAAAATAAAATAAAAATTTTTTTTTTAAAATACATTAAAATGAAAGATCTATTAATAAAAAAAGTTTAATGACAATGCTTCATCTGCTAATGTAAATCGAATTGTTATATTTCAAACCTTTTTACAGTTTTTGAATTAATTTATCCAACTTCATTATTTTATTTTTTTATGCATTTTTCACTTTCACACCAAATGACTGGTGATTATTACAAAAGACTGACTGAGAGTAAGTCTCGTCAAACCTCCAGCACGCTTTTCAGTATTCTTTCAGACATTGGTAACACTATCTACACTTTCACAAATTTTTAACTCATCTTTATTAGTAGCATCAGTTGTTTATTTTTAATTAATCTAGTTATCATTTCTGTTGTGTTTAACATTTGGTATATATCATCTAATTTTCAGCTGTTTATTCCTTAAACACCAGTTTGCTATATCTCTCAACTATTTACACTGTTGAGACTGTTATTCTCATCTTTGTTGTCATATTCATGAAGAGCACAGTATACAACAGCCGAAACATTGTGAATGTGACAAACATGAGGACAACAGTCTAAACAATGTAAATAGTGTAAAATAGTTTATCTATTTAATTACAGGGACAATTCTATCAAATACAAAATAAAAATGTAAATGTTACCAAACAAGTTCAGTTCTATCCATAAAAATGGATGACAAGCACCAAAAACATTCAAAATTAGTAAACAAAAGAATTATACTGAAAATTAAAATATTTCATTTCAAATTAGCCAACAGGAATTGGTGAATTTAATTAACATTTTTTGTGTTTGCCCAAACAAGCATGGAAATTAATGGTATCCTGAAAAAGAATTTTCAACATGTCATCAAATATCCTCATCTTTATTGTTTGCATCAGTTAGGTTAGTATATTCTTTAATTTTTACTGAAAGTGTGTTAACCATTACCCCACCCCAATGTCTAACTAATACTCTTTCTAGAGACTTTTTTAAATTTTGAAATAAGAATTTTTATCTGAATTTATCAGACAAAGTATTTTAATTATTGTATATGGTTTTCTTTAAACTAATTTCTTTTTTTTTTTTTTTAAGCATTTCTGCCATGAGCTGTCTGGCCTTCCTTGAGTGTTTGTATCTATTGTGTTCCATGCCATTGTCAAATGTCATTTTCTGCCTATTTCTGCATCCCTATATGTCATGTGCCGTTTGTATGTCCTTGCTATCCTTTTCCAAACTGATCATTTCAAATATGAAAGTCTCAGGCTCAAGTTGGAAATTCTTAGGCAAGACTGAAAAATTCCAAAACAAAATTCACATGCAATAAAGAAAGAGCAGCACTTCAAAGTAAAATACAAAAAACCTAAACGGTAATGTGCACACTATGAAAGTCAAAATTAATCTTTGTTAAATGGATAGGGTCCTACAGTATAGCTATGCTAAATCATCAGAATTAGATATAGAAAATTTGAATATATTTTCTGACCAATCAGTTTTTACAAATTATGATCTCCTGCTCAAGTTGGAAATTCTTGGGTAAGACTAAAAAAATTCCAAAAACAAATGCACACACACACACACATATATATATATATATATATATATATACACACACACATAAATAGAAAGAGCATCACATTAAAATAAAATGCAAAAGACCATTATGGTAATGTGCATTCTATGAGAGAGAGAGCCAAAATAAATTTTTGAAAATTAATAGTATGGCAGTGTGTAGGATTCTAACTAATCAGAGTTAGATACAAAATATTTGAATATATTTTCTGACCAATCAGCTTTCACAAATTCTGATCTTTGCTCCAATTCACTTTTAGCCTTATAATAATAATAATAATACAACTGGTGCACAGCCAATAGTTCCACAGGTTGGATGACAAACATACTGTTATCACTACGATGAACTGCAGCACTTTCTAAACGTTATTTCAGGTAAACTGCAGCCTATTGCAATTGAACATGATTGTAAATAGGTCAATTGCTTATTATTAGTTATGATACTATCTTCATTCTCATAAGCTTTCTTCACTCATCAAGAGATCCTCCACAATGGCTATCAACTCAACACCACAAAGGTAAATATCTGTCTAGTCTGAAAAAAATTACAATATATGCACTTTCCAGCATTGCTCCTTGACCATCATTTTAACTTCAAATGGAATGGCATCTTTAACTTCTTCTCTTTCATTTACAAAACAATATAAATAAACCAAGTATAAGGAACTTCAATATTATATAAAATCCAGTGTTCAGGAAAGCATTAACAAAAATAATTTGAAATAATAACCATTAAAGGCCTCCAGTTTCCAAAAATGCCTGTCCTTGTTTTTCAGTTTGGCCTAAAAAATTCCCCACATGAACACAAGGATTTACAAGTTTGATCTGTAAACTGTTCATATAAACTGGGTGACACTCAAGAAATTCCAGATACAACATACCTCTAAGGAAAGCCAAAACATATTTGTTAAAGCTCTGTGATAAAAACAAAATGATACAGACATTAGAGAAAAAAAAAAAAGATTTTCTTTTTAATAAGAGACACTCAAAGAATACCAAAGGCAACAAACATCTGAAGAAGACTAAATAATTCTTAGTTGAGACACTGTGATAAAAACAACAAAAATGAGGATACTAAAAAAAATTTGTGAAACAAACATTTAAATATTTAGAAAATTCACCATTTTGTTAAGCAAATATTGATGACCTATAATATGCTTTCTACAAAGGTATTTTTTTTTGTTTAAATTTTTTTTTAAGAATGTCAGTTTTGTATCTTACTAAAGAATATCAAATACAATTATTGACTTTGGAATAATTCAAGTAATGAGATACAAATATTTTACAGAGCTGTTCCCAAAATATTTGTACACAGCCAATTTATATTAATCAATGAACGAGAAGAGCAGCTCCTCTTTTTATATAATTAGTACATGATTATGATATACATATGTATATCTAATATATACCTTCAAATATATATATATATATATATATATATATATATATATATATATATATATAAAATACAAAAGACATAAATCTTGTAAATCTAGAACAGCGTTTCTCAAAAGGTTGGACTAGTATGCCCTGAAAGGTATGTCTCAAGTTAACAGAAGAGTAATTTATGAATTATTTTTATATTCGAAAGAAAATTTTTTTTAAAAAAGCTATTAGGTTGGTGCAAAAATAATGACGTAATAATGTCGTTTTTTGACGTTAAAAAATACGTCAAAAAACGACATTATTACGTCATTATTTTTGCACCAACCTAATATAAACACCAAGCACATAGCTTCCATGTTTAAGTCAAGTCTTTGCCGTTTGATATTTTAAACTGGATGCTAAATTCCTTAATCTTTAAGAAGGAGTGGATAATCCTTTCCTTTTTGCCTTTCTTAAGGTATTTAAATCAGTTATTATCAGCCTCTCTAAAAAAAAAAAAAATAAATAAAAAAAAGATTCTTTACAAATCCCTTTAAATGAAAACCGTACCAATAATCTTCTTTGGGAATGTTAAACAAAAGTTTCTGATTTTAAAATTTTATGACTAATTATTTCCTTATTAAAATTTAAACAGTTTTAGTTATTTTACAAGTGCATCCTGAAGTAAAAAAATAGGTTGAGAAACACTGATCTAGAAGAATTATAATATACACATAAATGCATATAACAAAATGTACATGGAATCTCTCAACAGCAGTTTCACTAAACAGATAAAATTTTCAATGTGAAATAACAGAAATAACAAAATATTTAAGCAAAGAAGAAAAAATTCCCAATTTTAAAGAATTTCTTCATAATTGAAAAGTAAACTTTCAAGAAAAAAAAAATCACAAGCATAAAAATAGTACTAAACACTTCAGTGTATTAAGTCTTTTTCTTGCTTATCTCCCATTTTTCCTTAAGAAAGGATAGAAACAGGAAATCGAATTTACCAAAAATGAAAAAGTTATTTCAATTATTTGGTAAGAGAGTTCAAACCATTTGTAAACTTGCGCATATGACGTTTAATCAAGGGAGGTAAGTATTAATCATATTCATCGAAATTCTCTCCCTGGACAATTTCGGACTGATGATAACGGTCGCGGCTGGCAAAGTCCTCATTGTCTTCAGTTAGTTGTGAAGCAAATGTTTGGACGGCAGGAGTATTGGGTGGAACGATGTATTGTTCCCTGAGTGATCGACCACCCCTGTAAAGAAAAAGAATTGGCAGACATTTTAAAAATAAAAT
Organism: Acanthosepion lycidas; assembly: GCA_963932145.1. Lineage (NCBI taxonomy): Eukaryota > Metazoa > Mollusca > Cephalopoda > Sepiida > Sepiidae > Acanthosepion > Acanthosepion lycidas. The sequence continues at coordinate 60,175,318 of OZ010589.1, forward strand.
GAGTTAAAGAAACAAAAAAAAAAATTTCTCTGTATGCACACCATCTATTTTTGCCGATTTTTCTCTGAATGTTTACTCAAATATGCCTATCCACTAAAAATAACATTTAAGTAATAAAAATATGACAGATTAATAAAAAATCCATTCCTCAAAACGACGTGTGTGTAACTTAGCTAGATGAAAATTGGTGTGTAGTTAGAGATATGTTTTAATTGTGTAAATCTGGCTTTAAAATGTTATCTCTAAATATGTGTAATTTGTGTTTTTCCACTACAAGTTCTTACAAGTGTTGCAAATCACAACTAGCCACCCTAATAGTGTTACAAAAGGAATCTTTGGTCACTCAAGAAAGCTAGCTATTCTGATGCCTTCATTAAGTAGAAGCCTATCCACTATTAAGAGGTGATGACCCCCCAACACACTCACACACAGCAATTGACAGCAGCTCACTTCAGACTGTATGACGAAAATCAGCAGAATCCAAAAGCATGCAGAGTTGATCTTTATTATGGCAATGAAGCTAGAAACCTGCAAGCTTTGTTACAAATGACCCTAGAAAAAGAGTAAATTAGCAAATTTCTGATCATCATCTCTTACCCTGGAGAACTAGTTAAGCTGGCTGCATTATCTCCCTCAGAACCGCCACTTTTAGAAGTCCTTACTTGGATAGCATTCCCATTTTACCAACCTCAATGGTAAAGGATCTTATATTAAACTCAACATCCAAGAAAAATACCTAAGGTCAAGCAAATCTAGAAGTCTGAATACTGTGTTTACAAACAAAATACCAATGTATTTTCATAGTTGCAGTTATTACTAATTTGTGTTTTGACTTAAAAAAAATTCTGGTGTTATCTATGGAATACAAAAATAAATGTATTCTGAATAAAGTAATTGAACCTAAAATTGAGATAGATTGAGTCATTTTCTACAGCTTATCAACCTATTGCAGATTATTTAAAGCCAGAAAATATTTTTAGATTGTAAAAAAAGTTTGTTGTTTTTTAGAAGATAATTTATTGATACAAATCTTACTAATTAACCCATAGCTGTGGGGAGAAAAGGTGAATTCATACCTTTCCCAAGGATATTTGTGCATAAGTGAATATACCAAACCTAATTAGAATTGGAATTCTGCTCGTCGATTAACAATTCCGGGTCATTATCCATTACACCACCCACACATCAGCTGGTATTCCCAAGCATCACCCATCAGGGCCCAGTCTGCCCTACTAGTTAACCGATAGGACCATAGGGACTAAACATATACACACATACAAATTTGAAATTTTAAAGATTTAGATTTTTTGCTGACTATTTCTTCCAGTTTATACACAGGAAAACTATTAAAACTAAAGATGAAGACATTTTTTTTTTATTTTACTTACCTAATACAAATTAAAATGCCACCTTTAATCCAGTCATATAAGTTAAATTCAGCAATCCCTAAAAAGAAAAAAATTATATACATTAAAATCCTTCATAGTAAGAACATTGAGTAGCAAACAGATTCTTAGCATAATGCCCATCAAAACTGAGTTTATTTATGTATGGATTAGCATTTTTCCCTAAGATCAGTGAAGTATTTGCATGCTCTTCCTAGGTCAAAAGCTTTGTTTTTTTAACAGAAATGTATGTGCATATGGATACACATCGTATTTTATATATGGAAATATATCTCATCTCCCATGTCCAACATAGGGATAAACTTATTCTAAAGAAGGACCTCAATGCTTGTGTGGGTAACAATCACCAGGTCTGGGATGGTGTGCTGGGTCATCATGGTGTTGGATGAATGAAATCCAATGGCCTGTGCCTCCTTTCTATTTGCAGAGAATTCAATCTTGTAATCACCAACACCTACTTTCAGAAACCAAAGTGCCACAAGACATCATGAATGTATCCTCAATCAAAAAACTGGCATCTTATTATGTCATCACCAAGATAAGAGACTTAAGGGACTTCAATATCACATTTTCCTTTCGTATCACCTGCTGCCTTTCTGACCATGCTCTCCTTCATAGTAAGGCTTCCTTTTGGCTTGCTCGCAGGAGATTGCAGAAGACATCTGTGCCTAAGTGGATAAATACCCTGACTTTAAAATCACCAGAAAAACAAAGTGAGCTTTGTAGCAAGCTGGATACTGCTGTTAATGCTCTAAAGATTACTAATGTTACCAAATCATCATGAAAAACATTCTGAGATACAGTACATACTGCTTCTTTGGAGGTATTCAAACTGCTGGTTCACAAACATTGGGACTGGTTTGATGAAAGCAATACTGAAGTCCAGCTAATCATAGAGCAAATGAACAGTTCACACAAAGCATGGATTAATGATAAAAACTGTCAGACCAGTCTGATATCTTGCACTGCTAGAAGTAGCACTTCAAGTCTGTTTTAAACACCATCCATCACTGATGAAGGCATCATAGCAGCCATTTCCCAAAATTCTGAAATGCAAGAAATGTCTTTTGAGCCAACACTGCAGGAAGTCTTGGACTCCACCAAACAAATCACTTCAAGCAAAGCATCTGGAAAGGAAGCTATTCTGTCCAAAATCTACAAGTATGGTGGTAAAAAGTTTATCAAAAAGTTACACAAGCTCTTCAAAGTAATATGGAGGGCTTTTCATGTTCCTCAAGACTACAAGGATACATTAAGTCAACTCCTATACAAGAACAAAGGTAATAGAATTGCTTGTGACAACTATTGTGACATATTTCTGCTGTCAATTACTGGTAAAATATTAGCTGGACTGATTCTGAACAGGATTATCAAGCACATGTCATCAATGAGATTTACTTGGAATCACAATGTGGTTTCAAGTCCAGTCATGGTACTATTGACATGATCTTCTCTCTCCATCAGTTGCCAAAAAAGTGCATGAAAAGAAACAGAAATGGTTGACCTTACTAAGGTCTTTGACATTATAAATCATGAAACACTCTTGAAAGTTCTCAAAAAGCTTGGAATCTCAGACAAAATGTTGAATATTATAATCTCATTTCATGAGAGGATGAAAACTGCTGTTGTATCAGATGGGGAATTTTCTGATTCCTTTGATGTTTCAAATGACACGAAGCAAGGTTATGTCATGGCCACTATTCTCTTTGCTCTATTCTTCTCAGTAAAACTCAAATATGCCTTTGGTGACATGGACACTGGTGTTAAATTTCAATTTTAAACCAGTGTCGGCCTTTTCAACTATCAGCAGTTCAAAGCTAAAACACCTCTTTGAACTAGCATCATTTGTGATCTGTTATTTGCTGATGGTGCTACACTTGTGGCAACATCCCTAGAGGAAGTCCAAGAACTTGTCAACCATTTTTCTGTTGCATGCAAAGCTTTTGGCTTAACAATTAGCATAAAGAAAACAGAAGTAATCTACCAGCCATCATCTTGTCGAAAGCATTTTGGGGATGTTAGACAACTCCACCAGTTCATCAATTCCCAGACACTCCTATACAGATTGATGGGAATAACTTGAAGTATGAGAATCCATTTACATATTTAGGAAGTAAGATGAATGCAAATGCATCCCTTGATGATGAAATAACAAATTGCATTGCCAAAGCTACAAGTGCATTTGGGAAGCTTTGTCATTGTCTAGGGAATGAGATAAGTATCAAACTAAACACCAAAATATGGGTTTATAGAGCAGCTGTTTGACCACACTATTGTACAGCTCAGAATCATGGACTCCACACAGGTTCCATATCAATTAAGAAAAGTTGATCATGCACCTAATTTTATATATAAAATAATCAGAGGATTTCATGTTTTGTTTTGTATCTCTTTATAAAAACAATAATGCAAGTGATAACAATAGGTAAAAATCCTCACCTGGGAAATATCTCTTTATAAAAACAATAATGCAAGTGATAACAATAGGTAAAAATCCTCACCTGGGAAATATCCTGGGCTTGCACGTCCTATGTACATGTAAATGCCTACAAAGCAAAGGATCTCACCCAAACTGTAAATCCAATGAATGGAGAACATCACTATAATACAGATAAAGCTCTGAAATAGAAAAAAAAAATATATGGTAGTCATAAATGTTTTTTTAATTTTTAATGTCCTGTCTCTTCAGTAGATGTGCACATAGCAGTGCAGAAAATGAGAGCTAACTGCATTTGTTTTCACACACAAATACCTCTTCTCCCCACCAGCTAGGGATAAATAGCAGAGAAGACTAGCTCTCTAGCTTTGGTTAGTATCCTTGGCATCAGCTCTCAATTTGGTATCTACAATGATGACAACCATTTACACATATCTGAATAGTAAATCTGTTCAGTTCAATAAAGTCAAAATCACAGCCAATGTCCAAAACGTCCTTCAGTCTATTGTTAACTGGGGGGAAAAAGATGGCTTGTTAAATTTAAACACTTAAAATAAACCACTCTCTACTAATCATCTGAGAGAGTCATTTCTAGCTTCCATCAGTAGGGCTGATGTTAACCTCCAGGAAAGTGACATGTTGCATTTTCTCAGGCTCATGTTCTCAGCTGACATGAAGTGAAAAGACTTGAATCCAATGCTAGGTCAGCTGCTAAAAAAGTTGGTTTACTGTGTTATGCAAGACAATTTTTTTCTCCAGAAACTATCCAACATATCTACAACATTTTTCCATGCTTAGAATATTGCTGCCACATATGTTCCGATGCCCCTGCTATCTATCTAGAGCTCTTTGATAAAATACAAAGAAGAATCAGCAATATTATCAGTTCCCATCACCCTAAATTTGCCTCTCTGTGCCTTTTCTTTAAATACTTTCATGGTAATTGTTCAAATGCATGCTTTGCTATGGAACCTAGACTTTTTGAATTTAAGTGCAGTACTTGACTGCCATTGAGACCTTATCAATTTACGGTTGAGTTGACTAGATGTAACTGTAAATTCTATGCTAACAGTTTCTTTTCTTGCACTTCTTGCTTCTGGCTCCATGCTTGCCAACTTTAATCTTCAAAAATTTAAATGCAATGTCAATCACTATCTATTGTCCTGATTACTAATGAGCAAGAACAAAAAGAGTAATGTTTCTAATTCTTTCACACCCAATAACCTCTCATGTGTTAGTGTCTTTACTGCCTTATATAGGAGTGAATTATTAAAGAAAAAATAAACAATGGTCTAAAAGAAAGATAACTGAATTCAAATACTGTTGAGTGTAGGGACTAGCAACTCTGCTCCATAAAATTCAACTTGCTACAGAACCACAGGTGTAACATGTAGTTGAAAGATATATTTCATGAGATGTTTATATGGTTAATAATAATAATGTCCTTTTAAGATGTCGGTGATCATGACTCTTCACAGATACTTCTTTATTATCTGTGAATTATTGTGGCATGGAAGATATTATTTTATGGAAAAAAATGTGAGTAGATTTTATATGCCATTAAATATGGTAGTTTAGGTCTTTCCTTTATAGGACTCAAGAATCAGTCACCAAAGAACATCTTTTTTAATGCCATATCTCTTCAGGACATTGGCAATCATGTTATGAATGTCCACAAACATGATCTGGTGATTGTGTAAATGGGCTTCTATGTATGCTAAAGTCATACCTTATCTTACTTATAAAATGCAGATTGTGTGTGTGTGTGTGTGTGTGTGTGTATGTCTGTTCGTTTATATATAGGATCGTATTTCCTAAATTTTTCAACCGATTTCAACAAAACTTCACAGGACTATGTAAAATTACCTGGCAGTGGTTCTGACAGTACCAAAAATTGGAAAAACACAATTGTTTTTGCACAAAATCAATTTGAAAGCATGAGTAAGGGTATTGCACCAAGCCGGAAGTTACTGCCAGCTACTCAAACGTCCGAATGCCATTAACTTCCGGCGATTCAGCGTTTTTTTTTCAGAGAACAATACACAAAAAGTAAAACAAATGAAACATAAACATACACAAGTCCTCCTCCTAACTAAAAATAATATCCGGAAACTACTTTAAATACACATGGTGTCCAAATGAAACCCATGTGTACAGTCAAAATGCGGAAGTTAATTTTTAATGATCAACCAAAAGATATTGCCAACCGGCTACGATGCTAACTGCAGCCGACATAAATACAGCCGATTTCTTCCACCAAGCAACTCTGGGGTAGAGAGACGTGCCTCTACCCCAGAGTTGCTTGGTGGAAGAAATCGGCTGTATTTATGTTGGCTGCAGTTAGCACTGTGTCATGCAGGAAGATTTTTCTCTCCAGAATCTATCTTACATGTCTATAAGTCTACCATTCACCCATGTTTAGAATATTGCTGCCACATATGATTCGGTGCCCCTGCTGTTTACTTTAAGTTCTTTGATAAAATCTAAAGAAGAATCAGCAATATTATTGGTCCTGATCTGGCAGCTTGTTTCC
>OZ010589.1:60186693-60356693 GCA_963932145.1 Acanthosepion lycidas
CAAGCTTGTGACTGGTTGTTTTTCTTCAGAGAATTTGTCTTCACGTTGTTTTCGGCGGTCATAACTCATGGCCAGGGCAAAATAGGAATAACAAACAGCTGTGTAAGTGAGCATGAAGGTAGTAGTGACCACTGGAGCAAGAGTATTGATGTCCCCAACTACAATAAATAGAAGGGTGACAAGGGTAACCACTATCAGAGCATTGACCGGTACCTTATTGGCTCCTTTCTGTAAAGAGAATAAAAAACGGGTTAGCAAGACTGAAACAAACACAAGAAAGAAACAAACAAACAAACACAAGAAAGAAACAAACACAAGAAAGAAACAAACACAAGAAAGAAACAAACACAAGAAAGAAACAAACACAAGAAAGAAACAAACACAAGAAAGAAACAAACACAAGAAAGAAACAAACACAAGAAAGAAAGAAACAAACAAACACAAGAAAGAAACAAACAAACACAAGAAAGAAACAAACAAACACAAGAAAGAAACAAACAAACACAAGAAACAAACAAACACAAGAAACAAACAAACACAAGAAAGAAACAAACACAAGAAAGAAACAAACACAAGAAAGAAACAAACACAAGAAAGAAACAAACACAAGAAAGAAACAAACACAAGAAAGAAACAAACAAACAAACACAAGAAAGAAACAAACACAAGAAAGAAACAAACACAAGAAAGAAACAAACAAACAAACACAAGAAAGAAACAAACAAACACAAGAAAGAAACAAACAAACACAAGAAAGAAACAAACAAACAAACACAAGAAACAAACAAACAAACACAAGAAAGAAACAAACAAACAAACACAAGAAAGAAACAAACAAACACAAGAAAGAAACAAACAAACAAACACAAGAAAGAAACAAACACAAGAAAGAAACAAACAAACAAACACAAGAAAGAAACAAACAAACACAAGAAAGAAACAAACAAACACAAGAAACAAACAAACAAACACAAGAAACAAACAAACAAACACAAGAAAGAAACAAACAAACAAACACAAGAAAGAAACAAACAAACACAAGAAAGAAACAAACAAACACAAGAAAGAAAGAAACAAACAAACACAAGAAACAAACAAACACAAGAAACAAACAAACACAAGAAACAAACAAACACAAGAAACAAACAAACACAAGAAACAAACAAACACAAGAAACAAACAAACACAAGAAACAAACAAACACAAGAAAGAAACAAACACAAGAAAGAAACAAACACAAGAAAGAAACAAACACAAGAAAGAAACAAACACAAGAAAGAAACAAACAAACACAAAGAAACAAACACAAGAAAGAAACAAACACAAGAAAGAAACAAACACAAGAAAGAAACAAACACAAGAAAGAAACAAACACAAGAAAGAAACAAACACAAGAAAGAAACAAACACAAGAAAGAAACAAACACAAGAAAGAAACAAACACAAGAAAGAAACAAAACAAACACAAGAAAGAAACAAACACAAGAAAGAAACAAACAAACAAACACAAGAAAGAAACAAACAAACACAAGAAAGAAACAAACAAACACAAGAAAGAAACAAACAAACACAAGAAAGAAACAAACAAACACAAGAAAGAAACAAACAAACACAAGAAAGAAACAAACAAACAAACACAAGAAACAAACAAACAAACACAAGAAAGAAACAAACAAACACAAGAAAGAAACAAACAAACACAAGAAAGAAACAAACAAACACAAGAAAGAAACAAACAAACACAAGAAAGAAACAAACAAACAAACACAAGAAAGAAACAAACACAAGAAAGAAACAAACAAACAAACACAAGAAAGAAACAAACAAACACAAGAAAGAAACAAACAAACACAAGAAAGAAACAAACAAACACAAGAAACAAACAAACAAACAAACACAAGAAACAAACAAACAAACACAAGAAAGAAACAAACAAACAAACACAAGAAAGAAACAAACAAACACAAGAAAGAAACAAACAAACACAAGAAAGAAACAAACAAACACAAGAAAGAAACAAACAAACAAACACAAGAAAGAAAGAAACAAACAAACACAAGAAAGAAACAAACAAACACAAGAAAGAAACAAACAAACAAACACAAGAAAGAAACAAACAAACAAACACAAGAAAGAAACAAACAAACAAACAAACACAAGAAAGAAACAAACAAACAAACAAACACAAGAAAGAAACAAACAAACAAACAAACACAAGAAAGAAAGAAACAAACAAACACAAGAAAGAAACAAACAAACAAACACAAGAAAGAAAGTGTTTTTTTTTCATCCTCTGATCACTCCATGAATATAGACTCAAATGTCATTCAACTGAAACCTAATTCATAAATACTGAAATAATGGTATTGTGATAAAAGACTTTATTACTACATTGGGTTGTTGATCTTTTTCAACTCACAACTTCTTCATCCTCAACTTATGAAGACAACACAAAATAACTCACATTAATTACATCAAGAAAATCATCACAGAGAACTTTAATGTCTTATCCAATAATATCCATTATCTTAATAAAAAAAAAAACATTATCAATTTTCAACAAATGCACAAAAATTATTTGAAAAAAAATTAATTTTTACTTATCTTGCAGCTTTTTTATACTTAAATTTTACAGTTCTTTAAATGCTAAAAAAAAACAATAAAATTGTACATGAGAAATTACTGCTTATGGAAATTTAAAGTTTCTCAAAAACTTTGATGCTGATTTTTATTTTTGCTAGTGAGTGGCAAGAACTCTACCAATGGTGTAACCATTCCAATAGAATCCAAATGAGAATAAAAAAAGGAGCTTAACGAGCTCCACAGATTTAATATTTTTTCCAATAAACAAAGTTCCTATTTACATTATTTACATGCTGATTATTTTCCTCATCTTTATTGTTGTTATCACATTGTTTTGACCATTGTACCCACTGGTTTTCATCAGGTGTATGTCAATTCAGATAAACTACAGGGAATTTCAAAGTTAACCATTTATTTAATCTATGTTCTATGGCAGATGTCTAGAGACATCTGATGAAGGCCTGTAGAAGATCACAATGGCTGAAATGTTATAACAACAACAACAAAAATGCGGACAATAGTTAGCATGTAAATAATGATAATTCTTCATCCCAGAAACACAAACAGAAGCAAAATCCTACCTTAAGAATTCTAAAAAAAAGACTATGAACACAAATATGCAGATAACAGAAAGAACCATTTTTGCCCTCTATCAGCATGGCTGATGCTGACCTGTAGAAGAGCAACTCATTGCATCTTCTCAATTTCACATTTTCCATTGACATGAAGTGGAAAGATTATATTAAATACTAGCAGGAGAGCCCGGCGTTGCCCGGGGATGTAACAGTAAGAGATAGATCAAGTATTGATCATCATAAAGACTGAAAAATAAAATTGACAAAGATTATTGTTTAAGGTTGATGGACATGCATGTCTTAATTAGTTTTGTTTTTCTGGGTTTTTTTTATGAATTTTATAAATATCAATCGTTATGAGTCTATCGATTGAATAGAATTTTATTATAAACAGTTGTCTTGTAAATGGAATTTTTAAAGCATTCTGAATGTAAAAATAAAGAAAAAAGTGTGCAAGACAATAAGAAACACTACCTGCCAAAAAAAAAAAAAAAAAAAAAAAAAGAAGTGAAGTTTTGTTGAAATCAGTTGAAAAATGTAGGAAATCCTATCCCATATATAAACGAACACACACACACACACAACCTGGGTTTTATAATAATTATAACTCGATATGAGTTGTCCCCCTTTCATTCTCACGATGCCTCTGAATTGTATTTTCAAATTGATTTCGATTAAAAACAATTCTGTTTTTCCAATTTTGGCGCTATCAGAACCACCGCAAGCTAATTTTACGCAGTCCTGAGGAGTTTTGTTGAAATCAGTTGAAAAATTTAGGAAATCCGATCCCATATATAAACATACAGACACACACACACACACACACACACACACACAATCTGCGTTTTATAATAAGTAAGATTATTGAATTATATTGAATCAAATGCTAGGTCTGCAGCTAAGAAAGTTGGTTGACTGTGTCATGTCAAACACTTTTTCTCACCAGAATCTATCATGCATGTTTATAAGTTTACCATTCGTTCCTGCCACATCTAGTCTGGTGCTCCTGCTATACATCTTGAGATTCTTGAAAAATCCAAACAATCTGCAATGGTCCTGACCAATAAGCATGTTTGAACAGAACTATATACTGTTAAATACATATTCAAATATTCTTTTTCATCTATCAATTCACTAGGAGACCTTATTAATCAAATCTTATACAAACAGATATATTATCATAGAAGGTACTTACTCCTTGTCCAAGAGGTTTAATGATTGGAATCACATTCTCATTGGCTATGGACTGTAAGATCCTGGGAGGGCCATACAAGCTTCCCATGCAAGATGATACAGATGATATATAAAGGCCTGCTAGAAAGAGCACTCCAATAACAGCAACCTGCAAATGATCAATGTTAGATTGACAAAGAGAGTCAATATTAAGAAAGAAGAAAGAGGTTTTATTGATGAAAATAAGGAACAGTACAAATTTTTATAAATATAATGACTTGTTAAATTTTTGTAGTAATTAATTATTTTCTAATGTCATGTCTCTTCAGGATGCAAACACTGATGACAGTTCACAGATTTCTTTTTCCTATTATCTGTGAATTGCCATGAATTCTTGGGAAACTTAATGGAATAGTGTCATGTTGCTTTCTTTCTATTATAATATTCAGTTACGTGCCATGTGTGATACATGTTAGGCGATCATGTATCTTTCAATACATGACTGACGAGGCAGATTTTTTTCTCCACGGTAGATTGCCATTTCTTTCTGCAGTAAACCCATTGCCATCCAAGGCTATAGAACTTGGTCTGTCTTGCTATTTATCCATAGCTGGAGGGAGAAGAGGAGGATTCATACCTTTCCCAAGAATATTAGCACATAAGTGAATGTAATGGATTTGACTGGAATTTGAACTTAGCTCTCCAATTCCTCAATCTGAGCTGCTATCCATTACTCCACATCACAAAATATGAAAGAAATTTTTACGTTTTATATCATAGCAGATAATATATTTGATATTATCTACTATGATATAAAACTTAAATATTCTTTCCCATGCAAATTGCAAGAATTTATCATCATGGGGGGGGGACCTAAACGTAAAAGGAGAAAAGACACAATCAACATTTTTTTTTTTTTTTTTAATTTACCTCCAAGCAAGGTGATAAATGGTACTAAGATGCAAGCAGCTACTGGGAGTAAAAGAGAATGAGAAGACTTTAGAAGGAAACCCAATTCTAGACAGGAAACAAGGGATAAACTTCTACTCCTGTTCAAGAAACTGGGGAGGAGTGTGAACTGGACAATAGGCAACCCTGTCTAGATTATGCAAAAAGACACAAAAAAAATGGTGTTCATTGGTGTGCACAGCAAATTATATGATAACAGTAATTCATCTTGCAGGAAGTGAACATATTTGGAAACAGGAGACGGAAATATTTTTCAATTGTAATTAAAATACCTGCTGTCATTTTGCATAAACATCTTTTATAAAAATCAAACAGGCTCCTATTATGATAGCAAACATGATAAAAAAAAAAAGTATATCTGTGTTGATCTGGTGTCCTGTCTTTTAATACATTCTCTTCCTGCAAGGTGAATTATTGTGTTATCATAAACAGATGGCCAAGTAATAACTAACACCTAATCTGAATGACATTTTTGGACATGAAAAACCTTGGAAGAAGACAATACAAATAGACTACCTAATAATCAGAAAAATATTTAGAAATGTAATACAATATTCTAAAATATACCCAAGCACTGACTCTGCTAGCAATTACCACCCAATCATATAAAAACTAAGAATTAAATTATAAAAAATTAAAGTAACCTAAAAAAAAAAAAAAAAAAAAAAAAAAAATGCTTAAAGTACAATATAACAAACACCAGAATGACTCAATTTGCAAATAAACATATGCAGTCATAGTTAAGAACCTTGAAAAACGTCAGTAACTCAACATGGAACACCTTAAACGAAACACTAGTGATAACAGCCAATTCATGGCTTTTATCACTAGTTCTTCTGTTAAAGTGTTCCATATTGAGTTACTGACCATTTCTTGGGACATGGAATATTATAACACTAAACCAATTTGGTCAATTAGAAAACAAAGCAGGAAATGAACAAGTTAATATTTTAGGCACATGTGAAACGAGGTGGGCATACAATGGAGATTTTGTCAGTGAAAAATACAAGACGAGTACGAAAGATATTAAACATGAAGAAATGTGTTCTGGGATACTTTCAACTATCTTAAAGAATTCTTGTCATTAAACAGAAAGGAAAGGCTTTCAACATATCACAGTTGTTTATGCACTGACAGCACAAAGTACAGAAAAAGAAATTGGAAAGTTTTAGTGTACACTAGACAGTTCAAAGTCTCAATGCAAACCACAAGAAATTACTATTATCCTGGAAGACCTGAATGCCGAAGCAGGCAAGAGGAGAGATGGTGAAGTACTTGGCAAATTCAGACTAGGAATTCATAATGAACACAGAGAAAATGGGTCCAATGGTGCATGATCAGATAGTAGCCAACACCTAGTTTCAAGAACACCCAAGACACATGCAGACATGGAGAAGCTGAGGAAGAGAAATGAAAGACCAAATCAATTATATAACTATCAAAAAGAGATTCAGGAATGCAGTTTCACACTACAAAATGTACCCAAATGCCAACTGTGAGAGAAACCACTTTCCAGTGATATGTAAAGTTAGAATGAAACTACAGAAATTGAAGAGGACCAAGGTAAAACCCAAATTACAATACGACAGACTACTGAATGACCAAAATGTGAAAGTGGACATTGTTAAAACAGATCCACTGGACAAAATGAGATTGGAAACTCAAAGTAAGATACATTAAGTAAAGCTTTAATAACATCAGGAATCAAGATCATCCCAAAGAAATACAAACAAAGAAAAAAAAAAGAATGGATGGCTGATGAAAAGTAGACAAAAAGTAATGCCAAGGTACAGCACAGAATATAGGATTCTGCATAAAGAAATTAGGAACAAATGCAGAGAGGCTAAAGAGGAATGACTCAATAAAAAATGTACAGAAATAGAAAGAATGAGTATCCCAAAGATAAAGTAGATATACATAAAGGAATATAGGAACTAACAGGAGAAAAGACATGCTAATCAAAAGGAAGTATACAATCCAAGGAGAGAACACTGATATTAAAGAAAGAAAAAAAAAATACTTCAGAAATGGAATGAATATATCAGAGAACTCTTCTATAACCATCAAAACATAGAAATATCAAAGGACCAAAAATATTAAAATCTGAAGTGGAATCAGCACTGGCCAAACTGAAGAGAAATAAAGCAGCAGGGCCAGAAGGAATTATAATAGAGATACAGGCAGGCTTAGATCATTTCAGCATTGATAAGATCACAGATACATAATAAAGGAAATATACAATACTGGTGATATACCAAAAGACTTAAGTAGAACAATTTTTATAGCACTACCTAAGAATCCAAGTTCAAACAAATGGGAAACTCCATCAATCAGAATAATGATCCATGTAACAAAAAACTTATCACCTGAATTCTAATGAATAAAGTGCAAAGGAGAATAAGACCACTAATAGGACAAGAACAGTGCAGGTTAATCAAAGACAGGGGAATAAAGGAATGTTATATTTTTGCACAGAATGATGTCAGACAGAGTAATACAAATAAAGAATGAAGGGTACATGTGTTTTATAGATTATGCAAAAGCATTTGATAAATACGTTACAAAGAATTGTTCAAACTGCTAAGTAATCTAAACATATTTGGGAAGGATATTAGAATAATCCAGAATCTATACTGGCAGCAAACAACCTGCATACAGATGGAAAATGAGTTCAGTAAATATACAAAAATAGAAAGATGTGTAAGACAAGGATTTGTCTTCTCACCAGACCTATTCAACCTATAGAGTGAGGTGATTCTAAGAGAATTAGAAGTCCTACCAGAATTTCTTATTGGTAGCCACAATCTTAACAATGTAAGATATGTAGTATTGATATCAGACACAGATATGAAACTACAAGAACTCCAACAGAATGTAGTGAAGGAAAGTGAGAAGCAAGAACTAAACATCAATTGCAAGAAGATAGAATGCATGGTTGTTAGCAAAAGGAACAGCCCAACATGCAAATTACAAATTGGAGATACCAAAATCAAAGTACAACAATTTAAATATCTGGGAAGTGTTTTAACAGAGGACAGAAAGTGCAACACTAATATCCAAAGGTACATTGGGATAGCCAAAAATGCAAAGTATTAAGAAACAAAAAAAATTCATTAGCAACAAAGAAAAAAGTACTGAACTGTTATATAATATTGGTCCTTCTATATGATAGTGAATGGTGGACATGCTGGACAAAGATTTGAGGCAACAGAAATTTTGATCTACAGAAGGATGCTGAGAATACTATGGAACAAATGTATGAGCAATGATGACATTTTAGAGAAAATAGAAACAAAAATGACACATACTTAACATCAGGAAGGGACAGTTGAAATTTCTGGAGCACATAAGGAAAGAAGGCTTGGAAAATTTGATATTCACAGCAGAGATTGAAGGCAAGAGAGGCATAGGAAAACAACACACAACCTACCTGGTAGGCTTAAGTGAATGGATGGCAGAGCAAGGTTTAGGAAAGATGGTGAAAAGACAAAATTTATTGAGAGCTACAAAGGACAGGATGTTGTGAACAGCTATAATTGCCAATGTCCTGAAAGGGCAGGGCACAAAGAAGTGATAACAGCAAATGAAATCATTCCAAGGAAAAAGAAACAAAATAAAAAAATATGGATAACAGGGGATATTCTTGATCTAATGCCAAGAAATGGTACAGAATATATGTTAAAAAAAAAATTAGAAATAAATGCAAGTAAGCAAAAGTGGAATGACTCAACAAAAAGACATAAAAAGTGTTGTGGATTCCGAGATGAATTCAGTCTCCAAGGAATGACAAACGCAATAATTAAATATAAGAAATAAAATGTGTTTACACAATCATACAAAGAGTAATACTGTTAGTAAGTCCAGGAACAAATACAGATAGATATATACAGTCTCGAAGTAGGACTTCCTCAGAGTCTACGTGCTTGTAACTGACTTCTACAAGAGGTTACCTCACACTATCTCCGTTTGTATATTCTCTCACTCTTCGTATATCCTCTCACTCCAACTACTGACTTCCGACTACTGACTGGGTATTTAACGGCAGCAGTCCCGGTACACTTGGTAGAGTTCACTTATATAGAAAAGGGGAGGACCCCATAACAAAAAGATAAAAAATTAACAGAACACAAAACAGGCTCTTAAAACAGGATGTGTAAAATTTTAACAAAGAAAATAATCATAATGGACAAAAAGATCTTGCAGAGATGGAATGAATTAATTGGAGTGAACTTCCATGACAACAGAAGAGAAAAAAACTATAATATATGAAAACATGGATTTTTTATTTTTGTATGGAAATAAAGTTCAGTGAATACCCAAAAATAGAAAGAGAAGTATGACAAGAGTTTTCTGACCAAATTTATTTAACCTGTCCTATGAAATGATGAACTAGAAGACCTACCAGGATTTATTATTCATGGAAATCACCCTAACAACATAAGATCTCCAGATAACACTGTGCTCAGGGCCAAGCTAAAAAGAAAAAAAAAAGAAATATTGGACAAGTTTAAAAAAAAAAAAAAAAAAAAAAAAAAATAGAAGCAAGAAAAAAAAAAAACCATTCACAATAAGAAAAGAAAATGAATAGTTGTCAGCAAAAGAGACAATCCAAGGTGTGAGCTACATAGTGGGGACATCAAAATCAAGCAGGTATAGAAATTTAAGTATCTGGATAGTAACAAATAATGCAAAGTGTGATATGGAAATGTGAAGGTGCATAAGAATAGCAAAAAATGCCTTTAAGAAAGTATGCAAAGTATTAAAAGATAGGAAAATGTTCTCTGAGAAAAAAAAAGAAAAGAGTGCCAAACTGTGATGCAATATCTAACCTCCTTTGTGGTAGTGAATGCTGAACAAACTCTTCAGAGATAAAGCGACTTGAAGCAGCAGAAATGTGGTTCTCCCAATAAATGCTGAGAATACAATAGACAGAATATGTGAGCAACAAGGAAGTTTGAAGAAAAACCAAAACTACAAGGAAACTGCAGTTAACAATCAAAAAACGCATCTGAAATTTCTGGAACACATAAGGAAAGAATTCTTGAACTTGATATTCAACAAGACACATTGAAGGCAAGAAAAGCAGGAACAAAGAGCAAGTAACGTACTTAATGTATTTGAGTGAATGGATGGCTGTACAAGGACAAGACAGATGATGAAGAAACAAAAATTACTTAAAGCAAGAAAAGACAACAAGTTGTGCACTGTTGTTATCATCCACATTCTGAAAGGACATAGCACAAAAGTAAAATGGCTGAATATTTTCTGTTCATCCTCATATACTAACTAAATTATTTATTAATGTATTTTTAACCTAAATGTAATTATCAGGTCTATTAAAGTAAGAAAAAAAAAAAGGAAGAAAAAATGGATGAAGTTACCTTTTCAGCAATCATATAGTTGTTCTGAAGAGAAAATCGTGTACAAGTAGCACCCAAAACTGTGGCCATGGAAACATAGAGGAAAGTTCTAGTAGAAAGAAAAAAAAGTTTTTGGGAGTGGAGAGAAAAGCAAGAATATCACTTATAAGATTCCTGCAAATTAGTTTTTTTTTTATAACTTTAATCTAATATCTAACTTTTTTTATAACTTTAATTTAATATCTAACTTTTTATGAAACCCTAATTAAAAACAAAACTATTATTTTAAACACTTATTTACACCTGTTTACTGACTATTGATTTCATCTTTGTTGTTAATATCCCATTTCAGCCATTGTGAAACCACCACTATCAATCTGAGCAAACCTCAGAGAATTTCAAAATGAACCCTTTATTAAATCTACTAGAAGTGAGATTGTTCTCATTCAACTGTCTATGTCAAGGAATAACTAGTCTTGTTCTTATTTAGTACGGCTAAGTTATTTCTTACTTCATTATTTCAATAAAGGTTATCTAGATTGACAAGTACCTAAGAAATGCATAACAGTTAAAACATTGGGAAAATAAAAATGGTGACAAAAGTTCATATGTACATAACTGACTCTTCAGCCTAGAAATTCAGAAATAAATTTTTATTCTTAGTGTACAACTTCTCTTCTCTATTCCAAATCTGCTGATGTAATATGTAATCACTTTTTATCTACTAAATATTTATAAACAGTGATATCCCAAGTAGGATTTATTAAACATACAGAATAAATGTATCAATATCTTCCCAAAAGGTATTTATGTGAAGGTGAATGCAACAAAGCAAGAATTTAAACATGAGTCTATACATATGCCTTCTTGCTGGCTACCATCATTAATTTTGAACTAATATTTACTTCATCTTAATTGTAGTTGCTTTCCATTAAAACCACTCAGACCATCATTCAATGTTCATTAGCAAACACTGTAGCTCACTGATAAAGATAAGAATTGAACTTGCATGCCTTTTTCCATGGGAAGCCAATTTTGTTGTGATTGTTACAGATCATATCAAATCATAACAGTTCTAGAATGTGTCTTGATAGTTGCAATAAAAAGCAGCTATTTCAGGAAGCAAATGCTTTATCTAAGAAAAATTAGAGATAATATTATTAGTAATGTGACTAGTGTACATAACAAAAAAATTTAAATATAATGTCATTATAAAATATAATTAATAGAAAATAAATCTATTTTTATCTTCTGCAACCATTATAGCTCAAGTAATAGAGCAGCTGATATGGTAAAATAGACTTCATGATGTAAAAAGAATGTGAAGTCTCACAAAGAGACTATTCTTCAATTCTAATTTACACTGTATTCCTTTCATCTTAATTTCAGTTGCTTTTTATAACCATTAGTAAACAATGAAAATCAGAAATAAAAGAATAATTCATCTGTACTTTTCACTAATGACCATAAAACTGCCAACCAGAATAATTGCAATGAAAAGCACCTAAAATTAAGATGAAAGACATTCTCATAAAAAATTAATAATAGCCATTTACTTGTTTCTTTCAATTTTAATTACTTAAAAATTACCAATTACTTTCAATTCTCTAAGTTCATTATCAAAAGCTATCTTAAAGAAAAGTTTGTTTTTTTTTTACCTTTATTTCAATATATGGTTATTTGATAACATGGAAATGTTTGGAAAGAGAGAGGAAATATCTTGGTCTTTTCTACTCTGCAAGGTTCAATATAGACATTAGTATATCCGCAACACACCAACCCCCTTAACTAGATGAAAGGAAGAATGAAGACAACACAAATAGATAAACTTCCAAAAACAAGTTAAACATAAAAACATTTTATATGCAAAACATGGGTGTACACAATTATCATATTAAACATACAGCTATATAAATAAGAAATTGTCCCACACAGTAAAAATTAAGCCCGTATAAGTTAACAAACAGCATGTGAAGAGGGTGAATATAAAGGTATGAATTGTAATGTTGCCAATAGGGAAACTGTACAGATCTGTGGTATCTTTTCAGTTACTTTTTAAAATGCATGACATGTGTTTACCCTGAGAAATTAAACAGCAACTGACTATAGTCACCAACAGGCTGTCATGTGTTCCTCAAGAGCCCCTTGGGACATAAATTATTCCTGTGAAAAGGGAAATAATTGCCTTCTGTATCTCTACAATCAAATTGAAAAGATACTCACGAAACTCCTAGTGCAGATAAAGTTCCAGTGGGTATATTGTTAAAGGGATCGTGCAGGTCTCCACTCATGTTGATACCAGAAAGGATACCTGTCACAGTGGAGAAGAATAAACCCATGATGGTGAAGAAGGATTCCCCCTCCACAAAATCAGGATAGCTGTTGTTGTTTAGATTAACAGCCAAGTAACCCAGTACCCCATTTTCTGAAAAAGCACAAATTGGAAAATTTGGAAGACAGACAGACACATTGCAAAGTTAATTTGGAAAACTACTGTAACATGGAAACTAACCTGGATCTGTGTGGACAAAAGATCCGACTAAAAAGTCCATCACCGAGAAGAATAGAACCATTAAGAGAACTAACTGAAGTCGGATCACCCACTTGACACCAGCCACATTGATGCCTGTCAAAATAAAATCATGAAAGTATTTAATGCGATATGTTCTCTTTAATAATTATGCAGTCACAACCCTGAAACATTGAGTAAGTTTAAGGCTTAAGCATATATAAATAATTCAGTTTATACTACTTGATGATGGTTAGAAAATAAATCTATCAAAACATTGTCACTAAAAGTTTAAAAATGTCTTAAAAAAGAATGTTAAACAGATTTTAACTCTGTCTATGTTTCTGAGATGAGTTATTGTAACTATTGACACTATTTACATTGTTCAAACTGTTGTCCTCATCTTTATTGTCATATTCACAATGTTTCAGCCATTGTATGCTCTGACCTTTTCTTCAAATGATATACATTGGAATTTCAAACCAAACCCTTTATTTTATCTACCCTGGTGGACAAAATAAAGATGAGGACAATAGTCTGTGTTTAAATAAATAAAATAAACTAGAATCCTACAACCAGAACTTCAGTCTGGCCATGCAGACACAATATTCTTTCAAAGGAGTAAAAGCCCTCAACACTCAACTTCAATATCTGACAAGAAGAAGAAAACCTGTGACCAAGAGATGTTATAGCTAACATCTCACCTTACTCAGGTATAGCATATAAACCCGATTTAAAAAGTGCAGTCAATGAAGCTACTTAACATCTTAAAACTTTTAGCACAAGACTGAGAGATATAGATTTATTTCCTGAAATCAATATGGGAAGATTTGTAAAAATTGTTGAAAAACCTTCCAAAATCTTTGTTTGCAAATTCAAGCCAATGGAAAGTGCTGAAAATCTTTTGGTTTGACTCACTCCCAAAAATTTGGATCAGATGATCAAACATCAGAAATTTTTTAAAATCCCATCTTGGATTTTTTTCATTCCTACATGTGTGTGTGTGTATGTGTGTGTGTGTGTGTGTGTATGTGAGTGTACACACACATTTTATATATATATATATATATACACACACATACATACACACACATATTATATATATACACATTATACATATATACACACACACACACACACACACAGGGCGAGGCAAATGTTGTGCACCATAAAGGTTAATTAATTAATCATGTTTTAAATGTCTAATAAGTTTTGATATTATCTTATTTTGTACAAACAATTTTGACAAAGTAAGAAGGTTGAAAAACTCACAAAGGATGAACAAATTACCTTTGGTGTTAATGTAAGGGGCAGCAGGAAACTCTGACATGTTAATGAATCATACAGACACAGAATTGAAATGTGTTTCGAAAAAAAAAAAGAAAGAGGACATTTTGAACAGCACATATAACAATTAAATAACTAGTAAATAAAATTTTCATTATCCTTTTAATAAATTATCCCTATGGTATGCCACTTTTACCTCATCCTGTGTATTATGTTTGAGCGTACTAGCTTTTTTTTTCAAACTGTTAATCATAACAGATAATTTGTTCGCTCCTAGAAACTGTAATTTAGGTCTGCTAAGTTGCAGTATAAACCACAGTTGAGCTGTCTGGGTGTTAAACAAATACAAATGTGCCTACAGCAGAGAGAGAGAGTATTTCTGGAAAATAATGAATCTTTGTAATTAAAATACTCAATATTTAATATCAAGGGCTAGAGTATTAAAAATAAATCAAATGCTTACTTATCTCTTCTAGTAGTTTGCAAATTCTGAAATTCATCTATCATGAGGCAAATCAAATTGTTTTTTATGTGAAATAAAACAGAAAATACTTCTGTCTCTTGATAAGTGAATTTCAGAATCTGTGAAACTCAAAGACAGTCATGAAAGTTTTTTTTTTTAATTTGAATATTTCCTGCCAATATCCAGTGTCATCAAATATATAATTTATGAATAAAATAGAAATAAAATTATTTTTTCCAATGATGCAATTGATGAAATATATCAAGTTAAAGATTTTTATGGACTTTCTCCTATTTTAGGGTATTCAATTGGGCAAAGAAATTTTCAGCACCTTCTTATATATAAAATAGAAGTAATGGATTTTTTTAAATTTATTAATCTAACATTTTATCACTTAAATTTTTTTTTTTTTTTTTAAGTGGATACTCATATTTAAGTAGATGCTCCATTTATTTATTAAACAGTATATTTACATTTTTATATTATTTGAGAAATTCTATTAAAGATTAAATATGTGGGGAGTGGATATTTTAATACAATTTAATAAGATTTCTATATCTTTAATAAGAATTCTTGAATATTCAGGTTGGTAGATGAAAATAAATAGCATTATTTGGAGTATTATGTTCATCTTCATTGCCATATTCCCAATGTTTCAGCCATTGTACATGGAGGTAAATTGTTCTAGATCCACATACCATGCCTCTTCTGAGTGTCTCAGCTGTGTATTGAACTCAACTCTTTGGGTCTAGTCACTGGATTTAACCAAGACCTTTATCCAATGGCTCAGTGGATAAAGGCATTGGTTAGATCCAGGGACCAGACTAATTGTGGGTTCAATAATAACATTGGTGAACCAAAACTTGTAGTGTTGAGTTAAAGGGAAATAACTGAGACATCCGGAAGAGGCATGGAACACTACCCCCCAGTGGATGAAATAAAGGGTTTGGTTTGAAATTCCAATTACCTGAAGAAGGATGGATGGATGTTGGATTTAACGGCATGTCAACTCCTATTTGGGTCATTTTCCTGAAGAAGGTCAGAGCATTGTGAATATTGCAATGAAAATGAGGATAACAGTCCGAATAATGTAAATAATATAAGTAATCATAATAATATCACATCTCAGAGATATAGACATTTATTGAAAATAAATAAACATACTGTTTAATAAATAAATGGTGCAGATACTCAAATATGAGTATCCACTAAAAATAACATTTAAAGTGAGATATATATATATATATATATACACACACACACACATACATACATACATACACACACGTGTGTGTGTGTGTGTGTGTGCATGGCTTGTTAAATGAGTATGATCATTGTTGATAAGTTTGATCAACATTTTTGAGAACAACAATTGCTCTTGGATCCAGTAAATGTAGCAAACTGATTTGTTCTGTATAAGGCCTGGCTTTTTTAATTTCTGTAAACCCTGTTCAGCTTGTTTGCAGGTTTCCTGTGATCAGAGCAGTTTCTACAGGTTTTCTAATACACCCTGCATTTTATTGCCAGCAGGGTACTGATCACAATTTGTAAAAGGTCTACCAACATGACTGTATTGGAGAGGCTACATTCATCACATGTAAATTGCTGGATTAATGTTTTCCCCTTTTCTAGCTACACACTTTACATTTGCCCAATTCATTGTATGTTCTTGCAAGATCATAGTACCTTTATGAACTGTATGCCTCCACTTATTTCAATCATAAACAGCAATTTTGCATTCAGGATGTTGTGTAAAAAATTCAGTTAGAGTATATCTGTAAAAGGACAATATGAATAAGATTACATTTTGTCTTTATTCATTTAGGATCATATAAACTGCAGGCTGTAAGAGGCTTCTTTAAACAGTCTTACAAGTGCTTTCTTGGTTTATGCTGGGATCAAGTGTCTTAAAGTATTTGCTTGGATATTCTGGTATAATCAAGGTGAATGCCTGCAGTAATGAACGTCCACTTCAATGCTAATTACATTAGCCTTTTCAAGGACCACAGTATCTGACACATGATATAACAAAGTGGATACCAAGAATTGATCTTAAACAGCGTTGGTGAAATCTCTCCAGGCTCCATCTTTTTTTTTTTTTTTTTTTTTTTTAGAGTGGTGAAAACATCAGTTGCCTTCTTCACATCATCAAGAGTGCAACATCTGTTTATTGTGCACTCAAGGAATGTGAATTTGTCTACCACCTTTAGTTTGTGATCATCCATAAGTATTGATGGTTTGATGTAATGTGAGCCCGGAGCAGGTTGGAACATGACCACAGTCTTGTCCAGGCTGATAAAACTGAAAGAATGAGAAAGAGACTGTAGGGACTTTTGTAGGTGAAACAAGTAAATGCTTATATAGAAATTGGATATCTTCAGATTCTGAATTTAGGTTTAAAAGCATTGACTGGGAAAAGCTAAAATGTAGGAATACCCCCAGAGGTAGCACTTACCTAAAAGTAACAGCACAACAGCAGTGGCTATGCCTCGAGCAATCCAAGCATTTGAACTACCCAATAAGCCCAAGATAGATTCACCAAAACCCATCACAGATAAGGAACAACCAGCAGCCTAGAGAAATAAGAAAAGATTTAAGAAGATTTAGATTAAATGCAATAAGAACTGGTACAAAAATTTATTCAAGTTGGTGTTGGGTTTGTAGAATATTTAGCAGGTAAGTCACTTGACTTCTACAGGGTTCATTCAAAGAAATGTCAACACAAAGTCTTACTTTCAGTTTTCTTCTTTAGATTGTAAAATGGATGGTTTTGTAAAAAAGAAAAAAAACAACGACAAGAAACATATTCAGAAACAACCAATCAATAACATGCCTATACTACACACCTTCAAACATGTTACGATTCTGGGTGGATGGGAGAACAAATGGAAATGACAGTAAACTGCTGGTGGGAGTGGGAAGGAAAGAAGACAAAAATTGTTAAGATAAAATTCTTTGTATTCTTGATACAGAGGATATGAGCAGAATGTCTCTTTGTGAGCAAGTGAAGCAACTTTGGGAAGGGGAGAGTCAGTAAGACCTGGAGTTGATGCACATGTCACGTAGGTTGATCATATATATAATGGCTGGATATTCATTTCTGAGCACACCCATCTACTATGGTGGTTAGACAATCCCTGCAGCAGATGCCTGCTCAGGCACATTTGTATTTGTTCAGTACCCACAGAGCCTACCTATGCTGAGTAAACCTTAGTTACAATTTCTGGTGTGATCAACAGTTTGAACAACCATCAAAGGCTTCCAAACAGTTCCATACTTTCCTATTAGGTTGGTGCAAAAATAATATCGTTTTCTCACATATGTTACTATGTGAAAAAACGACATTATTTTTGCACCAACCTAATACTTTCACTCACAAAGCTTGAGTCAACCTGTGGTGTGGTTTGACCAAATATATAAGTGTATGTATATAATCGTATTAAAAAAAAATGCAATGTTTTTGTGAAGGGGAAAGAAAGAAAAAAAATGTCTCTTGAACAGGAAAAAAAATTCTTTATCTTTTTGGTGAATAAAGAAATGGTGAAAAGACCCCAAAATTTCTACTGTCAGCTTATCAAGTAAATGAGCACTTAAGCTGATAAGAACAGATATTACACTTTGATCATAGACCAAAGGCCAAGAGGTTATGGCAACCATGATAAAAGCACCATTTTTCAGAACACAGTATCAAATGATGAAGGCAGGGTGAGGCAAATGTTAAAAATTCAGTTACCATAAATAAAATAACACCATCTGCTGAATTTTTTACAAAATTATTAAGAGAAATGTTCATAAGACAGAAATTTGCTAGTAATATATTAAGAATTATATCCCACTTATTGATCAAAAGTGATTTCCCTTTACTAGATATGAAAATTATAAGTATTATATAAAGGCTTACAAAACATAACTTTAGTAAGCAAAGACTTCTGAATTCTCGGCCCATACTGTACTGAAAAATTCTTTTTCTATTCCATGCCAGTTTGGCTGAATAAAAGTCTTAGTATTATTAATCATGGTCAGTTCTTTATAAATTGTTTCTCATGTAAGATTTTAGATAGAACACTCCAACTAGCGAGTAGATAGTAAGGGAAGTGACTTAATGCCCTTGGCACTGTAGGAAAAACCGAGATGAATTAAGACCCTTGCTACATTTAGATACCAGTCCTGTCCAGAGAAGAGGTTAGAGCAACACGTGCTGATACCAATGTCCATACTCACACCATAGGGAACAAAAGTATTCACAGATGGGAGTTGACCACCTCCCTTCACCTTAACTCAAAAGACAGTAATCTTGTAGAGTGCAAACTACATTGACTGTAAGTACCATATTTCTCCCATGTTATATTTTTTTTCTACAGGGCACCTCAAGGCGGTGTAATGGTTAGCAAGCTTAGCTCACTAAAACAATTACGACTGAGTAGTGAGTTCGATCCTCACTGGGGGTTCCCTAATTTCTGCCTTGTGACACATCTGAGCTACGCTTGGAAAATCACTATATTTTTTTCTACATTGTTGCATTTAATAAAAAATGTAAACATATTTTAGCACCCTTCTTTTCATTTACTTTTTCAGTACCTTGATATTTATTTATTCTTGTTAGCGAGCTCCTTGAGGTAGGGAGCCATTATAAAATAACAATCCAACAATAGCATAAACAATTCATTCATAGTTAATTACCGAAACTTGAAGCAGTTATAATTATCCTAATTATATCAAATAATTAATTTCTTTTATTATCCATTCTTTATTGCTACCATCAGGGATATCTTGTATAGTTATGATTAGTAAGCTAGTCTCATTAGACCTCTTTTGACTGTAATGACGTTGATCCTGTTTATTGTGGCTTTGTACACAACAACATTAAGCTTAGTAAAGACCTTTTTGCCAGCATCAGAAGTTAGGAGCATGTTTATATCAATAAGTATAAAACAGAAGATGTGTATGCATGCTATTTATGCATGTCCACATTTCTCAACCAATTTTGATAAAATTGTACACACATGTTGCAAAATTACTAACATAGGTTCAGACCAACTTTTCAATATCCAACCCCCACCCCAATTTTGGCATAAAAATTGATAAAACCAAAGGTGGGTACAACTTTTTGTAAAAACCAAGGCAAAGTTACACGTGAACAAAATTTTTACTGGATGGGATGATATTCTTTGTACTTAAACCACATAACATGAGCTATGTTTTACATTATGTAGAGTGATTGATAGTTTTCCTGTTACATTGGGTTCACACAAAAAAAAAACTGCCAAAAAATTGTGTTTTTCGTACTATTAGGTTGGTGCAAAAAGAATGACGCAATAATGTCATTTTTTAACGTCAAAAAACGACATTATTACGTCATTATTTTTGCACCAACCTAATACTTAACTCCCTGGTTTTTCATCTGATGCTTTCCAAATTTGCCATGTAAATTACATATGACACCCAAATTGTCTTGTGTGAATGTTTGGATTAAATTATTTCAGTTAAGTGGACGAAATCTGCAACAAACTAGGTCCAAATCAGCTTTTGCCATTTAACCAAGTTTCTTCAAATGATTCCATCCTAAACTAGCATTCGAACAACATTTGATGCAAAGATTGTTTTTGAAGGATTATTGAAGCATTAAAAGGGAAAATTCCCAAAGGACCTCTTATTAGCCCCAGATTTACAGTAAACATGCAAAGAAGAATGAGGGCCAGTTCATGCATTTGCACTTGAGTCAAGCTCTGATACTTCATCTTTGATTATTAAATTTGTAAACAATACTATACTATTTGAAAGTTGTTATGGCTATAGGAAATTTACTGAATATCTAAAACATTGAAACAAGTTAACCCCAAGCAATAACTACACAAGAAGGTTTTATGAATGGAATTCCTTTATTAAGAACAATCAAACACATGCAAAGGACATACTGTCAAAAAAAAAAAAAAAAAAAAAAAGGAAGTGAGGTGGAGTAGCTGAGTATATCAATGTATGATACATGCAAGTGGGGATGCAGACAGACATTTCTAGACATGGGGTGTTAGTTTAAAGGGGGTGCAGTTATACAATTGCAGCCATGTACACCCAAGTCAATGCCAGGTACCTTGGCTAGTGTATTTTAAAACAGACTGTGACATTACCTGTGACAAGCAGTAAATGACTCCTATGCTTCCACCAATACGTCCGCCAAGCACATGAGAGATAAGAAAGTACACACCACCACCATCCATATTGCATCGTTCACACACGCCAATAGCACTGAGGGAGACGATGAGTACTACACCACAAGAAAAAAGGATGATCAGAATGGCCAGCCAAATTCCAGTGTTGCCCTAAAATGGACAAGACAAAGGGAAAAATAAAAGCAAATGGGTTATATTGTGTTTAGCTTATCATGTCCAATTGTAAATAATTTTCAAATTAAAGATCAAAGGAAATTAATTCATTTTTTTTTTTTAAACAATGAATATAATGACACCAGAAAACATTTTCATCCAAATAATTTGGTTAGGAAGGTAAAGATGTCGAGAACATCTTTAGAAATGAATTGATAGAAGAGTATGATGATATTGCAGTAAAACCAACTTTTTCTTCAAAGAAAGAATCAAAAAAAGAGTTAATAAAAAAAAAAAAATTTTTTTGAAATTGGCAAACTTGGACCTTCATGCCTAAAAAAAAAAAAAAAAAAAAAATATTGGAATGTCAAAAAAGATTTTTTTTTACTTGACACTGCTATTATTTTAATTACTGTGACAGTAATTAAAATAATATATTCAGCAATATTTGTTTTAAAAAGTGATAATGAAAATTGGAAATAAAACCTAAATATATGAATATGAATTTTTACATTTTCTTTGTTCTTGGGAATTGACAACAAAAATAATTTATTAGATTATTTATTGAAATGGTTGATAAAACATTGGCTAATCAATTTGAACTTTATAAAATGGTAAATAAGGATTTTCTTATAGTTGGTTCATATATTTTAATACATTTTTATGAAATAAAAATTGTTTTCATATTTATTTCTTTATGAATTGGTAAATGATAGTAATTGCACTACATTAGTTTTAACACAAATGTATTACTTTTTAAAATGTTATAAATATAAAATTATTCTTGTAAATAAACAATCTAATATATAGCATTTAATATTTTTGTTGCCAATTCTGAGGAACAAGAAATGTATAAATTCATTTCATCATATTTTTACAATTGTAATCATTACTTTTTAAAACAGTAAAAGGAGTGAAGGTAGTTAAAATAATAGCAGTATCAAAGAAAAAACCATCCTTTTGACACTGTGTTTTTTTTTCTGAGTACAAAGCTCTAAGTTTTCAAAAAAAAAAAAAAAAAAAAAAAAAAATGAAAACCTATTTTATAGTTAAAAGCAAATATTATTCATCAGGACATTAACTGTTTAACCTTATTTAGTATTCAACATCCCTTCAAGATTTAAGCAAAAAGTTAGGAAGGAAACTCCCATCAATGCTAGAAAGAGCAATAACAGTGAACGTGAGAAACCTATTTTCCTGAAAAAATTGTTTTAAGAGAAAGATTTTATAAATTTCAACTGAAATTAATAGCAACTTTTTCAGTCAATGAATGCCAAATGTTTCCTTATAAGGAAACAACTAATCTTACCATCACCTTTCTGATATATACCTACAGCACACTGTGCACTAACATAAGATCATTCTCTCCAAATAACTACATT
Organism: Acanthosepion lycidas; assembly: GCA_963932145.1. Taxonomy (NCBI): domain Eukaryota; kingdom Metazoa; phylum Mollusca; class Cephalopoda; order Sepiida; family Sepiidae; genus Acanthosepion; species Acanthosepion lycidas. Next base: position 60,209,314 of record OZ010589.1, read on the forward strand.
CTTTACCCATAAAGAACCAAGAAATCCACCCATCATACAAAGTAGCATTCTTTTATTGGGGTAAGAAAGGTTGTGATTGGTCAAGACTGGTAGGGAAGTGCAAACAATTATCATATTTCAAGGCCTAGTAAAGTCGACCTGATCTTCATTTTTTTGACAGAGAACACAAGTTCATTTTCAAGGTAAGATTTAGTTTCCTCCTTCGTTGCCACATGTACCTACATTATGTAAGTAAGTAATGGCTAGCCGCTCTTATCTGAGTATGCCTGCCTGCTAGAGTGGCTAGCCAATCCCTATTGCAAATGCCTGTTCAGGCACATTTTTACTTGTTCAACATCCAGAGAGTCTACCTGTGGTTTATACTGCAACTATGCTGAGCAGACCTTAGTTACACTTTCTGGGAGAGAGCACCTGGTGTGATCAACAGTCTGAACAAGGCCTGTATGCTCAAATCCTTGGTCATGATAACTTGCAATATCATGCTAGCTCAACCATCAATGGCTCTCAAATAGTTCCATCTACCCAATTTAACTCACTAAGCTTAGGTCAGGCCTTGATTTTCAGACACTTTCCAAAGCTGTGGGCAAGCAGTTAGAATGTTTGCTATCCAACCATGAGACCTGTGTTCAAATATGATTGATTTGCTTTGAAAGTAACATCTTGATGCTATCAGCCTGCAGAGGTGATCCCAGCATGCAAACACGATTTATTATGAGTGTAGTAGCAATGTTTTAAAATGTATTTGAGTTGACTAACATTTAACACCATGTTGCATTTCAACATCTCTGGTTATCTCCCCTTGCATTATTTACATGTTTACAAAAATTACCATCACTACAATTAAAGTGACATTAATTTTGTCTTCGCAATTCGCATCTGAGGATGATCCCAGAGGAGATCAAAAGTACTTGGGTTAACAAGAACTATCTATGGCACCATCCTTGAGGAATTCTAACTTAACATCTAAAAGATAATTAGAGAACTAGAAAGGATTATTGTAAAAATAGACATAATATGTCAATATTATTTAATGAAACATGCTTAAATGAAGATATGCAGCCTATATATATATATATATATATATATATATATATATATATATGTATGTGTGTGTGAGATTTTTTTTTTTTTTTTTTTTTTATTAAATACTGATTACGAAATGTTTTTCATCTATAAAAATCTTTTACCAAAGTGAAAACTTAATGTCTTAACAATGATTGTGATTTCATAAAGCTTACTTTTCGAAAACAAACATTTGACAAATTCTTATTTTAGGATTAGGCTACAGATATGTGAAATAACTATTAAATTTCTCTATCATTTAAAAAAAAAAAAAATGCCTTTTTAGAATTATATTTTAATTATTTTTTAAAATTGTTTTTCTGTATTTTAAAAACTATCTTGGGTCAGAGAATTTTTATTTTCTTGTTCGATAATCTAAGAAGTAGAGTGAACAAGTGATTTACTACATTGGCTATTTTTAATAGTGTTATTCACTGTATCTATCAAATATTGACTTTACCATTTTGCAAATTCTCTGCTCCCAATTGCTGTTCAATTAATAACAGCTGGCATAGTTGAAATCTTTCTCAGGTGTCACATCTTGGAGTGTTGTTATTATTAATAATAATAATATTATTATTATCAATGCTGTTGATATTATTGAGGAAGAGAATGAAAACAACAAAAAAATATATTAAAGAATAGAGAAAATTATTGCTTACCACAATCCATCCCATTCGAAGAAAGATGATAACACCAAGTAAATTGATAAGACAAGATGTGAAGACACCATCCCATGTCCCAAACAGAATTGGCTCCGAGATGAAAAAATTGGCTTTCCACCATGGTTTGTGAGACAATTGCTGAAAATAAAAAGCAATTTGTTTTTCTTTTAAATTTTAATTAAAAACAAAAACTTGAAATAAGAGAAAGTGAATTGTATAATAAATTCATATAACAACAACAGTGTCTCCAAAATGGGGATCCTGGGGTCAGCTATGGTTTCAGGATCAAAGAATCATTATCCCTAAACCTGGGTGTTGTATTACAGTCAGAGATCATTACCATATTTTCTCTTTTCTGCTGATGTTTGACTTGGGAATAAAAACTGGTTTACACTATTTATATCCAGACTATTGTCTTCATCTTTGTTGTTGCTATCACAGCATTTTGTCAAGATTTCAAGTCCGACTGTTTGGAGAAAGGGAATGTAAAAAAAACTATAATGGCAACTATTAGCATTTAAGGCAAAACTTAGTGAAGAAAGAAAGAAATGATAACGAATTCTTACTTGTTACTGGCGTAATCTTGCAGTGGCAATCATTTGTGTCAAAAAAAAAAAAAAAAAAAAAAAAAAAAACTATGTTGCCTACAAGTAATTCTCCTTCTAGAATAAGAATCCTAAATCTTTTTTTTTTACTATCGTACCGATAGTAAAAAAAAAAAAAAAAAAAAAAAAAAAAAAAGGTTTAGGATTCTTATTAACATTTTCAGTAACATGTCCAGTCAACTTTGAAAGAGGGAGAACAGTCCTAACCAATAAAGAAAAAATATAGCTACTGCTTTTGGCTAACTATTTTTGTATTTTTTATTTCTCTTTGAACACATATGCAAATTTTACATCTCTTCAATCAGATGGGGTTGACTGGAACTTATTTCAATAAATTTTCTGTGAAGACAAAATAATGTCTTTCATTATATATTCATCACAAGATTACAGTTGAATGCCCTCATTTCTCCCCTTCCACACAGTTTCGCTAAGGTAAGTGCACAAAGTGTACAAAGTTTGTACAATTTCAGCTGTTGTGACCACTGGCCTTCCTCAGATGTATATTGATCTAGGTAGCCTATAGAGAATTCGGAACTGAACCCTTTCTTTAATCTACAGGGGTAGACTACTTAGATCTTATTTTTAGTACTGTTCAGTTATTGCTTGCACATTTCAGCTGAGGGATTAAACTCACAACTATGTCACCAAATTCACAAACACTTTTATCCACTAAGTCAGTGTCCCATAGAAGAATTTGCTGTCATGGACTTGGAGCTTTGAACTTCAACCTGCCTGCTTAATATGTTGCAACTGCTGCTCCTACTGCTGTCATGTTTTGATTACTGCTGCTGCCCATGTTTTGATTGCTGCTGTGACTGAAGACATGCTGTCATTTGTCTCTTTTTTTTTTTTTTTTTTTTTTTTTATTTGTGGCTCCAACATTGTATTTATTTCTGTGCAAGGCCTTCTAAGGAGGCCCTCATAGACTAGCATATATGAAAACAGGCAAGAAATAACTGAATAATACAAAATAAAAGCAATTGAACAAGAACAGTCTACCCCTGTAGATTAAATAAAGGGTTTAGTTCAGAATTCCCCATATACACCTAAGGAAGGTTGCAGAACACAACTGCCAAAACATTATGATAACAACAACAAAGATGAGGACAATAGCCCAAGTATAAATAATGTATATAATAATAACTTCTCAAATTCAAATAGGAAATAAAAACTTTGTATCCAACTTCAATATGAAATATATTCGTCATCCAGCCATATTATATACACTGCTCTCAAAGATCACACAAAATCTCAAGGTATTGTTAATTTTTTTTTCATTATCAACATATTGGTCAAATATTTTCAATATATAGATTAATGGTTACATCTTAAATTCACCATGCTAGCAAGTAATGCATTTTTATTTTATAATTAGTTATCAGTGATAATAGTTTTATTACAAAAATATAGTTGAATTACTTTTTAACAAATTCATCTTATTAATGTATCTTGGCACTTGAACAATTAAATGTCTTAAGCTCTATATAAGCTATATAGTTGAATTACTTTTTATATAAGCTATAAATTTTAAGATACAGCCAAAGATAAATTCATATCAAGATCATTTTGAATTTCAACTTGTCATGTTTTTTGAATAATCTTTGCTTTAAGAAAAATTCCTTTTAAACAATATCAAAAAGAATATTTATAAAGCACTCAAGAAAATACTAAGAATTACATTCATTCATTAACAATTTTAAGGTCATATTGTGACAAAGGTTTTCAAAAGAAAACAAATCTATTTATTACTGTAATATGAAATGTGTTAGAAAAATACCAGCAGTCATCACAAAATGACACTCTTGTATATGACAGGTTGCTGAAAAATTCTTGACTAAACAAGGAGTCATTAAAAAAAAAAAAAAAAAAAAATTGATATTTGGTCAGATATTGGAAAGTGGGTTGAGCCACAAAATTTTCAAAACTCCACATATATATTAGGTTGGTGCAAAAATAATATCGTTTTTTGACGTTAAAAAATACGTAAAAATACGATATTTTTGCACCAATCTAATAGATTGACGTTTCTTGCTGAGGCAGAACTGGGATTAATCTTATACAAAGCAAGGTGGATCTTGTCTGACAAAGGATTTATCATGATTTGAGGCAACGTGTTACAAAGCTGGGTGCCTTTTCTCACAGTAGTCAAAGTACACTGAGTGTTGTTATGAAGACACCATCCCTCAGACGTATTGCTATCCTAGACTTTTATATATACTTTATACACCTTATCCAAAAATTTGAAAAATTCATTAAAAAAATTATACAGATCTTGTCAGTACTTTTAAATCAAACTTGTTTGTGTTATATATATATATATATAAGGCATGTGCCATCAGTAATTACTCAAGGTAGGCAGCTTGTGACCTTTATGCAGTAAATCTACAAAAATATTTTGCATTTTATGCATAATAATCAGAGTAACCTTTATATTTTTGTCAGATTAGATGCATATTGTTCTCCAGAAGGAAAATGTAGCTACTGATCTATTTTATTCAGGATAGGCAATGCCTACCTTGCCTACCTAGACAGCATATCCCTGATTATATATATATATATAATGTCTCCTATAAGAAACTCATTTGCCCTGCCCTGCCCTTTGACAGGTCATGCTTTTTCATCCTGTGAAATGACATGCCACTCACCACACCAGCCGAAAAGCTAGTTAGGAAGCTGGTTATAAATGTCAATCACCCATCCATGTGGCCTGGTTGTACTGGTTACATATTACAATATACACACCTGTTAATTAACTTAGGTCAGTTGTTGTATCTATAGAGAAGGTTTGTAATGAAACATTATCAGCATGGACTGGACAGTTTTTCTGTGAATGCATTTGTATCTGATTGGCACTGTAACATGTGGTTATCTGAACCATCAAAACTGTGTCTTCCACTATATATCACTTATAATAACTTTATCTTGATTCACCAAAATGGGCACTCCTGCTGTCACTCAACTGCTGGAGATTTGTACACCCTGGCCCTCGGGCCAATCAAAAGTGGCAGTAAGTGACATTGCAGTAGCAGTTAAAGTAGAGTCTTAATTCAATTGTAACACTCTCACACAAAATTTATCTTCATAATCTGAACAAGTTTTTGAAAAGCTAATATAATATAAATTTGCTTATTACTTTAATAACATGTCTTGACTTCATGAAAAAAAAAAAAAAAAAAAAAAAAAGATTTTAAAAGGTTTTATATGAATAGTAGAAATAGTTCTTCATCATTTGCATAAAGGGTGGATCAGGAAGAGACAGCTGAAGTTCCTGGGACACATAATGAGGAAGGAGGGCCTGGAGAATCTGATACTCACAGGTCAAATAGAGGGAAAGAGAGACAAAGGAAAACAACGCATGACATACCTGGCAGCTTTAAGCAAGTGGATGACAGAACGTGTTCTGGGGGAGGTGACAGAGGGAAGTAACTTGTTGAGAGTTGCAAGGGATAGAGGGAGGTGGAGAGCCATAATCACCTACGTCCTGAAAGGACACGGCACATAGAAAAGAGAAAACTGTACAGAGAAATGTCCATTTCTGTCAATCAACTATTTATTGACTAGAAATATGATCACCAGTGATTACTTTCTAATAAGATTAACAAACATGAAAGATCATTATATACATATACAACAATAAATAACACAATATAGGCTTGTTTATGTATGGGGAGTGTATATAACACATACAGAGCCAGAGAAGTATGCACACAGCTAGAGAAAACATACACAGGTATATATAAAACACTAGAAACAGGCATGTACTGATATTTATTTATATTAATAGGAAACATATTTGCCATAATGACATTTATCCTCTTATGTACTAGATCCCTTCAAGATGTGGCGATCATAGCTCTCCATAACTTCCTGTCCTTTGTATCTCTTAGCAATGTTTCTCTTTTTACTATCCCTCTAATTCCCTGTTCTCCCACCCATTTACACAAACCCATTAGGGTAGGTTACTTGATGTTTCCCTTCTGTCCCTCTTGCCTTCAATGTCTTGTGAGTTAAGTTTTCCAAGCCCTCTTTCCTCATTATGTGTTCCAGAAATTTCAACTCTCCTTGTTCTGAATCTAAGAACAAGTGATTTTTTTTTTTGTTTTCATTTTCCTTAAAACTTTCTTGTTGCTGTCTACAGTATTCTCAACATTCTTAAGCTAAATTCTTAATGACATTTGTCTAGAATTTGTTTTAATTCTTTTTGTTGTTTATATATTATATATTACATAAATACACACAAGATGTGGTTAAAATGTTCCTGGCCTGATCAAGAAAGGATCCCCAAATAAGTTCTGGTATTTGGTCATTTATATCCAATTTTGAAAAAGTGGGTCAGGCTGAGAGCTTTTTAGGACCCCTTTTATTAGGTTGGTGCAAAAATAATGTCGTTTTTTGACGTTCAACTTCAAAAGAAAAACGACATTATTTTTTGCACCAACCTAATACAAAAGTATAAAAACATAATATAATTATTTTTGGTCAATAAAATCAAAAACATTCCAGTTATCAAAAATGGCAGCAGATGTGTCATGTATTGACTACAGACGCCAAAGAAAAATATAAAAACTGTAAGTAAATAAATGCTTTAAAAATAGTCATTACACATGAGTAGAATATTCAATACTTAAGCTATAAGAATGTTTTCTGATGATTTCATTTTTTTTTTAATCATTTCACCCCAAGCATGACAGTAAAGCCAGCTTACTGAGTGTTAGAGAATATGTGAAAAACTACGATTAAGGAGAGAGGACAATAAAAGAATAAGAATTAATGCAGAAGATAACAATTAACATTGCATTTAAATTTTTGAAGATCAAAGTTGACTGTAAAGCAAGAAGCCAGAAGAAGGTTGCACAAGTGAGACAAGAACAATAGAATACACTGTTAGCATAGAACTTATTATGGTTATATCTAGTCATTTCAACTGTAAAATGATGAGACCTTGTTACCAATCTAGTACTGTGTTTAAATTCATAAAGTACAGGTATCATACAGGAAAGTTCATCAGAACAATTACCATGAAAATATTTATAGAAAAGGCACAGGGAAGCTATGTGATGGTGGTGGGAAAGGGACTGAAACTAAAATACCATGTCAGGACCAATAACATTGCAGATTCTTTGTATTTTATTGAGAATCTCTAAACATATACTATGAGCACCAGTCCAGATGTGGTAGCAATATACAAAGCATGGACAAATGGTAGACTTATAAATATTATTAATAATTATAATAAAAATATTATTATTATATTAAATACCTAAATGTTGATAACAAGTGAAACTATATCATAAAATATCATCTCAACAAATCAAATTATCTTTCATATTACAATAGGAAATCTTGATTGAACAGCTGTTTGTTAAAGGTGTTAAGTGATGTGTCTTTTTATTTGTCATTCCCTCAACCTAATAACCTAGTTCACCTGTATTGTATCAGTTTAACTGTTTATCAAGTGTAACTTGGTCTAACATATAGACATAATAGTGGGATACCCAGTGAGGATTAAAAACATCAAAAACTAGCCAACAAGTTTACTAACCATCACACTTTGATGGTCATTTGAAAATATGCTAATATAGTTATTTACACAAGATTATATTCCTGTCTACCCCAAACATCTTTTTTTTTAACTTGTCTCTAAACCCATAATGCCCTGGTGTAAGCAAGATGCCCGAGGGCATGATCAAGCTTTACTTTAAAGATAAAAGTATTTCTAAATTTCTTATAAAAATGCTATAGCAAAGTAAAGCCACTAAGAAACAAGGGATTACTGGGTGTGGAAGAATTATGAACAGAAACATTAATAATGAACAGGAAGAGGAAAGAGTAATCAGCAAGACAGTAGATGGTGATTGACATTACATTTAAATTTTTGTAGATTAAAGTTGGCTGGAAAGCATGAAGCCAAAATGGAGTTCCACAAGCAAGAAAAGAAAGTGTTAGCATATAACATGGTTACATCTTGCTAATTCAACTGTAAATTGATGAGACCTTGCCACCAATCTAGTATTACACTTAAATTTGTAAAGTCTAAGTACCATAGAGGAAAGTTCATCAAAATAATTGCCATGAATATATTTATAGAAAAGGAACAGTGAAGCTATATTTTAACAGAGGGAAAGTGACTGAAGTTGAAACGTCAGGTCTGGACCAATAAGAATCTCTTAATATATAGCAGGAGCACCAGACCAGATATGACAGCAATATTCAAAGAATAGATGAATAGTAGACTTATAAATATATAAGAGATTCTGGAGAGAAAAATTGTCTAGCATGACACAGTGAACCAACTTTGAATGATAATGGCTGACTGCTGATTTCCAAGCAAACCCATCTTTTAGGGTGGCTAATTAATCCCAGTGCAGACAACATACTAAAGACATTTGTTTCTTCAATACCCACAGAGCCAAATTGTTTATATTTCAACTAGGCTCAGCACACCTTAGTTACAGTTTCTGGATAAGTGTGTATAATCTGGGGTAATCAGGAGTTGAACAAAGCCAGTATGCTCAAAAACCCTTTGTCATAACTCGTGTCTTCATACTAGTGTGACTATCAACAGCTTCCAAACAGTTTTGTCTACCCAATTTCACTCACAAGGCTTGAGTCAACCCGTACTATAGTTTACAGTCATTTTCCTAATGCTGTCACATGCTAGAATTATCTCAACTCATTGTTATAAAAATAAAAAAATAAAATAAAATTAAAAAAAAAAAAACACTTCCTTGACAAAATTGACCATGGTAAAATTTAAACCTGGGTCACATGGTCAGAACACTAATATTCTAGCCACTTGATCATGTGCCTAGGAATAAAAGGTCAATAAAATGAAAATGGATTCATTACCTTTCAATTTAGGTGACTTAGAATTTTTTTTTTTTTTTATTAGTTTTAATCTGTTCATTGAAGGAAAGAAAAAAAAACATTGTTCTTCCACATAAATCAAAAAAGAAGTCATCCTAGTGGTAAGGCTTTGTTTTAAGTGAAAAATCTTTATGCTAAAAATGACACAAGAGAGAGATCTGTTGCAGATAAAGTCTACACAGCTGGGCAGAGTTTAGAACCTGAGGAAATAGTTATACCATTGATAGATATTTGTATTTGTTTTATTAGTAGCAGCTGGTAAAAGTATAACACCTCAGATGTCTCATTTTAAGTTGTTTTTTTTTCTTCTTACATTTTCTCTTCTCACAACATCTTGTTTCTTTTTGTTTTTACAACTTTTACTCCCTTTACAGACAAGAGATAAACACACAGAGATTTACATGAAATAAAAACTTAATTTAATTTTTTTTTAGGATAAATTAATGCAAAACTGAAAGCTTAGCAAATTTTTAAAAATAAAAGAATGAAGTACAAACAAAATTACATTATACTACCAACATTATCATAACTGCAATTGAAAAGAACTTACCTAAACTTAGTATAACTTTTATTATCAATCTGGTTTGGTGCTCCTGCTATGCATCTCTAGATTCTTGGCAAAATTCAAAGAAGGGTCCGTAATGCAATCAATCATGATCAGGCAGCTCAACTTCAGTCACTTTCTCACCAATGTGATGTGTCTTCCCTCTGTCTTTTCTATAAATATTTTCATGCTAACTGTTCCAATGAGCTTCTTTCTCTAGTGCTTTGGTTACATGAATTTATGTGTGCTACTAGATTAGCAACTACATTTTACCGTTTTACTGTTGAACTATCTAGATGCAACCACCACTTCTATTCTAACAGTTTCTTTTCTCACAGTTCTCACCTGTGGAACTCCCTTCTGATTTCTTGCTTGCTACCTACAATCTTCAAAAATTAAATGCAATGTCAATCACCATCTCCTGTCTTCCTGAACCCTGTTCCTTTGTTGTCCTTTCCTCAATCCTCTTCACTAAAGCTTTCTAATTCTCTTTTTACTCCCAGTAACCTCCTGCATCCTAGTGACATTACTTGCTCAAGCTGAAACAACAAAAAAAAAAAAAAAAAAAAAAAAAAAGCAACTGCTTCTAAAGCAATACAAAACAAAACCACCTAAACCAGGGATATACTCCATAGCCTGTAATGATTGCCAAAAGGAATAAACAGGAGAAACCTCAAGTAATGTAATAAAAGATTATACAGACACAAAAGAGATCTTTTTTAGACCAACACACTCAATACATTAGTTGTTCACTGCAACGTGTCTGATCATAAATTCTGATTAAAAAAAGATGCCACTTTAAAAAAAAAAAGAGAAAGCAATTGCCTAAGGTAAAAATGTATAGAAAGTGCAGTGATTGCATTAAATTTGCATCCAATTTCTTACATTTCACCTTTCTTGGCAGATCTTCTGTTGTCACTATGTGGGATATTTTAAAAAAACAACAATGATAAAAGCAAAAGTGTAAGGAGATCAGCTAGGATTTGTGTCCAGACATGTCAGACACAAAAAAAAAAATTTTTTAATTTTAAAACTCAAAAATTAAAAAAAAATAGCATTCCCATTTCTTTAAACTTTAATGAAGTCCTATTAGAAGACTAAACATGTGACACAGAATTATTCCAATGTCATTCATTTGCCATATATATATATATATATATATATATATATATATATATATATATATATTTCTTTAAAAAATTTTATAACAAGGTGAAAACCTTGTTTAAAGTTTTATTAGTGTGAAAGTTGCAAATCATAATAAATATTGAAAGGGTTAACCTAACAGATTGAGAAAAATGCTTATTAAAGAAATGATCAATGGGAGGTGAAAAAAGAAAAAAATCTTGCAAAAATATTAATTAGCACAGGCCAGTGTATGCATTGAGAGATAAATACATGTATCTCCTGAAATGCCCACAACCAGCCTGGCAGACTCGGAATATGAGTCTGCATACAAAAAAAATGTAAAGAAACAAAGGCCAATATATATGTGTACAAACAAATGATAATGTATTAACAATAAAGAGTTACATAAACAATAGAATATTGTTGCATGTTACTGAACAATGAACATGAATGAAGAAAACATTTAAGATAGTGAATTGTTTGAGTATGTGTAGTTTGGTGTAGGAGAAAATTCTAGAAAAAATGAAATGAAAGGTGCATATGTAGGTGTGTGTGTGTGTGTGTGTGTGTATTGTTAATGCGATTCTTAAAAGGGAATGCATTCTTCTGTGACAGACTTACATGTTGGTGTGTAACCAGAAAAGTGAGAAAAGGAGGGTGAGAAAAGATACTACTAAGTACTTATAGTTCAGAAAGCATCCCTTAGTAGCAGTTTTGAAAAGTAGGAGGAGTTAACCCAACAAGCAACATAAGGGCATCAGAATGGCGTGAAACTGAGACAAGTTTACATAATTAGAAGTACACTTTTGAGTAAACCCAATAGTCAAAACATACATCAGATTGGAATGTGCCACTCAAAACTTGTCTGGGATTCTAAAACTATATTTGTCTCCAACATTTAGCAGGAAATATATTACTTTCTCATTCTCCCTCCCCTATCATGTTAAAATAAATAATATATTCAACATTTAAATCAGGATGTGTTAGTGCAACTTTGAGAAAAATGAAAAGTAGAGAATTGTATCACTACTACTCTTCACGGTAGATTGTATTATTAGTTTAAAAAAAAAAAAAAAAAGTTCCAGTCATCCACAGTGAAAAAGAAAATAGGACAATAAAAGGGTTCTGTTCTTCCATATTGGTGACAGAGAGAGAGAGCTAGAAGGAGAACCAAGAATAAAAGTCTAATTATTCATAGGAGTCACCAAGAAAGTTAAGATCTGCATCACTATAGGTAACCTAGAGTTATAGTCAAAGTATATGAGAAAGAGGAGACTGAAAATAGCCTACCTTATTGACTAGGAAGTAATCCCAGCATTCATTTGGATTGTTCTGCCTATAAATAGGGGAGGGGAAAGTATTTTGCAATCATTCCTACTACAGATTGGAACCAACAAGTTCTGATGAGTAAATTCACACCATTTGATTCCCAGTGAAACAGCAAACAGAAAACCACAAATTAACAAAATTCTTTCAGTCTTTTTAGGTCCACAACGACTCCACTCAATGCTATGATCTTAAATGAGTGAGGGAGTGACCCAGAATGTTAAAGGCAGAGAAATAACTCCCACACCAATATCAAAAATAATCCCACAGCCATGCATCCATTTATATATGATGCAGTGATGTCAGGATTGAGACCTTAAGGAAGTACTCCCATTTATAGCAAAAACAGCAAATCAAACACCTGCTGTTACAAAGAATACAGTTTGGTGAGTTAAAAGGGTTTGATGTATTATCAAAAAAAGAAAATAGAGAGCAACTTAAAATTTTTACTTAAAATATAATTTTAAAAAATCTAAAATTTAATAGTTTCACCTGCAGAAAATTCAGGAAGCAGGTTATGTTGTTGAATGGAAGATCTGAAGTGATAACAGTATGAAAACATGCAAGAAAATTTTTCTTGGAAGTCTTTGAACTGGGGTAGAAGGTCTTATTTTATTTCTGGAATTATTTTGATATGAAAAATTTCTTTGTCCCTGATTGAAAATATATCCAGGTGTTGGAATAAAAATAGAATAAACCCTACCAGTTAATTTTTTTTTTTAATATTTTAAACAAAATCTCTCTCTCTCTCTCTCTATATATATATATATATATATATATGAAACTGGGTTTTTTTTTTTTTATATATATATATATATGAAACTGGGTTTTTTTTTTTATATATATATGAAACTGGGTTTTTTTTTTTTATATATATATATATATATATATATATATATGAAACTGGGTTTTTTTTATATATATATATATATATATATATATATATATATGAAACTGGGTTTTTTTTTATATATATATATATATGAAACTGGGTTTTTTTTTTTTATATATATATATATATATATATGAAACTGGGTTTTTATATATATATATATATATATATGAAACTGGGTTTTTATATATATATATATATATATATATATATATATATGAAACTGGGTTTTTATATATATATATATATATATATATATATATATATGAAACTGGGTTTTTATATATATATATATATATATATATATATATGAAACTGGGTTTTTATATATATATATATATATATATATATATGAAACTGGGTTTTTATATATATATATATATATATATATATATATATATGAAACTGGGTTTTTATATATATATATATATATATATATATATATATGAAACTGGGTTTATGTATATATATATATATATATTAAAACCTAGTTTCATAACTATTAGGTTGGTGCAAAAATAATGACGTAATAATGTCGTTTTTTTTTTACGTTTTTTTTAACGTCAAAAAACGACATTATTACGTCATTATTTTTGCACCAACCTAATACATGCAGCACAAGCCTTGAAAACGAATGGAGAAACATTTGAAAGTACTCAGGGAAAAATAATATCAAATAAAAGTTAATATGAATTTTGGTAAATTTACTGTTAAATCAAGACTGATTTGGAAACTTGAAAGATTTAATAAAATGTACTGATAGACAGAAATTGTCCATATTATTTAACAATATATATTTGCATAATGGTTTGACACCACAGAATAAATATACTGACTTAAAAAGAACTTTAGGCATTTTTTTTCTTAAGAATTCTTGTGACCAGCACTTCTTCAAAAGGATTCGTTGGTGGGGGCGTAATTTGGGATGAGACACAAGACGATATTCACAAGGACTAAATAGTAGAAGAGGGGAAACTTAATTTCAAAACACAACTAAAACAATTTATTAATAAAAAATAATTACTGAATAAAAGATAAATTTTCTGAGTGAGTATAAATGGCAAAAGTATTAGTTACGCCCTCCAAATAACCTTAGTGAGCTGGTAAATTGTTCTTTTTCCCTGCATAGGCTTGGTTGGTGTATTTTAATATAAACTACTTCTAAAATCTTCAGATGAGTGGGTCAAACTCTATATAAGATTGTGAAACAGTCAAAGTTATCCAGAAGAATCATGCACCTCTTGGGTCATCCTAGAAGATCAACTATCTGCTCTTGTACTTGCAGGAATGTGTTTGACCGCTACGGGTCTCCAATCTGATTGGTCCATTCTATGTATGCATCATCCCACTGACATTTAAATTTATATACCACAGAATTATTTTGTAAATAGAACAGACCATCCTTATGTTGTGGATTCCAGGTTGAAATCCGGTACCAATAAATAACTAACGCCAGGAATGAATATATGAAAATAATGTATTAACGTAATAATACAAACTAGTAATGCAGGTTAGTAGTTCCAGGAATACGGGTTAGTAGCAAAATATATATATACAGTCTTTGGTATTGAAGTATCGTTGTATGACTTCTTACTGAGTTATGTGCTCACTCACTGTGACTCCTACAACACTGTTACCTCACCCTCACTCTTCTGGTTACTTACAATATTTTACTCTGTCACTCTGGACCCGACTCGACTCGACTTGACTCTTCAGTCTTGCTCTCTCTGGTCTTCACATAGCCATAGTATATGTATATACTGGGTGAGTCTATTAGTGTAAAAAGGGGAGAACCCCTCAACACCTTAATAAAACAGGGGAACACCAAACAGGTCTCAAAAAATTTAGGGCGGATGGACAAGGGTAGAAATCAACTTGATTTTTACTCTTGTCTATCGTGTGTTGATAGTTTGTTACCCACATAGCCTTGTTCAGGAACCAGAGAAAATCCATAGTATTTTTATTGATCATGATTTTCCCATTAATATCATCAAACACACTGTTGAATGGAAAATTAAGCGCTTCAAGGAGCCAGTAGTTTTTGGTCCCTCATTATGTCCCCTATATTTAAAACTACCATGACAAGGAAGAAATAGTCAAGTACTTGCTAACAAGGCATCGGCATGTATTACATGAAGGTTTTTGGTGCATACAGTTTATACAATTTAAAATAGTACTATAACTATAATAAATGGTGTATAACAAAAGTCCTTAAAAATGGCTAATAAGTTAACTGAAAGTTCTTGGAGGCAACAAACTGATTATTTTTACATTTATTCAGTTCAGAAAAGAACAAATACTGTATGCATTCAAAGAAAAACAAAACAAAGCATTTTGTCAGTCCTGTTCAATGAAATGTATTACAGAAGGATTGCTGCCCAAAAATAAATATATATATATAATACACACAATCATTGACACATTTAAAAAAAGAGAGATCATGCATAATGAGAAGAAAGAAGAAAAAAAAAACGACAGCATGCATAGCAAGAAAGAATAATAAAAGTAAAAAAAGGAAATATAAGTGGTCAAGAAAAGGGAGATGGAGTGATAGAGAGAATCTGGTCGGCTAATCATAGAATTATGAATCAAATCTTTCTGGTAGTAATTTTCATTGTTTTTTTTTTTTTTCTTGTCTAATAAATAGACCAGCAATAGACAAGGTAGATCAAGCATAACCCATTCCTCCTAAAAGACAGACTTTCTTTAAATTCAATAATATTCATTACTATAAGTGAATTTTTCTTTCCTAATTTGATCCAGTAAAATGGTGCTTAGAGGTGAAAGAAGACAACTGTAGTTTTATATCTGACTAGTATCACCCTTTACCTGCATGGCATTTACACTAAATCTTTATACTATCAGCAGGGCCTAAAATATGCCAACGACATCCTCTGCAGAAGAATCCTACAAAACACACCAACCACCAAATACAGACCCAAATAACCAATAATTACCTATGCCCTGAACCAAGTAAATACTTGTAGACTCAAATGTAAAAGACACTTATTTTGACATTAAATAATTCACAAAGGCTAACACATGATAAAATCAACCAGCCTAATTCTTTATATTATCAAACACACATAGGTACGATGGTTAAAATTTTAGCTTCTCAATCAAGCATCTAATCAGTGGCATTTACAACATATAAATAGCACATTTGAAAGTGTAATTCAAGGGTTAGCCCACAGGACTGTAGTTTACAAAAATATTAGTGATGCTTGTTATTAAAGCCAACTGATACCCTAAGCACAGACCAATAATAGTGTACCTTCGGCCCTCCCTTGATAACAACTAAGTCTAGTATTACTGCATTTAATTTAGTAATATATTCATACATTTAAAACGTCTGTCTCAGTGTAATGTAAATATAAAGTAATTAATGAGAAATTCAGAAACTTATTACTCCATGTGATTCATGCATACAAACTAGAGATTAAAATAGAAAGATTTTATTGCAACTGAAACGGCTTGAATGAGAACAGATAGGCAAGGTAATGGACTTTGACAATTTTGGATGTTTATAAACATTCTTGAATAAATCTTGAGCAAAATTTTCATTTGGGAAGCCTGTTCATCAAAGAAAAAAAAAACAACTCAAAAGAAGCACTTTTTTTCTTCATTTAAGACAACAACAAAAAAATGAAACAAAATGAAACAAAATATTTTACACTTCTTTAACATTAGGTTTTATCACAACTGAAGGCACAACATCAAAAGATTTTTATTTTTGTTGTTTATTTTGCTTAACAGTTAATCCAGATCAAGGTCTTATTCACAGATACAGTAAAAAAAAAAAAAAAAAAAAATACATCAATTTTTTACCACATCAGTTATAAATATTTCCTAATACACTATTTTTTTTTTTTTTTTTTTTTTTTTTAAATGCCATGTTTCTTCAGGGCATAGGATTTCTTTCCCTTATTATATATGAATTGCTATAACTTCTTGGGAATGGTAGCAGAGTGCTTTTCCATTGCATTCTCCACAGTTTTGGAATGGAACAGAATCTAGTCTGCTATTTAACCAATAACTGGAAAAAAAAAAAAAAAAGAGATGGATTCATACTTTTCCCCAAGAGTATTTGTGTAAAATTGAATGCAACAGGAAAGGCAAAAGGAAAAGAAGCACTCAAGTGATGAGGTCTATGCCCAATTATCAGGAAGTACACAGTGACGAGAGTTGAAAAATGCAGGCAGCTAAAGAGAAATGGATAGAAAATAAGTACAAAATCATTGAGAAAGATATATTTACTGGCAATAACAAACAGGCTTACAATACTCACAAATCGCTCACTAAGACCAGCCAACAGAGAGCAACAATCATAGAGGATGAGAATATTAAATTGCTGACAGAAAGTGAGGAGGTTCTCCATAGACAAACTCAATACTGTGATGGTTTATACAATTACCAACTCCACCCAGACGTTGCCATATCGCAAACTGACCTGCACTCCACAGAAGGCAGTGAGTCCAATCTGTCAATACTGAAAGAGGGGGTTGAGTTGGCAATAAAGAGCTTGAAACTTGGCAAGTCACTCGGAGTGGATAATATTCCTTCCTAACTGATAAAACATGGAAGTGAAAAAAAACCATCAAAGCCATAACAGCACTATGCCAGAAGATTTGGGAACAAAAAAAGTGGCATAACAAGTGGACTCAGACATTAGTAATACTCCTGCTCAGGCTGTGTTGAAGTTATAGGACAATAAGCCAGATCAGTAATCTTAGTAAAGTCTTGCTCTGTATCATTTTGAATTGTTTGAAATCCAAGGCTAAGAACTGCTATCAGAGGAACTGGACAGAGTACAATGGAACAGGTCTTCAGTTGTAGGGTCCTCATGGAGAAACACCTGCAACATCAGAAGGAAATGTTCCACAACTTTGTCAATTCCAAGAAAGCCTTTGATTGTTCTATAAATTGAATGTTGCTGACAGAAGTTTGGGCTGTGTTTCAGTTCACCCAGTTACATTCAAAATCCTTATATCTAATTTAAAATTAGTGCTCCATTCTTGTTTGTGATGAATTTGCTACATTTAGTGATGATTTCAGGCTATAATATGTTTAGGTTTCAGTAGTATTATGCACTCTACATTCTAGATAGCATAAATTTGGTAATTCTTCTCAGTCTGTAATGAATTTGTCATGAGTAGTCAGGTTTTCCTAATGAAATATACTATTTAGTGGGTAAAATTGGGAATAAGGGGAATGGCCATGAAGTACAAGGAAAAAAACGTTTTATCTGATTTTTTCTAATCTATATAATTTTCCTATAAATGGAAAAATATATATTTAAAATCTCACATGTGAAAATCTAATAATAGTAAGGATATAAAATATGTTGTCATTTTTTATGGCATCTGTCTATGAAGATAAATGTAAGATTCTACTGGACATAGGTGTAGATAAATGAATCTATCATTTGCTTCACACTCCTCCTTGGTGTTTTGAACAGAAGTAGAAGTTTAGCCCTGGTTTCTTGTTTAGGATTGGGTTTTCAGTTCCTTCTAAAGTTTTTTCCTTCTCTTTCATTTCCAGTAGACCCTTGTATCTTAGTGGCATTATTGCCTTGCTTGGGGTGAATTGATTAAAAAATAAATATGGGTGATCAGTTTTATATTGTTATTAAATAATAAAGTGATGCCCCAGAATTACTAGACTCATGTGAATAATAGTAAAGACTTAACAAAATTGGCAGTCATATTTTTATGATAAGAGAAAGTTATAAAAAAAAAAGTAATATCTTTTTCTCTTTTCCCTTATTATTAAATGACCTTATTTTATGCATGGCTCTTATATTTGTAAAAAGGCATCATGAAATTTCTATAGATATTTATAGATTATTATATCATTTTGTATCTACGTAATGTAATGATGAAGAGTGTAAGGGACTGATTGGTCTATGGATCCAGTCATTTAATCATCGATGAATAATCAATAAAAACCTGATGATTTTCTTACCCATTGCTAGGTAAAGCTGCAAGTCTCAGATGAATCAAAAGTAAGACATTTGATCACAGATACACAATTATAGAACTTATTGCTTAAAGTTACTCTGCTACAAAAATTGAAATAAAAGTGGGGGTATTGATTCCACCAGGAAATAAATAAAATGTCTTAAAATAGCTTGTTTCACTCTACAGCAAAAGTCTCTTAGCTAAAAGAAAAAAAATCAATGTTTATTTTTTGTTTTTAACAAAGCAGTTGTAAACTCTCAGCAATATACTTTTAATAGTAGATAATGTGAACTCTAACAAAAAAAACAAACAAACTTGGAAGCATTTTGAATGGAAAAGTGACTGCTAGATCTTTGGAATGAGATAAAAGAGATCAAAGATACCTAGTAAGGTTATTGGTATCTAAGTCAAATAATGGATGAAAGCATCATTACTACTGAAGTGTCAGTTATACAATAAGGATATTTTTAATGCCATGTCCTTTCAGAACATAGAGGATCATGGATCTTCATAGAGTGCTCTTGTTTATTATCTGAAAATTGACATGACTTCTTGGGGAAAGACAGTGGAGTGGTTTTCCAATGTCCTGTCTATGATTTTTAACTCAGAACAGTCCTCCAACTGCTACCCAAAGATAGATAGGTCAGTCTAATCTGCTATTTAACCCAGAGCTGAAGGGAATGGACATGGATTAATGCCTTTCCCCAAGCACAGACATAAAAAAAGAATACAACAGATTAGGCTGAAATACAGATGTAACAACAGTTCCATTTTCAGCCACAGCGGTGCCGAAATTACTCTGGTAGGGCGGGGCCAGTTCATAATGGTGACGAAAATACTCGGGGTGGGCCGGGTCACACCGGGTGCCGCAATTACTCGGGCAGGGCAGGGCGGGTCCGAGCCACACCGGTGCCGCAATTACTTGCCCGGGGCGGGTCTGGGCCACACCAGTGCCGCAATTACTCGGGCAGTTCGGTGCCAGGCCAGGGCCGAAAATATATATAATCTAATGCTTTATGGTATCTTTCAATCTTTTCTACCTCTTCTGAAAATTTTCAAGTACTGGGTGTCAGGTTTTCTCTACCTTGAATTTTAAAGCATCATAATCAGTAACTGATGGCTATCCAGTTCTAAAATATACTGCCATTATAACATCTGAAACAAAAGGTACATTTGGTGATTTGTTTGTTTAATGACATATCAACTTCTTATGGGTCATTTAATGCTGAAACTTAATTTTCTTTGGAGCTTTGTTAATTATTATTATTAGAATCTATTGCTTGTATTTTTGTACTTTCATAGTATTTTGAAGGTTCACTATTTGCCCATAGCTGGGAGCCTAACAAGTGCTACCACCCCAAGTCATGGTAAATATGGGAACAACAGCAATTAAGAGGTAGTTCTATGATCCCTAAAACATGGAGATCAGATGCCTTGCTGCTGGATGTAGCTTATTGTCATACTCTGGACAGGGTACATTTGAATAGTATTAACAATAATATATATTATTAATATCATGGAGTTACATATTTTAGATGTGGGCATGAAAGAATCTTTGGATTAAAGATCTTTAAAAATTGGTTATACTTTTGAAACACATTAATATGTAAATTTATAGATATGTGTGCGTGTGTGCTCTCTCTCTCTCATATATATTATAGAGGAATAAAGCTACATGTTTAAATTTAAATAGTTCAATCATGTGGTTTTAATAGACTAATTGTTGCTGCTATTCTGAGGATACAGATTAAAATAGCCAAATTTAAATCTTCCTATAAAAGCATATCAGGAATGTATTAAAAACATCCTTTTTACAGACCTTCTTTTAAGCTTTTATAATGCTCAATATTATCTTTTAAGGATCCTAGTTCTTCTGAAGATTTTCAAGCATTGGTTGGTGGTCAGGTTTTCTCCAGTTTGCATTTTAAAGCACTATAATCAATGATTATCCAATTCTGGATTTCAAGGTAGAAGTCACCACTGTTAAAAAGTTTCAACCATTTTTGGGCAGATTATCTTAGACCTTCTGAATTCTTTGAGCCCCTTCAGTCATTTAAAGCCCATTTTAAAAAAGAAAAAGGTTTCAAAATTGCCAAAATCTTCATACTTATATCTGTCATTATGACATCTGAGATACAGCTGTATGCTATTGATCATATATATGCATGTATGTATATAATGTTGATGATCACTCATGCGGGAGATAAAATTTATACAGAGGGCTGGAGCAAGGAAAGAAATAGAGGCATGCTGTCAGGGAGAAGTGTGCTCAATGAAAAGAAAACAAGACAACATCAGAGAAAAGCATCTTCATATGCATTCATTGTAATCAAAACTGTCACTTCTGTGTGGGCCTGTTCAGCCATAACAGATGCTGCATCACTATCAGCAGCTGAGACATAACTTTGAGCACAGATCTAAGGTTTCTTGAGACCAATTGATGCTATACACACACAAATGTAGTGGAAATTATAGTCTTTTTTGTCTATATAAATTAAACTTTAGAATAAAGGTGAGTAAAAAAAAAAAAATGAAAATATATCCTAATATTTATTTCTTAATGATGAACAACAGGTTTTCTACTTCAAAGCCAGACAAAAAAAAATATCAGGTTCCCTGAAATATAAGAGGATAATGAAAGTGTTAAAGAATGAAATGAAACATTGTGGTACAGATTACAATTGTGAGGGAGGACATTATTTATTCTAGGGTAATTGATGCTATTAACACTGCGGTCATTAACATCGCCTTCCTTGTTATTATCATCCCTCTTATTTTCGTGATTAACATTTTTTTTCCTTCTGCTTTATTACAAAAACTGAAGCAGAAATGAAAGTATTGATTTCGCCATAAAATAAACAAAATAAAAAAAAAAAAAGTTTTAAAAAAATAACTTGTTACACTTTACAGTGGTATGCTTATAATCAGTTCATAAATTTAGACCGTAGAAAAATTACCAAAAAAACAAATTTCCTTTTCAAATTGGCCAAAACAACCTCCACATAACTTGTGCTGTAGCCAGCATTTATATTATTTTCACAAGCCATTGCTCATGATTTCAATCCTCAATGAGGATTCAACCAACTAGAGTAGCCATGTGTTAGACAGCAATAAGCTTCAGATATCCACAAAATGTACATGAGCTAGTATGGCTTTTGGATATTTTCAACACAAATTACAGCGTCAAACACATTTGATAGAACAGATATGTAATCACTGTCAGTTCCTAGCAACTCACAAGACAAAATGTGAGTATTTTGACTGCAATAAAATACAGCAGCTTGCTCATAATTTAACTCAAGCTATATGCTCTTTGAAAATGTAACTTATGATAAAAGGAAAAATGTTTAATAATGTTCTCTGCTTTAATAATGCAAGATTATTATTGTAATTACAAATTGGATATATTTGCAATATGATATATAAATAAATAAACTTTTAAATGGGTACATGGCTGAGTGATTTCTGGCCATGAGACATGGGTTTGAATTTAACCATAGATGATTTATTGGGAAGCTGACTTCTTGATGTTATCAGCAATCACAGAATGCAGCTTCCTTGGAAAGAAAAACCATCACATAAACTGACCCAAAAGTTGGAAGTGAAATTGAATAGACAGAAATGTTCAGAAATCATTGATGGTTGTGCTAGCATGAAGTCACAAGTCATTGTGACAGAGTACAAGCTCATATCAGATTATATATTTTCCTCCAGAAACTGTAACTAAACTTCATTCAGTAGCAGTATAAACCCCAGATAGGCTCTGTGGGTGTTGAAAAAACACAGATTTGCCTGAGTAGTACCTGTAACAGGGATAGGTTAGCCACTCTAGCAGATGAGCATGCTCAGAAATGAGTAGCCAGTGATTAAACCTTTTTAAAATATTTTTTCCTAAATTAGTAATATTCAAATATAAAAGTGTAGAGTCTGGGCTTTCTTAAATACCTTCTTTATTAATTTTTTCAAAAGGTTTTCTTCTTGCTAATTTTTGGTGACTATAAAAAGGTCATTCTACAACAATTAAGCAAGGAAAAAAGAAATGGTAGTTCTGAAGATCCTTACATGTATAGAGGTGAAAGTCATGATTACTATTTTACTAACTAAACTCACCATTCTATGAATGCTAACTTCTAATGATCCAGTTTGACTTCCATTCTAGTAAGTATGCAATGAGGACATGTCATCATGCAACCCCATGAAATAGTATACTTATCAAATTAAGTTTTACACCTGCTATGTTGAACTTTCTACATCAGAACCACATCAATAGAAATTTTCTTTACTCATCTAGGAAAAAAAGGAAAAAAAAAAAAAAAGGAAAAAAAAAAAAAGGAAAAAAAAAAAAAGGAAAAAAAAAAAAGGAAAAAAAAAAAAAGGAAAAAAAAAAAAAGGAAAAAAAAAAAAAGGAAAAAAAAAAAAAAAGAAAAAAAAAAAAGGAAAAAAAAAAAAAGGAAAAAAAAAAAAGGAAAAAAAAAAAAAAGGAAAAAAAAAAAAAGGAAAAAAAAAAAAAAGGAAAAAAAAAAAAGGAAAAAAAAAAAAGGAAAAAAAAAAAAAGGAAAAAAAAAAAAAGGAAAAAAAAAAAAGGAAAAAAAAAAAGGAAAAAAAAAAAAGGAAAAAAAAAAAAGGAAAAAAAAAAAAGGAAAAAAAAAAGGAAAAAAAAAAAGGAAAAAAAAAAAAGGAAAAAAAAAAAGGAAAGGAAAAAAAAGGAAAGAAAAAAAAAAAGGAAAGAAAAAAAAAAGGAAAGGAAAAAAAAAAGGAAAGGAAAAAAAAAAGGAAAGGAAAAAAAAAAAGGAAAGGAAAAAAAAAAGGAAAGGAAAAAAAAAAAGGAAAGGAAAAAAAAAAAGGAAAGGAAAAAAAAAAAGGAAAGGAAAAAAAAAAGGAAAGGAAAAAAAAAAAGGAAAGGAAAAAAAAAAAGGAAAAAAAAAAAAAGGAAAAAAAAAGAAGATATTTTCCAAACTGACTTCGACTATTTAATCTGACAGAAGGATTGTATCAATTAACAAAGTCATACATGTCTGGTGAAAACCTGAAAACTTATTTGTTTCAACTCTCATCAGGTGTACAAACAAAGAGGAAATGAAGGTTCCAATTTGTTTAATATTTTCATAGAGTATGCATTGCATGTTTATAAGTACAGATGTAAAGAAATGGTTCTAGAATATTTACATATACTGTATTATATCCCAAATGAAACTTTTGTTAGAAAACAATGTTCTTGAGGCCAGTGTACTAACAATGATGTGCAAGGGAGAGTTATGGTAATGACATAGATTTTCAGAGATAGTATAAAACAATCTTGAATAAAAGACCAACATTCTATACCAAGTATTCCAGGAATTAGAATTTCAGATAAAACTTTCCAAAACAGAAACCATAATCTGGAACGAGGGCAGTGATGGTGCCGAGTCAGAATGCATCATAAAAATTGAAAATTGTTGAATTGATAAATTCTAACCATTTTAAATATCGTGGTGTTTGGATCACTTATAAAAAAAAAAAAAAAAAAATTTAATATAGAAGATAAGGATAGAGTATGTTAGGGGAAAGTCATTTTAAATAGCCACATCAGATCTACACTTTCATATGGATGTCATGCATAGTGTCAAACTAATTCATAAATATTTAAAGTATTAACTATATATCGAACTGTTCTCTCAACAAAATAATTAAAAATGACTTCAAACAAATCAGTCCTATAAATCTTAAAGAAGATGCTCCTTCACCAGAGACTATAGACTGGTACTGCAAAAATCATAAAAAGCTTCGCCAAATACCAAAACCCACATGAACGCTTCCAACAGTAGCAACAACAAAAATAAGTGATAATGTAACTAGAAGAAGAAATAATGGTATAATCAAGTTTTTAATTTTTCACACTACCTTAAACAAAAGGTTTGGAAGGAAACTCCCATCTATATTAGAAAGAGCTATTAGGTTGGTGCAAAAATAATGTCGTTTTCTCACATAGTAACATATGTGAGAAAACGACATTATTTTTGCACCAACCTAATATAACAGTTGGGAACTTGAGAAGTCAAATTTCCTGAAAAACTGTTTTCAGAAAAAAGATTTTATAAATTTCAACTGACAGTAGTGCAAACGGTTCACTCAACAAATGCCAAATGGAAACTGCTAATTTCACCATTACCATGGATCATAAATATGTTCCAACAAGATTTCAACTCATATTGCAGATTCTTGGTAGCTTGTCCGACATGGATAAATCCTTATTGATGAGGACACACAGACTAATCTGCAAGTGAAATTTAAATTATAATGTATTTATCTGATTCTGTTCACATTGCCTACACCTAATAGAAACAGATATAATAGTTTTCTTAAATTGTGAAAATTTCTTAGCGTTTTGGTTTCTTTTTCATTATATATAATCCATGATGCTAGCTTAATGGTCGAGGAAAGTAAAACAGCCTAGAGTTGAAACAAAAATGCAATGAAAGAAAAAACTGGTCGAAAATTGATGATCGTTCCAGCAATAATAATTAGAAATTGAGAAAGGAATTTTAAAATTGACCAATGACAAAGAATTGTTTAAAAACACACACAAATGCATAGATAATACATATATACATGTACACACAAACAAATAGGCATGTCATACATCTACACACAAATACAGACTCACAAATGCACATATCATACATATATGCACACTCAGAAATACATATATCATCCATGCACATTTTGTTTATACAAGTTTATTTAAAAAACTACAAAACTTCTTTGTTAAAGACATTTTGGGTTTTTTTTTTGGTTTTTTTTTTATATTTTGAACTATTTTTCAGCTCCCAATGAAATTTTTAATATAAATAAATTGATGGCTGTCCAAGTATTTTTGGTTTTCACAAGCTATTATCAAAGCTTTTTTGTTAATAATGTTGTGACTACATCAATGTAGTGTGGTTTTTTGTTTTATGTGAGTTTTATCCTTTTCAAATATTGCATCTTCCTCTTGTGTCAATTTTATAAACTATTACATATTTGTATTGTGTTATGTAATGTTTTGGTGATGAAATATATTTAATATGCTTCTTCCAAAATTTGATAAAATATCATTGATTTTGGGTTGTTTGATTTTATGGTTAATACTTCTAGTATTTGTAATCATTTTATGTGGTGAAGTATTTTTGCAGATTTATCAGAATTCTTGTTGCATTTTATTGTTGTGTTGTTTGGCAATATGTGATTTAATTAAACTATTACTGGATAAAGGACAAGTTAATCAGCACAATAAAGAAATGTTGCTTGAATTATTATTAATGAGACATTCTCCAAGTTAGCAAGGGAATTCATAGATATCACTGATATGCTGAAGTTTGGATTTTTTTGTTGCATTGTTGGTAATGATCATGTTGGAGCTTTATTGTCTTCTAATAAGTAAGTAGTTTAATTTGTCTATAAGTGATATGCTCTCATGTGTTAAGTTTCTTATAATTTTTTTTCATTTAGCTTGTAGTTACTGTGTAGTTGGTTTCTGTAGAATAGTTTAATGGTGTTATTTGCATTAGTATTCATTTTTATTTTTTCCATATTGAATTTTTTTATCAATTATATTATTGTTAATTAATAAAACTACCACAAAAGATACTTTTACAAACATTTAGGAAATATATACATACAAACCAACAATGTCATCATGGGTTCACCCATAATTCCAACACTAGCAGAATTTTAAATATCCACTTTAATAAAACAATTTTTTTTAAAACAAACTCAACCAATAATTTGCACCTGCTACTTTGATATGTTTTTTTTAGTCATTTTACCCCCAAGATCTAAAAACATTGACAAAGTAAAAAAAATCTGAGAACAACCTTTAAAACTAACTAAATCCTTAATTTCACATATGAACTAAACATAATTCCCATCTAAGACATACTAATTAGTTAGAATAATGAAAACTTTAAAACATCTATCTCTAAATGCCAACCAAATCAAATCCATCACTAATCAACTCCAACAGTAAATGGCCAGATACAAAATAGTCATCATAAATAATATAATAGAGACACATTTAGTATCCACTATGAGCACAATATTTTATAATGAACTGAAAAGCATGAAGCAAACATTAATTAACAATAATTCTCTTAACCACATAATTGATTAAAAATTAAACAAATCTCTAAAAGATAAAAAAATAAAAATGAAAAATAATACAAATAGAAAAACAGGAACTATTAAATAGAAAAATACACAATAACAGCAAACTAGACACAACAAATCTCCAGCAGGATTCAAATCGGCATCTCCCTAGGCAGGAGAAACTATTGTTAAATCCTATGTGCTTTAGGCTTTCAGCCATGAAGTACATCAATAATCAAGTAGAATAGTGCCTTTAAATCCAAATCTTTCTCAAAGTTCTCAAAATATAAAAATCTGCTCAGTTTCATATCCTAACATAAACAAAGCAATTTCTAAAGAAGTATTGACTAAAAATAACATTTAAGTAATAAAAACATGTCATTAAATATTACCAGTAGTAGATTGAGCTTGGATATCCTGTTTCAGTACTCAGCAGCTTGGCCTTGTAGTAACATGTGGTAGTTAATGACTGCCACAAGTACCCAAAGGTGGAGGTAGACAACAATGAATAACCACTCATGAAATGGAATCAAAAAATATTTGTTTTAGGCCTCTGTACTATGTGAATCAATATTACTTGCCACATGGATCTGTTATTCAGATCCTGGCTGCTATTAAACTCTCTGCCTTTGGGCAGAGAGGAACCTGGATGAGGCTATGCCAAAGGGCAGATTTTCATCCAGAGAGGTAGACAGACCTGAGCCTGTTTATGTGGGTTCTACGTAGAATTTTTGGCTGAGCCTATGGGTTCAGATGTCTCACGTTAAACTCAGCCTTGTGCCACATCTTCCCTCGTGGGTGGGGGGTGGGCTGGCTAGTAAATATTGACTAGCTGGGATCTGTTGAGTATGACTCAGACTTACATGAGAACTACCGACCTTCCAATAGTAGCACTCACTACTGGATTAACTTGCAACAACCTTGTGCATAACTGTTACCTTTATTCTTATTGTACTGGTTTTTAGAATAAACCTTTACTTATTTTTTCCACCTCATTTTTCAAGTATATATTCCTATTAGCACGGAATATATCACATTACATATTCCAGATCAGAGAAATTTCTTAAATTTGCTATATACACTTTTTTTTTTTTTTGACTAGCCATAGAGCATAATTCAACAAGAAACAACTTTTGGCATGTTCAGTTATTCAAAGGACCTTCTTCGTAAACTGCACAAACTATTTTTACCTTTGAATCACAATTACTTTTCTTAAAGTAAAAATCATAAGCCAGAATATATTTTCTTTTGTTTCTAATGTTAGAATCAATAAGCCAGTTTTGACATTTTTTAAATATGCAATGTTAATTTATTTTTTTAAATGAACTAATGAAACACGTCTATTGTCAAATTTTTAATAATAAATTTGAATTATAGATAATAATACATAATTAATGATATCATTTTTTTTTTTTTAAAAATCAGTAAAACTTAGACACTGAAAGAAAATAATTTTTCAATATAAACAATTACAATAATTGTCTGACATTTGGCATTCCACAAAAAAAACTGTCTTTAGAAAATGCTTGCAAAACATCATCCTTTTTATATTCTATCAATCTGTATATACAGAATGAAACACCAGTTTATATTTTACTTTGGCTGCTAAAAATCTCATAAACAGTATGCGATCATTGTCAACTTAACATTATAAATCACTTCCTATTTACAAAGCAGATAATTTATAGGAACATTCTGACTTATATGCATTCATATTTTCTAAAGATAGCAATGATAAGACCTTAAAATGGCTTAGATCTTGAATAAATCTTTCACATTCTCCTGACACTAACCAGTGAGGTAATTGAGAGAGCTTTGTAAACAAAATAAATATACAATACCATTTTATCTCTTCAATCTGGGAAAATGGACACTGTTAGTGCTAGAAAACAGAAACTGAGGTTCATATAGGAGGCTATTAAGGTAGCCTCTTATATGAACATATATACAAATCCCTAGTTTTGCCAGATAATTCTATTCATCATTATGCCCTCACAATTCTATTCATCATTATCATTCTTGTTGCAGGCCAGTATATGTATTGAGAGAGAAACGTGTTTCTCCTGAAATGCCCACAGCAAACGTAGCAAACTTAGGATGTGACTCCATGTAAATAAGTGAAAAGAAATGTAAAGTAATGGCAAGAACCAATATATATGTGCAAACAAATGATAATGTATTAATAACAAAGGTATACAAGTGACAAAGAAAGATGTATGCGTCAAATGAATGGCTAGTAAATATTGACTAGCTGGGATCTGTTGAGTACAACTCAGACTTATGTGAGAACTACCAACCTTCCAATAGTAGCACTCACTACTAAATTGACTTGCAACAACCTTGTGCATAACCCTTACCTTTATTCTTATTGTACTCATTTTTACAATAAATCTTTACTTATTTTTCCACCTTGTTTTTTCAAGTATATACGTTCTTATTAGCACAGAATATAACAAAATATTTCTCAGTAAACAAATATTACTGATATTTTCATTAAATTATATCATTTATTAGAAAAACTGCACATCAATTTTGTTTCTACTTTTGGTTTGCATTTTAGTCATAAAATTTCATGACAAATGTACAATGCAAACGAAACAAAAAAAAAAAACAAAAAAAAAAAAACTGATTTGTTTGAGAGCAATTTTACTTTTCTTGGCCAGTGTTCAAAAGCTGTTGTTTTCTCAAGGAAGAAGAAAAGAGTATTATGTTCTTAGAGTTCTATTTAGTTCAATAAAAAAAATAACCTTTTTGATGAAACTTTAAAGACCTTACAATGTTGAAAGAAAAAAAAAAAAAAAAAAAAAAAAAAAAAAAAAAAAAATAATAATAATAATAATAATAATAATAATAATCTCATGAAAGATAAGGTTAGCAAAATATTCCACATATAAAGGACATGGTCTGTATTTAATGATTTTATATCTATCGATCATCTTTATCAACATGCCTTAAATGCCATGTATTTAAACTTTTACTTAAAAAAAGAATAACTAAATTGTAAAGATTTTAATTAAGCTTAAACAGCAATGTTATCAATATTATAAGTTTGTCTTCTGCAATTATGGACTCCCTTGTTGATTTTGAACATATAAGGATCTGACAAACTCATTCAGTTTTTATAAAAGTTATCAGAAAACTCACACAAATGATTTGATTATAG
Organism: Acanthosepion lycidas; assembly: GCA_963932145.1. Taxonomy (NCBI): domain Eukaryota; kingdom Metazoa; phylum Mollusca; class Cephalopoda; order Sepiida; family Sepiidae; genus Acanthosepion; species Acanthosepion lycidas. Next base: position 60,239,629 of record OZ010589.1, read on the forward strand.
TGTTGCAGACATGTGAAGGACCATCCACACTTCTTGGAACTACTAATAACATGTCATTGGGATAAAAGATTGCTACAGAAATGGTAAACAAAGCTCAAATTTTATTAGTCTTGGGGTTGAACCTCTCTGGAACAACCACCGACAACACAATACAGTGCCTTTCAATGGACCATGCTGAAGGCAGCAAGGTTTTGATGCCATAAGGTTTACTTCTCAACCATTGAGGAAAGGTGGCTTGGTAGCACCCTGGATTTTCTTGCTCAGATCTGTTCAGACCTCTACACCATGGAAAATATATATAAATATTCAAAGAATTTGGGCAGCAATCCCTGTTTTATACCATTTGCATTGAAGAGAACTGATATTATTGGGGCTATTTCTGTTTGTCTTAATATGTAAATTGTGATGGTAAATTTTTTTTCTTTAACAGAAGTGTTTTAATTCCCAAACACAATCAGTATATTATTGCCATGTTCATAATTAATTGGGACCTATTTAAATACACATCGAGACTTGCTAATGTCCATCTGCAACATACTCATAAGTAAACATCAAATTAATGCTTATTTAAATGCAGAAAGTATTTAAAATTAATGGAAAACTTACTTGATTATTTTTTTTTTTTTTTAAATAAAGAAAGACAAGAAAAATGAAATAAAGATCAAGAAAAAGCTGCAAACCAAAACTCTTATCACTTTGGGGAAGAAACATATGTTACTCTACAATATCAGCTGACTGCCTCCACAAACCCACACACCCAGTAAAGCCCATTCCTACCACAAGTACAAATATTAGCAGTTCCTCCTGCTTCAGTAGGTAAATGCTTACAAATTCATACTCTGTGTATAGCCATTAGAAAACTATTCACTATGATCTGGGGTGTGGAAATTTATATATATATATATATATATATAGAGAGAGAGAGAGAGAGATAATAAAAAGGCTTAAACACTAATATTCCATGGTCATAATTTATTCCATTGGAATCGTAAATACGATCCAATTCATCAGACCTACAAATTCAAAAAGAAAACAGAAAACTCTGGAAATAAAAAATAGAATTTAGAGAGAGTGTAAGTATGAGAGTGTGGGATGAATGTTAGAGCTAAAGAGAGGGGTAATAGATGAGAGAATGTGGGAGGTTAAAACTTAACAAAGAGAAGTTTTCGAGAGGTAAGTTAAAGACGGTTTAAGTGAGAGAAATATGAATGTTGTCGGATGTCTAATACATTGAAGATGTAACCGGAAAGGATACATTTTGTAGTGACATACACACACAACAGACGATCTAATCTTAAAGATCAAAAGAAGAGGGAGGGAGAGGAATAGAAAAGAAAAAGGGAAGAAAAAAAAAAGAAAAAAGGGGTGGGGGAGAGTGATGGGGGCTGGGGAAACTAAAGCTGAAGGGCATTTACTGAAAGGGCCGCAGTGTATTTAAGAAAATTTGATAAAGTTAATATCAACTACAGATCAAATATAAACATATAAAAAAATAAACGATATATATATATAAAAAAAATATCAAAGTTTTAGAATACAATTTTGTTTTCTTTGTCAACTATATGGTTCATTTATATGGTAAGTTATCATACTTACTACTTTACAGCTGAAACTCATTTGATACAGAACCCATTTTATATGGGCATACCAAAAAGGTATTTGATTATTTAAAAAAAAAAAGTCATCACACCTGTTTTAGAATATCTTTCTTAAACAAACAGTAAGAAGTTACTACTAGTAAAGGTAGTGACAAAATATCTGGTTTTCACCTATTGCCCAAATGTCTCAAACCTATGAATAAATAAGTACATCACTAAGTCCATTGCCAAATAAAAATAATTTATAAAAAAAATAATATAATAGCTTCTTCATGTATAGCACATACAATATAGCCATTGACAAGGGTTCACAATGACTATAACCTCAACTGCAGTTGACCTACAATTGCATTCATTCATTATCATCAAGATTCATTATTTTCACAACATTTTATAAATTATTCTCTATTACTCTAAATGTTATTTTAGTGGATGTTTGAGCAAATTAAACAGTGTGAATTACACCCACCAGCCTGCACTTCGAGAGACTTCATAAAGAAAATGCACTCTCCAATAGAGTTCAAAGCTGAATCCCCCCTTTGTAAAAAGAAACCACCATCTGCTCCAGCATGCTTTAGACCACTCAGCTACAGAATGTTCCATGTTCAATTACCCCTACAGAATGACCACCTTGTCTAAATTTCTTGAAAGAAATCTATAGATTACTTTACCTACAATATTAATATACTTGTTTACCTATAACATATATCATTACAGCACATAAGAAACTAAGACTTTTTTAATAATTAAATTTTAAATAATGTAAACAAAAGTATATGACCTGATAGACTTTATAAAGTGTTGTTAAAACTTTGAAAGAAAAAAGTTTCATCTTCTGTATACTTATAAATATTTAGATATGAAATGAACAGATATTATCTTTAGAAAAAACAAAAAAAAATATTACATTGATTTTTGTAGATAAAATAATTTAAAATATAAAAAAGTTGGTGCAGAATCCTGGTTTTTAAGATTCAAAATGAATGAACACTTAGCAAACATTGTTTTAAAAAGTTTGTCTTTGTATTTTTGATCATCAGAACACTCATAGCTTGTGGTAGTGTTGGAGCAGAAGTAGAGAGAAATCCCTTTTTGCAGCAGGTAGCCGTCTTGATTAGTTCTTTGCTGAGTAAAGTGGAGTGGACTAGATTGTTGCATTTTCTGGCAAAAAGGTAGAGAAAACTGACCTCAAGGCTTTATTTTTCCTGGGTTTATACTGAGGTCACTAAGTGGTCAGGGGGTGTGATGAGTGCATGTGGGATTGCCATTTGCTTTGTTACAGGGTCTTTGATCTTTTGTTTTTGCTTATCCAAATATCAGAAACAAAGTTAGCTGATCAACCTCTCTTTAAGAATGCCAGTGTTAATGTTTAGAAGGTGTTAAGTAGGCAATACTTTTCAAGATATTTAAGAAATATTTTTATTTATTAAATTATGTTTACTACTACAATTGCAGGATATATAAAAATACTTGTTAAACAAATTCAAAATATACACTATGTAAAAAATTAACACTTGCTATAAAAGCAATGTTAATAAGTTCATCCCAGGAAAACACATTTATCATTCTGATTTGTACAAAGTTGTAAAATAAAATATTTACATAAATATTTCACTGTATAAAAGATTGTATCCCTAACGTTAATAAAAAAAAAAAAAAAAAAAAAAAAAAAATCCATCTCACTTATACATTGAATGACTACAAGGCTTTCATGTTGACATATGCCATTTAGGCACGAATCAATACAGCACACAAGGCCATAATATTTCTAGCAATATTCAATATGTATTGGAAGATAAAACAAAAATATACAATATAAACTGTAGAATGTCATGTTCTGCACTTAAAGAGAAATAAGATTATTTTTTATTCTAAGATTGGTTTTGGCAAATCCTGGCATGCATTCTATGTTGTGCATTGAAAATCAGAAATTAAATGATCAGAAAATAAGGCAAACTTGACTAACTTAATACTGCTAGTATATATAAATACATTATGAAATATTTTAGTAAAGAAATGCATTGTCAAGGATTTTACAAAAATAAGTACATTGAAAACTCATGAAATGTATTGTCTATGGTTAGGAATTAATGCAAGTACTACAAAGCTATTATAATAATAATAATAATAATAATAACAATAATAATAATAATAGCTGGCTACTCATATTTGAAGATACTTGTTTACTAGGGCAGCTATCCAATCCCTATTGCAGACGCTAGCTCAGGCACATTTGTGTTTGCTCAATATCCAAAGAGTCCACCTGTGCTTTATACTGCAACTATGATTATAATAATATAGCTATATCAACAGGCTGAGAACAATTGTGTTATTGTCATTTGAGTAAGCTCACCTCTTTGTTTTATCACATCTTTATATAGTCAACATTTAGATTTTCACAACATCTTAGAATTGAATTTGTGCTTCATCAATGGCAACCTTTAACTATAAATGTCAATATTAAATAGAATTGTGCATTCGAATATAAAAAGTGACATCCAATGTTTACAGACATCATCATGTTCCTATCATTGTTGTATACAAATTCAGTCATTCTAAAAGAAATACTTTAAATGTCATTTTGTAAGCAAAGATAAAAAGCTGCAGTGAATCTAATGAAAATATAAAAAGAAAAGTTTTAAGCAAATAAATAAATAAAGGTAAGTTTGTATAGAATGAATTGTGAGTGAATGAGAGAGAGTGGGAAGAAGTGATAATCACAAGAAATCAGTGTGTGAAGGGTGAGGAACTGTTGAGAAGAAAGGGTTGAGGTGAAGAACTACTTCAGTCATAAGAGTATCATTGGAACAAGTCAAAGTCATGCACATTTCAAGGCTGAACTTCATTTATCCATTTTAATTTGACTGATTATCAGAAAGCATTTTATTCCTCACTGAAGGAATATGGTTCTCGGTAATCATTCAGAAACTTATACAGGCCTTTACAAAAAGGGGGAAAAGTGGGGTGTAAGGGGAGACAGAAGTGGGGATGTAGGGGGAGGATGTAAGGGGAGACAGAAGAGGGGGATGTAAGGAGAGACAGAAGAGGGGGATGTAAGGGGAGACAGAAGAGGGGGATGTAAGGGGAGACAGAAGAGGGGGGTGTAAGGGGAGACAGAAGAGGGGGAGGAACTGTTGGAGGAGGTGGAAGGAGAGACCAGATTGTACTTATAATACAAAAGAAAAAAAAAAGGTTAAATGTGTAAATGTAAGATAAACATCTTTATAGTAAATATAAAATTCAACAAACTTAATACAAATTTTATTTTCTTCTCTTCAAAAGCATATTCAAAACTATCATTTTCGTTTTCACGATAAAGAGATTTAAAAATAAATTATGATACTGTTATTTACTAAGCTTAGCTGAATCTAGTACAAAGTGTGAGATGCCCAGTGAGAATCAAACTCATGAGAGAAGTAATTATCAGTCATACTAGATAACTACTCCACCATGCAGAGGTAGACATATTATCAGAATAAAGAATTTAGGAAAAAAAATAAATAAATAAAATAAAATAAAAAAATTTAAAAAAAAAAAAATTTAATTTTATCTATGTTGCCAGTCAGTGTTTGGAAATGTTATTAGAAAAAGAAAAAAAATAGAAAAATTAATCAGAAAAGGTTAGCATACTAACTAGAATAACATGGAAGATTTTTTGGTGTTTCTTAGCTGCAAATTAATTCTGATCTATGCATGACAACTTACACAGAAAGTACACTCATATGCATTCAAATTCATCAACTTGGAAAGGACAAAGCTACTAAAGAGTTATTTGTTAATTTTAATGAAAAAAATTTTTACTATTAATATGCAATGACCATCTTTGATCAGTTTCCATTAAATCAATTATTGATGGTTCTCTAGTGACAAAAAATTGTTTAATAATTGAAAATGTCAATAATCAACAAGACCACAATTCCTGAGTCATGTAATTGTGTTAATCCTCCATATGTTGTTTTCATTTACTATAAAGCAACACTAGACTAACGTTATTATCTTATATTTTACTATCAAATAAGAATTCATAATCATTTTTTTTTTTAATCAAAGTAAAAAAAAGATTTACAGAAACACTATTGAATAAATTACTGATTTCATGTATTAATCATTAACAAAAAAAAAAAAAAAAAAAAAGCTTCTAAAAAGTAGGTTTCAGTATTCCAAGACATCAATTTATATCAAATTAGTTTACTTATTAAATAAGTTTTTATTAAACTATTTTCAACATTTTTTTTTTTTTTTGCTTTTTGTCAACCTTCCAAACAATATTTATTCCTTTTGAGGTTTTTTTTCTTCAAAGATTTGCCTCTGTTGCTTTTCTATGTCATATTGATATATGGTTTTCCTGACAAGAGGAAATTTTTCAGAAAATTACATTTTTAACATTCCTATTTATTTGCTTTTACAAACTATTCTATATTGTTTGTTTGCTTGTCAATATTTGCAACATCCTTGAATCAGTCCACACAAGAAATCAGAAACTGAAACGTTTTTGGCTTGACCTCTATAAAATTTGGCGAAATCTTTTGAATGAATTTTGATTCATGGTCAGTCCGAGAACTTTTCAGCACCCCTCCGATTTCTTTAAATAACTGTTGTACTGATTTTCTAAGCATAGCTTAGATGTGGCACAAGGCTGAAAGTATGGGGTATGCAGTGAGGATTCACTCTTCAGTTTGTAACTGTTTTAGCAAGACAAGCTTGCTAACCATTATACCACGCCAAGGTGCCCTTAACTGTTGTAAACTAGAAAGGGTTACTGAATAAGAAATAACCAAAACAGAAGTTGGAAGTGAAATCGTAATCTTTATAACATCAATAAAATAAAATACTCACCAACACTGAAAGAGGTAAACCACTACTAGTGGTGGACTACTTAAACAGCATATTACCCCCACTTACAATAGTGTCCAGCATATTTATGAGGATTGGAACATACCTGTTAGTGTTCATAGGTATGGTATATAACAATAACAAAATCTGCAGATAATAGCAAAACATACTAGTGTCCAAAAATATTAACCAGAAAATCAACACCCTATTTCCAAAATGTTATGAAATTGGACTGTTTTTGTCAACTGAAACAGATTTTCTGTTTATGCTTTACACCCACATAAGTGATGACAGAAATTAAATTAATTTTTTTAATTTTATTTTCAAAGTATTAATATACTCAATGGAAATTCTATTCTGTCTATATTTCTGAGATGAGGTATTATGTACACTGTGCACAGTGGATAAAGTCGTTGGTTAGATCCAGTGACAGGACCCAATGAGTACGAGTTCAATACCTGGTTAAGGCGGTGGAAAACTTGGAGAGGGAAAGTAACAGGAGATAACTGACATCCATTAAACATGGCATGTGGAACTAGAATAGTCTACCCCAGTGAGTGAAATAAAGGGTTCAGTTCGACATGAAGGCCAGAGCATACAACGGCTGAAACATTGTAATAAATATGGCGACAAAGATGAGGACAATAGTCCGAATAATGGAAATAATGGAAATTCTATTATTGAAGTATTATGTCAACAAGACTCCTTACAACTCAAAAGCTTTTCAGAGAATCCTCAGCATAAATGATGGCAGTTTTCTGGAGGTCTACAATATTGGTCTTAATTCCAATTTTCCTTGAGTGCTTTTTTAGTTTTCTATTTTATTACTAAATACTTACCATATTTTCTTGTACATAATACAAGAATTTTTGAATGAAAATTAAAAACAAAAAAAAGGTAGGTCATATTACATACAAGCACATGATTTCAGAAAATTTAAAAACCTCTTATTGGAAACAGTAAAATTGCAAGGAGGCACAGTGGAATAATGGATAGCGGCTTGGATTGAGGAATCAGAGAGCTGGTTTCAAATTCCTGTCAAATCCGTTACATTCACTTACATGCTAATACACTTGGGAAAGGTATGAATCCTCCTCTTCTCTACCAGCTATGGGTAAATAGCAGGACAGACCAGGTTCTATAGCCTTGGATGGCAACTGGTCTACTGCAGGAAGAAATGGCAACCTACTGCAGAGAAAAAAATCTGCCTCATCAGTCATGTCATTATCAATGTGTATATTTATATATTTCCTGTCTTATCTGTAGTGGAAAGAAAGGTAAATTAACTGGTTAGTAAATTAATGAGTGATTACTTCCCTTAGTCATTTTAATAATATATACACATAAAATATTTATCTGCATTTAGATAAAATTATTTCCCAGTATGAATCATTTAATTAATTTGTTCCTTTACTCCTACATTTCTTAAATTGTAGCCTTATTTGATAAAGCCTTTCATGTGAGGCACTTGGATAGCTTTGTCCATAAAGTGATTGTCTTGCTCCAACTTGGTTTTGAAATAGGCTTTGTCATTGCCATCTTTGTCATTCTGATGCTAATCTTTTTCTTCCAAGAGATATTTTCATTTCACTTTGTTATTAAACACAACATTTTCAACATGAAAAGATATTGAGCAAAAATCAGTTTATATAATACCAGGAGTAATCAATTAATCGTACATACTAATAACAGTCTAAAAAAGATAAAGAGAACGGATTAATTAAATTGTTCATTGGCTTCTATTTTAATTGTGAATTCTTTATCTCCATGTTAATAAATCTAAATACATTGTTTCAAGATTTGTTTTATTGCATCACGCTACTAAAACTTTCTAACAATTGCCATCATTTTTGATGACACAGGTACACTCTTGTATAAAAGAAAGAAAAAATTATATATATATATATATATATATTGTCATCCACAGACAGACTGTTTCACAGCTCATCAGTGTGGCTAGATATCTGGTTGCCTCTAGCTAGGGCTAGGATCGAAACCTGGCTGAACTGGTGCATATATATATATATATATATATATATATATATTACACACACACACAAACAGGTTCAGCAAAATCATTAGTGAATCTAATTTGTACTAGTTGCAGTTATGGTAATTAAGCTTTTTAATGAAAAAAAAAAAAAATTATTTGAGGAGACTAGTTTAAAAACAATATTTTTAGTGTATGTTTTTTTTTTTTTTTTTTTTTTTGTTTTATGAAGCAAATTCTTAAAAGGTTCAAAATGTTCCATAACCTTTATCTGTCTATATTCATGACATTTCGAACCTTGTACAATCCAGTCTTCTTCAGGTGATATTTGTTGGAATTTCAAATCAAACCCATTATTTAGTCCACAAGAGAACATTGTTCTAATTCCACATGTCATGCCTTTGGATATCTTAGTTTCAGTTAAATCAATGGAGTAAAAGTGTTCAGTTTGAAATTCCAACAAGTATAATCTGAAGAAGACCAGAGAGTACAATGACTGAAACTTTTTTGATATCTTTATAATTTGTTCTCATTTAATTCTCTGTGAGAGTGAAAGTGAGATACATAAGAGAGTGAGAGATACACAAAAGAGAGAGAAGATAGAGAAAGTGAGAAGGGCTACATATTGCCCAAAGGAGACCTGGTATTGTGTAATGATCTCATCATGCTCCTGATTATAATTTTGCAATCTCTAACAAAATTACATAGTATGAGGAAGTGATGTCATTTCAGTAAATATACAAAAAATAGAAAAGTATTTAAGACAAGGATATGTCTTCTCACCAGACTTCTGCAACATTTACAGTAAGGTGATCCTGAAGGGACACAGCATAGATGCCATTTCATAACCCATATAAATATAGAAATACAGGATAATAAACAACATTCCTAATCATAAATAGACCCACACTTAGAAATTCTCAAGTATTTGAAATGTATTTGTATCCCATATGGTATGAACTGAAACCTAAATACCCACCCAACTTCTAAAAGAGAATTTAAACAGAAATTGTGCTTGATGATAGCTCAATTGCCTATGGATACAACTATGAGATCTTCAGATCAAACAAATAATATTTATTGGTTTTGGGTTGTTAAGTGCAATAACCTGAAGAGAATAATGATTGCTGAAAAAAAAAAAAAAAAAAAAAAAAAAAAAAAAAAAAAATCACATCTGAAACAATTGGGTGATATTAGGATCAATAAATTGTAATCAAAAATGTATTTCGTGAACAGCAGATCATCAGAACTCTAAAAAACAGAGAACTTTACCAAATAAAAAAAAACTATATCACTTGAATACTTCCAAAAACCACAATAATTAAAATGGCCATCATATATAACTTTATGGGATAATAATCAGATAATCATGATGTTGACTTTTCAGATTACCTTAAAAGTTTAGGAAAGAAACTGCCATGAATACTAGAAAGAGTAGTAACAGTGGATTTGAGAAGCCTATTTTCCTGAAAAACTGTTTCAATAGAAAGATTTTATAAATTTCAACTGACAATAACTTTGTTTAATGAATGTCAAATGTTTCCTGTAGGAAAACGGCTAAGCTTATCATTAAGCAGGTGTTTTGTTTGGCCATATGGTAAGAAGATGATATTACAGCAGCTTCATTTTTTTTTTGTTTTTAGTAGGTAAAAGTAAGATAAAATTCTTTTATTCTTTTTCCCAATAAAATGACTTTATAGATGCGCACACACATGTAATTACTAAAGTAGCTAAATCCTGAAAATGGACAATGCTATTTCAGATTATCATTAATCTTTGTTCATTAATTCCATTTGTCTCATAACTTAAACAAATATAAAAGTGAAAGCTATTCACTTGAATATTAATAAAAATCTTTCTTGACTGTGTAACAGATCAAGATGCAACATATGTTCTTTTCCTATTTTTTATATGCAAAGTAGAAAAAGACAAATTAATTTGGTTCCAATACTTAAATTTGTATGTCCTTTTCAATAATATATATAGCATATGTTTAATGAATTTATTAATTTTAAGATGTGAAATAAAATGCTACACAATGAGAAAAAAAGAATTCTAAATTATCAACTAATTTTTTGTGTAAAAGAAAGAAAGAAAAAAAAAAAAAAAAAAGTGATGTAGCTAAGAAGAAAAAATAAGAATGATTCTGAATTGGAGCAGACAAACTCCAGCATGCCACTTAACAGGTTGGGCACAAATAACCAGGAACTATATAATGCAGTATAAGAATTCTTCTAGTCTCAAATAGATTAATGATTTTGTTTTCAAGACGACAGAAAAGATATCAAGAAAAATAATAGAAGAATTTGAAATGGCAGTCTCAGTTGCATACAATGCTTTATTGTAAGTGTTAAATCTATCATAACACAAACATATGGTGAGTTTGGAAAAAAAAAAAAAAAAAAAAGGTTTTCTGTTTGATTAAATCAAGAAAACGTGTTTTTCTAGAGTTGGTTACCAGCTGTTAAGTATGCACACACACATACTATATATATATATATATATATATAGTATGCACACACATACTATATATATATATATATATATATATATGAGGTATCTGTTTATCAGTGATTATCCATCTGTCTTTTCCTAGTCTATAATTATCTTCACGTGTTAATGTCTTCATTTTTTTTCCCTATTTCAATATGTTCATATCTCTACAACATGTTGCTGAAAAGTTTTCAGCCCATCCAAGATGCCCTCAGGGAATGAAAAACCACAAAAAAGATTTTTTAAATTAATGCTTCGCATTATTTAAGTAAGGGAAGTATTTAAAACCAAGAACTTTTCAGCATCCCCTTATATCTATCTAGCTTATTCTGTTTTTATCTGTTACTCTCTTATTTATTTCATTCTATATGGACAGATGGATAACCTGTAGAATTTTTTTTTTTTTTAGAGAAATGTTACTTTCAAGTATGTTTATTTGACATTTTTTTATTTTTATTAAGCTTATGACAATGGTAGGAATATATTTACTTACCAGATCCTCAGTAAACAATTCATTATGTTTACCTCCATCTGTGTGTTGATAAAGTGCTTCATTCTTGTCAACTGAGAAAGTGTTTAATGATGTCTCAGAAGCCTTTGCCTGTTCCTGGCTAAGTCCAAAACGACTCCAATCAGGTTTTTTCTTTTCCTTCTTGGACGGCGAACTCACCAAATTTGTATTTTCTGAATCGTAATTATCAGCCATATTCACTTATCTGCGTTTCTGTAGACCTTTGTATTTTAAATTAAAAAAAAAAAAATTTCCTGTACCTATTTCCCCCCCACTTAAATTCTGGTAGCTTATTTGACAAAGCGTTCAATTATAAGGACATGCACATACATCAGCGAGTAGGAAGATGATCACATACAGCAGCAGCAGCAGTAAGTGATGCAGAGGCTGGTAAGGCAATGGATGTAGAAAGACAGCAGGTGTGTCCTCTTGGACAAGTCCTTAAGAAAATCCTCATAGGCAGTGTGTAATTATCTAAGAAATCTAACTACTCCACAGAAACTGCCACTAAAAATGGCCTTGATAATTAACTTTTAAATCATAGTCTTTTTCATCATTATGGAGGAAAAAATCAGAGTTCATGCCTTCATCATCGGTTTATTCCAGCTTTACTTTCAGGCATTATAGCAGCAGTAATAGTAACGGCAGTAACTGCATGAACAGTGGTATTGGTAGTACCAGCAGCAGCAGTTTTAACTCTGGGTTTGTTTTTATCAAATGTAATAAAAAACATTGTTTATAGCTTCATCATTTGTGCAGGATAGAAAAAGGCAGCTTCATTGATGAATATAGCAGTAGTAACAGTGGCTATGCAAGCCGAGAAGAGAAGTTGTAATACAGTAAGATGTAAAGAAAAATACGGTCTTTTTAAAAGATGCTCTCAAAAAAGTCTAGTGTCAGTATTTGTGAGACAGCTCAGTGATGACACTGAAGAAGATTCAAGTGAAAATACCAAAGAAAAAACAAAAAAATCAGTTGATTTGCGGAATCCGTTTCTAAGATTCAGTCGATTAGCAAAGAATCAATAGAAAGGTCAACTGCAGGAAAAATACAATATGCTTATGCTTTCAAATGTAACTATTTTCAATATATGCCGTTTCCTTGATGGTAGAGAGCAAATGAAGATTTGTTTTCTTGTATTTTTTTTTTGTCTTTCATCTTATTGATTTTTAGCAGGAGGAGGGTTTGTATTTCATTTTTTAACCATCCTGCATTGAAAAGTGCTCAGTCGTGTAGCAAGAATGGCTGGCCGGCAGTGTAACATCGTTGCTGAACCAGGGGAAGGGCAAGCATATATTGGAGGTGGGTGCAGGTGGTAGAGGTTACACATTCTTGGTAGTCCAAGCACATTTGCTGGTCACAGGTGTTCAGTGTAGGTATATAGTACACTAAAAAAAAAGTCTGCACTTTGTCAGACACCTGCAATATAAGTAAAGAAAAATATTTTATACAAATGTATAAAACTTTATATATTTATGAAAATGCATATCAAGTCAAAAATAATTTACTATGTTTCTTTAGATTCTGAAGCATATTTAAATTTTAGATCACAATTCTACAGATAAATATTGCAGGTACAAATTAAAAAATAAGTAAGTATTAAGTATGTGCAAAAGTTTCCAGAATTTTTAGTTTAAAATATAGAGCATTTTCAAAAAATAAATAATTGCTGAGGGTGTTGGAGGTTTTGCACATGCCAAAGAAATAATACAAAGAGAATTCCTTTTTTTTTTTTATGTACTATCAGGTAATGGGAGATTAAGGCTCTCCACAGCTTACTGTCTTTTGTTACTCTCAGTAACACTTGCTCCTTTATAAACATTTTGTTTCACTTGTCATTTCATCCATTGATTCAAACTTGTCAAGTAGCTTGCTGACTGCTTTCCTCTACTTATCTTGACATGTGCCTTGTGAGTGTTAAATTCTCTAATATTTTTTTCATTATGCGTCCCAAACATTTCAATTGTTTCTTTATGATTGTGAGTGTCTCCTTAAAACTTCATTTGTCACATGCTCTGTCTACAGCAGAATTGCATTTTTCTTTGTGACAAAACAGCAAAAAGTTAATATTTTAAATATATGTATATATATATATATATATATATATATATATATATATATATATACACATACACATACATACATACTATCAGTATAACCCGTCTTTGACCGAGTGTTTCATTACTGGAAATTTTTGCCGTTCATTTGGAGCAGTTTAAGTTTAAAGTCAGGCCACCTGAAAATCAATATTAGTAACAACAATTGGGTGAAACTGATGCACATCTCCAAATGGGGGGGAGGAGTTTTTAGCAATTAGAAGGGGGGGTGGCCCTGAAAATCTTTGTGTTCTCAATCTTGCAAGGAAGGAACCTCTACCAAAGACCATCATAATAATAATATACAATAATTTTTTTTTTTTTATAATTCTAATAATCTTTTGCGTTAGATTTCAACTCTCTAAACTGGTTGTATGGTGTTTTTTATAGACATTAAATTTTGCCTTTGATTTTTTGCATAAAGTATAAAAAAAAAAAAAAAAAAAAATCAGTTTTTCAATTTTTCATCTTCAAGGTCATAATTTTTTACCAGCTAATTTGAACTCATAACTGGCACTGAAGAATTATCTATCAAACAAAAAAAAAAAAAAAATTATCAAAATTGCATGAAAACTGGAAAGACAAACATCTGATCACACACACACACACATTTTGAGAATTATATATATATATATATATATATATATATATATATATATATATAGATATTATATAAACAGTATTACTCGCTTGAAAAAGCTCGGATGACTCAACTTGTAGATACCTGAGGGCAACTTGGTACCCAAGGAAAAAATTGGAAGTAAAAAAAAGAACCAAAAGCATCAGAACAAGTAAAAAAAAAATCATCAAATGTCTTAATTCTTTGGTCCAAAGAAAAAAACCCAAGTGAGTATAAAGACAAAACGAAAACATAGAGGGCTCAATACGCTAAGTAGAGCGGTAAATTAGAATAAATCCTAACAAGCCAGGATTTATTCTATATTATATATATATATATATATATATATATATATGAGATATATATGCCTAAAAATATATACAGCTTAGAAAACATATTTCATACAAAGAGATTTTCAGATTGTCTCATTCTTTTTATTGTATTTGCCGTTATCACTAGTCTTTTCCAGATGTAAAATCACAAGAAATGATTTTTTTTTTTTTTCCTCTTTTCTGTCCTTGATGGTGTAAACCAGGAAATTATAACTAAGAGAAGAAAAAAAAACAATGAAAGTCTACTAATGTGACCAACATTTTCTTTTGTTTTTTTTTCATTTTTTCTGTTGCTTATCATTTCTGGTACACTCATTGAAAAATTTTTATTTGAGTGGTTATGTAGGGATATATATATATATATATATATATATGGATGGCCATTCATATTCTAACATACCCTTCTACTAGGGTGGCTATCCAATCCCTATTGCAATTGCTTGCTCACCCACAGAGCCCACCTGCAGTTTATACTGCAACCATGCTGAGCAGACCTTAGTTATAGTTTCCAGGAAAGAGCATATTATCTAGTGTGATCAACAATCTGATCAAGGCCAACATGCTTAAACCCTAGGTCATGATGACTTGTGACTTTGTGCTAGCACAGCTATTGACAGCCCCCAAGGGTACAATCTACCCAATTTCATTCACAATGTTAACATCAGGAAGTCTTCTTCCTGACAAATCAACCGTGTGTGTGTGTGTGTGTGTGTGTGTGTGGTGTCAGCCATTAATTTTAATATATATAAGGGCCCAGCATTACATCTTAGAACTGAACTGATAGTCTATTCACACAGATAATTATAGCAATAAAGGCTAATGTTGGAGCAGCCACACTTTTGAAAAGAATTTATAATAGAGAAATAGTGCACATTATGTCACTCATGAAATGCACAAACAGCCCTCCTCAGATTTGAATTTAGACTTTCTTCTCCTAAACTAGCTGTCACACAAAGCCCAGCTATTTACTCTACAGCTGGAGGAAGGTGAATTCATGACTTTTCCTAAGTTACGGAGAGAGACTCGGAGAGACAAGAAATGTACCTGATTCTGCATTTGTGGGGACTGGGTAAATTTTAACTATTGAACATGCTCACTGTTAAGCAAAATCATATTGTCTCAAACAATTCTACTACACTTTAATGAAATCTCATTGTTAACCATTTTGAAAATGGCTAATTTACTCTGTCTGGAGAAACTTATTATTGATGTCAATGCATTTGACACCAAACTGGTATATCATAAATGGAGAGTAACTTTCATGAACTTCTTGAGTACACACTGCAACCAAAGTTCTAATTAGCTCCACTATCTCACCAAATTTGTCTCAACACTAGTTTATGAGTATTCTGCAGATGCTTCTTCCTATGAAGAGGCTTTAACAATACTGGACAGGATCTATATTAAAAAGAAAAACAATATTAGTCTCTAGACCCTTACTGGCTACAAGGCGTCAACTACTCTCAGATTCCATTGATGAATTTTATCAAACCTTAATAAAACTAAAGATTGTTCATTATCTTTGGTATCAGCAGAATAATATTGATCCAAATTGATATGAGATGCTTTCATAAATGGGCTATAGTCCATGGATATCTGACAAAGAATACTCAAAAACTGTACCTTTACAATACAACAGGCCTATGAGCAGGCAAGAGCATTAGATTTATCAGAACAAAATGCTAAAAATTACAATATATTTACAGTAAAGTCAGAAATCTCTCCATGTATCCCTCCACCATATGAAACCCTAGGTTCTCTGAAAATATCAGCCTTAACTAAATGCAGATGTTTTTTTTTCTGTGGGGGCAAGAGACACACAAGGTCATTATGCCCTGCTAGAAGGGACACTTGCTATACATGCAAAAAACAGGAACATTGGGCTAAAGTTTGTAAAAGTAAGAAAAAAGGGGAAGCAAAATGGTATCTTGTTTGGCATCATTGGATATACTTGGCTGCTTATCACCTACAATGATAGAAATCATGGCTAACAAACAGCACTGATTAACATGGGAAGCACAGAAAACTTCCTTAATGCAAGTATTGCAAAAGTAACTTCATGGAAAATTTACCAGTACCTAAAGAAAATGGCAATGACTAGCTCATCTCTTTCCATACAAATACTTGGATAATGTTTAGTTGATCTACAAGTAACGGGTACTTCATACCAAAGAGTAAGATGTCTACTAAAGAAAGATCTATGCTGCAACCTAATATTAGGGTACAACTTCTTACACCAACATTCTGTGACAGAACTGATAAGAGACTCAGAGTTGGTTACGTGTGGTGCTGTAAGCACCAGGAATTATTTCCTCTTCCACAATGGGCTGCTGAGAGAAGACATTCTACTTGTGGCATTGACTATTTGCATATGAACAATACTGAGCAGGTATTAGCCAATAGTCAGCATGGATCTGGAACTGGGAGAGCTATATAACACCAGTTTTTTCTTAGTTGAGAAGAGCACCCTAACAGCTATGAGAATGCTGTACCTAGCTCTCTCCAGCAATTTAACACCAGATTGTCAACTGATAGTTACTAAATCTAGGTGACATAGAGGAAGATAAATTATTTATCCAAACCAAACTTACTTGTATGGTGAAAGAAAGTATAATTGAACCAAATCTCGTGTCATAGGGAGCCCAAGCCTTTGCAGTCTCCTCTGAGAACAAAAAAAGTGAATGATAATTGACCTATCCCCAAACTATAATCCTGTTTACTTTGCTGAACACTAATCCAAAGCAGAGTGCATGGATTTGCTGTTTCAAGACAAAAGTTCCAATCTCTATGCAAATAAATGCCAGGTACTTTGTTAATTCTCAAATAAAAAAAAACCTGTGGACAAGATCCAAACATCACTAAATGCAACATACATGTCAAGAAAAGCAAGTCCTGGGTATGATGATAAACTACATCCAGCAGCAAGGCATCTGATGGGGAAATTGGAGGCTTTGAGGAGTATGAAACCACCTCTTAATTACTGTTATCCCCAGGTCCACCCTGACCCAGGGTGGTAGCACTTGTTAGGATCCCAACTATGGACAAATAGTGAAAAACAAAACACTATGAAAGTATAAAAATGCATTTTTATATAAAAAAGAAAATAAAATAAAAAATGACCAATAATACAGTTTATCTGTAGTTGAAGGCAAACAATTGCATTCAAAATATTTAGATTTCAGCATTAAACAACCTATAAAGATTAACATGCCATGAAACAAAATAAACCAATCAAGAAGAGCAAGATATGCATTGGTCAAAACATTTTGTTCAAAGTAATACAATTCAAGGATTACTACTTTCTTTTACATGATTTACTTCTTTTTATGATAAATATTTTCACAGATTTTCACATATAAACATACATTTCACTACATTATTTGGATTATAGTTATTTTAAATTGTTTTATTTAATGTTACTGAAAATATTAAAATTTAATAGATGTTTTTATTTTTAGTTAATTAAAATTATTTAAATTTGGACTTTAGAGTATTTCCTTTGATTTCCAATTATTATTGAAACAATAACTAATCAACAATTTTTCTCCAACTGATTTTTCTTTTTTTTTGTTTTTCCTTCTCCTCTTGAGGTTATATTTTTTAGATGCCATGTCTCTTCATGGTACAGATTATGACTTTCTGTAGATTCCCTTTATTATCCAAGAATTCACATAATTTCTTGAGAAAAATTGTGAAATTGTTTCCTTCAGCTCTCACCACAGTTTTGAATTCATAGTTTTCCTTCTCCTAGACTGGCTACAAGTCAGTTTGAGAACCTAGTCTATCCTGCTATTTAACCCATAGGAAGAAGAAATGAATTTATTCCTTTCCAAAAGGCATAAGCATGAAGTGAACTTGAACTTGGTTCACCAATTCCACTTTTCACTCATCCAAGTTATCTAATGCTTAAAATTTTCCTTTATAATAAAAAATTACCATGAAAATTATTGGAGAATGAGACTACTAAAAATTATTATTCCCAGCTACTTAATATTCTATAACTAAAATACTTATATACATGTGAACACTATTTCTATCATTACATTTAAGTTAATACATAGATGTTAGTGAGAAAGCAGGTAATGGTCTACTATTTTTTTTCTTTTTGCCAGCTGTTGTTACCACTTTTTATTTTACAAATTATTTTTTCATTGACTTGAACAAAATTCTGCTATGTGTAATTTTGTCTTTATCTTCCTCTTTTCGATCTGGTTTTCATCAATTTAAAGATTTTGATGATCAACTTAAATATAAATAAAACTTCTGCTAAAATAAAAAAACAAAACATTGGGTTTAAAACAAAAGCTTGTAGCATTTTTCAACAGGTGGCATTTGAACATGTGATTTTGTTTCACACTGCTGAAATTTATAACATATATACATATTCTGAAAGGTGACATTTCAACCGGTCTTTACATAAAAAAAAAAATTAAAAAAAAAAAAAAAAAAAAAAAAAATCATGGGTGGATTGTGAATTTTAAATGTTTTTACATTAAAAAGGTGAAAATGGAAAATATGAGATGCATTTTTGTCATTTGATGCTAGTTTATTTAAAAAATAAAAATAAAAAAAATAACGTTGTACAAACAGCAAAAAAAAAAAAAGATATGTGCTGCTTATGGTTATAGTGGCCATAGCTGAGAGCACTGTTCATAATTAGTTCCCCAGGTTCAGAAGTGGAAATTTTAATCTGAAGACAAAGAATGTTCCAGTAGGCCTAGAGTCATTGATGATCATCAAACAAAAACATTGATTAAAAATCATCCATGTATGATGCAAGACATTACAGAGATACAGTGATTATATGAGATATGTGGAGTAAAAAATTTGAAAACATTTTGATGCATAAATCATGATTTTTGAGTGCCTCACAATTTAACAGAAAATTTAAAAAAAAAAAAAAAAAAAAAAAAAAATGACAGAATTTCTGCTGTAATTCTCTGTTAAAACATGATTAAAAAAAAGAGCCACAGTTAACTCGTCCAAAGACAGTGTGCTGTGTATTTGGTGAGATTGGAAGGGGCATTATGTATTACAAGCTCCTTCCACAAAATGAGACATTGAATTCAGACAAGTACTGTTCCCAAATGTACCAATTAAAAGGCAGAAATTGATGAAAAGTGTTTGGATTTGGCCAATTAGAAATGTTGTCTTCCATCAGGACAATGCCAGGCCTAACATCTCTTTGCAGACTTGGCAGAAATTGTTATAGTTTGGCTGATATGTCCTATTACACTTACCATATTAACTTGACCATATACAGTGTAACCCGGATCTAAGAGAGACCCGGATTTAAGAGAGATTTTCTCTGGCCCAAAATTAGAGCCATACTTACCTAAAAAAAAAAAAAAAAAAGAGACCAAACCCGGACATAAGAGAAACCCGGATATAAGAGACTTCTTCTCCAGTCCCGACAACTCTTATATCCGGGTTACACTGTACCTTCAGATTACTACTGATTTCAATCCCTACAAAATTCTCTTAATGGAAGGAATTTAAATCCTATAAAAGTCTTTAAAATCAACTTAGACTAGTTCATCATCTAGAAAATACCATATTCTGGGAGGATGGCATCATGAAACTACCTCAAAAGATGGCATTAGAACAAAATAGCACATGGGTAAATAAATTTATGTATAAATATCTAAATCTTGTTGTTGAATTTCACTTAAAAATCTCTGAACTTTTTATGTTCCAACCCAATAGATTAAATTAAAAAAAAAAAAACAAAAAAAACAAAAAAAACAAAAAAAAAAAAACTATGACAGCTGTCCCATCATAGTTGTTATATTTAGTCTATGAAATATATATCCAAACAAATACAGATATGTTATTTCAAATTTTGGTAAGTCTAGCCTGGAGAAAAATAGATCAGATGAAAAATGTTTAGCACTAAAACCATTAGTGTCAGATGACACAAGCAGTATAGAATGAAAATCAATTCCATTTCTATTAATGACAGTCTCATCTGTGCCTAAAGTCTTCGTTCTCCTGAATGTTGGTTACATACTTCCACTTTTTTTTTTTTTTTTTTTTTTTTTTAACAATATTTGATATAAAAAGTAAATGTTAAATCAAATATAATTGAATCCAAATGTTGTAGCTCATTTGGTCAAAAGTTTTGCTACTAAATCAACCCCACCTCCCCACCAAAGAATATCTTGCATTTATTAAATCCATATCCAGGTAGAGCACATTATAACATCTGTGTATCTACATATGTGTTTACACTCAATCTGCCAAGTGACCTGTAAACATTAACAGAGAAAATAAAAGGGAGGTTAGGAATACAGAAGGAGGAAAGTGTGCAACTTTAAATCAGTTTGGAAAAAAAAAAAAAAAAAAAAAAAAAAAAAATTAAAATACATACATGTCCAGTTAATAACAAGGATCAGTTTATTTCCAATCAATTTCTTTTATTTCCTATAATTAATGATTGAAAGAGTCAAAAGTTTTCAAAGAGCACGCAGAAAAAAATATAGAACATTAACAAAATTAAAAACATGTCATCCATAACCAATCAATGCTTAAAAATAGCATTAGTAAGAGCTTCTACCAATGATTCATTGCAAGAGTGGAAATATTGATCCTCACAGGATGCTCAATTATTGTGGCCTTGTGCCAGGTCAAGCTTAACTTGTAAAATGTCTAAATTGACATTAGCATCAAAATTGAATTACAATTCATTTGCATGATTGATGTTATCAGGAAATGAAAGTGATATTCGGAGGAACATTTTTGGAACTGTATATTCTAGACATACATGCCAAAATAATTTTATATAATACATTTCAATGTCACACATTATGAAATGGACAAATAACATTTACCGGAGGACGAATATTTTCTATGAAAAATTTGTTGGACATTCAAGCCGGTAAATGTTGTTTAATACTGTTTATTATAAACAGAGCATTTACTTAAATATTTGTATCTATAAAAAGAATGTATAAACATAAAAATGTCTTAAAATAATTGTTGGACTTTATCTATTTCATAATGTGTGACGTCATTTGTTTACATTTGGATATGCCATGAGCAGATATGAATGTACGTGACAGAATCATGGAAGATTGTAGTTTAAAGACAGTAAATTCGACCTCGCTAAATGAACGCACCTCTGTGGCCAAAACGGTTAAGGTACGTCAGGCTATATGACGGTTCTGTATAGGATACAGGTTCGATTCCTGTCAGAGGACGAATATTTTCTATGAAAATTTCTGACATTCAGGCTGGTAAATGTTGTTTAATACTGTTTATTATAAACAGAGCATTTACTTAAATATTTGTATCTATAAAAAGAATGTATAAACATAAAAATGTCTTAAAATAATACCAAGAAAAGTTATCATTGTAAGATTTGTTCACATGATCTATAAAGAAAAGGCTTCATAATATCTCTAGGATGAGGTCCAAATAATAGATAGGTAACATTGATCAAGAGCCAAAAAAATGGAAGGTAACATATATACATTATGCTGTCAGATGTGTACAGCATTACATCATGAATATCAGCGCAATGATAGTTTAGTGCCTTAATAAACATAGTATTAGCAGCAACCCTGGGGTATAAAAACAAGTGAACCCTTTAGCTCTCTTCCCTGTTTTCCTCCTTTCAAACTGTGTGACATGAACTTTTCACACTGAAGCAAAAAGGGCTGTGGATGCTTCACACTAAAATACAACAACAGAGTAAGGCACACTCAAATATATTCATTAACATTTCATTATGCATGCAATTTACTTCTAGGAAAAGAAACTCTTGTCTTAAACTTTCCTTTTGTTGATTTTGTTTAATAAATGTTATCTTGCATTACAAATCAATTAGTCTCTATTTTGTACATATACCTTTTCACCACCATTATTTCATGTACTGTAAAATATTCTGGTAAGAAACCTTACAAATTAATTATCAAAGTAGCCAACACACTAAAGTAGTTTCTGTTTGCCCAATTGGAAAGGAATCGGAAGGTAGCTCTTAGTATAATATGAAGTTACCTATGATACGGATTCCAGATTTTGTTGAATATTGGAAATTACATTAAAAGATATGAACATCAAATTGGCATTCATAATTAAGAAAACAGTACAGATAATAGGCAAAACTAATAGAAAATAGTAATAACAAAGTGGGAATACTAGAACTAATGAAAATGAAAAGAAAAAACTAAGAGATAAAACAGAAAATGCAGCATTAAAGCAATCAACAAAATCTGACATAAAATAAGATTACCTTGAAAAGAAATTATCTAGAAAGGGAAGAAAAAAAAAATAGCTCAATCTACAGCTCATAGATTGTATTGTTTGTGAAGAAAAAAAAATCCATACAATTTGGTGAAATTAATGAATTAAACAGATTTAAATTATATAGTGGACACATTATTAGAACATATAATTAATCAGTTTCAGACAAAAAATATCTTTTTAAAGAAAATTATTAATAAAATACAATATCCCAGTTGAGTGGATACCAACTTAAAACTTAATTATAATTCACAAAGATCTAGATTACATATATAAAACATATCAAGTTATTAAATCTGCAAAATTTACAAAGCCAAATTTTCACTTCCTCAATGTTCCACAAGTTAAAAACAAAATGATAAAATTAAAAAATAGAAAAAGAATTTATCAAGTGTAGATATAAGATATTAAGAATGACCAAGGAGGATGATGTTAACCTGTATACTAACTAATAGTCACTATAGAAGATATTAGTGACAATTCTGAGGTAATAATAGATGCAATAAGGTTTATAATTTCAAATGTGAAATGTACAAAAGCACAAATTGATGATGGCATAGCAACAGTCCTTTTGAAAGGATGCAGAAGAATAAGAATTGCACACTTAGTTACCTGGAGCATTGGGGTGGGAGAGTATCTCTAAAGTATTTACAGCAGGTTTTACAAGTGGATACTCAACAATAGATCATATACAAGGAAAAAAAATGAACTGATTGAAAAAAATTAAAAAAAAAAAATTATTACAAATCACTGTCTCATTGTCTAGGAAAAGGCATTTGGCTGAGCAGAACACTTAGCAAACTTTAACCTACTATGAGAATAAAGTATTCATGAAAATGAGAATATTTGAACCAGTTATGATTTGCTGATGACGTTTTATTAATATCAGAATCATCAAATGAATTAGAGGAAATATTAAACCACCTAAATCAGGAAAGTTCTAATGTAGATTAAAAAAATTGAACACTAGTTTAAAAAAAACCAAAAAAAAAAAAAAAAAAACCTATTGTTTAATTGTAACATTAAAAAATAGATCAAAAAATTAAAGGATAATGAAGTGAAAGGTGTCTTGAAATATAAAAACATGAAAGATCATAAAAAAATGGAATAAAACTAAGCATAAAAATTTAAAAGAATAAAAAGCAACCCATGGTTTTTTAAAAAAAAGATTTGATTTGTTTTTTATGACTTAACCCTTTGCCATTTATTTAAATCCAGAAAGTATTTTTAGATTGTAAGAATTTCTTTTTTGAGATAATGATTTAGTGATACAAGCCTTACCTGTATCACTAAATCCACCTCTTCCCCCACCAGCTATGGGTTAATTAGCCCATAGCTGGTGGGGAAGAGGTGGATTCATACCTTTCCCAAGGGTATTTGCACAGAATAATGAACTCAACTGGAATTGGAACTCTGCTCTCTAATTAATAATTCATTATCCATTGAACCACCCACACATCCAAGCTTACAGCACCTGATATTCCCAAGAAATCACATCTAGTTACTGACCAAACAAGACATTGCTTAACTTTGGTGATATAGCAATACGGCTATTATTTTTTTTTTAATGTGTATGTACAGTTTGAAATAGAAATTAATGAAATCACTTTTAAACAAACTGAGAAAAATATGGAGAATGGAAAGAAACAGACAGCAATGAACACTTTTCTATACTTATGTATTGAATAGAAAAGATTAATCACAATAAAAGATTAATCAGAAAACAAACCAAGCCAACAGACATCATAGAAGTGATGAAATGACATAAATAAAAGGTGGGTGGGACACATAGTAAGAAGAAAGGACAACAGATGAAGCAAAAGGCTGGTTGATCTATATCAAACTCAGTAGGAAAAGACTAGAAAAAAAAATGGAGAGATGAGATTGCAAAGAACAATAGATTGAGAAAAGCCTTTAGCCAGCAGTGAATTCACAATGGCTACTGCTGCCAATAGCACACAAATACTAAGCAGCTTATATTGCTGGGATTAAGCTGAACTGGTTGAGATATTAACAACCATTTTTATTTTGTTTACCATCATCATTCTCTATAAATAATGAGAGCTCACTCTTTTCTGACAGACAGCATATCTAAAGAAGGCTGTAGAAGGGAACATCCAAAAGGTTTAGTAGCAAAAGCAGCAAAATTAACAAGTTCATATAATTCTTGGAACATTTTCTATTTACTTATTGGCAGCAAGATCACAAGTCACAGCTGAGTTGGCTAGATGTAACTAAGTTCTAAGCTAACAGTTTCTTTCCTTGCACTTCTCACATGTGGAACTCTTCTGGCTCCATGCTTTCCAGCCAACTTGGATCTTCAAAAACTTAAATGCAATTTTAATCATTACCTACTGCCTTCTTGATTACTCTATTGTTCTCTGCATTAATAAGGTTTCTTTTTTTCTTTTTTACTTGTTCTTTCACACTTAGTAACCTCTTGTGTCTTTACTGGCTTGCTTGGGATGAAAGGATATAAAAAAAAAAAATTTCAAACTTAAGAGAAAGAACAGGAGTTCAACTTATCCACAAACAATATGATCCAAGACCTCTCAGTAGATATCTGAAACCATAGTTCTTCCTATACCTACCTATAATAATGTTTAAGTATTGAATAGAAAAGATTAATCACAATGGATTATTGTAATAAAAAGAAAAATCATGTGCTAAAGAGAAGGTTTATTCTTACCCTGGATCGTAGCAACTTCAGCATGTTATTTTTATGGTAGAAAGTTTGTTTTATGACACATCAATCTCAATGGGTCATTTAATGCCAACAAAGTTTTAGAAAAGTTTGTAGAGATAAAAAAAAAATCATTCTGTGTAGAATAAGTTTGGTACAGGAGTAAACATATGTGCATATAGTTGGAAAATTATTGTTCAGTTACTTATATTTTTTGAGTACAATCCCCCTTCTCTTAGAAAATGTAATATCTTGGATGGTTTTGTTGAAAAGGTCTTTCAAATTGTTTGCTTGGTAATGTTTTGCTCAAGCTAGGTCAAAGTTTACACAGTCCAGCAATATGTTTTACTGTAAATCTGGCTTGGCATGTAGTTCCTGTTGCAGCTTTTGCACCCTCTAGTAAATGGTGATGATGAGTGATGTAGGTGTGGCCTATGTGAAAGTGGGTCAGCACTACCTGTTCTCTTTATTATTGTAATGTATTCCATTCTCCAATGGTGGGTTTAATATTCAGAAATTTGTTATTAGTGAGAGTATCCCATTGGTTTTGCCATTTATTTGTGATCATTTTATTGACAACAATCCTATAATCAGTGTGTGGTATTTTTTTTATTTGTTATTCTGTCTTTCATTGCTCTCTGCTTCTGAGTCTGCCTTGTCATTTCCACATATGCCAAGGTTTAGATTTTTTTTTTTTCTTTTGGACAGTTGATGAATTCAATCCAGCACCCAGATGGTTAAAGAGTCACTAGTTGTTTTTTTTTTTTTATTTATTTCTCAATGCAGTTAGTGCAGATAAAGAGTCTATGAATTTATTGTAAGGTTTTGTAGTTATTAGGCCAATTGCCAGATTAATAGCAATTGTTCCAGCACTATATTTTGAGGCTATGTTTGTAATTTTCTGTTTATTATCTTTTAGTATGACTGAACATCTGACTTTATTTTCATTTTTTGCTCCATCTCTCTCACATATATATATATATATATATATATATATATATATATATATATATATATATATTATATATACACACACAAGGTAGTTTGGGTGTTTTTTGTTTTGTTTTTTTATTGAGTATTTCGGCTTGGTAGACAATTGGTTTGTTTTTGATTTAGGGTATCTTGTATGTTCTAGTATTATTTTAGGTTGGCTCATCATCCAAGGAAGATGTAATTGATAGAACTGATATATGGATCTGTGTTATGTCTATTTGGTTCTCTAGTATAATCTCTTTCATACATAGACTGAATGGCTTGATAGAATTTTCCCTTTGCTGGAAAACTTCACTGTACTGTGGTCGGAAAGTATTGTTGTAAGCTGGGTTTAAAGGACAGGAAGATAGTTTTAGGCAGTATTGGAGAACAAGTTTTTCACGTCTTAGTCTTAGAGATGATTTGCTTGCTTCTCTATATAAACTTTTAGCAGGAAAGGTGTTATATACTCCAAGAGTTAATCTAAGAACTTGGTATGTTATCTAGTTGTTTCAAATATGATTTCCTGGCTACCCCATATATGAAGCAGCCGTAATACAGTTTTGATCTGACTAAAGAGTGATATAATTTTAATAATGTTTCTATCAGCTCCCCAGTCAGTGTGCACTATGGTTCTGAGTAATTGCATGATTTTATTACATTTGGACCTTAGGTACCTAATATGGGAAATAAAGACGAGTTTACGGTCAAAAATGATTCCAAAGTATTTATATTCATCTACAACTGGGATTTCAGTGTGGTCAAGTTTCACTACTGGGTCAAGGTGGAGTTTGTGTTGGTTGCAAAAGTAGACACATTTTGTTTTTTCTTTGGAAAATTTTTGTCTGGTCTGTGATCATTTGTTCAACTTATCAAGACATATTTGGAGCTGTCTTTCTATATGATTCAGGTTTCTTGATCTATAGCAAATCAGGAAGTCATCCACGTACAATGCACAATCTGTTCTGTTAATGTTTTTAACAATGTCATTTATTTTTATGTTAAAGAGTGTGATAAATATGCTGCTCTGGGGCACTCCCATTTCTTGATCATTTTCTTCAGAAAATATATCACCTATTTGGACTCTAAATCTTCTATCTTGAAGGAAGTTATTTATTCTACATTCTAGTTAAAGTTTTTTTAAGGTTTTTTTATTATACCATATTTCCACGTTGTGTCACACATCTTTTCAAAATTGAATAATACTGCCACTAGATGCTCTTTTTTAATAAAAGCCTCTCTGATAAATGTTTCTAATCAGATTAGGTGGTCTATAAAGATTCTTTGGCTTCTAATTCCAGCTTGATATTTGCTGATCAGTTTGTTGGTTTCCAGATATCAATTCAATCTGACGTTGATCACTACAGTGTTCTACTGTCAACTGGTAAGAGTAATCAGTCGGTAGTTTTGGTATTCAAATTATCTTTTAAAGTTTTTGGTACTGGTATAACCGTGGTTGCTTTCCATATTTTAAGGATATTATCGATGATCCATATGTTGTTATAAATTTGTAATAGGTAATTAATTAGTGCCTTGGGTAATTCTTTTAAGAATTAGTAATGCATTTTGTCTGGTCCAACTGATTCTTGTAGTTCTCATCTAGAGAAATGTTGATTATAATTTTCAGTATTTTTGCTTTTCAATTTGATTTTTACTTTTTCTGCTTTTGCTTTGATTGTTTTAAATTTTTTTGTTTAGTTTTTGGAGGATGAATTTTGCAAGAAAATGTCAACTAGATGACTTACTATATCTTTTCAATGGTCTTCACATTATTGTGGATGAGATATTTAGTAGCAGTATTTTCCTGGTTATTTATCATCTGCCATACCGTTTATGGTTTAGTGTCACTATTTATTTTGGTAACATAATTCTTACATGTAGTTCTTTCGGATTCTTTAATGATTTTTCTGGCATTGGCTCTACAATTTTTATAGATATTGAAATTTTCTCCTGTTGGATTTATTTTAAACATTTTTTAGTGTTGCTGTGTAATCTCACAGCTTTCTTGCATTCCTTGTTGAACCATGACTTGTGCTTAGAAGAGTTTGAAGTTTTTGATATATTTCTTTCATCTATCTTAAGTAGTGCGTTTGTAAAGTGTAAGATGTCATCCTCATTGTTTTTATCGGTTTCTGGGATTAATTTGGTAAGGCATGAAGTTTTAAATCCTTCCCAGATTCCAGCTTGGAGTTCTATTTAACTCACATGAGATGTCTTCTAAGAGAATCAGAAAGTGGCTACTCCAAAACATTTCATTGTAAATTTTCCAGTTATAATATAGAAACACATTAGGGTCACATATTGTTAAGTCTATTATAGAATGTGTGCCTGTTGCTGGATGCAGATATGTATTTGATTTATTGTTGTTGTACAAGCACAGCTGATACTTATTCAGTATTGATTCTATTATTTTCCCCATTTTTTTCAGTTTTCTTGCTTCCCCACATCTTATTATGGCTGTTAAGGACCCCCATTTATAATGAAGGGTCTTGGCAGTTGTTCTATTAATTTGTTAAGCTTCAATTCTAAGAGTTCTTTGTATGATGGTATATATAATGAACAGACTGTTATAGTTTTGTGGAGGATTGCCGATACAGCAACTGTTTGTATTTTTGTATTTAGCTTGATTTCATTGTGTGTAATGATTACTGATGAGCCACCACAATAACCTATCAGTGTTGCTGTTTAATACAATTATATGATTGGTAATTTCTTCTTGTCTTTGAGGTGAGTTTCTTAAAGGCATATGACTGACGGACAGTAATATGTAATAAGTAGCATCAATTCACAATAGTTGACCCTTGTTCCTCTAATATTCCATTGGATTATTTTATTGTCTGTGGGCATTTTGTTCTTTGTTCTGTGGAACTTATTTTAAGTTATGCTGGTTTGTGAAGTTTTCAATCTTCATTTCTTCAAGTTTGTTTGATGTATTTATCAGGGCGGGTTGCATTTGTGTAGTTCCTTTAATTGGGTTTTGTTTTATAATAGAAGTATCTTTATTTATCTTATTCTTATTTGCGTCTTTTTCAATATCTGGAAGTCAGTCTGGTAGTCTTTGCCATCTTTCTTTTGCTAAAATTGTTTCTTTGGTAGTTTTAGAGTTTTTTTCTATGGTTATATCCATATTGCCATGTGTGCTAGTATCTAATTTTGTTTTTCTATAGGGCTCGATTTGGTTTACTTCTATTGAATAAAATTTTTAATTTTCTTGAAATGTTGGCCATTCATTTGAGTTTAAATTTATCTGTTTTTCAATAAGTTTTTGGTATTTAATAGTTTGAGCATCATTTTGAATTGTTTGGTTTGTCTTCTGTACTAAGCTGACATGTTTTGGTTCCCATAATTTTTCTTGCTTCAGGGAAGGATACATTTTTGGTATGTTTTACGTACATGATTACTTTTTCTCTTTTAAAGGTATCACAGGCTTTGGAATAAGAGTGGGGGGTGTTCTTCATGGCAGTTTGCACATTTAAATTTTCTGCACTGATTCACTGTATGGTTTGGGTCATGTTCACCACACTTCCTGCACACTTGGTGCCCCCTGCAAATGTTTATTTCCAAATTTTTGGCATTTAAAACACCACAAGGGAGTTGGTATGTAATTTTCTATCTTTTGTAGTATTGTACTGTATCCACTTCTGATTTCCTTTGGTTATTGTTGGTTTATCAAATGTCAAAATATATGCATTGGCTTCCATGATTCCATTTCTTCTAATGCTTATTCTTTTACTCTCTGACTTTGCAATTTCCATTTCTTCTGGAGTTGTTAAGTGAAAGATCTCAATTTTGAATGTATTTAAGTTTTCATGTGGATAGGCTTTACAGTTCAAGTTAACAAATTTCTTCATTTTCAGTAAATTCTCCACATGTATTTTTAACTTCTAGTAGGCTTCCATTTCAGGGGGTTTTTTTTCCACATTTTCAGAGTCAGACCAACTAGAAAATACCCTATCAAAAAAAAAAAAAAAAAAAAAGGGGGGGGGGTAAAAGTTGGTTCAGTTGCTTTTCATCTAGAGATTGAATTATAATGAATCTTGAGAATTCCGATATACTTTCTGGTTCAGACTTAGAATCAAAGAGGTTTCTTTTGGGTTTTTTTGGTTTGTCTTTCTATAATTTAAATAGAACTATTCACCGAGTCCAACTTCTGTTGGGACTATACCAAGGGAAATCCCAATAACCAGTCCCTTGGTTGGATTGGGCTTCTCTGACCTCCTGTCTAACGCAAGTAAGAGCCAAAGTAGGGTGTTGCAATTCACATGACCATTTTTACCCAGGCCATGGAATGCTCAACGCTGTTTCCTTTTCCCCATTATGGACATTATTATATCTATGATATAATAACACCATAGTACATGGGCAGAACAGAATGAGTGAAAGGAAGAGGAATGACAAACATGCTTTGTTCTCAGAGAGACATTTATACTACTAAGACATATACAAAACTATATATGCATATATACAAGTGCCACCTGTGGAGAATAATATATCATATCGACATAGTGAGCAAAGTGTAAGGAAAAACAAAAAGGAAGGGTCTTATATATAATATGGAAATTCTTCTGTGCTTCTGGAGAACCAATGTTTGGGACTCATCTATGTTCCAGGTGAGCACATATTCTATGAAGGGGAAACAGCAAGTCTTGTGTTTTCCCAAATTGAAGACTGCTAGTCAGAGTTTCTATATCTGGGAAAGATATATCCCCAAACGGAAATGGCACCATGGACTTGTAAACTGTAGCATTTGCTGGAAAAGGCAGATTTAGACTCAGCCTGGGTCCCAAGGCTAAAAGAGAAACTACTTGGTTAGGCTACTGTAAACAAACTGAATGGCTGGCCACTGTATGATGTGATGTCACTAAGTGGTAGTCACGTGACCCATATGACTTATCTCCACCAAAGGGAGATAATTGCCTTCAGTAGCCCTATAATTCATAACTTTCATTATTTCAGTTAAAGAAGCATTTCCTAGGATCTCTTTGGAATATCTGAATTGTTATCTTGCCATTATTGTGTTTATTAAGTAAAATAATTATTTCTAGGCAAGTGAAACTGCAGAGAAGGTAAGATCACAATTATTATTTTTCAAATAAGTTTTGATGACACTAGTATTTCGGTCAATCTTTAAGTTTAGCTAAAAATTTCTGGTGAAACATTTATTTGAATTAGCATTCTTATTTTATAATTTGAAAAATTCCTACTGGAATGATTATTCCTGATGGCACTTGGGTTTGGTATTAATGACTAACCATAGCTTGATTAAATTAATATTTGTTAATATTTCAAGGTTTCAATTATTTTCAGCAAATTATAACTGAAATGTGGCTAAAGTACAAATATAGGAATAAATAACAAAAAAAAACTGTTTTTGTAATAGGCTAAGCTTAATGAGAAAAAAAAAAAAAAAAAAAAAAACTTAAATCCCATGAAAAGTATCACCTACTTATCTTCTTACACCTTGTTAATGTTAACACTGGCATTCTTAAAGACAGGTTAATCAGCTAACTTTGTTTCTGAGACCAGATACTTGGATAAACGAAAGATTAAAGACCCTGTACCAAACCGAAGGACAAGCCTACACACATTCACCACACTGAGATCACTTACCAACCTTAACCCAGAAAAAGTGGATTTCAAGGTTAGTTCTTTCGGTCTACCAGAAAGTGGGACAGACTGGTCCACTCCTTTAACCACTACAGAATTAATCAGGACGACTGCTACAAAGAAGCAGGGGGGGGGGTCTTGTGTTCTCTCCGTGTTTCAATATAGTGTATTGCAAGCAACAAACTGTCACATGAGAAGGATACAATTTATATTCAGAAAAAAAAAAAAAAAAAAAAAAACTTTCAAAACAACATTTTGAATGTAAAGAGTAAAGACCAATATTCAAAGTCCACCTCCACAAAATAAAAGATTAAAAATAAAAAAATTTTACAAACCCAAAACACATTAAAATGAAAAAATATTCAAGTTAAGGAAAATACTTCTAGAAATAAAAATAAATAACAGTAAACATTTGTAAAAATTTTGCTTAAAATATTTTAAGTGCTGTCAAATAGTAATTAAATACTTATGTATATCCTATAAGAAAATCATGTTTTTTGTTGAGGAATGTACAGAAAATAACTTTCCTTTTGTTAACTGTGAACCTGCAAGAGAATTTATTCAGACCTTGAATTTAAAAACAATAAAAAACTTCACATTTTATTGAAAGAGTTTTTAATTTTTAAAAAAATTTTTTTTTTTAGTTATCACAAACAAACATTAATGTTTTTGTTGCTTGGTAAATAAAAGAAATGCTAGGCATTAAAGATAGTAGATGCTAAAATACCCCAGACACACCTCCTGATAAAACTGACAGGTCAGTAGAATGCTAACACCTTTGTGGTTTAGACACTGAACATTATAGTCAAATGAATGTTGATAGACTATTTTCACATGACTGGCTGTTCAAACGGCAAACTTGTTTTTCTAGTTTATTATGTTTGATCTTTTAAAAAATCAAAATGAACCAAATCAGTATTTCAAACAAGGGTAGATGTATACTTGGCTAAGGAAAGGATAAACAATTCTGCAGATTGTCAAGATAGGGTCTTGAAAGAAAAGGAAAAACAATGACTTACTCAGTTCTCATTAATGAAAAAAAAAAAATAAATAAATTAAAAAAAATAAAAAAAATTAACCCTGGTGTTATTTTCTAAAAGAAAAGGAAAAAGTTAAAGAGGGGTGTGTGTGTGTGTTCATTTTTTTTTTTTTTTTTTTTTTTTAAATTCATTTTCCATTAATGAAAACAGAGCAAGTCATTTGTTTTCCTTTCATGACCTATCTTGACAATCTGCAAACTTTTTTATTCTTTCCTTGGCCAAGTATACAACTACATTTGTTTGAAATTTTCTCCTGCAAAGGGGGACACAGTTTCAATCCTGCTGAAGGGTGCATTTTTATCTTTAATAAGATTTCTAAAATATTCAGGCCAGCAGATGAAAATAAATACACTGTTTAATAAATAAATGGAGCACCTACCCAAATATGTTCAGAAAATCAAATTTTTTTTATTTTTCTTGTTAATCTGATAGATTTGAAAATCCTTGTAAATTAGTTTGACAAGGTGAAATGATCATCAATATTATGGTGTAATCCTAATTCCTATTGTTTACAATTTATATGCTCTGCTTGAATAAAACATTGAGTTCTTTCTGTGAATAAGTTTTTAATATTTTATATTAATAGGATTCACTTGGATTATATATAAACTGGATTTCCTATATATATATATATATATATATATATATATATATATATATATATATATATATATAAGTACTTTATTTTGTAGATAATTTTGAAGCAAATTGATCCAAATATTTAGTGCAAAAATTAGTGTAACAGTCTAAATTGTCAGTGCAATAATTGTTTTAATTTCTATGTTAATGTGTTAGAAATAGTCATGCTCGATTAATGAGTTGACAGTCATTATATAAATAAAATTTGGTATTTTCCCCCATTATATTTGGCTAAACCATTCCACATAGAGATCTTATATTTTGTATACATACTTTTTGTATGCAGGGAAGAATTTTAACACAATAATCTCCCCACCACCATCAAAATGGAGCTTTATCTTCGATAGCATAAATGATCATTTTTTTGAAGTCTATAATTTCTCATACGACCTTGTGCCAAACATAACTCGGCTTACTTAAATGAACCTATTTGATTTTTTTTTTTTTTTTTTTTTGCAATAAGATTCACTTTTTACAAGGCCCGGGAGCCACACAAAGTAGAGAGTTATATGAGGAGGCCATTTGTGCATATAGGAGTGGAAGATAACTAGCTTTGAACAGATTAAGATTGTAGTGATCAGGGAAGCATCCTGTTGGGAGTCGGTTCCACAGGGCAGTGGTTTGTGGGAAAAAGCTGCTTGAGTGGAACTTCCCACCAATGAAATATGGGGGGAATGTGGGTGGTTTTCTACTATGTAAGTGGCATGGCATATTCTTGCCATGAAGGTTCTTGCCAGAACCAGGGAGTGTAGTTTATCCAAGCACTTTCTGTGGAAGTAGCAGTAGAGCAGTGAGAGGCTTGTCACATCCAACCTGTGGGAGAGATATTGGAGGGTAGGGAATAATTTGTCACCCACAAGGGCTCAGAGAGACTTTTGGACTATCAAGGCTGGAGAGTAAGGTCTGGGTAGCTTTCATCAAAATACACCATTTTTGGCCTGATCTGGTTCTTGTAAAGAGAGGATAGCAGGAGGAGTTGGGTACTTACTAGAGTATTACAGGGAGCCAACCATTTTACCTGCATCATTAGCAATGGAGCATATGTGCAAGTTCCACTTGAAGTTGGGTGCAAGTTTGAGGCCTGATAGTCTTTCTAGGCACGATGCTTCCCCGTGAGGACATCCGTTCATCTTGATTGGTGGTAGTTCAGGGTCAGATCAGTGATGATAGGATGTAACTAGCTTGGTCTTAGAGGCAGTTTTTACTCTATATTCATACTGCTTGTCGCTGAAGAGGTTGTTCTTTTCTAGGTGTTCGAGAGCCTAATTGATTATGGCCTCAAAAAGCTTACTAATGATACTGAGGAGACTGATGGATCTGTACTGGGAGGGGGAAGATCATATGCTGTCATTCTTGAACACTGGGCGTATGATTGACACCTTCATAGCCTTGGGAAGGATTTCTCCTTCAAGCAATGGTTGAATAATTTCACTAAGATTGGGTATAATTCTAAGTTGATATTCTTTAGGACAACCACTGGAATTTTGTGTGGACTAGTGAATTTCTTAGGGTCAAGCCTTTGATAAGTCTAGAGACTTCTTGTGCTGTAATGGTAATATTACTGGGATTGTGATTAGTGAGACATTGGAAGTTGGGGGGGATGGTCTTTGTCATCTAATGTTGAATTAGAGGCAAAGATCGAGATAAAGAGGTTCACCTTGTCTGTCGAGGAAGATATGATCTCGGGGCTATTTATAATTGCGGACACAACTACTTTACCTCTGTTCATGATTTGATTGATCTGCCAGAATTCACAGGATACAATTTGTTTCTTTTCAACCTTGTTCTGAACTGCTCATGCGTAATGGCACTTGGCATTTTCTAGAACTTTTTTGCAATGATTGCAGTCAATTCTGAATGCAGTGGGGCCCAAACTATATCACTCATTGTGATAGATATTGAAGTAGTGATTTTGGTGAGTTATGGCTGCAGTGCATTCAGGTGTGAACCAGAGATGACTGATTTTTGCTGGAATTTTTTTTACAGGGATATAAAACTCTCCATCCCAGAAAGGATCCAATCAGTGACAAGGGCAGCAGTTTTGCTTGAAGAAGGTTGGGAGGGCAGCTTCCATTATGCAGGATTGAAAGCTGTCCCAGTCTGCCTTCACATCACGAAAAATTGTTTTATGGAATGGTACATAAATCTGGACACTGATTAGGGAATGTGCCTAGTGGGGGTAAAACTTTTGCTAAGCATTTATCAGGGCAAGAGATTAGAAAGAGGTTGAGGAGGTTCACCTGATCGCATCCAGGATACAGGTAGGTTTTTTGATGATCTGGGTTAGTTCATAGGTGATGAAGAAATATCTGCCTTCATCACTGGTTTTGTTGGGGTGGACTAGCCATTCTTTATAGTGGATATTGAAGTCACCAGATATGAAAGCTAACCAAGAGAAATTGAGTGAGAATATTATCAATCTTCTCATATATTCAGCCAAAGATTACAGTCATTTCATCAAGAGGGTGATAGAGAGGAAAGACGAATGTAGTACTATGGATGAGTGCCACACAGAAGCACATATATGGGAGATCAGGTTCACTGTTTTTGCTTCCCTGACACAAAGAAACTTGATGCAGGCTCCAAATCTGTAGTGATTTAGGTGGCCGTGTTTTGCTATAAGAGGTGAGTAGCTCAGGACTGCAAGCTCCCCTAGTTACTTGAAGTGTTGATACTGGTTTCAAAAAGTAACAGAAGGTTTGGTTAGGACTGAAGAAGATCATGTCCCACTTCTGGAAAGACGGAATGTAGACCTCTCATGTTGGTGTAGGAGATGGTATATGTGGTGTCCACTTTTTTTTTTTTTTTTTTTTTTTTTTTTTAGGTTGGGCTTGCTAGTTTTGTTCATTTTTCTATTCTGATTGGTTTCTTGAGTGTATTGGTTGGAGGAAGATGCGAGACAGAAATACCCACATGAGTTGCATGTATAAATAACCTGAAGAGAATCATCAAGAGATACAGTTGTAGCAGTACCTTTCATTATGGCATCGAGAGACCCCACCACATTCTACCACACGGCCAAGAAACCATTCACACAAATGGCAGTACAATAGCCCCAATATTACATGCCTACTGATAGGATAGCCCCCTTTGGAATTACTCAAAGATTCGGATCCCTGACTATCTATTGCAGTGGTGGGCAAACTTTTCAGTGCAAGAGCCATGTTAAAAATTTCACGATTTTATTGGGCTGTATAGTATATAACCCAAGATAATTATTATTTAAAACAGACAAAAAAAAAAAAAAAAGCTTTTAAAGAAAACAAATGCAATTAACTTTTATTAATTAATATTTTAAAGTACTGTAGAAGATTCACATGAAACATCTATTTGAAAGTAAAACTCAGTTTAAAGTACTATAAAGAAAAAATAAATATTTTTAAGTTGAAGATTTACATGAAACACATTTGAAAGACAAAATAACCTTGTTTTAAGAAAAAAAAAAAATTTTTATTAATTAATATTATAAAGTAGAAAACATTTGAAAAAACTGTGCGAAGAAATAAAAAATTCTTACTAATATTTTAAAGTAGAAACTTCAAATAAAACAAAGTAACTAAATTTAAAAGAAAAAATTATTTAGATTTTAAAGTAGAAACTTCACATGAAACATTTATTTGAAAAACAAACTCAGCAACAGGATCTCAATGACTCAATGAGAATAATGTATCTGACTGCAGTCTTTTAACAGTTTGTTAAAATTAGGCATCAAATTGCTTGTAACAATTATTTGATGTTGCTTGGTAACTTTCTCTTTCAAATTTAGTAACATTTGGTGGGCCACATGAATTCTTTTGGTGGGCTCTAGCACTCTTAATGAAGGGACAATCAACCGAAGAAAGAAGATATCCGAGTGGACATGTGGTGTCTGCCAAGAAGTCAAGACAACCGAACTTCTTGGATCAGAAACATCGTACAAGTCCAAGAACTAAAGGTACCAAGACAAGCTCGCTCATATAAATGAGGACTAAATGACCCATTTAGGGATGGGGATAACAATGGTGGCTCAGGGATATATGTGCACCCATACCCTCATTTGAATTAGCATAGTAGATGGTTACAAGTGACATGTAATGAGCAAGTTATCTAGTCAAAAAAAATTCAGGTTTACAAAGGAGAAGCATTACGGATCGGAGGAAGGGTTATGGTCAAGAGTGTGAAACAGCAAAAATGTTTTAACTTAGTATAAGTCCCAATATCTACTTTTTCTGGAAAGAGGACACATTCCATCATTCAGTTTACCACTCTGGAAAAACTTTCATTAAATATAAGACCTTCAACAATTAACAATAAATTAAGAGAAAATTTAAAATAAAAAAAAAAAATAGTAAGAAATAAAATAAATGTACATAGTAAGGTAAAACAAAAATTCAGAAAAGTGATCCAAATTAACAATATACATTAAGACAGGTGAAGATTTCTGGTGGGTTCTTCAGAGAATACTAAAGCAAGAGTGATTTTAGTGATGATAGATTTGAGAGAGAGAGGCTAGATGTAAATCTCTCAGGCCGAATGGTGATGGGTGAGAGTTCATGCTCAGATTGCTGTAGTGCCAAATGTCCACTTTTTTTGGATAGTGGACAGACTCCATCGCTCAATTAGTTAGATAGTTGCTTACTTTAGACTGGTCTCAGTAATTGGTGTTTAATCCCAGATAAAAGCAAACATTTCAGCTACTACATTTTTATTTCATCACAAGCAAGGCAATAAAATTTGCTAGGATGCAAGAAGTTACTGAGAGTGAAAAAAACAAAGAACAGGTTTCAAGGAGGCAGAAGATTATGATTTACATTGTATTTTGAAGATCGTAGTCGAGAGGAAAGCAGGAAGCTGGAAGAGGGTTCCACAAGTGAGAAGTACGAGAGAAGAAACTATCAGCATAGAACTTATAGTTGCAATTAGCAATTTCAATGAAATTATGAGACCTAACTGCCAATCTAGAGCTGCGCTTAAATACATGAAGCCAAGGTACCAATGAAGAAAGCTCTTCAGAAAAATTACTATGAAAATATTTATAGAAGAAACAATGGAAGCTATGCTACAGTGGTGAGAAAGTGACTAAAGCCAAGATGCCAGGTCAGCACCGATAAAGTTGCCAATTCTTTGGACTTTATCAAGAATCTCTAGACACATAAAGCACAGGACCAGATGTAGCAGAAATATTTGATGCATAGATAAATGGTAGTCTTCTAAATGTGCAAGATAGATTGTGTCTAGCATGACACAGAAAACCAAATTTCCCCACAGAGATCAAGAATGAACAGTGAGTTGCTCTCCTGGAGAGCAGCATCAGCCATGCTGCTGTAAGGCAAAAAAAACGGAGATAGAAAGGGGGGAGACGGAGATAGAAAGGGGGGAGACGGAGATAGAAAGGGGGGAGACGGAGATAGAAAGGGGGGAGACGGAGATAGAAAGGGGGGAGACGGAGATAGAATGGGGGGAGACGGAGATATTTTCCTATCCTTGGTAAAAATGGGACCGTCTGCATTTCTTCACTCCTAAAGTTTGTTTTTTTTATTTATCAAGTGTCTGGCATGAGGACGAAAACAGATTTGGAGAAATAGCCTTCTTGAGGAATTAGGAAAACATATCATTAACGAGAGGTGAGAGAGAAACGGAGCTCTTATTTTCGTTGACGAAAACGAATTGGGAAATTTAAATAAAAAACGAACCCTTTGTGAGGGTCGAAGTTATGAAGATCGATACTGTTGTGTTGTGACAAGATTATCTGGTTTGTTTTCGCCAGAAAATAAAAAAAAATCAGTATGTATGGAGAACAATTTTTTTCTCTTCCTTGAGAATTTAGACAAATATTTTCGTCGCCGAAAACAAATTGGAAAATGAAAACAAGGAATGAACCCTTTTTCTTAGGGTCGAAGTTATGAAAACAGATCCTGTAGTTGCTGAGAGGGTGATCTGGTTTGTGTTTTAGCCGGACATAAATATGTGCAAGAATGGAGAGATAATTTTATCTCTATCTTGAGAAGACAAGGGAAATTGATATTAATGACTGGAGTGAACTACGCCCTTTCGCCCACACGATTTAATAATTAGATTTATCACAGAGACAGTTATGCCAGCCCCCGAGAGGTGGGCTGGGGAAGGATGCTGAGATGGAGGATTTAGTGCCGCCTGTGTAGAGTGGTGAGAGATATGAAGTGAAACAGGTTGGAGTTGGGGAGGAGCAATCGCTGTAACTACTCCCGTGAAGGTGGATAATTCTCCAAATTTGGAAACTTGATAAAGAAAGCAAAAATAGGGAACAAAGAATCTTTATTAGGATTAATGCGGAAATTGAAGCAGCAACGAACCCCGAGAATCCTTCGGTCCCATGCCAGTTTTAGGCCGGAGTGGATATAAGCAGATAGGTTTGAGAGCTCAAAGACTTGGGCTGAGTACCTCTGGAATCCACGTCAGCTGACATCAGATTTCCTGATTCGAAAAACTTTGAACTCAAATTATTAAGCGAGGCACAGTATCACTATAAGGATTGATGCGGGAAGGGTTCATTTTTGTGGTACAAAGAACTAAATGAACGAATTGTAGATTAACCTAATGCATCTTTCGTTTTTATTTTTCATTGTGAAAATATTTCTTCCTTAATACAAGACCCGACATGTCCCGAGCCAGCGCTATGATTATATTTTATCTTCCACTGCTCTGAGATCAACACAACGTGGAAAAAGTTATTGTGAATCGTAGCGGCCAGCTACTAACAACCAACTTGGACCAGCGTCAGCACTGACCAGCGCAGAGTTAGCCCTGTGGTTCAAATCTCGTCCTAAAACCTTGATGATCGGATAACTAAACGTGGTTACACCACTTTGTTTAGGCAGCGGTAAAAGGTGTTATAAATAGAGAAGTTTCATTTTAGGTGTTAAAATTAAACTATTATTTTTCGAAACAAATGTCTCCCACACATCACTTTGATATTAATGTAAAAAAAAAATAAATAAATAAAATACTTTCTCTTCATGCCGAAAATTATTAAGTTTATTATCATTTATATTTGAATTAATCATCTTTGTTGTTGTTACAATGTTTCAATCATTCCTGCCTTCTTCAGGTGCTTGTCAATCCTGGTAACCTTCAAGGAATTTTAAACTGAACCCTTTATTTAATCTATAGAAGTAGATTGTTGTTCTACTGTCCATGTCTAGGAATATATCTTGTTCTTATTTAGTACAGCTCAATTATTGCTAACCTTATTTCCTGTGTATAGGTTTTCATTACCCAGCTCAGGTATTGAACTCAAAAATCACTATGCCATTACATTCACAAACCAACATTAGACTATCATCATCATCTGACTTATTTAATTAGACAGTTTGTGTTTGCCAAGAATTAAAAACTGCTTATGCTGAAACAAAATAGAATTAAATTTATTGTTATGAAAAGTAAAGACACTAAGCTATTATATACTGATCTTATGTATTTCGTATCAGTTCATTTGTCTTTGATCACTAAGAAGAATTAACTAGTATGAGATATTCTCAAGCATGGACATCAGCATAAAACACTATGCCCATAAAGATTTCAATTCAAAACTCCCAGACAACTACCAAATATGAGAAGCATCTATCAACAAGACAAAATCTTACTTAAAGACCAACCATGATCTGGCCGACTTCAAGGAAGCTGAAATAAATAAAAATCTTGAAAACATTAGACATGCAATGAATGACAATCTATGTCAAAACCATTGATAAGAGATCAAGGTACTGAGTTTGTCAGAGTTCATGTCAGTGAATGAAAATGAAATATTGAACAACATGAAAAACCAAAATATTGAAACCTTAGAGAAAATCCACACTGAAGAGTTTTCTCCCCCCCCCAAAAAAAAAACAATAGCAGCAAACCAGAAAAGGCAACGCCAAAATAATAAAGGCAATGTTGGGACAAGCACATTCAGTATTTTGAAGGAGAAGAGTTTCAAGTTGTAAGATACAAGGTTTCATTAAAAATATTAGGTTGGTGCAAAAATATTGTCGTTTTCTCACATAGTAACATATGTGAGAAAACGACAATATTTTTGCACCAACCTAATAATTATTTTGGGTTATATCCTCAAATACAGTGGCTGGCTACTCATTTCTCAGTATCTATCTAGGGTGGCTAGCTAATCCATGTTACAGACGCCTGATCAAGTACGTTTGTGTTTCTTTAACAACTACAGAGCAAACATGTGGTTTATACCACAAGTAATCTGGGATAATCAATAGTTTAATGCCAGTACACTCAAACTCTCGGTCACGATGAC
The DNA here is from genome assembly GCA_963932145.1 of Acanthosepion lycidas. Taxonomy (NCBI): domain Eukaryota; kingdom Metazoa; phylum Mollusca; class Cephalopoda; order Sepiida; family Sepiidae; genus Acanthosepion; species Acanthosepion lycidas. Next base: position 60,281,546 of record OZ010589.1, read on the forward strand.
TTAGAACTAGCACAACTATTGACAGCTTCCCAGTTTTATTTGGGTTTTACGATAATATCACGTTGAAACACCGGTTTCCATACATTCACCGAAGTTAAGCAGCGTCGAATGTGGACAGTACTTAGATGGGTGGCCGTTTGAGAATGATAAATGTTGTCAGCTTGTGCGGGTGGAGTAATAATGGATAATGACTCGGAATAGTTAATCGGAGCGCCGAGTTCCCATTTCAATTGGGTTCGTTATATTCGCTTACGCGCAAATACCCTTTGAGGAAGGTAAGAATTTAACTCTCCTTCCCCTAGCTATGGGTTAATTAGTAAGATTAAATCATTATCTAAAAAGAAATAATCTAAGAAATGCCTTTAAATAACCTGCAAAGTGTTGATAAGCCGTAGAAAACGAACTTATCAATTTTATTTACGCAATTTCACTCACAAAGCTTGTGTTATGGTTTTCAAACACTCCCCAATGATGTTGTAGTTAAGGAGATGACCTCAATGTACAACTTAAGTTGATATGATCAAGGCGTTACCTCCCTGACAAATTGATCAAACTTATAATCGAAAAACTAAAAACTAACGTTCAAACCAGTCGGCCACGCCCTAAACAATTGTAACATAATTTATTTAAACAAATATGTCAAAAAATAAAATCCACTAATAGTGACACGACAAATACCAGTCTGTAAAAAAAAAGTATAGGCAAATGCAATTAGTTCCTTAGTATATTTAATGCATAAATATAGGATATAAATCTAAGTATGTCCACTGTTTTCGCGGGAAAACAGCATAGCGTAAATGAAAAATACCACAAACTTAAAGAAAATAAAGTATTATCGTCAAAATGCTTATGTTATTATTAAGATGAAAGAAAAAAGTATTTTTTAATTATTTTTTGATATTTTTTATTATTTTCTAACACGTTCGAAATTTTGGTAAAAGTCTTCTTTTGTTTACGTCATCGCGGTGACGTAAAAATAAGTTTTTTTTTGCGCTTTTTTCCCGTTGAAAACACATTGATTTGGAAATTCTTGTAAAAATCAAATAATTGTCCGATCTTAATGAATTTTTTAGGACTTACTCACAAATGAATGAAATTATTTTTGCAATATTTTGTTTTTAGAAAATTTTGGTAAAAATTTTTTTTTTTTTTAAATATGTTACCCCCCACTTATTTAATTTCATGAAATTTCGCCCAAAACCTTTTTGGCTCCTCAATTTTTTTTTTTGTTAAAAGAAGGAGTTCTTTGGAGATGGTAAATAACCTACTTTTTTTTTCAAATTTGAGCTATTTAACTGAAAATCTTGTCTGAATTGAAAAATAATGAATCCAAAAACTATGATATTACTTAATTAGAAAAGCTTTTAATTGCTTTTGTAAATAAGTAATATTAAGGACATTATTGTCTGAAGAAATAATTTTTTTCTGATGAATAATTAATTTTTACAAGAATTTTTTCGTTTTTTAAGAAATTTTAATTATAATAATGTATAAATAAAAAAAATTTTAAAAACCTTCGCAGAAATTTATTTTTCATATTTCATTCCGTAACCTTTCTTTACGGCGAACAAACAGCCTGCATGTGAATAGAGAAATTGTTCATTGAATACATAAAAATAGAAAAAAAAAAAATAGAGTAAAACGGGGGTGCGTTTTCTCACTACTTATGATATGCTATCCAGAGAGACGATCCTTAAAAAACTAGTAGCGTACCAGATATTGTTATAGTTGGATAGGTACCTCCAAAAAACGAAACAAAAAGGTAATACCAAAATTAAAAATGCATTTTAAGCTAATAGATTAAATTTATTATTTCCAATAAGTAAAATACTTTGATTGCAATGATTTTTTTCTGATTATCAGTAATTAATAAAATGGTCCTGATTGACAAAAATAAATACATAAATAAAAAAAATGTTATGATTTAAATTCTCCTTGGACTTGTCCGTAAATATTAAGCCCAACGAAAAATATTTTTACCAAGATTTTCTTAAAAAAAAAAAAAAAAAAAAAAAAAAATCATTTCATTCATTTATGAATAAGTCCCGAAAGTTTCAAAATCTGACAATCATCTAATTTTTGGAAGAATTTCCATATCAATGTGTTTTCTTCACCGCAAAAAGATGCTCAAATTTCCCATACAAATTTATGGCCCCACCTTGATGCCAGAAAAAAAAAAAAATTAAACAAAATTTCCAAAGTTCTGAAAAGGATTAAAAAAAAAAAAAAATATGCATAAAAATCCTGTCGTCTCTCCTCTTAAAGATTTTGATGATAAAACTTTGTTTTGGGCATTTTATCGTCATCTATAATAGTAATACTCAATTTTTTTTTTTTTTTTTGGCATTGTGTTGATGAAAATCTCAGAAGGAAAACTGAAAGAATTCTTAGACAAGGTAATAAAAAGGAAAGCGAGAAATAACTAACCTGTAAGTAACACCGGGGAATTTCTAAAAGAAATTTTAAAAAGTTAAAAACATTTAAAATAATTTAAATGACTTGAAAGATAAAGTTAATATGTAAAAAAAAAAAAAAAATACTTCTACCGCTTTAAGGATTTTATTTTTTAAACAAAATAGTAAAAATGTAAAAGCAAACTCACTTCCACCCAATTCGATTTTCTAATTTGATGGATGCCAACAAAACTCAAAAAGAGAATTTGAAAAGTTTTAAAATTTTCTTAAAATTCAATATATGCCCTATTTGTTTCACAGGAAAAGAAATCTTAAATTTATGGATTATATTGTAAAAAAACATTTATCTTTTGCTTAAAATAAAAAGAAAATAGATTTTTCAGTTTTCTCCAGCAACGTATATATACCCTCGACTGTCAAAGGTCAAATAATTATTTTCTTATAACACTCAGTGTCACCTACTTTAAAAATTTTGCGCCATAAATAAAATAAAATACGGAAAAGACATCTATTAGAAATCTTTGTGCAATTTTTTTTTTCAGTTAAAATCTCTTAAAAAGTGATTTGCCTTTACTCGTAAGCACCTCCAATTTGTCGCTGAAAAAACAGCGTAGCATGATGAAAAATGGCTCCAAAAAGTAAACGTAATAAAAACCAAGTTTTATCATCAAACTGTTAAAATCAAAGTATTTTTGTTACTTAATTTTTTTAATCATTTCTAGCACTTTCGAAATTAGTATTTTAACGCCTTTTTTCTTCGGGTGAAAAACATTTAGAAATTCTTACAAAAATCAAATAATTGTTGGATTTTAATGAAATTTTCAGAGTAAATTTTTGAATTTTTTTTTTTTTTTTTTTTTACACATGTTACCCCCCCCCACCTCCACACTTAATTTCATGAAATTTCGAGAAATTAAATTTCAGTCTTAAAATTGTTTTTCTTAGTTAAAAGCGGGACTCCTTGGAGAATGTAAATCAATCTTTTTTTTTTTTCGAAAATCTGCTCCGAATCGTAAAATAAAAAACGCAATAAAACTAGCATTATTTAAATTAGAAAAGCTGTTAATTGATTTTTATAAATTAATAAATAAGTTTTAAGGACGCTTTCGCCTTAGGAAAAAGAATTCGATGAATAATGAATTTCTATAAGAATTGTTTTCAGTTTTTTTTTTTTAATTTTAATTATAATCGTTTAAAAGTTTTTTGCATTACTTTTTAATCAAGTTAGGTGATAGTGTTTTTAAACGATTTACTATTTTAAAAAATGTAAACAATTCTTATAAAAACCATTATTCATAAAAACTTTAAGACAATAGTACCCTTAATAAATTAAAAGCTTTTCTAAAAAAAAAAAAAAAAAAAAAAAAAAAAAATTTAAATCCGATAATTTGATTTGTACAAGAATTTCCAAATCAATGTGTTTTTCACTTGAAAATAATATCGTACTACGTCGACCGCTGACGAAAAAGAAAAGGGAAAGATTTTTAACCAAAATTTCCAACGTGCTAGAAATAATAAAACAAATTTAATAAAATAAAAATACTTTGGTCTTTCCTCTTAATAAACATTTTGACGATAACATAGCAATAATATTTTTTGAGATTTACTTGAATGAATTCTTTTTAACTTCGAGCCATATTTTCGATCAATTGTTTTTAATTTCACCTTCGGGGATTTAGCTTTATAAAAAAAAAATGTAAAAGTTAGGAACATCCAAAATTCACGAGTACAGACAGATTAACCACGAGTGAACCGAAACTGAAAAAATATTTCCACAAAGCTTTAAAAAAAAAAAAAAAAAAAAAAATTCATATATAAAGAAATATAGTTTTAAGGTGTGTTATATTTATTTATGGGATAAAGTGCTCAATATCAAAGATGGGGCGTATGTAAATAAAAGTGAACATTGAAGTCAACACTCAGAGGCGACAGGCTGTTTCATGCTCTAGACAAATCATCGTCCTGACTATCGCGTCTAGCATGAAACAGCCTGTCACCTCACCTCTGAGTGTTGACTTCATAATGTGTGTGTAAAGTTAATTCATTAATGATTAAATGCTGAAAACTTTAAAATCCGATAATTCCTTGATTTTTGGTTAATTTTAAAAACAGGTAGTATAATTCTTTTTCACGTGTTGAAAGTGCGTATGATTTTGGAGGTACAGACAATCAGAAGGCAAAATAAATGCTTGGTATCGGCAAAAAAGACAACCTGAGATGCGAGTTAGATATTGGGTGGGGGTGTTAAAAAATGAAGCAGATACTGAAATTTAACTGATTAGTGTAGTAACAAACGACGGAAAATGAGACAGAAATCCGAAGGCTCATAGAAACAGATAAATATGCCTTCCAGAGACTAAAGCATTAGGAAAAGTTCGTTTGAAACAAAGAGAAGAGTCTTGAACCGCTACAAAAATATGTCCTATATGGCAGTGAACGCTAGACAAGTTCTTCATAGATGGATTTGAAGTGATGTGTTTCTATCGACAAGTGTTGACTGAACATGTGAGCAACGAAAAAGATTTAAGGGAAACAGAAACGAAAGGGACACAGATTTACAATCAAAAAGTTAAGATTTCTGGGACACATACTGAAAAAAGGGAGTCTAAAAAGATTTTAAGTAACACTTACAGGATATACTGGAGGCAGGAGAAACGAAGAAAAACAGCGAGTAAGCTACCTAACGAATTTGTATGAATAAATGTTAGAACAAAGAGAATGCGATATAGAAATTAGAGCAACAACAGTTATGGAGAGCCATGATCACCCACATCTTGAAGGGAAACACTACATTGTCGGGTCCATAACGAAATAGATAAAAAAATTAATTATGGCGTCAAAAACAATTATAACTATAATTAATTCACTCATTCTAAACCAATGAGAATGGATCCCACTTTTCTCCTTTATCCATACAAAAACGTGATATTCTCACTATCGGACAAGTAGTTCACACGAACAGGTCGTTAACACGTCCGTCGACGGAAAATTTCATCTTTTCCTTTTTCAGGCCATAATAACATTTATCTTTTGTCACTCAACAAAAATTTGAGGTAAGAAAATCCCAAACATTTGTATTTTTCCAACTAAATTATCTGGACACTCATCACACACACTAAAACACGAAAAAGATTGTATATACTTATCCTTTATTTTATCCTTCTGTTGGATTCCGATCCATATTGGTATACATTTGACCTCAAACTCACAATTTTACTCAGTATTAATGTCTCTCGTTTCTCCGACGCAAGATAATAAATAATACTCGTTTACACGTCTTGCTGCTTCGCATTTTTTATGAATAATTTATATATATATATATAAGTGAACATAGAAGTCAACGCTTAGAGGCAACAGTGTTTCATGCTAGATTGCAATATATATGCTAGAGCGTTTTCTAATTATTTACTCAAAGTTGTAACTCCACTACAACATAAAATAAAAGAAATACTTTTTTTTGTTAGTCAGCAATCCAAAATAATAAAAAATGTGTAAATAAAAAAAATATTATAATCGTCTAGGTTAGTTTTATAGACGTATTTTTAGAGAAGTGTATTTTAATTATTACATTTTTGTCTGTTACAATTTCTATTTTTAGAATTGGCTGTAAAGAACCGCCGAAATTTTTTCGGTCAAGGTGGGTTGTTTGAAATTTATTTAAAAAAAAAAAAATAAAATAAAAAAATTGCAATATTTCTATTATCCAATCAAGAGCGTGGGCTTACACCCATATAAATGTGAAGCTAAGGCCTGGTGGAGCCCCTTCGGTTGTTATATAAAGAGAAGGGTTAACGGATTTTTTCGACCAAGACAAGAGACACGAAAATTTAATCCTGAAGGAAGAATGATAAAGACCCAGAAAGGAAAGCAATTTTTGGCTGCCACCTGAGAAAAAAAAAGGAACTGAAACCTATGAATAGAACAGTGTTTTAAAAAAGATAAATTGTAAAAAAAAGTCCCCGTGACATCAGTGGTTTGAAATTGCCAAAGAAAGCTGCCTTCGTTCTGTGATTTTTTTTTTTTTCGTCTTTCTAATCGGTGGGTTCATCATTTTTTTTTCAAATAGTATTTTCTGCTTTATTCAAAGTTTGTATTGCCTTCGCGAAGCCCCCCCCCCATTTTTGTTTTGTAAATCTTTTATGCACGCACGTAATGGATAACGGCTCGGATTGAGGAATCGGCGAGCAGAGTTCGAATTCCAATCGAATCCATTACATTCACTTACGTGCTAATACCCTTCTTCTCCCCACCCCCCGACTTCGATGGCAACTGGTCTACCGCAGAAAGAATTGACAACCTACTGCGGGAAAATAAAATCTGCCTCACGCATGACACACTGACTGAGAATCTTAATATAATTCACATACATCTTTTATCCGTTATCTGCTTAACAGAAGGCACACGAAAGGAAATTTTTGTGCATGCCTATATTGTATTTATTGTGCTAATGTTTAATAATAAATGTTTGTTCTTTTTTTTTAATTTCACGCAATAATAGTCTTTGTATGCGCCTGTTCTGAATAAGAGAGGGGACGTTCTCTCTTCTATTCCCACCCAGGGAAAAGTCTTTTAAAATAGACAAAAACATCTTTTTTTTTTTTTTGTGAGATTCTTTTTTTCTTAACGTTTCTATGGATACATTTTAAAGCTTTGAGTTTACTCTTCCGATTCACATTTGAACTGTGTCAATTACAGTGTAACCCGGATATAAGAGAGTTGTCGGGACCGGAGAAAAAGTCTTATATCCGGGTTTGGTCTATTTTTAGGTAAGTATGGCTCTAATTTGGGACCAGAGAAAATCTCTTATATCCGTGTTTCTCTTATATCCGGGTTACACTGTACATTATTTCTTTTTCTACGACATCGAAGTAAAGATGGATAAAAACGTGATTTAGTGTGTGTCACAATACATAGCGATTCCTAATTGCCATTGCGCTGCTGAAGCCACCAGCAACATCAACAATACTTGGGGACTGGAGTTATCTTAAAAAATACAGTGTATAATTGGTTCCAAAGATCAACTTCTGGATCTCCAAGATAAACCTGGTTGCAAATTGTCACTTGCTAATTAAGAACTGAAAGCAGTTGTGAAGGCTCATGTCCAGGAATAAATATTTGGGTGTTTGAACCAAATTTGGAATGGTTCCTACACTAGTCAACACATATCTATCACAGTTCAACAAAATGGAGGCAATGCAAAATTGGGTTCTCCACGATTTGACTGATGATCAGCAGCTTGCACAGTTAGACACTTACAATTTGCTATATATATATATTTCCAAGGGGGTAGAATCCAGGTAGAACTCAATGTCCAGGACAGAGTGTAGCGGACCGTGGCGATGATGAGTATGTAGAATACACGCGAGTTAAAATTTCCTGCTAGCCGGTCCAACCACATGAGAATATTGGACTTTAATTAAGTCCAAAGAAAACAAGGAAAAACAAAGACCGATAAATATATGTAAACAAATATATGTATTAATAACAAGAAAGGTTACAAGTTACATGGATAGAGTGTGTGGCGAATATTATGTGTGTGTGTTGTGGTGAGTGTTCGTACGTACGTGTATTGTTCTTAGTGTGTTCCCAGAATTTGCGAAACGCTGTATCTGTGAGAGCTCACATCTGCGAGGTGGTATAAGGCCCAAGGCCTGAGGAAAAAAAGAGATCGAGGCGAAGGGTCAGCCAGTATTTATAGCCAGTGGAGAGAGACCCCTGTTGAAGGATTAATGAACTAAGGAGGAGCTAACTCCGACAATAGTAAGAATATAAAATATAAAAGACTCAAGCACTAATATTCCATGGTTAGAATTTATTACATTAGAATGATTACGATTACAATGTAATAAATTATAACCATGGAATATTAGTGTTTGAGCCTTTTATATAAGTCATCCTTGAGTTTAATGAAATATTTTTCTCGATAATTGGAAATGCGGCTTTCTTTAGGTCAATAAAAATCTTCATCCCCTCCGAAGATCACCTACCATCTTATTGTCTGGTGATGCTTGAATGGAATAATCCATTACACCCTCGAGTAATCTGGCAGCTTACGTTCTGATCACGTTGAAAACACCGGTTTTCGTTCGGTCAACAAAGTTAAGCTATTTCAAGCCCGGTCAGTCCTTTGATGAGGGAGCAACGGCTACTGTAAGTAATCCCCTACAATCCCGAGTATATTTAGACTTTAAATAACCCACAAAGAGTTGATAAGCTATAAAAACAAATTAATCAACATTGTAACCTGGCAAGAGACATGATTTGGAACTTGTGCATGGATAGCCACAACCAATTTGGATAGAAAGATCGTGTTATAGAAAGATCATGTTAAGAAAAGAATAACGTAAAACCTCATACAGTACTTGAGAGAAAGAAATGCCTTTAGACTTCAAATACCTGTCACACCCTACCTAACAATCATTTTTTAAGCTTTAAATGAGCCAATGTGTGTACTGTGTCTACACCAATGCGGACCGGGTCGAAAATGCCTTCTGTGTTTATTAACACGCGAATTGCTTTTTATTATTTCTTCCCAAGCAGAGCGATAAATGCCGCTAGGACGCAAAGGCTTACTGAGAATGAAAGAAAACGTTAACGAAGAGAAGGACAATAAAAGAATAGAATATAGCGATTGATTTTGCGTCTAATTTTTTAAAGATCGTAGGTGATAGGGAGAGAAATGCGAGAAAAGAAACTATTAGAATAGAACTTAAGTTACGTTTAGCTATTTCAACAGTAAAGTGATGAGACCTAATTGCCACTCTAGTAGTATGCTTAAATTCATGCAGTCGAGGTATCAAAGAGGAAAGCCCAGAAAGAGTTTTTGTTGTGATTAAATAAATCAATCGCCAGATCGTTTCTTACTAACATCATATCGATTCTAATGGCGCTTACCATTTGACGAATAACATGGTTTTTGAGTAGAGTTATGGTAATTTTAATTTTTTTTTGTTGAAAACAGGCATTTTTGTTCGTACCTTACATTATCCAAACAAATATAAATTGTATTTTTTTTAAAAATCTGGTCTCGTGTACAAGTGTGATTTTGCATTGAATTTTCAAAACCAATACAATTTTTTAAACTAAAATTAGAAACACAAATAATAAAAATAAACATTCTATTGATAGTGGAATCACAATTATTAATAAAAAAAAGTTATTTTCATTGAGAATTGGAAACATTGTTTATTTTCATATCAAATTTCTGAAAACTTCCAGGCAAAAATGAAGCTAGCTATTTCTTTCTAAACTAAATTATATCAAGATATTTTTTCAAACATTAACAATATTATTAATTAACTTTACAAATGTCACAGTCTTGAAGCCCTTTTTTTTTGCTTCTGCGTGGATAATATTCATTTATGCGTTGAATAGTTAAAAAAATTTTTTTTTAAATCCGTGTATGCATTGCATTAATTTTAAATGTTAGCGTTTTGTTTCATGGAGAAAATGAAACTAACTATTTTTTTTTTCAAAGATAAATCTATAAAAATTAAAGATTTTTATAGATGTCATTTGCATTTTACACGTCAAATATTTCAGGTTCATAGCCACTTGACAGTAATGAATCGATATTGGAAACATTGATCTTTACCGCAAATAAAACCACTTACTGTTAGTGATATTGTACTCGTAAACTATAGCTATTTTCTTCTGTCTATTGTCCCAGAGGATGAAAATATTGGTTCGTGAATTTGGTGGTATAGTAAGTGCTAAGTTCAATTCCTGGGCATTGTGATACTGAATCAGCAGAAACAGGTTTAGCAATAACTGAGCAAAACAAAACAAAAAAATCAGAACATGACACATGATGTCTCTCTAGACATGGACAACCTACCCTTGTGTATGAAATAAAGGGGTCAGAGTGTCTATATTTCTGAGATGAGGTATTACGTACATTATTCGGACTATTGTCCTCATCTTTGTCGCCATATTTATCACAACGTTTCGGACGTTGTACGCTCCGGCCTTCTTCAGGTGGTTGGAATGTCGAACTGAACCCTTGATTTCGCTCACTGGGGTCCTCAAAGAAACATGGCACAGTGGATAAAGGCGTTGGTTAGATCCAGTGACAGGACCCAAAGAGTGTGTGAGTTCAATACCCGGTTAAGGCAGTGGAGAACTTTCAGAGGGAATTTAACAGGAGATAACTGGTAACTGACATCCATCAAAACATGGCACGTGGAACTAGAACAGTCTACCCCAGTGAGCGAAATAAAGGGTTCAGTTCGACATTCCAACCACCTGAAGAAGGCCGTAGCGTACAACGGCCGAAAGGTTGTAATAAATATGGCGACAAAGATGAGGACAATAGTCCGAATAATGTAAATAATGTACATAAAGGTGTCAGTTTGAAATTCCTTGAGAGTTATCCGGATCAACAGACACCTGAAGACAAGATGACACTGTATGGAGTGCGAAAAATAACTCGCTTTATACTCCCGCTTTCAAATTTGAACAACCGAGGAATAAGGGAAAGGAATTCGCGAGCCTGTGTAATTTTCTTTGGACCAAGGAAAACTTCGCCTTCACAGATATTGAGCTGAGAAGACGGAAATAAATTTGTGAGCCTATGTAAAATTGGTTAGGGACAAATGAAAACCTTGTCTCCACAGAAATTAGCCGAAAATTAGAAGAAAGTAGTTAGCCTATGCTAAATTCCTTTTGATATAAAACGAGAAAAATTAAAATAATAAGAAAAGAGTGTCTAAAGTCATGTGAAATGTTTCATTTCTGTTCACCGTGTCCAGCGTTGAAGTTTTCGCCAGTGTAAAATTACTCGCCAATTATATTATCGACTAACCAACCACGCGACACTTCAAAGAACTTTCTTTCCACAATCCAAGAAAGCTAGGTATTTCTAAGTTAACTATCCCTTCGTCTACTTTTGAATGTATGCAACCATATCCCTTCTGTGAGCAGCGAACTATTACCTTTGTTTTAAACATTTTTTTAATATTATTTTATGTCAGATCATTTAATCTGTTGTATGAACGTTTCCTTTTCATAGCAATTCGTTAAAACTATGGACTTTAAAAATTCCTAATTTATTTTCCTGAAGCGAGAGCTCCTGATACTACTTCAAGCGTGTAAATTCTTAACTAAAAATTCCTTATTGTTTTGTTAAAATTACCCGTGTGTTTCCTCGTCATTATCATTTGGCGTGGATAAAAATCAACTGTTGAATTTTTAGTCCTCGAAGCCACACGCTACTAGTATAACAGAACGGGTCAAAACGTTGCGATTGTAACCATGAGGTTTTTAGACCGACTGTAAATAATGTAATTGTAATTTTTATCCGCACTGAGAAAAAGAAAAAAGAAAACATGTATATACAAGAAGATTGAATCAAAGTTTGTAAGTGGATACTTTGTCCCGCATTGAGTATTATTTTTAATCATAAAATTCCTGTAAAACTGGTTTTCTTCAAACAAAAATGTAAGAAGTGTAAGAAAAAAAAGTGGTTTTCGATTTCTAAATTGCAATTTTGAATAACGATACCCAAAACAGCAACTACATTTTTTTAAGAAAATTATTTAGACAATTCAAAAGTTAAAAATTATAATTATAAGACTCATAGCATAGGGCGAGTTTTTATGATCAGTTACTCCAAAAGTTTCACACTATATACACATGGTTTTTTGTTTGTTTTGTTTTTTTTATGAGGTAAAAAAAAAAAAAAATTGTGCATTTTCGCGAGATGACCGGTTGCCCTATACACAGATTTTTTTTCTGGAGGGGTTCAATTTCATGCCAAGAATTCAGGAGTCGCACTTTTATCGTTTCTCTACACACGATTGTTAATGGGAAAAGTCGCACTCAATCGATGACAAGTCGATCAAAGTTTAGTGAAACCAATCCTTTTTTTTTTTTTTTTTTCTGAAGATAGTATCTTCTTAATTTAAGACTAAGAGCTACAAAATGTCAGGAGGAAATTGTGGAGAGTTATGATCAACATTTTGAAGGGACACGGCACAGAGAAAAAGAATCTTCAGCGAAGGAAAATTATAAATGATTTAAGATAAAAAATATTAGGTTGGTGCAAAAATAATAACGTTTTCTCACATAGTAACATATGTGAGAAAACGACATTATTTTTGCACCGACCTAATAAAAACAAATCCCTAAAGGTGATTTTTATTTTTAAAATATGAGAATTTTTTAAACTTTACTTGATTATTTCAATCTTTGCTTGCTGGTCACTTGTAAACAATTTTTTAAATAGTTGGAAGTTTTTTATCCCAAGAAAAAAAAAGGGTGACTGGATTTGTTTTTTTTTTTGTTTTTTTACCCACTTAAAAGGAAAAAGATACATCATGAAAAATGGCCCCAAAAACACAATAAAAACAAAATTTTACCGTCAAAATCAAAGAAGTTATGCAATTATTATCCTTTTTAAAACCTAGAGAGTTTCTAAAAGTTGTTTCTTGGGCGTCAACGCGGGATCTTAAATTTGTAGTTTGTACGGAAAAGTATAAAACTGAGTTTTTATTTTGTGATTCTCAATCAAAAATTCATTGATTTGGAAATTTTTGCAAAAATAAAATCAGATAATTGTCGAATTTTAAAACTTTCAGGACTTATTCAGAAATGGGATTATTTTTGTTTGATACAGAAAAATTTTTTTTTTTTTTTTTTTTTTACATCTTAACAAACCCACACAATTTAATTTTTTATGAAATGTTGAAAAGTTCTTTTTTGTATCGCTTAATGTTTGTTTGTTAAGGACAAAAATCCTCGGCGAACTTAAAATTTCAAATGATCAGGCTGTCAAATCACCTCAATACGTCAAAAATTCCTCGGAGATAAAACGCTTTTCTTTTTACAATATTTCAAAATTCAAATGTAATATTTGTTTCAATTCAAAATTAATTAAACTTTTTTAAATCAGCTAATTTTCTTCAAAATAACATTTCAGCGAAGTAGATTTTATGTTTTTAAAGTTTTCTAATAAAGACAATTGTTTTGCGTTGACAGATCTGTCAATGAGGACGAATTTATAGATTTTACTCAGTGATAAGTAGAGAAAAAAAAGATTCCAATCAATTTAAATTGGGTTTGAAATTCACCAAACCAAAGTATTTTTGTTTATTGGGAATAATCTATTGTATTCTATTAGCTTGTAATTTAGAATAATTAAAGCTTTAAGTTTTTTTTAAATGCATAAATAAATAGGTATCGCTTTTTTTTTTTTTTTTTTTTTTTTTAAAATACCTACACAAAGTGATTTTATTTTTAGAAAGAAATAGGAAAAGATAAAATGGAAATGCATCTTCTTATTCTTATCTTTTTCATTTTTTAAATCACCTGATGTTATAATTTTTCCCACGTAACTCGAGCTGATTTCTTACGTTTCTACAAGTTTCACACGCAAAACAATTATGGGGGGGAAAAAGGTTATTTTTTTAAGATGCCAAATTATGTGATGCATTTTTCTTGAGAAAAAAAAAAAAAAAACAAAAAAAAAAAAAAAAACTTCTCTTCCCGTATGGGAGACGAAAATTGCTAAATGAAGAGGAAAAAAGTAAGAAAAATGTTGCGAGCTTAATATTTTCCTTTCAGTATAAGAATACTGCAAAAACGGCATTTTTCTTATTGGAAGACACTAGTCTTCTTAAGACTAAGTAAAAAAAGCTATAGCAACATCAAAAGAATATTATAATTTCTTTTTCATCATCAGTTAATCTGCGACCCAATGTCAAAAAGGAAAAATGAGAATTAGGATAAAAAAAATCCTGTATCAACTTTTTTATTCGATCTCAAAAATCGAATTCAACAAAATACATGACATAAAAAAAACGTGCATGTGTAAAACTGCTAACTTTTTTTTTTTTTTTAAATTTTATTTACACATGGGCAAAAAGGAAATGTACGATTTTTTTTTTCTTTAAAAAAAATAAATAAATAATAATAATAACAATAAATAGTAATAATCAGTATTTTTGTAAAATTTTAAGGATTTTATAAATGCGGGCTGATAAGTTATAGTCGAAATGTGAAACTAAAATCATTTAAATTCATTTGATAAAGTAAAATGACTTTTTTTTTTTTAAATTTTAATTCTACAGTTGACCGAATAAAAAAAGAGACGGGAAAAATAAATTTAAAAAAAATAATTTAATTAACATTTAAAATTACATTAGTTTTTTTTAGCTTTTTTTTGTTTTTTTGTTCTTGTAGATTTTTGTTTTTTTAATCTTGTATTAATTTTAAAACGTTTTAAAGAATTCATTTAATTTTAAACTTTTTTCCTTTTCTACTTATTTTACCACGTAAAATTACAGTGAAAAAAAAAATCAAAGCTACTGAATTTAAATTAAAATAAAGAAAAAAATGAACTTCATACCATTAATCATTGTTGATAATAATATTTTTTTTTTTTTTTTGTTTTTCAAGTAAATAAATTAATTAAATCCTCTTTTGTGCGCGTTGATGAACTTAATTTTTTTTTTTCTCTTTCCACTTCTTATGGTGGGGAAAAAAAAATCGTCCGCACTTAACGTTAAGCTGTGATTGACTCACCGATTTTATCGTCTGCCCCAAAGATGAACAGCTACACCCTCCTTCACCTTAGTCAAAACAACCAATCAGAATGTCCCTTACATTTTTAACTGAGCCTGCCTAGTGAAAAATATAAAATACTTATTTTTTAATCTAGAGCATATATTTCGACATAAAATTATTAACAATGCTAGAAAATTTTGAGCAATATAAAAAATAAGTAGATTTGAATTCTTGATAGCCGGTGTTATCGCAACTACGGCTCCGCCAATCAATGTATACGTCACTTCCCTTTTCTTCAACATTGTCGGCGTTTTCTATCGTGGGTGTTGGATGTGAGTTTTTACTCTTGTTATTTTTTCCAAATTTCTCTGTTTTTGTTTTAAAAAACAACTGCATGAAGCAGTTTAGGTTTGCCAAAATCACCCATTGTTCATCTTTCGTCCAAAATCAAAATTTAAGCAATGGAAATGATCGTAAATAACTGCAAACGTTGCGTATTTCATGTGTTAGGATTTGATTGCTGATGTGGCATAACAACACCGGTCTGCTTGACGAAGACCCTCAAGTGATGTTGATTTTTAATGCCTTTTTAGTTCGCATTATGTTTTATCCTTAATTCCTATAGTAAAGCCTTTATCGATTATTTTTGTCGTTTTGATGCACTTTCGATGGGATTTTTTTTCTAAATTTATTTCTTTTTTAGTTCTTTAGTTTCTCACGATTGCACGATTTACAATTCACGCCTCTCCTAAATGTCCTTTTGCTTGTTCCTTCCTGATTTTGAAAATTTATTAATTTTCAAAAAAAAAAAGACAAAATCGACAGACAGATTTTTACTATTTCTTTTCAGATGTACATATTCTAAAATTTTTATTTTTTTTTTTTTTTTTTTTTTTTTTGAGTTATAGAAAATTGCCTTAATTTAATTTTAGGCTTTTAATGTCTCGTTTACGAGAAATTAAACTTTATTAATCTTTTTTTCAGTAAGAAAATAGAATACACCTTCAAAATTTAAACGATATGCAATGCATTCAATCAGCTAGCAAATAAGTTATATACGCTTTTCTAAAATCTAAGCTTTAAAAAAATAAATTATAAAACTTTCAAAGTTCTTAAATTTTTAATGCACATTTCGCATATATACAAAAAAATTGTAACTATGTAATTAAAATTAAAAAAAGTTAAACAATTTAAAAAAAATATATATATATATATATTTGCATCTATGTAATTTTTAGAGATTGTGCTTAAAAATATGCTCCCGACACAATAAGGGGGGGTAGAAATAGTCACTATTTTAAAAATAACCTTCCTTACAATTTTTTTTATTGTTCGTTAACATTAACAATAATAAAAATTAAGGCAAGGAGGTTGCTAAAAAACAAAACATAAGGCTTTTTTAGTCTAATTACTAATGAATTGTAATGATAGCTTAAAAAAAATATGCTAATGAATGATTTTTAATAATGCATATGATAGACTTTTTAAAATTATGCGCATATATTTAATTTTGGGCTCTATATCCTGATTTTTATTCTAGTCCCCCCCCCCCCAACTCTCTTAACTTTAAATCCCATTTCGTTCACTTCAGGCACCTGTTTGTAGTCATCATACATTTATTTACCACGTTATTTCTTTTAAAAGACATAAATTTGATAATGTCGCAACGTAATTTAATATTATTCATCCTTTGTCGAAATTCCGGAAGAGATTTTCTAAAATAATTTGCGCCAGAAAATGAATGGGACACACTGCTCCGAAGAAGTTGTTCACTGTATGATTGTAAAAAAAAAAAAAAAAAAAAAAAAAAAAACCAAAAAACAGACAACGTAAAATTAAGTGTCCAGCCACATCACTAGATTTTATGAAGAGAATTATTGCTCATGTGTTGAACTTTGAAACAAATTGTTCATAGTTCTTTCTTTTATTTAAAAAATATTGAGACAGCAATTTAAAGTTGTTTACGTTTTATTCAGAACCTTATTTCTGTTCTCCTTAATTACTTCCTAGTTTTTTGTTGTTTTTTTTTGTGGGGG
Source organism: Acanthosepion lycidas (assembly GCA_963932145.1). NCBI lineage: Eukaryota > Metazoa > Mollusca > Cephalopoda > Sepiida > Sepiidae > Acanthosepion > Acanthosepion lycidas. The sequence continues at coordinate 60,298,500 of OZ010589.1, forward strand.
GGGGTTATGCTAAAAACTTGCTTCTGCCATATCACATATGGTGCTTGAGATTCCAATATGAATGATATCCAATTTTGAGGAGACTAGACTAGAGAGATTATTTATGATGTGGATTTTTTTTACAACAATTCCTTATTCGAATGACTTGTACAAATCAAGCTTTCTGCAGAGAGCAAACATGGTTTACGTTTTTTGACGATTCTCTCCCATATGCTTTCTTTTTGGATTGATGAAATAAATAAATTTTATCTCTTTTTATAATTCGAAACACGTTAATATTTTTCGCCAATGAAAACTTTTTTTTTTTTGTATTCTTCATGTTGACAGAACTCTGAATAGGACTTTGTGCAATGTTGATTGTTTTCGTCAGACATTTTATTTATTTATTTGAGACCTACATTGTTTTACAATGGGGTTTGATTTCAATCAATCTGTTCTCAAGGCTCTAATGTTCACGATGTCACCCCCGTTGAAACTAATGAAAGCAGCCTCAGTTTTATAAACCAAATTTTTCCAAAAATGTTTCTTTTCATAAATATTGCAAAGTATCTATCGAATTGGTTTCATCTCCACTTTTTCGATGAAAAAACGGCATACCACAATGAAAAAAAATGCCCCAAACTTAATATTAATAAAAATAAAGTTTTATTGTCAAAATTAAAATGTTTAAGAGGAAAGACCAAGGTATTATTTTAAAAATTTTTTTTATCCTTTTTAGTACGTTGTAAATACTTACTTTCATAAAATTTCGAGAAATTTATTAAATTTTCTTCCGAAAATGTTTATTGAAGCAGGAATCTTTAAAATCAATTTTTTTCTTCAAACTGCTGCTCATTTTCCGAAAATCTGCTCAGAATCATAAAATAAAAAATACAATAAAACTATGACATTATTAAATTTAGAAAAGCTTATAAAAGATTCTACATTTACTAATCAAAAATTGAAAAGCTTAATACAAATTATTTTGCACCAAGATTTTTAAGATAATTTAAAATTTTTTTTTTTTTACGTCTATAAAATATTATGTAACATGCCCATCTTTGAAAGTATGGTCGACCATACATGACATTATCAGAAAATAAAAGCAATGACTATGGTAAATTTAAAGTCAACATTCCTAAAATATGACTGATGAAGCAGATTTTTTCCCTCAGCAGGTTTCCATCCAAGCCTATAGAACCCAGTCTGTTCTGCTATTTATCCATAGCTGGGGGAGAAGATTCATACCTTTCCCAAGGCATGTAATTGAATGGATTTGACTGGAATTTGAACTCTGTTCGAGCTGCTATCTATTACTCCAATTCCTCAGTCCGAGCCACTATCCATTACTCCACTGTGCCTCCTAAGATTAACGAGTACTTAAAAATTATATATATATATATATATATATATATATATATATATATATATATATATAAATAAAGGCGCTCACATCATTTTCTAAAATTGTTTTACAAATCAATTCTCTGTAGAACAATTATTATGTCAAGACCTCTTAATGCATTGTCAATTATGTAAAACATGGCAATGTCAGTTTAAAAAGCTACTGTTTTGTTTTAAAAATATATTTCTGTGTTATTTTAAAGTAAATATTTTTTAAAATCAGATTAATTATACTTTAAATCAGATAAAGTTTCAGAAAAGTATATTTTATTTTTGGAAGATTTTTTTTTTTAATACAGAGAATTATATTGCAATGAAAGATCACTAAGGGATTGGGGGCTAATCAACTATTCTAGAAAAAAAAAAGAACCGAATCGTTTTCAGTCAATGTAATTTCTGTTTGAAATACACCAGAGTATTTTGTTTACTGGAAATAGTAAATTTTAAATCCTTTAGCTTTCAATCAAAGCTTCAAGAAAGCTTTTTCAATTATAAAAATTCATTTTAAATCAAGTCACTCCTTTTGCTTCAATATTTAATTTTCTCAATTTTCCAATTTCACATGACACACAATTTTTATTTATTATTATTAATCATGCTTTATGATTTTTCTTTATTTCCAGAAGTGGACAAAAGATGAAAACTGCGCAAGCATGGCGTTTACGCCTGTCGCCAGAGAAGCAGGACACTCTGCTAAAAATGATGATCCTCACAATAGCAGCTGTTCTGTGTACGTATGCATATTTGGTTGCTCGTCAAAGCAGTTTGGATTTTCATGAGAAAAAGTTTAAAATAAGATCTATGAATCTACCATACAACAATAGCCTTGTTTCATGAGTTTGATGGCATGGTGATTTTTGAATTCAATCCCATGTCCGTGTAGTTCAGAGCCAGTGGAAACAGAGCAAGCAATGATTGACCAGTGCTAAAAACTGGATGTATGGGTTATGTAATGGATTGCAGCTTAGAATGAGAAATCAGCATGTTGAAATTCCTGTTGACTTCATTACATTCACTTTTGTGTAAATACCTTTTGGGAAAGGTATGAATCCATCTCTTCTATAGGTGGGCTCTTTTGTATTGAGGTGCCAACTAGTCTAGGAGAAGGAAAACCAAATTCCCAAACCTAGGTAGATGGAATTTGTAAGAACACATGGGGGCCATTTCATGTCAATTCAACCAAAAAAATTGTGACCCAAAAAATAGATTTTGTTCATTTTGATATATTGTAGAACTTAGTCATTAGAAAATTGTAAAAATCCCTAACTGTTCTAAAGATAATGAAAGTTGAAATTTTATCTGCATTTTCCATCAACAAATATTTCCATTTTCAAATACAATGATCTCTCAAAAACACACACCTCTCTCTATCTATATATATATATATATATATATATATATATATATATATATATATACACACACACTGATTCACTGGCCAGAAATTAATGAAATTTAATACCCTTATAGATTTTTAGTGAATGAATCCAAATATTGAGAATTTTGCAAGAAGTCACCAAAAAGTAGATATAAGCAGTTTTCTGCTGAAAAAATGAAGATTTTTAGATGGCGAACCACTCAAAAAAATTGAGAAATATGGAAATATGACTAAAAGTAGGAAAAATGGCACAACATTTGAAAATTAGGGTATTTGAGGAATAAATCCCAATAAGTTTCATTAACTGTTTCTCAAAGATACCAATTCTAGACCTCTTAATAGGAAAAGCACCAAGCAGATAGTACTAAAAAGAACAAAACTAGATATCCTTTGACAACGGTAACAATTTACCTTTGTAGATTAAATAAAGCTTTCTATTTGAAATTCCCTGAAGGTCATGTAGGTCACACCTTAGGTGTCTGAATTTAAATAATGTAAATAAGATATAAAAAAAATCTCTGACGGACCAAAATGAAATAATTCCATCTAAAGAAACTTCAATGGGCACTAGTGAAATATGAGGTGGTTCAGAAATGATAAATGCTTTTAAGTATCCAAATTTTGAATCTATCAACAGCTTCAAAACCTATATTAAGTGCCATCTCAGTCCCATAATTGTTAGATTCAATGTATGGATTTTCTCATGGAATTGTTATAATTGTAAACAAAACCAAGAAATAAACTCTATATAAATTAAATAGTTTATTAATTTAATGCTGAGAAACTGGTCTAATTGACATTCAAACACAATGATCTCACAAAAACCATTATATATATACTGATCCCCTGGTGAAAAATTAATGAAATTTGATAATCTTATAACCTTGTCATCCCCCTGTCAAAAAGTAATGAGAACAATAGAAGAACGAGTAATTCAAAACACATGTACTGGATTCAGTTTATTTACTTTCATTAACTTTGTCACACATCAAGAACGTCTGTATGAACACCATTTTCGTGTCAGCCATCTGAAATAGAAAATTATGTAGGGGTGACAAGACTTAAAAATGTAACACAGCATTTCAGGTATCATTTGTCATTTCAGGTTTTGTCTTTCCAGTTCTTAAATTTATACAAATGGTTAATGTTATTTGTTAGAATATATAAATGCAGCAGTGCAATTTTGAGAATTTCAATTTTTGCTTGCTTTTCGACAGTTAAATAAGACATACTTTTTTAAAAAGAAATATTGCTGCTAGGCTTAAACAGCACAAAGTTGTTGCTAGGATGTGTAAATGTAACGTTTAATAAATGGTGCCAATAATCCAAAAATATGCAAAGGTAACTATTGTGGAACAAAAATAATACTAGTGTCTCTTGAATAAATGCTGAGGATGTTTACACTTCAGAATTTAAAGATCAGGACTCCCTCCCTCTATAATCTACTGCCGCCATTATTTAACATCTACCGTATCCCATTTTTAAAATTCTGTGACTGTAAACAATGCATGTTGGTTTTCAGGAAAATGTACCCACCCTTTTCTTCCATTTATAATATTTTTTTTTTTTAATATATACATTCCCTTCCCTGTTTATTAAATCTTAAGAAATTGAAAGACCCGCCTTTTATTTTTATTCCCTTTTATTTGAGTGGCAAGAGTATCATTTTTCCCATTAGGCTGTGTATTATTTCTAGCTTGTAGTCATGTTTGGTTCCATGGGAGACAGATTTTAGCAAGCATCATGTTTGTCATTGCATGTTGTGCAACTTTCAGAATGCTGTAATGCAACACTGGCAATGAGGATGATCTGTGATGTGTTCTTCAGTTGCAGTTACTGCATAGCTTGGAAGATTTAAAAGGAAGGTTGACCTTTCTGTAAAACTTAATTCTAGAAAACAACTTTACATAATGGTCTTTTGAAGCAGATTCTTGTCGATGTGGAAGAGATTTAACAAACCACAACAATGCATCATGCTTATTTATCTATGACCATTCCCAAGCAAATGGGGAAAGAAATCTAAGAGAACTTCATTTTCCCAAGGAATTCTCACTTAGAGAGTCAAGGTCAGTTTTTGCAATGGTCTGCTAACCAGGAATTTAAAAAAACAACAAATAACCTTCCTTTTCATTACCAGATTGTTACAGGAAGGAGTTGTGCTTACACAAACTTGAAAATGAACCCTGTCATTGAAATCGGTATTTCATCTAAAGAAGGTTTTGTTATGTATATAGAAGTGTTTTTCAATCAGTGCCCTCCCCTCTCCCTCTTGGGCACAATTTTTTGTCAATGTCCCTCTTGTCAAATTTTGGATATTATATTGAATTCATCTTTCATAGCAAGATAACACTTTGGTATTACTGCAAAAATAATTTTTTATAGTTTTCATTTCTAAGTGCAAATGATTAAAATGCTTAAAAAAACAAATTATTTATTATTCTAAATTCCATGCTGCTTGCAATCCTAGATCTCTTCATTTTGTAATTTGCAGATAGTTTCTTTGTTTAGTAAGAAGCTGTGTAACTGAGTTGAAATCACATTCAGCCATATAGAAAGTTGGAAAACAATGAAAAGTTTGATAGCTTCCCACAGTTTTAGATACCTTTCAGAAATTTTCATTTGTACCCAATATATTTTTGAAAATTTAAAAAAAAAAAAAAAAAAAAAAAAAAATTGAATAAATGTCCACTGCTCTCCTGAGTGAGTTGACAAATGAAATAAAAACCCCCATTACCCTCTTTGAACATAAGCTCCCACAAGGGAGTGCTAACACCCTCGTTGGAAAACACTGATTGAGAGAAACGGGACAAATATTGTTCAATGAGTTTTCAACTCAAAAAGCAAACAATCATTGAAGACCTATGATAATTGCTAATTACAGTGATTATCTCATTTAGTGATCAAATTTAACTTAATTACATCTGTATTCATTTTTATTCCTCAAAAAACATTAGTTTCTGAACAAGCTGATATGAACACTGTAGAATTACTCCAAAGCCAATGTTCTTGGTGCACACATAGTTAAAGAAACATTTTCAACAGTTCTTCCTACCCTCAATGTAATCTCAAATACTGTGTGTAAACATTTTTGGTAATACTTTGGCTTATCTACTAGGAAAAAATATCTACACTGTACAAATTTTATTTTGGGATGATATCTACATAGTAAAACAGGTGTTACTTTGGTTTGTTATCTTTCCCTTGTAGATAACGAGCTAAAGTAGCATCATGTTTTACTATGCAGATATCATTCTAAAATAAAATTGTAGACGTTTTAGCTGATGTACATGCTGTTTATCACTAGAATATAAATAATAGAAAAAATTTTAATTACAATTTATTTGTTATGTTTCACTATGTAGATATCATTCCAAAATAAAATTTGTACAGTGTAGATATTTTTCCATGCAAATAACAAGCCAAAGTATCACCACATTTATTTTCTGACTGAAGATCTGATTATCAATTTCCTTCTAATTGGAAATGATTAAATGACATGTAATAGAAATTATTTTTTATTGTGTGTAATAATAGCAAAAAAGACCAAAGTGTCTTTTCAAAATGGTTGATTGTTTCCACATATATATTCACAACTACTGAACTAACCAGATTTGCACAAATTTTAGCCTTCCAAGTATAGGGTCACATACATGTCAGTTTCTTAGAATGCACCAACTGTATTCTCTCAAGAGGAGTAAGACACTCACCCAACCAAAGAAGCCACCTTTGGCTGGCTACTTGCAGACTGTGGTACAAATTCAAACCATGTCTACCTATCTAGGAATTGATTGTAATTTTCTTTTTAGAACAGACATTAAATAACCCAACAACAGTTTGCAAGTCATAAAATCATAAAATTAGCCAAAAACTTGGTTTAGTTTCTTGTTTTGTTACCAGAGCCAAAATCAAACCTGATGAGTGTCTCTTCTTGGTACAAATTCCTAAATTCTATTTGTATTAACAAGAAGATAAAATGTAAAGATTAATTCTCTGAAAGTGAAAGCTACATTTCAATCATGTAAATAAGAAAGTCTCGTTAGACAAGGAAGGAAACTGGGGAAATTATAAATACCTAACCATCTAATTTGTTTTTTTCATTTTTTTTCTCTTTCAGCTTTCTCCACACGTCTTTTCTCTGTGTTGAGATTTGAGAGTGTGATTCACGAGTTTGATCCTTATTTCAACTTTCGAACCACTAAGTATCTTGCTGAAGAAGGATTCTACAGCTTCCACAATTGGTTTGATGATCGGGCCTGGTATCCACTTGGCCGTATCATTGGAGGAACCATTTACCCAGGTAATTTGATTAACATCTCCAACCATTTTTACTTGCATCTCTCTTAATAAGTTTTTGTTATGCAGTTATTTAACCTACCAGGTCATATTTTCATTTTCACTTTCCTTCTCTGATATATAGACATTTAGTCATGGAAACTAAACAGATTGATTTGAATTTATGAAGATCTTAAAAATAAATGCCAAAAATTCTGTTTTTATTTGGCATCCAAATAAACAATTCTTAACAATAACCCATATGGATCTTGACATGCTAGAAAACACATTTTCAATTTTATGCATTCATATATCCCATTCTTTTGGGTAGGGTTGTCTACACAAACATGTGTATCCATTGAATATAACATTTAAAATTAATAAGAAATAATGTCAGATTATAAATAAGAATGCATTAATTTCTTGAATAGGTTAATTGAAATTTGCTTGACTGAAAGTCTTCTGTGGCTGACAATGGGGACACAGGTTTGAACTCTATCAGAAGGCGCATTTTCTTTAAGACTCTTGAATGCACAGGCCAGTAGACAAATTTGAACTGCTTAAAATCAGGAATGTCTACTCAAAAACATTTATCCAGTAATTAAAATGTTTAATAATAATGTTGGATAATAAATGCAATCCGTTAATGCCTTAGAAATTCCTTTAGTTTACGTTTCAGATCAGAAACAGATTTGGGCTTTGAAGGGTCCAAACAAGAGATGTATATTTCTTAAAAGTGGTTAATTTAAATTTATATACTTTTTTTTTTTTTTTTTTTTTTTTCTTATTAAGAATTTACAGACCAGCAGACATAAATTTACACTGATTTAAAACCGGGGATGTCTACTGAAATACATCTATCCAATAAACATAGCCTTTAATCAGAAATAATGTTGGATTATAAATGAAATTTATTAATTCCTTTGAAATCATAATGTCTTTTGTGTATTAATACTACCTAATTGTAATATTTGTTTAATTTCTCTTGTTTTGTTCAGGTCTTATGGTAACATCTGCAGTGATCTACAATGTTCTGCATATGATTCATATCACCATTGACATTCGTAATGTGTGTGTCTTTTTGGCACCTCTCTTCTCCAGCCTTACCACTCTTATCACATATCAACTGACAAAAGAACTTAAGGTAAAATCTGCTTCACAAGAAAAGAAAAACTTAAGGTTTCAGGAGTCATAAAACACCATTCTCTTTTGTACAAAATGATATCTATATTTATGTATTTATATTTTAAACTTTGGTTGTACTGGAAGTCAGTTATGTATCTTGTTTAAAATCTTGGCATATTCTTGTAAACACTTCTAGAGATAAGTTAGTAAATCTGTAAGATATCAGTGTCTTGTATCCAAACCAATAAAAAATTAATTCAACAACGTTACTGGCATCTTTAGTACAAATGTAAACCTATTTTGTATGTTGTAAATTTAATGATGAAATTTTAATTTTTAATTTTTTTTTTTTTTTTTTTTTTTCTCCAATTTAACATTTTAACAATTTTTAAGAATTAAATGTTAAACAAAAGAGCTTGAAGTACTTGCATATATTTCTGTATACAGTTGTTAAGTAAAACCAAAGATGGGCTCTTTGTGCAAGTTATCTTGGACCTCTGTTTGCAATTTATAAATTAAATTTTGTTTTGTGCACTTCTGCTGCTAAAGCCTTTTTAGGAAATTAGACTTATGTCTGGCATTTTCAAATGTCTGTCTTTTTTTTACTTACTTTTCTCATATGCTTAAACCTTTTTATTATTCACTCAAAAGGATGTTAGGCAGGATGAGTGTCTATGAAATTTGACTAAATAATTATTAATCACAACAAAACCTGAAAATGTTTGCCTGTTTAGGAGGTTCCATGACTAACTCTATTCCACACCTTTTTTTTTTTTTTTTTTTTTTTTTTTTTTTTTTTTTTGTGTGTGGTGTGTGTACTGAATCACTTTGGTGCCTACTAGTCTAGCTAATGTCTGTCTCATTTTATTTCAATGTGTCATACTTTTTTCTTTTTAACTTGCATCCTTTTTGATCTCATTCAGTCACTCAAGTGTTATATTGCAGTGAGGGGGTCTTATCCTGACCCATTTTCAAAAATCTGGACAGACATCAGGGACTTTTTTTTTTTTTTTTTTTTTTTAATCATCCTTCTTGGTCAGGTCAAACTTTTCAACACTTCCTTACATATATCAAGACAAGTACAAATTAACATGGATTTATTTATTTTTTTTCTTATTCTTGTTCAAGTAACTCTATCTATTCTCTTAATATGGCAGCTATTTTTACTCATTTTTATGTTGATTGTAGTTTAGCCTTATCAAACAGATGATATAATCTGTAGCCAGTCATTTAATAAACTTCCTTTTACTTTTTCATTTGTTAGTTTGCTCATAAATCAATCAACTTTTGTCTTTTGATTTAATAATTTGATTCCCTTGTCTGTAACACTTCACAAGTGCATTTTATTTAACTGTTTGAGTTCAAAAGATCACAATGACAAAAACCTTCTCTTCAATCTCGTAAGTCTCTATGTAAAATAAATCCTCGAATAATTTTTAAGAATTGCTATAGACTTACTTGACGTGCAATATTTTATGTCTTCAAATATCCTTTGGCTAAAATAAATCATTATTCAGCTATGTCTAAAATCTAGAATCCTTCAGATGGGCTACCTCATATATCTGGATATTAAAAACAGATTTATGGTAATAGCAGCATGCTTTTTAAAAAATCTTTTTAAATGTAAATTAGTTTTTTTTTTTTATACAGGATGCTGGTGCCGGTTTGATCGCTGCTTCTCTCATCTCCATTGTTCCTGGTTATATCTCCAGATCAGTTGCTGGATCATATGATAACGAAGGGATTGCCATTTTTTGCATGTTACTTACATACACCATGTGGATTAAGGCTGTCAAGACTGGCTCCCTCTTCTGGAGTGCTCTCTGTGCTCTTGCTTACTTTTACATGGTGAGTCTAAACAATGATGGCCTTTCTCTTATTGTCTTAAATAAATCTCTCGGATTAGGTGTTTGTTTAACAATATATCATTTAATGCCAAAATTTAATTTTCTTGGCAGCATTAGTAAATTTTTTTTTTTTTTTTTTTTTTTTTTTACTATGAAAAACTGTATTGCTGGTATTTTTACTATAAAATGTTTATACTTTCATAGGGTTTTGACTCCATTTTGGAAGTTAACTATTTGCCCATAGCTGGGACCCTAACATGTACTACCACCCTGGATCCTTGGTGGACCTGGGAACAACAGCAATTAAGAGGTGGTTCCATACTCCTCAAATTCCCAATCAGGGACCTTCCTGCCAGATGTAGTTAATCATCATACCCAGGACGCTCGGATTAGGTTTTTCAGCCATAATGGGGTTGCTTCATTTTTGTGCAACTTGCTTGAATTATTTTATGTTTGAAATATATTTTTCTATTTATTAGACCCAGTCTACCTAAACTAATAGAATTTGTACAGTTCTTGAATACAGTATAAAATAACATATTTAGCAAGTTTTTCTGTTTAGTACTATATTAACCTGCCCCATAAAATTTCCACTGTGTTTATACTGTGGCATAATATATGATGACATTATAAATAATGCAGGAAGTCATGCAAACAGTGAGAATTTGACCACTGATGTTTACGGGATGGGTTTGAATGTATCGATTGCTAAATGGTTAACCCACATCAGTCATGAAATTTAAGTTTTAGTCAAATTTGAGTATGGTTGCTTATTAAAAAAATAAATAAAAAAAAAAAACTAGTGTATTCCACTGTGAAAGAGTAATTTTTCATCTTATTGCTTGTCTAGGCAACAACGCTTATCCTCATGTTGCAAATGTGACACAGCAAACTATCATGGAAATGTAATGAAAAGTTCTACAAACACATTAATCTCCAGACTGGTCATCTTTATATTATCACTGGTTTCAATCCATACAACATTCTTTCTTTGATCTGTGGTTTCAACAATTTCATGATAATACTGATTTTACAGTGGAGTATCCAATTTAGCTAAAAGGTGGCATATGGTTATAGAAAGCTAGACAGAATAGGTTAATGGCTGAATAAAGATGCTATGGATTTAAAGATATGGTTAAAAATGCTGGGAGTCTTGAAATTGTTGATTCCCTCTCCCACAAAATTATCAGTCATGTCTTTCAAGAAGATCTGGCCTAAACCTCATACACAGTAACTAACAACTGTTTTTAGAAAATAAGTAAGGCTCACTTATGCATTAAATCTTAATTCAATAGTAAATCTTTTTTTTTCAGGTCTCTTCATGGGGAGGTTATGTGTTTCTTATCAACTTGATCCCTCTTCATGTCCTTGCTCTGATGTTAACTGGACGTTTTTCCCATCGCATCTACGTGGCATATTCTACAGTAAGTCATTCAAACAACACAGTAAACCAACTGCAGTCAATTTCTTGGTTTATTCTCCTGATAGCACCTATTGTCTTTAGAGATGCTTTTATTTATGAATGGTACAGAATGAAAAGTTCTCAGCCTAACCAAGGAGATTCCAAAATAAATTCTGATGTTAATCATATGGTCAGATTTTGAGAAATGAGTCTGGCTGAGAACTTTCCAATGCCCTTTCATATACCTTCCCACCAAATTTTATCACTTCAGTTTGCAACAAGGTTTATTTCATTTACTTGGTCCTTGTAACACATTATTGTAAGCAGAAGGTAGACAAAGGTCAGTTTAGGTTTGTTTAAATATTTTTTGTTCTATTATTAATAACTGCTTAAATTTTTTCCAATTTACTGTTATCATTTTTTATTTAAAATTTTACTCTTCTACCATTTTAGATTTTTCTTAAAATCATTGTGTAATGTTTAAGTAAAGAAAACAAAACAAAATTCTATTCTTATGGTGAGTGAGAGGGAGGAATAAAGGATTACAAAGGTGTTGGTAACAGGAGGAAATCTTTCTTGTTGATTGCAAGCAGTGACAACTAAGACTGCTTGATCTTGTAGTGTTGTCTAACTCACTCATTTCAGCACCTTTTTGATGAATAATAGCCTTTTTATCAATGTAATAAAACTGATCAATGCTTTTTAACCAATAAGACATTACAAATTTGTTGCTTAGTCACTTAGCAAGGCTTTTCTAAAAACTAGATCTTTTGATTGTTGGTTTGATTCACTGTCACTTTTTATTCTAAGAATAAAAAGTGGCTGCAAATCAAACCAAGAAAATTTTTTTTTCTCCTCATATTGTATTAAAAACATTGAGTCTGGTCAGTACCTAAATGGGCGAGTGCCTTAAGAATACAAAGGTGTTGTAAGCTTGGATGTGCAGGTGGTGTAATTCCAATCGGTTCCATTATATTCACTTATGCATAAATACCCTTGGGAAAAGTATGAATCAACCTCTTCTCCCCTCAGCCATGGGTTAATTAAGTAGGATATTTATCAGTAAATCATTATCACAAAAAGATTTTCTGGCTTTAAATAGTCTGTAAAAGCCATTAAAAAAAAAAAACCAGATCAATCCATTCCAATATATTTAATATTTTAGTATCACATTTAAAAAATGTTACCTCTTTTTTGCTTTTAAAAGAAAAATGTTATATTAAAAACCACCTGTTCCTGTGAAACAAAAAATACTTGATAATCCATTCTCTATAATGAATTCAACCATTTACTCTTTTCAGGATAAAAGTTGCTGGTTTCAGTTTTCAATACCAGTTGTGCATTATCAGCTTATCATTAAGAGCTGTAGAGAAATATTAATATTATGGACCTAAGAACATTGCTTCTATTTATAATGCACAAATATATAGGGGAAAGTTCTTTACTTGGCCTACTTCCCAACACACACACACACACACACAGAGGGTGCGATGGATAAATTGTCGTTTAAATTATGCAAGAATAAAAATAATACTGACATTTCATGTTAAGATATATTTACCAAAATTACACAAAAATATCTTAAAATATCAATGAGTAAAGTTAAAATAATGATCCCTCTTCCTTTTGTGACGTCCTGATCCAGTTTTTGTCTCTACTGCCCCTCTCCCACTCTTTTTTTTTTTTTTTTTTTTTTTTTTTTTTAACGTAATTACTATTTTCTTGATGGTTCTTGAATGTACTTTGGAGATGGAAGCCAAACTATGACTATTGGTACCATTACTGAGTGCCTGGATGATCTTTCTCACTATTGTTCAGTGGGGAAGATACTGGATCTGAAACAAAACAATTTTAACCTGCACTCTTTTTAGCTGAATAACTCTAAGGGTTTTTCAGTGATTCTTATGAAAAATGGTGCCATGATGGCTAAACATCTGAAACGGTGGAAAAAAGAAACTCGTTTTGTTTTGTTTTGTTTTTTGTTTTTGTTTTTTTTTTTGTTTTGTTTTTTTTTGTTTTTGAATAAGATATTATTCATTGTGGGATGGGTAATTATGCTGTTATGATTTTGACAGTTTTTTCTGACACACACATGTATATATCACATAGGATAGCAATTAATTACCACTACTGTTTGAACTGCAACCCACCTGCTTGAATGCTTTGCTTTTTTATTCTAATTAGCATATATATATATATATATATATATATATATATATGCAATAAAATCACTATACATTTATAATTAATTTACTATTGTTTACCACAGCATTTTATTATCAACCAGAATCATTTTAATAAATTTCTAGAGTGTTGATTAATTGCTTTGTCTTAATTGTTACTGGAAGTAACTGTATAGTGGTTTTATTGCTATCCTATGTGAAATTTTTTTTTTTTTTTTTTTTATTTTTTTTTTTTTTATTTTAGTATTATAGAATTGGTTACTGTCTGCTACATGTTTTATTCTTTAATCAAGCTCTTCTCTTAACCTTTTGTTATTATTTACAGGTGTACTGTCTGGGTACTGTTCTCTCTATGCAAATTTCCTTTGTTGGCTTCCAACCTGTGCAATCCAGTGAGCATATGGCTGTAAGTTGCTGTCTCTAATTTCATTTCTTAATGTTTTTGTAAATTAGTTTTGCCTTATCTTAGTAATTACTATTATTGTATTTCACTCTTGTATGTTTTTAACTATTCTACAATATGACTTCCCCTAAATTTTATCATAAACAAATTCTTACATCCATTAATGAAGTTGTGATAATGTGATGTCACAAATTGTAACCAAAGAGTGGGTCTAGGTGAATACTTTGATAAAATACTCCTTTAATTGCTTGCCTAAGAGCAGCAAATGATGGTTGTTGTATAAATAAAGGTTAATTTATATAAAGCAATTGGTTCCATAAATAGAAATATCTGATACTTTTCTTTAACTTTTTGAAGCATTTATTTTCTTAAAATCTTGTCTTCTTTTCTAAATTGTTAGCCTCTAGAATTTAATTGCCTTATTCTTTGTATGTTCTGTATTCTCTTTTCAGGCTCTTGGTGTGTTTGGCTTATGTCAAATTCATGCATTTATTGACTATGTACGTTCTAAGTTGAACAAGGAACAATTCCAGTTGCTGTTCCGTACAATGGTGATGTTGGCCGGGGGTGCAGTCACTGCTGTTGGTGCTATTCTCACTGCTACAGGAAGTATCCTTTATTTGCAATGCTGCTGCAATGTTTATACATTTCATTGTTTGATACAAGTGCTTTCTTCCTACAATGTGAAACAATTGTGTGTGTGTGTGTGTCTCTGTATTTTTTCTTTTCAAAATATAGAAAAGAAGTGACAAAAAGTATTACAAGATTAGTTTTTGTGACGTTTGTTGGAAATTAGAAGAGGCATAACCAGGACTTTAGGAATGAAAAGTTCTTAAATTCTGGAGTATTAAAAAAAAAAAAAAAAATGACTCTTCAACATTATATATCCTAAAATTCATCAAACGCTAGGAGTGTGTATGTAGAGGAAGTAAATATTGAAATATTGCTCTGTGATTATAGTCACAAGGCTAGTGGAGTCACATGGGACCTTAATTAAAATAAATTATTTGAAAAGAATCTGATATACTAAAATAAACAATTTTTAATAAAAGCCTCTTATTTTCTAAATAATTATACATACAGAGTAATTAAAAAGATTTTGAAAATTTAATAAAGACAAATGCTAAGAGACAGAAACACATTCAACACATTACTGGATAGGAAAAGGTTCAGTTATTAAAATAAATGAACATTTTTTTTTTTTTTTTTTTTTTTTTTTTTTTTTAAATCTTATATAAATGCTTCTTTTTGTTAGTTTTTCTTTTCAGATTTTATATAAATTTAAAATGTTATAATTTTGTGGAAAAGAGGATCTTCTCTGTGGCCTCCCAGGTCACCAGATTTTATCTCATGTGATTTTTATCATGGAGTGAGTATATAAAAGAGTGTTTGTTCTACCTATGCCTGCTACTCTTGACAATTTGAGACATCAAATTGTTGAAGCTGTGGAGTCATTATCCACAGATCAATTGATTTGAGTGTGGCAAGAAGTGGAATACTGTTTCAATGTTTGTCATACAGCACATGGTGCTCATGTTGAGGGCATACAAATTGAACAACTTTAAAATAATAAAATTTGAACCTTTTCCTATCCAGTAACTTGTTGAATGTGTTTGTCTCTTAGGATTTGTTTCTATTAAAGTTTTGAAATTTGCTCTTTTTTAATAACCACACACACACATATATATATATATATATATATATATATATATATATATATATGCTAGCTTAAAAGCCACTCTTTTGAGTGGCATTTAAGTTAGCTCCTGTGGAGGGCTCTTGATTGAGCCATTGGCTTGTTCAGGAGTTTGAGAGTCCCTAAGTGTTTGCATATTCTCAGCATTGGAAGCTCTCCTGGCTGCTGTTTGATCTGGGTTTTTCATTTTCACAGAACTTTCTTTTCCTTGCTGCAGCCTTGGCTCTTTTGATTGCAATCTGGTTCTCTGTTGGTGGAGATTTCTTTTTGCGAGACATACTATTGCCGTATGTGATAGGTAACCATAAACTACAAAAGAACTCCAAATTGATCACTGTATTTAAGTATTGCATTATTTAATCTTAACTTTTAAAGTTCAACGATAATTCTTCTGCAGCCACTTAATTTAAAGATAATTTCATGTACGTAGGTCTTTACTTTCCATACAAACAATTGTTTTTATTTCATAGGTGATTTTCACTGGATTACGCAATTATTCCCAAATTTATTTCAAAGTTATGAAAATTATGCAAAAAAAAAAATCACCAAAAACAATTGCAGTAATGAAAAATTGAAAGATTGCAAGTCTGGATCCATCCTGGAATGTTTTTAATTTGCTCAGTTGGCCCGATTCCAAAATGGTATATGCTAGGCTATGACCTCTAGGAGTAAAGTTGAAAAAGTGACACAATGACATTTACACACACACACACACATATATATATATATATATATATATATATATATATATATATATATATTGTTTACTAATTTTAATATTAGGCAGTGTAATTTCAGGTGATGTCACATCCTGTTTGCCTTTCATCTTTGAAGTTTATTTCCTTAACCTGTGATCTCAGAAATCTCTCCCTGGACGGGTCGTTTCTATGCCCTTTTGGATCCTTCTTATGCCAAAAATAACATACCCATTATTGCTTCTGTCTCTGAACATCAACCTACAACTTGGAGCTCTTTCTACTTTGATCTTCAAATGTTGGTCTTTTTGTTTCCAAGTAGGTTATATGCTTATCTTTTTTTTTTGTTTTTTCTCATTCCAACATTATCTTCATAGCCAATTAATAAAATTCATACAGTTAATGAATACCTACAATCTGGCCAAGTTTTATTTGTGATACCACCAGAGAAAATAGATGTGTACAATTACTGGATATAGAATTAAAATCTGTACTGCTGTGCAAAAGAAGTTTTTGGTCTTTTATAAATTTCTAATAATTGTTGGCTTATAAGTGGATCTTTTGTAATGTGTTTTCTACAGATGAAACATTGGCTTTATCGGAGTCATTTTTAAACCTAATTATCATATTTTGTAGCAGAACTGAGTGGGGAGTGAAAATGTAAATACAACTGCCAAAAGTGGCTGTACAAAAGATTTCAGTCAGATGCTTTGTTTTCAAAACAGAAAAAATGTCTACAATGAAAAATTTCTGACATGTTTTCATTTCAAGAAGTTACTGTATGCTGTTGATATTTCATGTGGCTTCCCTTTGCTTGAATAATTACTTTGGTGTACCCGGAGTAGGATATATGTACATATCTTACTCTATATTCACAGATAATGAGATTTTATAATCTGTGATTGAGAACAAATAATTCTTAAAGAGTGAAGATTCTTATGGTAAAAACTCTTTTCTTTACTTTTATCCACATTTTCTCAATAGTATTTAAGTCAAGACTTTGAGCTAACTGATTTTTTTTTTATTTTATTTATTTATTTTTCCATTACACTGATACCTTCATCAGACACTCCATTGTGTTGCACACACTGTGGCATGGAGATCCATCAGGCTAAAAATATCTTGCTTTTACTGAAGTTGCTTTAATCCAATTTTAGTATCAAATGGTCCTTCAACAACTGGATCTATTTGACATTCAAGCTACCATCATTTTTAACCAGCCCTTCTTGAACTGTTGTTTTCTCTGGATCTATAAATCATCAGGCATGAACTTTACTGCTTTAATGATTTAAACTGAGTTGTTTCACTTTTGACAAATTCCTGCTTATTAGATAGAATACAACTTCATCCAAGTTTCATTGCTGGATGTCATCTGATTCTAAGTATAGGTATCCCATATTTCATACTTTTTTGATCAACATAGGCACTTTTGTGTAGTGTAAGATTTAGTGAGGCTAGTCTGGTTGGCTATTACTACTGAGCAATGAGTTTGATCCTCACTGGGTGCCCCCATACAAAATTCAACATTAAATAACCCAACTAGAGTTGATATGACAAACTCAACCAACCAACCATCTTGCTTTCAAATGCCTTTTTGCTTAATGTTGTTTCTTAGCTGAAATGCAATTCTTCTATCTATATTCTCTGGGAATATGTTCAGTGGTTTCTACTGACAACAAATTAGACAAGTTGCTGTGTAATCAGATCTAGTTTCAATGAAAACGTCTTTTTTTTTTTTTTTTTTTTTCTTTTTTTTTTATCAAATTTCTTAAAAATATATGCCTACAAACACTGATGAGACAAAATATTATACAGTGTTGGTTCTTCCTGATTAGGTATAGAGTATTACATCTACAAGTACTCTGAAAGTTTCCTTTAAAAATTGGGTGTCAGGATGTTACCAGCAGGTGTTTTAACTGCTGCAATAGGATTGAATGGGGACCAGGATAAGACAGTAACTTTTTCTTGGTTTCTAAAACCATATTTATACACCAAGGTAAAAGTTGCCACTGTCATCACAGAAAAGGTGTACCTGGTCTTCAATGATGACAAAAATAAGTACCTTCCACATGAAGGATAGGACAACTTAATGTTAGTTTAATTTTTTTTTTTTTTTTTTTTTTTTCCCTTCTTGCTTTTTCTTTCCTCACTTCCCCCCTTCCACACACATGCACTGCATCTTGGTACCATGATATACATAGCCTGCTGCCTACTTTATTCAGGAGAAAATGACTTATCAAATCAGGTGACCTCCAACTGGTATGTGAACACTGTCGTCCCACTTCAGAAATGGTCTAACCTTGTATTTTTGTCCATAACCATCTGCTCATCAGTGCCATTGAAATCTTCCTTGTCCAAAACTCTGGCATTCAACATATCGAATTTGACAAAACACATTTCCCAAATTGATCAAACATCTGAACTTATCTCCCAACATTTCTTGGTTGGGCCAAAGACTTTTAGTGCACCTCATATATATATATATATATATATATATATATATATATATATATATATATATAAGTTAAGCCTGATTACACCCTGTCACCCTCTTAAAGCATTTGTTTGAGCATCAATCTGGCTCTCAATTGCTTGTATGACCATACTCACCAATGCCTACTGAAATTTGCTTAGTTTGGCACATGGCAATATTAGTTGAGCACTCATTAAGAAGCTGTTCAATATACAAATAACAATTTTCTTCTGTTTCTAAAAGACAATTTGAAACTGTTCTGTTCATCTGTTGGTTTGATTTTACTGCTAGAAATATTAACTTGTTTTAATTTGATTGGAAAATAAATAAAATTGTCCTCTTTATTTGGGGCAACCTGTCTTGAACAATGAACTTTCTTCATTTAATTTTTTTTTTCTCTATTTCTCTTTTGTAGCTGGTCTATATTTCTGTTTTACTCGGCTTACTGATGCTAACATCTTCATCATTATGTATGGTGTGACAAGCATCTACTTTGCAGTAAGTAGATAACTTATTTTCCACCCTTTGTCGCTCCTACTATTGGCTCGGTTTTTATCTCTGAACAACTACTAAAAACATTTTATAGTTGAAGGATATCTGTAGCTTAAATAGGAACAAGCTTTAAAAATAATAATCTGTTTTATTATTTTGATAATAAGAGAACTATTTTTAACCTTAATTTGGATCCAAATCTAACTAAAGATAGAGAACCATTATAAAGTAGAAATACCCATGAAAATTTTAGTTTTCCTCTTTGAATCTTCTGATGAAACTTAGCTTAATGAATGAATAAGCTCATGGTGAGTTCTTTAGATATTCTAATATCACATTGTTAAGTATTTGAGTTTGTTAAGCTTGAAATATTTTAAAGTTGTTAACTTTAACAAAAGATTGCAGACAGTAGCAGATTGCAATAGTTAAAAAATTTATCAATTAAAAGAAAAATGTTGTTTTAAGTATATTGTTAAAGTTTAAAAATTAAGTAATTAAAACATTTTATATAGAGAAGGAGATAAAAACTGAGATTTAAAGAAATACCAATTATTAGAAAAATAGTAAGAACCCTGATCCTAACCAAGTGGTATTGAATTTGTATTCTTTTTTTTTTTTTTTTTTTTAGTCTGACCAGAAAGCTATTTATTTATTTTACACGACAGTTCATCTCTCTCTATCTCTATCCCTCTCTCTATCTCTATCCCTCTCTCTATCTCTATCCCTCTCTCTATCTCTATCCCTCTCTCTATCTCTATCCCTCTCTCTATCTCTATCCCTCTCTCTATCTCTATCCCTCTCTCTATCTCTATCCCTCTCTCTATCTCTATCCCTCTCTCTATCTCTATCCCTCTCTCTATCTCTATCCCTCTCTCTATCTCTATCCCTCTCTCTATCTCTATCCCTCTCTCTATCTCTATCCCTCTCTCTATCTCTATCCCTCTCTCTATCTCTATCCCTCTCTCTATCTCTATCCCTCTCTCTATCTCTATCCCTCTCTCTATCTCTATCCCTCTCTCTATCTCTATCCCTCTCTCTATCTCTATCCCTCTCTCTATCTCTATCCCTCTCTCTATCTCTATCCCTCTCTCTATCTCTATCCCTCTCTCTATCTCTATCCCTCTCTCTATCTCTATCCCTCTCTCTATCTCTATCCCTCTCTCTATCTCTATCCCTCTCTCTATCTCTATCCCTCTCTCTATCTCTATCCCTCTCTCTATCTCTATCCCTCTCTCTATCTCTATCCCTCTCTCTATCTCTATCCCTCTCTCTATCTCTATCCCTCTCTCTATCTCTATCCCTCTCTCTATCTCTATCCCTCTCTCTATCTCTATCCCTCTCTCTATCTCTATCCCTCTCTCTATCTCTATCCCTCTCTCTATCTCTATCCCTCTCTCTATCTCTATCCCTCTCTCTATCTCTATCCCTCTCTCTATCTCTATCCCTCTCTCTATCTCTATCCCTCTCTCTATCTCTATCCCTCTCTCTATCTCTATCCCTCTCTCTATCTCTATCCCTCTCTCTATCTCTATCCCTCTCTCTATCTCTATCCCTCTCTCTATCTCTATCCCTCTCTCTATCTCTATCCCTCTCTCTATCTCTATCCCTCTCTCTATCTCTATCCCTCTCTCTATCTCTATCCCTCTCTCTATCTCTATCCCTCTCTCTATCTCTATCCCTCTCTCTATCTCTATCCCTCTCTCTATCTCTATCCCTCTCTCTATCTCTATCCCTCTCTCTATCTCTATCCCTCTCTCTATCTCTATCCCTCTCTCTATCTCTATCCCTCTCTCTATCTCTATCCCTCTCTCTATCTCTATCCCTCTCTCTATCTCTATCCCTCTCTCTATCTCTATCCCTCTCTCTATCTCTATCCCTCTCTCTATCTCTATCCCTCTCTCTATCTCTCTCTATCTATCTATCTATCTCTCTATCTATCTCTATCTATCTATCTATCTATCTATCTCTATCTATCTCTCTATCTCTATCTCTCTATCTATCTCTATCTATCTATCTATCTATCTATCTCTATCTATCTCTCTATCTCTATCTATCTCTCTATCTCTATCTATCTCTCTATCTCTATCTATCTCTCTATCTCTATCTATCTCTCTATCTCTATCTATCTCTCTATCTCTATCTATCTCTCTATCTCTATCTATCTCTCTATCTCTATCTATCTATCTCTATCTATCTATCTCTATCTATCTATCTCTATCTATCTATCTCTATCTATCTATCTATATCTATCTCTATCTATATCTATCTCTATCTATATCTATCTCTATCTATATCTATCTCTATCTATATCTATCTCTATCTATATCTATCTCTATCTATATCTATCTCTATCTATATCTATCTCTATCTATATCTATCTCTATCTATATCTATCTCTATCTATATCTATCTCTATCTATATCTATCTCTATCTATATCTATCTCTATCTATATCTATCTCTATCTATATCTATCTCTATCTATATCTATCTCTATCTATATCTATCTCTATCTATATCTATCTCTATCTATATCTATCTCTATCTATATCTATCTCTATCTATATATCTCTTAAATATTTAGGTTACTGTTGTCATCTGAGTTCTTCAGAGTAAAAATTTATTAGAATTGCCAAACAGTGGCATTGCAGTATTGGGCAGGCAGGGTGTTTCTATTGGTAGCTGTTATGTACTTGCAGCTTTGTTGCATAGACATTATTTTAAGCTAAGCACAAGCCACAATTTTTCTCTTTGGAGTGTGTCTAATAATCATCAGAGCCTACAAGGAAGCTGTTATATCTATTATTGAAAACCTACACTCGGGTTACTTTGTTTATTATATCTTGCACGAGATTTATAATCGGATGTATGTGTGACAAGTACAGAGACAGTCGAGAGTATCCTAACCTCAATAGGTGTTTACAAACGAAGTTCCCCGACTGTCCGCTGTGGTCGTACTTAATCGGCAACCAGTCCGTCCATTATCGTGAATGGGGAAGTTGGGTTATATCATCACAACACCTCCCCCCGAAGCTGAAATTCTCACTTTTGAAAATTTCTGCTTCTAATGTCATCTTCTTTTTGGATCCGGGCTAAAACGCTCCACTGGTTTTCTTTCCCGTGTGCTCCTTCTTTTAGTCGTCACAATTAGATCCTTTTTTGGCGAAGGTAATTTTCGCTTTTCAGCCTGTAAGGCTGGTCCACGAGATACAGGTTCATATACACTATTGGGTAGTGTCATGTTAAAAGTATCGCATAGCACTTCCATCGGAATTTCTTCTTCGCTTTTTTCACCATATCATGGTCTAATCTGATTGATGTGTCTTTTACACGTAAATTTTTTACTTTTAATCGTGTAGATCACTTTACCAGTGCTTTTCTGGATTATGCCATCCATCCAATAGCTTTTTCCACTTTGAAAATTTAAAAAAAAAAACTGTCTCCTGAAGTGTATTTTTTTATGTTGACTTTTTCCTCTTTCTTAGCAACTTTTTTGTTTTGATAGGGTAACAATCTATCGAAAATTGATCTAATTTTCCTTGCGAACATAATTTCCGCCGGTGACATTTTCGCATCGTTGTTCTCATTAGTAGTTACCCTATAGATTGCTAAGAACTTCTGAATAGTTCTTTCTTCCGTGTCCATACCTTGATTTTTATGTAAAGCACGTTTAAAAGTGTCAACAAATTTCTCGGCTTGACCGTTCGACCTGGGATGACACACTGGTGTAGTTATGTGTTCAATGTCTAAGGCAGTACAGAAATCCTTAAACTCCATACTTGTGAACGCCGTACCATTGTCGCTAACCAATGTCCTGGGAACCCCGAAACGACTGAAAATTTCATCCAATGCACTGATGATGTTCCTAGATGTAGGATGCTTGCACTTGACTACCTCAGGCCATTTTGATAAAGAGTCCACCAATATCAAATAATAGTACCCATTAATTGGTCCAGCATAGTCTATATGTAGATGTGCCCACGGCAAATCCGTTTTTGGCCAAGGATTCATTTTGACCGGAGGTGCCCTTGCAGCCAATTGACAACCTCTACATAGTCTTACAAAACCTTCAAT
The DNA here is from genome assembly GCA_963932145.1 of Acanthosepion lycidas. Classification (NCBI taxonomy): domain Eukaryota; kingdom Metazoa; phylum Mollusca; class Cephalopoda; order Sepiida; family Sepiidae; genus Acanthosepion; species Acanthosepion lycidas. The sequence continues at coordinate 60,321,922 of OZ010589.1, forward strand.
ATCCTTGTCCATTCCTGTCCAGTATACGTGACCACACATGAGTGATTTCATCCGAGACATTCCAGGATGACCGGTATGAAATTCTTTCAGCATATCTGTACGTAGAGATTGAGGTATAACAACTCTATCTGCGTACATCAACGTGTTGTCGCAAATTGAGAAAGGTGAAATCTGAGTTCCCTTTTTCTGTCTTTTGTTCAATCTCGTCTGGTTCTTTAAATTCACAATATAGTGATCTTTTTCCACTTCTTTTTTTATTTGATCCAAAGTTACCTGCAATTCCCTGATTGTATTCAACAAGAGACCTGATATCTCTTTTTCCTCAGTTAATGCTGCTATAACCGTCTCTTCTAAAATTTCTTCATTTTTTGGAATCGGCCTTGACAGTCCATCCGCATGCCCATGTTCTTTAGATTTGACGTATTCCATCCTAAAATGGTAATTAAGCAGGTATGGTTCGTTTGAAGTACAAATGATCTACCATGTAAAAAGCGATGGTATTTTTTAACCCCGAACACAATCGACAAAGCCTCTTTCTCGATCTGGCTATAATTTTTTTCAGCTGGAAGAAGAGTCCTCAACACGTGTGCGATCGGTTTAGTAGTGCCATCTTCATATTTGTGTAGCAGTGCAGCACCCACTCCGTACAAACTTGCGTCAGTTGCCAGGATGATCTCTTTCTCGGGATCATAATGCACTAAGGCGAGATCTGAGAGTAGGCATTTTTTTATTTTCTGAAAAGCAGTCTCGCAATCTTTTGACCAAAACCATTTCTTGTCTTTTTTTTTTCAACAATTCGTTAAGGGGGGCTCTTAAATCATACATTTTAGGTATGTAGATTGCATAATATTGGGCCAACCCCAGAAACGATTGTAGTTTCGCAACTGTGTCAGGTGCAGGCATGTTCTTAATTGCATCGGCTCTCTGTTGGTCCAGTTTCCTACCTTCACTGTCTATCACCTGTCCGAGGTATGTAATTCTTTCCATGAAGAATTTACACTTCTCGTGGCTTAATTTAAAGCCAAAATCTTCTAGTCTTTTGAATATCGCTCTGATGTGCGTTTTATGTTCTTGAACATTCTTACTTTTGACTAGAATGTCATCTAAATAGGCGGTACCAAACTACAGGCCTGCCAGCATAGTGTCTATCACCTGTTGGAACAAAGCTGGAGCAACCTTTTAAGCTGAAAGGAAGCCTATTTAGCTTATAAATACCTTTATGTGTATTTATACACAAATATTTTGAGCATTCGTCACTCACTTTAATCTGCAAGTATGCGTCAGACAAGTCGATTTTTGAAAAAATCTTACCACCATTCAACTTTGAAAAAATATCTTCTGGTGAAGGTAGTGGATAACTGTGATTTTTAAGGCAATCGTTTAACCCTGTTGAAAAATCTGCACACACTCTTATTTTTCCGTTTTTCTTAACGTAGACTGTGGGCGAGGCCCAATCCGCATGGTCAACCTTAGATATCACTCCCATTTTTTCTAGTCTTTCCAATTCCTTATTAATTGTGTCTAAGGAGGAAAAAGGAATGTTTCTCTTAGGTTTAAAAATTGGTTTCACATTTTCCTTGAGTTCAAATTTGACTTCCGTCTTAGTACATAAACCCAATCCCTCAGAAAAAACTCTGGTATATTCTTTTAATTCATTCATGAATTTTTCATTTTTAATACTTTTTTGTTTTTCTGTTTATTAAGTTGCAAAACGAGTTAATCGGGAGTTCAAATAAATCAAAAAGTACTATCCAGTCTACTCCAAAAAGACATGAATTATTCCCTTGGATTACATACGCTTTCGTTTTTGCAGTCTTGCCACATAACGAAATATCGCACTTTAATTCTCCCTTAAAGTTTAATTTCTTTCCTGAAACCCCTCTAGAGGTTTTTTTTGGTTTCAGATAATTTGGGTCTTCCAATATTTTTCCATGTTTGTTCATCAATGATGCTTATGTCTGAACCAGAATCCAATAGGAAAGTAATTGTATGATTATTCATACGTACATCTACGTACTTTCTATTTTTACCGTTCTGAATTTCTTTTTCTGATAATACCAGGCTTACATCTTGTAATTTCCTTTTCTTGCGGCAAATCAAATATTTATGCCCTTTATTTCCACACAATTGGCAGAATTTATTTTTGTACCAACACACGTCTTTGGTATGATTTTTATTTCCGCACGATTGGCAGAATTTATTTTTGTACCAACACGTGTTTTTGGTATGGTTATTTTTTCCACACGTCTCACATTTTTCTGTCTTTTTGACTTTTGGAGTTTTTTGAGTTTTTACGTGTCGAACATTAGCAACACTTTTTTTTTCTCGATTTGTGTATTATCCCTTTTTACGTTTATGAGACGTTGGCATTCTTCGGTCACCCTTTGTAATGTTATGTTCGAGTCTTGCTCGACCATTATTAATATTCTCGACCTAATTTCTTTATATTTAGGATCAGTTAGTCCTTGAAGAAAAATTAGGCACTTGAATACATCTTTGGGAATTTCTTCTAACTTGAATTGTTTAACCAGAGAGTTCACTGTTCCCGCGTATGTCAGAAAATCCTCGTTATCTGCTTTAACGATGTTTAGACATCTGTATCGCGTGTGGAACAGACTATTCCTTTCGTCAAATATTTTTGACAGAATACTTATAGTTTCTTCAAACGAAACTTCTTCTGGTTTTCTGGGCAATATCAAGTTTGAGTACTTCCTGTTCTCGTTTGTCCCTAGTTTCTGGACTAATAATGTTACTCGTTCCTCATCCGACCAATGTTTACATCTCTTGGTAAATATAGTTTCGAAATGTTTAAAGTATGCTGGAAATGTAATGCCCGAATCAGGTTCATTTATAAATTCGGATAATGAATTTGCTATTCCTTCGGCAGAAAAAACAGCATTTTTTCTTTCTCCAGTCGTCTGTTTCAGAATTGTTTCGAGACTTTTTTGCTGTTGTAACTCTTGGTGCTGTTGTTGTTGCTGTTGTTGTAACTCTTGGTGCTGTTGTTGTAACTCTTGGTGCTGTTGTTGTAACTCTTGGTGCTGTTGTTGTAACTCTTGGTGCTGTTGTTGTAACTCTTGGTGCTGTTGTTGTAACTCTTGGTGCTGTTGTTGTAACTCTTGGTGCTGTTGTTGTAACTCTTGGTGCTGTTGTTGTAACTCTTGGTGCTGTTGTTGTAACTCTTGGTGCTGTTGTTGTAACTCTTGGTGCTGTTGTTGTAACTCTTGGTGCTGTTGTTGTAACTCTTGGTGCTGTTGTTGTAACTCTTGGTGCTGTTGTTGTAACTCTTGGTGCTGTTGTTGTAACTCTTGGTGCTGTTGTTGTAACTCTTGGTGCTGTTGTTGTAACTCTTGGTGCTGTTGTTGTAACTCTTGGTGCTGTTGTTGTAACTCTTGGTGCTGTTGTTGTAACTCTTGGTGCTGTTGTTGTAACTCTTGGTGCTGTTGTTGTAACTCTTGGTGCTGTTGTTGTAACTCTTGGTGCTGTTGTTGTAACTCTTGGTGCTGTTGTTGTAACTCTTGGTGCTGTTGTTGTAACTCTTGGTGCTGTTGTTGTAACTCTTGGTGCTGTTGTTGTAACTCTTGGTGCTGTTGTTGTAACTCTTGGTGCTGTTGTTGTAACTCTTGGTGCTGTTGTTGTAACTCTTGGTGCTGTTGTTGTAACTCTTGGTGCTGTTGTTGTAACTCTTGGTGCTGTTGTTGTAACTCTTGGTGCTGTTGTTGTAACTCTTGGTGCTGTTGTTGTAACTCTTGGTGCTGTTGTTGTAACTCTTGGTGCTGTTGTTGTAACTCTTGGTGCTGTTGTTGTAACTCTTGGTGCTGTTGTTGTAACTCTTGGTGCTGTTGTTGTAACTCTTGGTGCTGTTGTTGTAACTCTTGGTGCTGTTGTTGTAACTCTTGGTGCTGTTGTTGTAACTCTTGGTGCTGTTGTTGTAACTCTTGGTGCTGTTGTTGTAACTCTTGGTGCTGTTGTTGTAACTCTTGGTGCTGTTGTTGTAACTCTTGGTGCTGTTGTTGTAACTCTTGGTGCTGTTGTTGTAACTCTTGGTGCTGTTGTTGTAACTCTTGGTGCTGTTGTTGTAACTCTTGGTGCTGTTGTTGTAACTCTTGGTGCTGTTGTTGTAACTCTTGGTGCTGTTGTTGTAACTCTTGGTGCTGTTGTTGTAACTCTTGGTGCTGTTGTTGTAACTCTTGGTGCTGTTGTTGTAACTCTTGGTGCTGTTGTTGTAACTCTTGGTGCTGTTGTTGTAACTCTTGGTGCTGTTGTTGTAACTCTTGGTGCTGTTGTTGTAACTCTTGGTGCTGTTGTTGTAACTCTTGGTGCTGTTGTTGTAACTCTTGGTGCTGTTGCTGTTGCAAGCTTGTACACAGCATTTTAGTCATTTCGACTAATTGCTCCATCCTAACTTTATTTAGAATTCGACGACAAAAAAAAAAAATTTTTTTTTTTTTTTTTTTTTTTTTTAAATGGTTAACAGACAATTTACAGCCGTAATATTTTTACAACCTGTACTTTTTACTCGAATAATCAATTATTAGACCGGCTCGCATTTGAGTCGCGGTTTAATATATATTTTTCAAATCACAATTTAACAGTAAAAATTTTCTTACTTTTCAAAAAGTTTCCTCTTGACTTGTGACTCTGCTTTCGAAATCCTATTCGGCGTCAACTGATATCTTTGACTTGCGAATCTGCTTTCGAAATCCGTTCAGCGTAATCTGATATATATATATATATATATATATATTTTTTTTTTTTCCAAGTAAGTACGTTGCACAATCCTCGTCACCAGCTGTTATATCTCGTGCAAGATATAATAAACAAAGTAACCCGAGTGTAGGTTTTCAATAATAGATTTATAATCGGATGTATGTGTGACAAGTACAAAGACAGTCGAGAGTATCCTAACCTCAATAGGTGTTAACAACCGAAGTTCCCCGACTGTCCACTGTGGTCGTACTTAATCGGCAACCAGTTCGTCCATTATCGTGAATGGGGAAGTTGGGTTATATCATCACAACAGAAACTAAGACGATTTTTTTTTCTCTTGAATTTGAAGTCCACTTGTTAAATATTATTGGATACAATTTGTTTGTTTGGGTTGCAAGTAGTTTTCTTAATTCTGCATGAACTTAAAATATTTATAAAATGTCAGATATTTTGTAAAACATTTGAGAAATGGATTTTTTTTTTTTTTGTTTTTTTTAAATACACCTATTTTCTTTAATAGATTTATATTTGAGAACTGATTAAAATAAGATGTTTTATTTCTAATATGAAATAAATTTTGATATTTATTTTTGGCTACATTGTTGTTTGTGATCTAAATCTCTATGTTCACCCCCCCTCCTCCTCTGCTTCTGGTTTCTTTCAGGGTGTGATGGTGCGTTTGATGTTGGTACTTGCCCCTGTCATGTGCATCCTCTCAGGAATTGGACTCTCTTCAACACTTTCAACTTACATGAAAAATTTAGATGCATCACGAAAAGAGAAGAAATTGAAAAGACCAGATTCATCATATCCTCTCAGAAATGAAGTAAGTACGAAAGTGACTTCTTTTGTTTCTTGTGTCAAAGGGAAATAACTGTTACGGCTTAATTGAACAACCCTATTGTCCTTTTTTTTTTCTTTTTTTTTTTTTTTTCTTTTTAATTTCATTTTGATTTCTCCTTCGTATCACATTGAATTATTTGAGCAAGTCTTAAATTCAATTTTTCATGTACTTAAATTTATTTTGTCTAATAAAAAAATATGAAAAATTGTCTATGGTAATGTTTTATGGTTAGTATAAATTAGCTTTTAATTTTCAGCACATTTACCAATTGATAAGATACTTTGTTCAGTATTTAGTTTAGGATTTGCAGTCAAAATGTTCAACGCATTCAAATGATTTGCTAAGTGATTTATTGTAGAGACATTGGTACCTCACATGTACTGCAACTAGCTGCAGTTGGTGCCTAGAGCAACATAGGCTGATGAAACCCACTTAGTGCTAGTTTTGAATTCAGAGTTGTCCTTTTCTTATATTGGTTGTCATACAAATGCCAAAGGGCCTAGTCTGGCCCTACTGTTTCACTCCTTGTTAAGAGGGTTGGGTGGAGAGATAGATTCCTGCTTTTTATCAAGCATACAAAGCAAGCAGCCTCAGCTGGAATTTGAACCTTGCTCACTAATTCCATTTTATGTGGTCTTAGCCATCATGCTAGCCACACTTACTTTCATACAACAGGGTATGAAAGTTTGTTTTTCTCTCCTCTTCTCTCTTCCCTACCCCGCTTCTAGCCTACACCTATTTCTTCCCCTTCTTGGGTATTTTTAATTTTATAGCAAAATACATTTTACTCCATTAGTCACCAGATCCCAAATGATAAACATTGATTTCATGTATTTGTATCTAGATTTTGTTTATGTTTATTTTTTTCCTTGTTTCAGATTGCATCTGGTGTTGTATTAATGATCACAACTTTTCTCGTAATGTATACGTTCCACTGCACTTGGGTCACGTCTGAGGCTTATTCAAGTCCTTCTATTGTTTTATCAGCAAGAGCAGGAGATGGAGGCAGGATTATATTTGATGATTTCAGAGAAGCTTACTATTGGTTGCGACATAATACACCCGAAGTAATTTATGATTTTGCTTTATATTTAATATCTGCCCTCAAAATATCTGGCTCACTGCCGCTGAATATTTTCCAAGAATTTTATATTTAAATATTTTTATTTTGAAAGAGTAAATGAAACTTATAATTACAACACTGGGAACAGTTTCAATACAAAACAGAAACAAATTATAATTGTTGTAAGAAATTTAAATACTGATATGTACACAATAGGTGGGAAAGAGCATATGAGGTATTACCCAAAATTTAGGGAAGGAAAAAAAAAAAAAAAAAAAAAAAAAATGAAGGATTTACTTACCTTAATACCTTGTTTCGACTTTCTCCTTCAAAGTAAACCCCTTTGGACAGGTATACAGGTATCTGTTAATCATTACAGGCACATGTCTATACTACATTATATTCACATTCTGAACTTTTTGGTAGTTCCTCAAGGATATCCAAAGATTTTACTAGCAGCATATTCTGCTGATTGTCTCTCTTGATAGACAGTTATAATACAATTATTATTAGTAGTGAAAATTTAAGGCTTTTTGATTTGAATTTTTTGATCAATCATAATATTTAATGATTGAATATAAAATCCTTACAAGTTGTACAGCTAAAATGCCCATGGGAATACCCCTATTGTATCTTAACCAAATATTGCAGTAACAATCATAAGTATAAATGCAGGTGGTTATTTAAAGAAGTAAGAGGGTACAAATGAAAAGATTTAAAATTGATAAGCTTTTCCATTTCACTAAAGCAGATATTAAGCACATGAAAGAATTATTGCATCCTTTATCTTTTTCTCACTAAAAACAAACGGCATCTTTTTTTTTTTTTCTTTTTTTTTATCTTTCTTCCCATTTAAAATTGAATAGTCCATAACATACATGCAAACTACATGCCTACCTCTCAGGCAGACTTATAAAGCTAATAATTTTTACATCTGTGCTTTTAATTTTTTTTAATGTTATTTACATGACAGTTTGTTTTTTTTTTTTTTTTTTTTTTTTTTTTTTGCTAATAAACCTCTAACATTACAAAATTTTATGCCTAAACAGTTACTTATTTTTCACTCTGAATATGTTGATTTGTAGTGGACTCCCCAATCTTCAATGAGATTCTTTGATTTTTTTTTTTTTTTTTTTTTTTTTTTGTTTAAAGCTGAAACAATTTTGTAAGCTTATATATATATATATATATATATATATATAATTCTGTTTATTTTTCTTCAGAATGCCAAAGTGATGTCATGGTGGGATTACGGTTATCAAATTACAGCAATGGCAAATCGGACAATATTAGTGGATAATAATACCTGGAATAATACACACATATCAAGGGTTGGTCAGGTAAACTAGCCAACCTTCTTTTATTTATTTCTTAATTGACATGTAATACATAATTACAGTCTACTTTTATCCTTTGAGTTTGAGAAAGCTTGTTTTTTAGGATGAATTTAACTATTTAACACTTTCAACCCTCTTTCTTTCTTTCTTTCTTTTTTTTTTTCTTTTTTTTTTTTTTTTTAAAGCTATTTTCAAAAAAAATACTCCTGCCCTTTTGGAGCAAATACCTTACCAAAATTGGTTTTAGCACAAGATGTATGAGCGGGGTGGGTGCTGAAAAATTTTCAGCACAACTCTTTTGAAAATCTGACTTAATGATGAAACAGACATTTTTGGCATCCCCTCCTATACAGGGTGGGGGGGGATCAATGTTGCCAACTGATTTCTTTAATTTTCCGGACCAATTGGCAGATGCCTGTTCTCATTTGTATCAAATTCTTCATTAGCAACTGAATATTTTATTATCAAAAAGTCAGTATTTTCTTTCTTCTTCCCTTTTTTTTTTTTTTTTTTTTTTTTATTTCAGCAACTTCAAAAATATACATAAAAAGTATTTTCAGCTAACTGGTATTAACTTTTGTGTAACAGTGTACTAGCTATAGTTCAACATTTATTGTATGAGAATGCAAAATGATGATTAGAAATAAATTGTGAAAATTCCCCAGTTGGGAGTTAAAATGAAACCTAAAATTACATCAGATATATAAAATACAATTGCTGGGAGGAATCCAAAAGAGTTTAACCCGAATCAAATTAACTTTTGGAATTTCTCAAAGGTGGTCTGATAAGAATAGTGTTTCCAAACTGAAATCTGATCCAAGAGCAACAAATTCTTAATAATACAATGCTAAGCCATAAGGTAATTTTCATTAAAAGTTGGTGAAATGTTGTTTTGCCAATGAGCATTTAGATAATCTAGATGTAAGTGGAAATTTTTACATATATCAATGTCAAATTTTCAAATGGGGGGAGGGGGGTTTGCACAGCGAAATCTTGCATAAGCTGGTAAAGCATTTGGTTTCCTGAGTCACTGGAAAGAGCTCAGGATAGTGTAAGAAAATCTCCATCGCATGAAGACAGGGGGCACACAATCAAAGGAATGTTCCTGTAGGACTGGAAAGGCTACTACTACTACATTATGAATAACAGGGAGAATTGAAGCAATCAGAAAACAAACCTCTGTTTTGCTTTTTGTTTGTAATATTCCCCATCAATAAATTGTTAGATTTTCTGGTGTGATTGTTTGTCATTGAAGAGATTTTCCACATACAACCATCTTAATTTCAGTTGCTTTCTATTGCAACTATTCAGATTATCATTTTTCAGCTGTTAATCAACAATGCAGATCTGCTATTTATTAATAGCTAGAGAATGACTGACTAGTTGCAAGAAAAAGTGACTGAGATTAAATGAAATATTAGTAAAAAAAATAAATAAATAAATAATTAATAATAGAAAATGCTTCCTTATTCATAATATTTAAGATGAGATTCTGAGCCTTTTACTGTGTACATCAGTATTTCTCAACCTTTTTTTACTCCAGTGTGCACTTGTAGAATAACTATAATGCTGAGGTACACTTTAAATTTTAATAAGGAAATACTTAATGATTAAATTTTAGGACAATAATAATGAAATCTCCTGAAATAAACATTTGTTTTTTAGACATTACATTGTATATTTAAGAAGTACAGTTTTTTGTTTTTCTTTTTTTTTTTTTGTTTAGAGAGAGGCTGATAATGACTGCTTTAAATCCCCTGAAGTAGGCAAAAGGAAGAAAGGATTATCCACTCATTCTTAAAGATGAGAATAAGGAATTTAGCATAGTTTAAGATACCAGGTGTCAGAGACTTTACTTAGACATGGAAGCCATATTCTTGGTGCCTCTAGATTTTTAAAATAAAGATTTTTTTTTTTTTTTTTTTTTTAATATAAAAATAATTCATAGATTACTTTTCTGTTAACTTGAATGACACCTGGCTACCTTTCAAGGCGTGGTTGAGAAATGCTGGTCTCCATGGATGAAGTAAATCTTGGCCATGAACTCCTGATATTCAGTCATAAAAGTTCATTCTGGAAAGGCTTAAGAAAATCTCTTCATCAGTTGTTGTATTCATGAAAAATAAGCCTAAGTGTTGACAATACAAATAACATATACAAGGTTCTAGCTAAAAGTTTAGGGAATTTTACCAAGAAAGCAAGCAAGGATTTGCTTTCGGTCATCTCTGACTTTTGCTATTATTTATAGTTTATACTCCATTTGTTTTGGGAACACTGTTCAGACTTCTGGAATTTTGTGACATTTCATTTTCTTTGTATTTCTTCTTCTCTTTACAGGCAATGGCATCATCAGAAGACAAAGCGTATGAAATTATGCGAGAGCTTGATGTTAATTATGTTCTTGTTATATTTGGAGGCCTGACAGGCTATTCATCAGACGGTGAGGACTGTTCTTGATTTAATTCCTAGAAACAGGATAAGACCAGCACATCTAAAAATAATAATCTAAGTGAAGAGGATGGGCTTTCTCTAGAGTAAAAAGATCCTTGCTCACTGAAATCCTTCGTGTTCAAGTAGTAAAGTACACCCCAGATCAGATGGTAGTTTCCTCCCTACAGAGGGGGACACATTTTATTAAGATTTCTCAAGTGCAGACATAATAAAGACATAAACACTCTCTAATAGATAAAAATGGGGCAGCTATTTCAAATAAGATGTGACCACTATATAATAATGTTTGAAGTAATAAACAAAACAAAAACAATGACTTGTACTTTTTGTAAGCAACCAGTACATTGCTTAATGTTTGTGCAAGAATTTGTAAGAATTTGGTTGCTTACTTAAATTTTTTTTTTTATTCTTAGGTCTAATAAATAGATTTAGTAAATTTTTTTTTTTTTTTTTTTTTTTTTTTGTCAATCAGATATCAACAAATTCTTGTGGATGGTGAGGATTGGTGGCAGCACGGAGAAAGGTACCCACATTAAAGAGGCTGATTATTACACTCCCCAGGGTGAGTTCCGAATTGACAAAGAAGGTTCTCCCGTCCTTCTTAACTGCCTTATGTACAAGATGTGCTATTACCAGTTTGGATCTGTATACACTGAGTCTGGTAAGTACCCTGGTTCTATTCCCTCTACTACTAGCAGGTAATAATGTGTTTGTCTTTTTCTTGGGTTTATTAGTAGTTTTAGATGAAGGCAGCTGCACAAAAAAACAAGAATACCCCCCCGGCTTTCTTTTTTTCTTTTTTTTTTTTTTTTAACTTGATCATTGCTACAATAATCTGACAGTTTTCAATTTGAATTGTATGGAAAAAATGATCCACTTCACATTAAAATCAAAATTTATATTCTATTTTTGAAAAAAAAGTGACATAATGTCAAAATTTTATGACTACATCTGCTTTTAATTGACCAAATTCAACTAAGATTTGTTTTGGTTGAGTTTTCTTTTCATCTTTTCTAATGTTCCAAATATGTTCCTAGCACTCAAAATTACACTGAGTTGCTTAAGACCTAAATGGATGAAAATGAACAATAGTCTCAAGATGAAGTATTTTCATTATTAATTTTGGAATCCTTTTTTTTTTTTTTTTTTTTTTTTTCTTTTCTTTTCTTTTCCAGCTTAATTGCTTTTATATTGCAATGTTGTGGTTTTTCGTATAAAATTAATATAAGGAAGTAACTTTCAACACGATTTGAAAAGAGATGCAAATTTCATCAAAAGCTGCTACTTTATACCAACTTCATAGTAATGGTTGGTGAGTAGTCAAGCTAAAATAGAAGAAACAGATGAAAAGTAATAAAACAAAAATAAATAAAATATTTGATTAGCAAATAAGACAATATTTTTTCATTCACATTAAGTTTTTATTTGTATTTGCATAATCTTCAAAATGTGTGTTCCTTTTCCAAAAAGAATCAGGGCTGAAATTTTAGCCATTACTCTCTTACAGAGCTCTTGCTCTAGAGCTAACAGTCCTCATAGCATTATGACAGTTGGTCACTTTAAGCTATTTGTTATCACCACTCACCTTTGCCCTTTCCAGAAAACTTTAGACCTTTCAAGATTTAGTTCAATTCTCTAACATTGAGCATGCAAGTTATTTACTGGTGATTTATGGTGGGTATGACAAAGTGGAACTCATTTTGTCCTTTTAGAACTTTGTCAGACTAAAGTAACATTTACATGACTTCACATGCTCACAAAGCACAAGAGATGCTGAGAATTATATATATATTTATATATATATATTGTGTGTGTGCGCTTTGGGTATAATCTAGCTGATTTCATTTACTTTTTTTTTTTTTTTTTTTTATCACTTATTAAATATCCACATTGTGATAATAGATTTGTCATAAAAGGTGAAATGCTGTAAGAGAAGCTGAACATAAATTTACTGTGGATTGTTTAGTGATTAAAAAGATTTCAATACATTTCATCCTAGTAAACTGTTCTCTTTTTTAATTAACTTAACATTTTTTATTTTTTTTTAAGTCTGAATTATGGTCAGATACTTTATTACAAATTTTATTTGCATTTATTATTTTTCTTCTATTCTTCAGGAAAGCCCACTGGCTACGACAGAGTCCGCAATGCAGAAATTGGCAACAAAGATTTTGAATTGGATGTTTTAGAAGAGGCCTACACAACAGAGCACTGGTTGGTGCGTATCTACAAAGTGAAAGACCTTGACAACCGTGGCGCGTAAAGTTGGTCGGCTTAATTTTTGCATGGCGGGTCATAATCATTACATTTTCATCTGCTGAAAAGGATGGAAGGCAAGCAGACAGAAACGATCAGATCTGATGCCAGTGGCTTAAAGCTCTTACTTTTGCTACATCAAGGATGTTCATTCAGGCAGCACTGGTGCATTGGTTGCCAACATTCATTACATAGCAAAACTTATCCATTTCTTTACTTGAAAGTTTTTTTTGTTTTTTTTATTTAGATAAAGAATTATTTCTCTTTTTTTTTTTTTTTTTTTTTTTATATTTTGCTTACCACAAAAAAAAAACTCTTTAACATTTAATTTTTACTCTTCATTTCTTCCTGTGAAAAATTAACTTTTATTTTCTAAATGTTAATTTTAGTTTTAAGCAGCAATTATGAATTTTATTTTAGTTTAATCTTTATATTTTTTTTTTTTTTTTCTTCTAAAGAACCATTCGCTTCATAATTTTTTTTTTTTTTTTTTTTTTTTTTTTTAATCTAATATTTTCTGTACTTATTAGAGAATATATTTTGCTCAATATTTTAAATAATAAAAAAATAATACAATTTAGAAATCTTCAAATTTAATCAAAAAAATTATTTTAAAATAATTAATAACAAATAAAATATTTTATTTTTTTTCTCTCAAAAAAATTATTTTTGAATTTAGCTTAAAATTTATTTGGGTTCACTATGTCTAATCTGTTGTCAAATTGAGTAAAAGAAAAAAAAAAAATATAAATGAACAGAGCAGAAAAATATATTGAATTTACAAAAATTAATTTTATTAAGAGTTAGTATTTTTTTTTTTTTTTTTTTTTTTTTTCCTCTCCCTTCTATACCAAAACAGGCCATGATACTGAAATTGTATAAGGTCTTTGGGAAAACTCTTTTTATTTATTTATCTCCCTTCCCCCTGACCAAAAGAAAATGACAACTTGGTTCAATAGATCCTCTCTTCTGTAACCTTCATGTCATTTAATTTTCTATGTTGCTGCTTCATAAAATATACTTATTGCTAATTATACAAAAGGCCTTGGGTAAATATTAATGAATAAAAAATGGAAATTGTTACATATCTTAGCCAAGAGGATACATGTATTACTATGACATTACTTATCGCCCTAAGTATCGAGTATGGTGGATACAGACTGCAATGTTATTTGGTGCATGAGTTTTACAGTTTTCTACAAATTCCTCATCAGAGCAAACCTTGATAGCTCAGCAGGACTCTATACACGCCCTATGTGCCACTAAAATGTCCAAACAGTCTTCTGCCATGTTTTCTTTTGCTGTGTGCCAGAACATATTGTACTGCCTGTCAGAAAAATCTATGTACTCTTTATGAACACTTGTCTTTATGGGAAACTCATTACCAAATGGATGTGAGAATAGTAGCCTTTTATTTTGAGGATGGCTGTTAATATATATTATCATAATAAATATGACATTTAAACATAGTTCTTTAAGCACCTTTGTAATTTTAGGTGCTTAAATAAGAACTGTCCTTGTGGTTTTTTTTTTTTTTTTTTTTTTTCCCCTCCTCCCTTTTGGATTTTATTACATACTAGCTTGATCTCTGACAACAATTGACATGCCGACAACTTTTTTTTTTTTTTAATTTCAATTGTTTTACCACAACTTGCAGGCCATCCTTCTATCACTTTTCTACCATGAGTAAGCAAAAGTAATCCTGGTTTTTCTGGAACAATTTCCAATATATACAGTTTACTAATAAATGGAGAATGTAGTGATAAAACTCGATTAAAATGAAAAGGATGCTGGTTGAAAAAAAAAAAAATAATTGACCCTGCTCCATCTAAGTACACTTTTTTCTTTTACTTTTTTTTTTTTTTTTTTTTTTTTTTTTTTCCTCTTCTCTGATCATCATTCCAAGTATGATTTGTTTGTTGCTATTGTCAGGTAATTAAAGATATGTAGATTCTTCTGTTCTCTTCTCTCACTCATTTACACTCTCTCTATCTTACTTTCTCTCTTTACTTCTTTCAGCTCCCTCTCTCTTTATTTTTCTACCTTTTTTTTTTATCTCCAATTATAACTTAGGAATAAAAAGTAAGACTAAGTATTCTTTTGTTCAGCTCTAAATTTTAAATCCTTCACTTTTTGCTTGCCTTTGACAAATACTAAGTTTATTTTCATGTCTTTATCATTAAATAAATTGTACTATTAATAATAAATGGTTATTGTTTATCATTAATGCTGCTAATATATTTGTCATAAAGCATTTCATATAAAACAAAAAAGTATTTACCTGAATTATGCCATGTCTGACACAGGATCATGGAAAGAGTTCCAATAATAATATAATACTTATCATTTCTATAATAGTTTTATTTTTCTGATCCTTGTGCCATTCTGAGTTGTTTACTCTTTGCATTTGCTTTTTCTCCTTGTCTCTTGTCCCTAGTCACACATGTAGCCATGTCTAATATTATATCATTCCTTCATGTGATTTGAAAGGGGCTACAATCATGACTTGTCCTGTGCAATCATTAAAAAATTTAAAAAAATCACAAAAATTTCAGATTTTATATAATTGTGAAATAATAAAAATATTCTTCTTTTAATTTGTGTTGTTTTTTTTGTTTTTTACTGTGCTCACCTTCCCCTAAGTGGACTTTTGAAACCAGTTTCCTAACCAATGTACGACAATGAAAGTTTATATGCTATGCAAGGTTCTACTCTTAAATTTGGAGAACTTGTTTTAGAAAAGGAAGATAGAAAATAATGTAATTTATTTCCTGGTGGATGCTTTTTCTTTTCCCCTCCCATAAGTGAATACCGTAAAGTGGAACTAGAAAACTCCTTGTTGAATCAGTTGCATTCACGAAAGGTGAAAATTCGTCTCTCCTTAGCTAGGGGTTAAATAGCAGGGCAGTCTGGGCTGTGTAGGAGAAAAAGCAATTAGAAACTATTTTTACCAAGAGGTCATAGTTATCTGCCATGTGAGATACATGCTTAGATGGTCATGTATCTTTCAATACATGACTGATGAGGTAGATTTTTTTCCTGCAGTAGGTTGCCATTTCTTTCTGTGGTAGACCCGTTTCCATCCAAGGCTATAGAACCTGGTCTGTTCTGATATTTACCCATAGTTGGGAGAGTAGAAGAGGATTCATACCTTTCCCAAGGGTTTTAGCACATAAGTGAATATGATAGCTTCAATTGGAATTTGAACTTGGCTCTTCAATTCCTCAAGCTGAGCTGCTATCCATTACTTCACCATGAGGTCATAGTAATTCATAGATAAAGGAATCTTTAGACACCCATGATTGCCAACATCCTGATTAGGATATAGTATTAAAAAATAATAGAAAATTCTGGAGCTAACATGAGGGAGAGGAAAGTACTAATCAGTTGTATTTTGCTTCTGTCTGGTGTTTATATTAACATGGTTTGAGAGCCTTTCTTGTTGCTGCCCACTCTCTTTACCGGTACTCCATCACGTGGCATTTTTGATGGGATATCACGCACCCCATTATTATAATTTTTTTTTTTTTTAAATAAAGCATTGCCAGATGAGAAATTCATTTTTATTTTGTATATAAGATCCAGATGTGCTTGCTGGTCCATCACATCAAGTAGATTTTATTAATTTTTTACATTAACAAATCAAATATTTCTGCTGTTCAGTGTTGAATGAATTGGTCGAATATTGGTTACTGTTAATGGTCAATGTTAAAAATGTTTCATTATCCAAGTAATTTTATTTTCATATACTTGCGGCTTGCCATGAATCTATCAATAAACATATGTGGCTGTCTAAAAATAATTAAAAAGCAGAATGAACACTAGTTTTAAAAAATAACGTGAAAGTTTGGCATCTCGTGTTTGTTGAAAGATTAATAGATGCCTATGAGAAATATTTGCAATTTGCGCTCAATCAGTTTAGCTGCAGTCGACGGTTTGAACCTGCTCTGGTAAACTTCAAACAGTAATTTTATCTAGAACAGAGTTTCTCAGCGCCTCGGTCCCCACCCCACCCCCATCTGCGATCCTATATTGATTCGCATGACAAATCAACCTTTTCATTGGCTTGCTCTCCGCTAATCAGTCCGTCCACCTACATTTGCGGTATTTTTTTTTTTTTTTTTTTTGTTTTATTTATTTTTTAGATCTGAAGACGTTTCTTAGAGTTAGTCGAAATATCCGATAAGTGGAGCGTACTTGATCATAAAGAAAAGTTTGTTTAGTCAGTCATTGAACAAGGCCAGTATATTTGAACGCTCGGTCACGATGACTTGTGACTTCCGAACAGTTTCATCTCAATTTCACTTGCATGGCTTTGGCTGACTAATGGTCTTTCAGGCACTTCCCGACGATGCCGCACTTTGGGATTCGTCTCCTCCGAAGCTGACATTATCAACAAGTCGACTCTATGACAAATAAATTAACAATACTAACAACTCTGTCATGCACCCGTAGTCTAGCAGTAAAAGCACGCTAGATCAGATGATGGTTCCTTCAAATTCTGCTTCTAGTTTATGATTAAGTCCTGAACGTTTCATTAAAACGCGACAATTAACTGATTTTTGCAAGAAATTCTAAATCAATGTTTTTATTCACTATTTAAGTATTAATAGTATTAATTAAGAATTAAAAAATTCTTTGGTCTCTCCTCTTAATAATAACACAAAATATGCTCATTTTTAGCGAATCTTTGGAGGTACCTAGAGAGAGAATGTGTCCACAAAGCCATTGTTGGCTGAAACATAAAAACAACATTAATAAAACTATTACTATCATTAAAAGAACATAGTAACATTAATATACGACAAAAATTTCATTGCCACCGGTTCTAATTTTTCGTAACGACTTTTTAAAGTGGCTAAAGACTTTGTGGACACCATATATACACAGCGTAACCCGGATATAAGAGAGATTTTCTCTGGTCCCAAATTAGAGCCTGTGTTAATGTATATATAATAGAGCAAACCCTGATATAAGAGACTTCTCCGGTTCCGACAACTCTCTTATATCCGGGTTACACGGTATATATGTTATTTTTAATTAATATTTTTATTCCAGCTAAATAAAAACATTAAAGTGGTTGTAATTCATTTAATAGGTTTTCTTAATGAATATATAGTTTAATTAATAGTTGTTGATTATCTCCACAAAAAAAAGAAGACATTTTTTATATTATCTTAGGGGTTCACTTACTTTTGCTCAGCACTGTATGTGCATAAACCACTGGTAGCCCCCAAATTAAATGTCTGTTCAACAATTAAGTAGGCAATAGTAAATATTTTTAGCATTAGGTAGGTAATTATATCAGTCCAAGCCAACCGTTTGCCAAGTTTAGACACATGTGTCCACACCTGTCGGTGACGAGTAGCAATCATTCAGGGCAATTTTTTTTTTCTTCAGAAGAAATAGCCGTTCAAACATCGGAAATTGTTTCTTGTATTTGGCACATCGAGAATCCAAACTGACCGACTTAAATGGAAAATGACAGGAGGTAAAAATATCAAAGATTTCTTTAAAAGAGGTAAGATAAAAATTCTTTTGGCTTTGTTCAAATCTCTTGCGGAGAAGGGGCAAGTTTTCCTTGTTTTCAAATGTTACCTCCTTATAGCATATAGAACAGCTTAAAATTAGTCAGTGGGTCTAGAAATTATTTGCACTTTGGTTCTCTTTGTTGTTTTATCACAATGTTTCGACTTGCTACCCAGAGGTCTGGGGAATTTGACCACGAAAAAAAAGTTCTTACCCCAAGTTTCTACCATCTCCTTCGAAATAGTTATTTGTCTACTATTTGCACACAGTCTTACAGCAACTGTTCAGTTCACGATTGTTGTTTAAACTACCAAAACATTTTGGTAAAACCACGGATTTTGAATTTTGATTGAATATCTTCTTTTTTTTTTTTTAATCATTATTATCCGACCGCAGTCCGGATCATCGATCCAATGCAAACAATCCTTTCTTTAGCTGTATAGTATGTGCTACGCCAGGGTTACATACAATTTTGAATTCAGAATAACTTTCTCCTAGATCGGTTGCCAGCCGAAGCTATAGAACCCCCGTCTGTCCTGCTTTTTACCAATAGCTGGTGGGAGAAGAAAACGATTCATAACTTTCCCAAGTGTTTTAGCTTTTTTTTTTTTTTTTTAATGCAATCACTTCCTCGACTGGAATTTCCAAAATATTAAAAGATAGATTTATTGTAATATATAGAAGTAATCCCGAATTCCATACCCGGTGATACCCGAAGAAGGTACCCACCAAAAAAAATGACTGTTATTCAATGCAGTTTTTGTTTGTTTTTTTTGTTTTGTTTTTTTTTTTTTTAAAGAAGGATAAGCAAATTTTCCATACCGAAAGAAACAAGATTGTGTTGCGCCGATATTACAATGCGGACAATTCTACTTGCCTAGAAAATGTTCCCTCCTTAGCGTGTGCTATGGAACAGCTGCTCGGCCCGGTCGCTAGGATCAAAAAGTGTAGTACGCTGCCTTTGTGAGCTTCCGAGTCTGCGTTCTGTCGAACTCTCTGCTAATGCAGAGAGGAACTCGGACGAAGCTTTGCCGAGGGGCAATGTTTCGTTCGGGGAGGTAGACAGGGCTTGAACCCGTCTAGGCGGGTTCAAAAGCTATATTTTTGTCCGAGCCTACGGGCTCGGAGAGACCCACATTAAACCGGCCTTGTGCCACATTCGATCCCCGTGGGTAGATTGATAAATACCGTGCTATGGAACAGCTCGATATTAGATTTATTCACATTACTGTCCCCCATCTTTGTTGTTTTATCAGAACGTTTCGGCAGAGATGTTTCCCGGTCTTCATCGTAAAAGTTACTACCCAAAAAAAGCATGGAGAATTTGACCATGAAATGAAATCCTTACTTTAATATTTAATTTCCATCATTTTCTTCAAAATAATTTCATATCTACTCTTTGCACATTGGCTCACAGAGGTTATTGGCCACAAAGTTTAACAGCTAAAGTCCATACTACATTCAGTTCACGCTCGTCATTTAAATCTTGAATATTTTTTTTCAATACAATCACTTCTTCAAGTAGAATTCCTGAAATAAAAAGAAAAATGCATCTGGATGTTTCTTTTCTACTAAAAACTGTATTTTACACATGAAAATGTTCAAAGAAGGTACCGACCAATGCAAAAATGACAGTATGAATGCTTATTTTTTAAAAAAACATACAAGCAGGTTTTCTACACTGAGGAAATTCGCACAAAAAGAAAAGGAAGATTGGGTTGCGCCAATATTCCAACTGGATTCAAACATCAACTTCTGGCACCAGTGGATTAAATAAACATGACAGGCTTGAAAATCATCATTCACAAACTAGTTTTTTGCCCGGGTTCGAACCCCGATTACTAGAGCCAGTGATGAATATGCTGGACTATACCAAGTGGGCGAACGTCATTGATTGTTTACCAAGTTGTAAACACTGACAGAAGGCTGCAAGTGTTGGGCGTTAGGTGAAAAAGGAACTCACTACAGACGCAAATCGGTCTACTTTCCTATGATGGGTTACCATCAAGGTTGACAAAGAATATAATAGCTGTTTTGAACAACCGCTATACGAGGATGGAAAAATAATTTCACAACATGACATGAGATGAATTTTGATATGAAATTTTCACTGCATAATGCTCAAGGAATGAGATTAATAATATTAACCATTGAATTAAATGCACTAACAAAAAGATTATGCTTAAAAATAAATATTTGTGCTTTAGCTTCGTCTAGCTTAAAGCAAAGCTAATCAATAAATGGGGTTAAAATGTTTTCAACCCGACTCATTAAAAAAAATTTGATACCCATGTTTGTGCATATATATATTATATAGTGTTTAAAATTTGCTATATTTATGGAGGAGTATATTTTGAAATATAAACAATACAATGATCTGATGATCACTTAAATCGTGAAACTGCGAGTCACCATCATGCACTGTTGATTTCTATATCAAGACTGTTTCTATCTACCTATCTATATCGTGTGTATATATATATATATATATATATATATATATATATATATATATATATATATATATATATATTGTGTATTTGCACAGCAATCCCTCTTGTCTACAAGTTTCATTAAAAACACTGAGAAGATAACTGTGGTTAGGATTTTTATTTAATTTTTTCTTGTGTTCTTATAATTTTCTTCTTTTCTGGACTTAAATTATGTTGAAATTGTCCGAATGTTCTGGATGTCTGAGAGCTTTTGGCTATAATTTAAGACATTATCAAGGATGATTTTATTTTTTACTTTTAACCGAATGTATGGATTGTTTTATGTATATATCCAGAGTTATAGAAACGTTTTATTTTCCAAACATGGTCAGCACATTGTGACCATGTTCATAGTTAATACTATTGAGTGTTGGCTTTTTCTTTTTTTATTAATAATGCTTCCATTATTTTTAGCCTTTTTTTAACATGTATTATATTTGTATTATCAATGAGTATGTTGCGATTGGAGTTTGGTAGGTAATCATATCTATTTAAATGAGACCTAATTGAGGTAATGTCAGAGAGATGTAACGTGAGTCTTCTTGTTAGGCATATTGTAGTTTATCCAATATAATTACATATGAATTTGCTTTGATCAGGAACATAGATGTGAATTCGTAAATAGTATTGGTTCACTCTAATTTGGATCTTGCAAATGAGTTAATGTTGTTGACGACGAGGTTTGCAGTTTTAATTTTATTTTACCTTGTCAGTCCGCACGAATGCGTACACGCACACATACGCTAAGAAAGAAAACTTGTACCAATGATTAGGGCATATAAAAAAAGAAAAATTGAAAAGTATAAGCCATCAGTTGCTGATACTCCCTGACGAGTGGACGGACGGATCTGTCTACGAAACTCTCGAGTCGGAATGCTGAAGGTAATAGCAATCAGCTAAGTGACAAACGTTTTACTTGTATTAATTCTCTCTCGCTCTCTCTCTCATATATATATATATATATATATATATATATATATATATATATATATATATATATATATATGATTAATACAAATAAAATTTGCCATTTAGCTGATTGATGTTATATTCGGCACCTTGAGTCCAGAGTTTCGTAGACGAACCTTTTTTGTAATATATATAAGTGGGAGAGAAAACTTTGACCTTAGAAATCAACACGACTTGGCGCTTGGCAGTTTAACAGCTGAAATATTTAATATGGTTTCAAATAAATGAATAAAAAGCATCTTATCTTGATTCCCTATATATTCGTTGTTTTACCTAAAATGTGGCTTGACACAGTGGCGTAGCTAGAGTAAAACGTCGCCCGGGAGCGGTCCGCTCAAATGTCACCCCAATGACCCCGATTCACCCTATGCTGAATGGTTAGCTGTAGCTAAATTTTCATACATGCTCTACCTCTACTTTACTCTACTGACCGGTACGTTACTGCTTACATGTATGATCCAAGACAAAATCCAATACCACAAAATAATCAGTTCAAATCAAAAGATTTTTAAAATGCAACTGTTCACTTTTAGAACAACTAAAAATACAAAACACGGCAATACACAAAAGAATGACATTCGATACTATGGTCTTAGAATGAATGTTTTCTTGTTTTCATTGTGGCAAACTGGTCAATGACATCATCAAAATCTGTTTGTCTTGTAAGCTCGTTTTCAATGGACAGCACAGCCAGATCCGACAGTCTCGACTGGCTCATGGTTGACGTAATTTTCTGTTGCTAATTTTCCGTTGCATCATTTTCTGGGTACCATTTAATTATCAATGATGTTAGAAAGTATTTTTCTTGACAAAAATGTCCTATTTAATTTTTAAGCATTTTTCGGAACATTGTAAATCAACTGCATTCTTTTAAAGGTTACCTAGAGAATTTATGCAAAGTATATTTTTTTGTTTTTCTTTATACAAGTAAAATAAATTTACATCGTATTTTGATGTTATTATGATTTTAGTTTCAGTGATAATTTAAAAACAATAAATATTTATCATTAGTACCAATAATGGAAAATTAAGTTAAAAATTTAAAAATCGTTTTTAGAATCGGAAAATAGGCACAAATTTTTCCGATTTCGATACCGTTTCCGATACCCCAAAAAGTTCCGATTTTTCCGATTCTCGATTCCGATTCCGATTAATCGTCCCAACACTAGTAGATATATTCAAAAGTATATCGCTCACTCAATGGAAAATTGTATCTCAGCGAATTGATACACAGGCAAGACTGAAATTGTTGCACTTTTGGCTTCGTATTTCGCTTTGTTGTTATTAATGATGCAGAGTTAAAACACCATATCATACGATAAAATGTTACAACAATGTCTCTTGTTAGTAACCAAGATTGTAGCAACTGAAACACATGAGAGCTGAAAACATTGCTATTTTTCCTACTCACAAATTTCCCGACAATTTATTAGAAAATTTCTGACGGGGGGGACAAAACTGGGGGTTCATAAATTATTTCTGTGGGGTCATATGCCCGCCTGCGAAACCCTGTGTCTCCACCACTGTTTTCAGCACCTTTGCCTGGTTGAAAAATTTTGTTGGAGGTGACATTGTGTCACCCCTCCTGTGCTGGCACCCGGGGCGGTCCGCCCCCCTCGCCCCCTAGCTACGCCACTGGCTTGACATACATAAAAATAAAATAAAATAAAAAATACTGTAACGGTGGCCCACTTGTGAGAAATTTAACGACTCCTCAAATTGAGTCGTGGCTTGATGAATAAAGTGAGACAATTGAACATTGTAAAAACATATTTTATACAGGAAGCACAATATATAAGGAGAAATAGAATAGAGGAGGATTGCTAAAAACTTTGTCTTTTAGCGGGTAAAAGACAAAGCATCGCGGACGAAATCCAAATACATATCTGTTTGAAAAATAGACGATACACTTAACTGAATGGTGATCATATTCTGCTTGTATTAGCTGCATTGTCCATGCATCATGCAGGTTAGCTTGTGACCAGAACGCTTGATCTGGAAGCGGGCAGAAACACGCCTCTCCACTCTGTATTTTTCATGGCGTCTTCAGTTGGCTCTCGAAATCCTATTTCGCGCCTAATTTGGGGTCATCCGCATTATCATCAGTTTAATAGACTCTTCTTATTATCAGCAGGAGTCATCTACCAAAGGGAGATGACCTATATATTTTATTCACTTCTAAAAACAAATAGGTGTGGAAGTATGAACGTATAGCTACTTGAAATGAAAAATCGGAGAACTGAGTTCATTACATTCACTTACGTGAAAATGCTCTTGGGAAAGGTATGAATCCAACTCCTCCAAGCCATAGGTTAAATAGTAGGGCTTGTATCTGGTATCTTGTTATTCCAAAGAAATTGTTAATGCAATATTCACTTGCAAAAAAGCTTTATACAATCCAAAATATGTTTCGGTTTTAAATAACCAACAAAGGGTTGATAAGCCGTAAAAAACAAATTCCAAAAATTGTTTCTGACCTCTGATCTAAAGTGCATATAAGTTGATTGTACCCGTTATCTATGTCTTAGCAAAATCTGAAATAAAATTTAACAGAAGATCGTATTCACTAAGTGTATCGCCATTTTCCTTGCTAATAAACACTTCTTCATTTGCTAAAAATCCCGGATAGGAAGTTGCATGACCGAGGACGCACGACAGTTATAGAATCAAAGACAGAGGAATGCTAGATTCATATTTACAAGAGACTAAATCAGTCATGGCTAAACTGTTGTCCGCTTTTTACCTTTCTGAATGGCACCTTTAATTTCATAAGAGAAATAACTTTTCTTAAAGTTCGCTAAGGATGTTCGAAAAATGGCGGGCTACCTGTACTGCTCAAGTAAGTACCTAATTCCTCTTGCTATCGTCTACCTATACAAGAGCCAGATCAGACCAAAAATGGAGTACTACCACCACATATAGGCAGGAGCTGCCCAGTTTTCACTTTTCAGTCTCGATAGAGCCCCAAAGCGTATCTGCGTCCTTGTGGGTGATGAATTATTTCCACCCTACAATCCCTTTCTCATAGTCAAAATATTGCAAGCCTCTTGGTACTCTCTCGCTATTTCCATGGAAAATCTTCAAACTACATTCCTTAGTTCTATCAGTTCTGTCTAAGGCCCACCATCCACACACATTGTAGCGAACCACCCTCATTCTCTTCTTATTCCATCGGTGAGATGTAAGTTCCACTCAAGCAGCTTCTTCCCATGAGCCACTGTTTTGTGTAGCCGACTCCCAAGAGGATGCTTCCCTGATTATTACAATCTTAACCTGTTCAAGGCTAGGCTCAACCGTCATCTTCCCCATAAACTGTACCTCTTACTCTATAACCTTCTACCTCGAATGGCTTTTGGGCTTTGTACAAGATTTTTCTCTAAAAAAAAGTTAAAAGGCTTAAATAGATACAAAGTGAAATATTGGTTGAATGAAGTTTGGCTTCTACAAAAGCTTTTTTTTTTTTTTTTTTTTTTTTTTTATACATGATTTGTTGCCGAAATTATTCTGTTGACTATTTTCAATTTGACTATTTAGAAAACAACCAAGGACTACACCAGGTACCCTTGCCGACCACATGCTGTATTTTATGCAGGCCTCGTTTAGACCAAGACAACATGTTTTGGAATAAACATATTTAATCAGGCAAATAAATTCATTATATGCTGTTTAAACACTAGACTTCACCACCAACATTTAAGTAAAGTTTCTTTCTTTCTTTCTTTTTTTTGTTGTTGCTGTTGTTGTTGTTGTTGTTCTTCTTCTTCTTCTTCTTCTTCTTCTTCTTCTTCTTCTTCTTCTTCTTATTATTATTATTATTATTATTATTATTATTATTATTAGGTTGGTGCAAAAATAATATCGTTTTTTGACGTTAAAAATACGTCAAAAAACGATATTATTTTTGCACCAACCTAATATTATTATTATTATTTCCTCATATTTCTATTGTATACTCATTTCCTTCCGGGTCCCAACCGAAGACCTAAGGTCAGAAATGGTATCATGACATTTTCCACTGCACATTCGTGTAAATAAATAAATGAAAAACTAAAACCACGCACGTTTTACATTGAGGCTTACTTCTTGGGCTATGTGTTGGGCTTGTGATTTTTGTATTCCTTTAAGGCATGGGCTGCCAGGGTTCCATTAAATGTATCTATCGGAACCTTTTCCAATCAATCCGAGTCCTCCAACTAAAACTGGAATTACTGATGTCCTCATATGCCACATTTTTTAGATTTCTACTTGATTTTCTGCCTTGTATTTTCATAGTTTTTTTTGAAGATCTTCAAAGCCATATTATTATTATTATCATTTTTATTTTCTTTGCTTTCTGGCGTTTACACATTTCTTTCCGGGTCCCACCCAGGGACCTAAGGTTAGAAATGGCATCATGACACTTTTCACTGACAAAAAAAAAATAAATAAAATAAAATAAAATAAAATAAAAATTACATAGATAAAGCCCTTCGTAAAGTGTGGGCTGTACTTGTCAGAACAATTTTTTGTATCTCCTTGAGGCATGGGCTACCAGGAATCCCTGCAATTAGTCTACTGCAATCTTTTCCAACCAGTCCTAGGGCTCCAACTACAACAAGGATTGTTGATGTTCCCATATGCCACAGTTTCGAGATTTCTATTTCAAGGTCCTTGTATTTTGACAGCTTTTTGAATATCTTCAAAGATACATTGCAGTCAGCAGGGACTGCCATATCAATAAGGAGGCACCGTTTTTGTTTGTGGCCTTTAATAACAATATCTGGGCGGTTGGCTTTGATTGTTCTGTCAGTGTGAATTGTGTAGCCCCATAGAATTGTAACAGGTCCTATCTCCGTAACCGGGTCTGGGTGGTGTCCATACCAGTTTCTTTCAGTTTCCTTCCCGTAGAAGTTGCAGATTTTCCAGTGCAGATATTGGCCCACTCTGTCATGTCGGGTTTTATATTCAGTGGGTGCCAACATCGTGCAACCTGATACAAGATGATCAATCGTTTCTGGACATTTATCACAGAATCTGCATTTTGGGCTGACACAATATTTTAGTATATGTGCTTGATAATTCCTAGTTAGCAAGCATTGGTCCTGCGCAGCAAGGTTAAAACCTTAGGTTTCCGCTTTCAACCCTGCACTGCGTAGCCACTGATGGGTACGGGTTTTGTCTACATCAGCTTGTTTGATACGGGCAGAGTATTGGCCATGAAGCGGTTTATCTTGCCATCGCTTCTGTATCTGGTCGGTTGCATTCGTCTTTGCTGTCTTTTTTAAGTATTTTGCAGTTTCAGCCGGTGTATTGTGCTGTAGTTGCATCTCTACGCCCATTTGAAGCTCCATTTTGAATTTGTTGGTTTCTTTCATTACGGAGTAAAGACGCTTACTACTTTCATGTTCCTTGACGCATACCATCATCCAATCTTCTGTAGTTTCCAAGTATCTTTGGAGGCCAATTGTTGTAGTTTTGTAGGACAGTTCTAGTTGAACTAATCCTCTGCCTCCTTCGGATCTGGGCACATACAGACGATCAACATCAGCTTTGGGATGATGCATGCGATAGCAAGTGAGAAGCTTTCTCGTTTTGGCGTCCATTCGCTTAATTTCAGCTATGGTCCAGTTAAGGACATTAAAGCTGTAATGCACCACTGGGACAGCCAATGTGTTTATAGCTGATATTCTATTTTTTGAGTTTAGTTCAGTATTTAGTATCAGACGTACACGCCTGTAGTACTCTTTTCTTATTTTTTCTTTCATTTGGGGGTGTTGTATACCATGTCTTTCGCTAATTCCTAGGTACTTCATCATGCTCCAATTCCCTAATCTTTGTGACAAAATCTAAATCTATTGAGGGTGTTTCTGTAATTCTACCTTTCTTGAATGTTACTTTTGCACATTTATCTAATCCGAAGTCCATACCTATGTCGTCACTGAAGTATTTTACAATATTGAGGAGGCCTTTCAACTCATTGTCGTCTTTGGCAAAGAGTTTGAGATCATCCATGTATAGTAGGTGATTGAATATTTTCTTATTTATTTTGTAACCATAGCTACTGTTGTTCAGTTCATGTGTAAGAGGGGTTAAGGATAAACAAAACAGAAGGGGTGACAGAGAGTCTCCTTGAAAGATTCCACGTCGGATATTCAGACGGTTGGATATGGCAGTGCCCCCGGTGTGCCTAAGGTATAGTTTTGTGTTCCACATCCCCATGCTGTGCTTAAGAAAGTTTAATACCACAGGGGAGACTTTGTACATTTCCAAAATCTTAAGGATCCAAGAATGTGGAACACTATCAAAGGCTTTACGATAATCAATCCACGCTGCACTGAGATTTCTGCGTCGTCTCCTGCAATTTTCCAGGATCATTTTATTTATCAGAAGTTGATCTTTGCAGCCATATGAACCTCTACTGCATCCCTTCTGTTCCAGCGGGAGAATGCTGTTTGTTTCGAAAAAGGAATATGTACGGTTCGTCAGTACAGACGTGATCAACTTATACGTTGTGGAAAGACATGTTATCGGTCTATAATTTTTCGGGTCGTCTGTTTCAGTTGTTTTTGGTATGAGGTATGTAATACCTTCACTAACCCATTCCGGGATTTTATTGGGATTATTTACAAGCGTTGATAATGTTTTTGCAAGAATTCCATGGGTAGATGAGAGATGATACAGCCAGAAATTGGGCAACTTGTCATTTCCTGGGGATTTCCATTTTTGGGATTTCGTTAGTGCTTGCCTAACATCATCTGGGGATATATTTTCCCATTCTTGCAGAGGTGTATCCAGCAGTCGTTCTTCTTCACGCCGTATCCATTCTGCATTTGGGTTACATTCCTTTGGGTTGCTGTAAATATTTTCCCAAAATGTCTGTACATTATCAATCGATGGTGGCGTTTCGACATGTATAGGTGCTTTTCCAATTTCCCTGTAAAATTTCTTAAGATCTGTTCGGAATATTTTATTTTGGCGATAGAACCTACAACGTTTCTCGTATCGTCTTGTTCTCTGTGCTTTTAGCTGAAGTTTCTGTTTCAGCATTTCCTTGATTGATGGAATATCAATTAGGGATTTAATGCTATATTTCCGTTTGATCTTTTTGGATTTACGTGTGGAAATATTAGGGTTTCTGGTGAGCTCATCTAATATAGACAGCTCACATCTGATTTGTTTTATTTCTCGTATCAGTTTGGTTTTCCAAGCTGGTTCTCTGTGTCTGTTAATTTTATTTATTGTCTTGACCCCAAGCTTCCGAGTCGCTGCTAGAGCTGTTGCGTATATGACGTTGTTAACTTCTGTGATGTTTCCCGGTGGTTTATCTGTTAACAGTGTTTCCCAGGCAGCATTGTATATTTTCACGATGTGCTTGTTGGGATTTGTCATATGGATTTTCGGGAGCTGGTCTCTGTCTGACAATTGTATGAAAGTTACTCTGCTGAGTACTTGGATGACGTCATTTTTCGCTCCGGTGATTTCAGCTTCGTGGTTTTCAAGGAATTCTAAATTAATGTACCTGGAGTCATCTTCAGTGACAATTTCTGGAGAACTACAGATTGTGTCTAAGGTAGAATCTTCGGTTTCATTTCCTGGGAGATTATTTCGTATTTCATTCGCTTTAGCGTCCACCTCATCCTCTGTCGCATTCTTTATTTCAACATTCGTCTCAACAGAGTTTGAGTGATGGGTCATAGTATTTTGTCTTATATCTAATTTTATCTTATCTATTTCTGCCTTTGAGAGTCTGTTGTTTCGCATGATATCTCTGCGGACATTGGCAAGCATGTTTGGATTGAGGTTAGGTCTTATATCATTTCCCACCATACTTCTCCATATTTGGTATGTTTGATTGGTGGTGTTCTTTGCTGGGTTTTCGAGTGCAGTGAAGAAGGATGTCATGACTTGTCGATACTCTTCGCGGCTCCATTTCGTTCGTTTACTTTTTACTAGTCGATTTGGCATTGAGACACTTGGTCCAAGGTTGGCGATAATCCGGGTTTGGTGACCTAGTGTCTCTTCGTGTGTGGAAGAGTTTGTTCCAGTGACAGACTTTTCGACCTCAGACTGGTTCCTCTCTGAGGGACGCGGCCCTTGTTATCCCGGTTGACGGCCGATCCGGTATGAGATATTATTAGTATTCATTGAAATTGGTAGAGATGCGTTTTAACCTTGACCGCCAAGGGGTAGTTTTGTTCAGATTACCAGCTTTAGGACGAGACTCGAAGAAGGTCAAAGAGCAAGCCCAGATAATGAGATTGTGGGTTTATTAATATATCGAAGTTAGAATAGTTCATAACAGTGTATGGTATTCAGTCGGGTTCTTCGTAAAAGTCGTACTTTAAGGCATCGGCCAGCAGGAATCCCTTCAATGAGTCTATCGGAAACATTTCCATTCAAACCGAGAGCTCCAATTACCTGGAATTATTAATGTCCTCATGTGCCACATTTTTTAGATTTTTACTTCAAAATCCTTGTATTTTGATAGTTTTTTTTTTTTTAGTTTTTTTTAAAGATCTTTAAAGATACCTCACAATCTGCAGGGACTGCCAAGTTACGAAGAACGTACATTGTTTTTCGTGGTCTTTAATCATGATGTCTTAGCGATTAGCTTTGATTGTTCTGTTTGTGCGTATTGTAAAGTTCCATAAAATTATTTCATGTTTTACG
Source organism: Acanthosepion lycidas (assembly GCA_963932145.1). Taxonomy (NCBI): domain Eukaryota; kingdom Metazoa; phylum Mollusca; class Cephalopoda; order Sepiida; family Sepiidae; genus Acanthosepion; species Acanthosepion lycidas. The sequence continues at coordinate 60,352,222 of OZ010589.1, forward strand.
TCTCTAACCAGGTTTGGGTGATGTTCATACCAGTTTTTTTTACAGTTCCCTTCCAGTAAAAGTTGCATATTTTCCTGTGCAGATATTAGCCCATTGTGTCGTGCCGGGTTTTATATTCAGTGGGTGCCAATACCGCGCAATCTGATATAAGATGCACAATTGTTTCTGGATATTTATCACAGGATCTGCTTTTCAGATTAACACACTTTTACACACAGGTAATTTCTAGTTAGCAAGCATTGGTCCTGTGCAACAAGAATAAAACCTTCAGTTTCAGCCTTTTAACCCAGCATTACGTAATCATTAATGGGTACGGTGTTTGCCCACATCAGCTTGTTTGGTACGAGCAAAGTATTGACCATGAAGAGTATTATCTTGTCATCGTTTCTGCATTTGGTCCATTGCATTTGCTTTCGCTTTCGTTTTTAGGTTCTTTGCCGCCGCAGTGCGTGTATTATGGTTTATTTGCACTTCTTCATCCAATTGAAATTCCCTTTGAATCTGCTTTCTTTATTACTGAATAAAGTTTCTTATTTCTTTCATGTTCTTTGACGCATATCATCATCCAGCCTTCCGTAGTTTACAGGTATCTTTGAAGACTGATTGTTGTGGTTTTGTAAGACAATTCTAGTTGAACTAATTGTCATCCTCCTTCATATCTGGAGACATTGAGACGATCAACATCAGCTTTAGGATGATACATGCGATAGAAAGTGAGAAGCTTTCTCGTTTTGACATTCATTCGCTTAATGTCAGCTATTGTCCAATTAAGATATTGAAAATGTATTGCACCCCAGGGACAGGCAAAGTCTTTATGGCTGATATTCTGTTTTGTGAATTCAACTCGGTATTTAACACCAGACGCACACGCCTATAATATTCTTTTCTTATTTTCTCCTTCATTTGAGTATGCTGTATTCAATCTCATTATCATTATTATTATTTTTTTTTATTTCCTTTGATTTCTGACGTGTACACATTTCTTTCCGGGTCCCGCCCAGAGACCTAAGGTTAGAAATAGCACCATGACACTTTCCACTGCCAAAAAAAAAAAAAAAAAAAAAATTACATAAAGCCCTCCGTAAAGTGTGGGCTGTACTTGTGAGAACAAATTATTATTATTATTATTATTATTATTATTATTATTATTATTATTATTATTATTATGTTAGGATGATGTATTTGGGTCCTATGGTGAAAAATAATAGGAGGTAAATGTGTTAAAAAATAATTGAAATCTGCTTAAACTGGCCGAAGGTGGGTGGATCTATTGCAGTATGGAAAAATAGATACATGAGGAATAATTTCAGTAATTTTAAGTGTCAAGGTAAATGCTATGCTGCAAACAGCTCCTGACAATCACCTAAAAGCGTGGTTAATTGTATGTACGTTGAAGACCCTAAACGCAGGGCAAATAAAATCACCTGGATGGAATCCAAGGGAGTCATTCAAGTGAAACTATCCACTACAGAGAGAAAGACAGAGAGAGTAATTTGGGTTAGGGTTCTGGTCTATAATATAGACGCGAGAACAAATGCGCCATCCGTGCTCTCGTTATCAAAAGAGGCGTGGAACTTTGCACGGATAGCCCATCAAAAACTGGTTGTTGTCACACGCCATGAAGCGTTACCTTCTATCGGGCCAGTAAGAAAACAGTCATTACGAGTGACCTAATCCAATTAAAGATACGAGAAAAATGTAATGATATGGAAATTGACAACGAAAGAAAAAAGAAAGTAAATTTAGACTTTAATTACTCTATCGTTACCGACCCAATAAATGAGATATTTTTTACCTAACGTCGCCATGACTGTTTATGTTTTTCCCGCTTGAAAAATACTTCGTCTGTTGGGTACCACATACGAAGACGAAATATGTTTCTGACGAACTAGAAAAGCCAACATTCGCAGAAGATCATATTAAACCATAAAACCTTGTTGTACACCTTTACCGAACGCTTGGTGTTATTGTTGCGATTATTATTATTATTATATAATTGAAATGGTGGAGCAGCAGACGTGATAATATAGGCTTTCCAAGTAGAAAGACATTACGAGTTCGAGCCTCGCTGAAATCTTGTTATTTATTTTCGCTCTGCCCTGTTTACTGACAATCTTAGAATGGCAGACTGGGTTGTCGCGATAAAACACAACTGAAAATAAGATGAAATAAAATATCAATCAAATATTAGTAATGGCATCTATAAGACTTATGAAATTATAGAAACTTCTATTTTTTCATCTCTCTCTCTCTCTCTCTCTCTCTCTCTGTTTCTAAGTGTGCCTCTATAACTCTCTCTCTCTCTCTCTCTCTCTATATATATATATATATATATATATATATATATATATATACATACACACACAAGCATTTCATTGAATACGGCAGACAAGGTGCTTTGAAATAGTTTTTATACAATTTCTCATGTGATCTAATAATTTAAAAATTTTTTTTTTAATAATAAAAGACTAAATCAAAACGCCTTGTCTGACGTATTCAATGAAATGTGCATGAAAGAAGGATTGCTGCCTAAATACACACACACACACACACACACACATACATACATACATACATATATATATATATATATATATATATATATATATATATATATATATGTGTGTGTGTGTGTGTGTGTGAAAATATTGTAGAAAATAGGAAAGAAACTGGTTTAGTAAGTAATCCAAAGTTCCTTAGTATTTTTGTAATTATTTTTAAAAAATAGTGCTCGATACGAAAGTAGAGCATAAATATAATTATTTATTTAAAATTTAATATATATATATATATGTGTGTGTGTGTGTGTGTGCGTTTTAAATTTACAAATTTTTGTATTTTGGCATATTTTAATTCAAACAGAATATTTTGGTTAAATAATTAAATAATTTTAGTCATACTATATCTGTTTATTTTTGTTTTAATCCTTTCGAGTCTACGAGTCAATTTCATCAGGGGGTTAAATTGTCTGTGGATGTGTATATGTATATTTCTGTATATTCAAAACATTTTTACTGTTCGTTCTATATCAATTTCAAATTCACGAAATCTTTTTTTTTTTTTTTTTCATTAACAAAATTTGCTAAGCGTGCCGTGATAGTTTCTTTTGCTCCCAGGCGTTCCCTTGCTTAAAAAGATTGAGAAACACCGGTGCAGCGTATATTCTATCATGTCACGTGACTACGGTAGTGTCACGTGACTATACTACTAAAAAGGGAATAATATTCTGCTTCCCCCCCCACTCTCTTATACTTTATTCATTTAACGATGTGGTGCATGTGAATGTACGTATTTTTATATTATTTATTCATCCGCGCGCTTATTTATAATATACTATTTTGATCTTTTGCAGATTTTCTTCCAGCTCGATATGTTTTGGCCGCTGTGGCATTTCTGGGTTACCTAAACGCCTACTGCCTGCGTTTCGATTTAAGTATCGCCATGGTCGCCATGGTTAACCGAACGGAAATTGTTTCCAAAAAGCATTCCGACAATTTCAATTTGGTGTGCAACATCAACATTTCTTCCGCGGATACTGCAAATAAAGAAGTAAGTAAATAGAAATATACATTTCCAAACGAATATATAAATAAAAAAAATTCAAATACAATGTGGATGTAACACTCCTTTTATTTTTAAATCCTGCCATAACGAAACTTCGCTTTGAAATCTCGCGATAATGTTTCTGCAATTCAGGGTTGAGATACAGAATTTACTATTATTATAGTTAGCTCCTCCTCAGCTTCTTAACCCTTCACCAGGGGTCTCTCTCCCCTGGCTATAAATACTGGCTGACCCTTCGCCTCAATCTTTTTTTTCCTCAGGCCTTATACCACCTCGCAGATGTGAGCTCTCACAGATACAGTGTCTCCCAAATTCTGGGAACACGCTAAGAACAATACACGTACGTACGAACACTCACCACAACACACACACACACATAATATTCACCACACGCACTCAATGTAACTGTCTATGTGTTTGTAACTTGTACTTGTTGTTAATACATATATTTGTTTATATATATTTATCGGTCTTGTTTGTTTTCTTTGGACTTAATTAAAGTCCAACTTTCTCATGTAGTTGGACCGGCTAAGCAGGTAATTCTATCCACTTGTGTTCTTCTACAATACATACTCATCACACAACGGTCCACTACAAGCTAGCTATTGTTAGTTTGTATGCGTCTTATGGTCGGACAGACGACTGGAGCCTATGGGCTAAAATTTAGTTCATCAAGGTAAGCTGACTATAGGATGGACATTGGATAAGTGACGCTGATCTCCGACATAGCTAGAGGTTACGACGGCTAAATATAGGGTAAAAATTGCTATTTCCGTCCAAACCACACAAACCAGAAGCGCCGTAATTGAGAGGCGTCTATGTAAAAAAAATTATATTATTTCTAAGAAATACCAGGAAAGGTAACTTTGGACAATCGGTTCGCAGTCGAGAAAATGAACGTAACTATA
>OZ010589.1:60361693-60429193 GCA_963932145.1 Acanthosepion lycidas
TATGTTATCCCTTGTCCCCAATTCGGGATTTTTCTTCTTTTTTTTTTTTTTTTTTAAATAATTTAAAAAAAAAAGTAATTTTATTTTTGTTACACAAACAAGTGCTTGTTTAAAATATTTTCTTAAAAAGAAAAACATAAAATATATATGTCCGTTTGTTCTTTATTTAAAATAAATCTTTGTAAAGAATGTAAAAAAAATATCCGTTTCGCCAATCTGATTAAAAAATGAGAAATATCCTGAATTGAGAAAAAAAGACAACATCAGTAGTACATAGTGATCAGTGATGTGGGTATAATTTGAAACTTGACATTTGTAAATAAAAAAAAAAGTACAGATAATTCTTAAAGACATCAGGGATCGATTTGACACTGTATTTATATTATGGACAGGACCCCCACTTCTAAATGATAAAATATCTATATTTTTCCATTCTGACTAATGTCTAGTCCTGGGTATGACTACATCCGGCAGCAAGGCCTCTGATCAGGAGATTGAAGATTTTGAGGAGCCCGGAACCACCTCTTAATTGTTGTTGTTCCCTGGTCAACCCTGACCCGGGGTGGTAGCACCTGTTAGGGTCCCAGCTATTGGCAAATAGTGAACCCCCCCAAACAAAAACAAAACATTGTAAAAGTATAAAAATACATTTTTATATAAAAAAATACTAACGATACCTATTTATAGTAAAATTACCAACAATACAATTTTATGTTATATATGTAGCTGAAGCCATAAAATTGTGTTCAAAATATTTAGATTTCAGCATTAAATAACCCCTAGAGGTGTTGATATACCGCTAAGCAAAATCAGCCAACCAACATGAAAAAACTCTGTAATTTTTTATTTTTTTTAAAATAATCTTATTTTTTGTTATGCAAACAAGTTTTTGCTTAAAATATTTTCTTAAATAAATTACATAAAATGTGTATGTCCGTTCGTTCTTTATTTAAAATAAATCTTTGTAAAGAATGTAAAAAAACAAAATATCCGTTTTCCAATCTGATTAAAAAATGAGAAATATCCCGAATTAAGTAAAATGACAACATCATTAGTACGTAGGGATGAATGACGTGGGTACAGATAATTCTTCAAGAAGTCAGGGACCGATTTCACACCATATTTATAATATGGACTGGACCCCCACTTCTAAAATGACAAAATATCAATATTTTTAAATTCTGATAAATGTCGTGACTTGAGGAACGTCTAAAAGATGCTAATCTACAAAAATTATTTAAAAAAAAAAAGAAATACTTCCCTATTTTTTACAAGTGAAACAGTTAATCTTAGTAGTGTCTTTTTTTTGCCAAAGAACTTCAAATAAAATTAATAAACTGAAGCCTTGATGGCGTCTTCTGTGACTACATTTATTTAATATCCGCTTTTTCACGCAGTAATAAAAAATATATAAAGGCAATACAATGCTTAAAGTTTACAAAACACTATTTTGTCAAGTATATTTTATTTTATCTTTTAAAATGTCTTTTTTAACTTCAGGTTCTTTTCTTGGCGCTGTGCTAGTGATGTTGTTGTCCGGCTATCTCAGTAAGAACGGGTTTGCCGGTGGATGGCCGTCCATTTTTTATGTCTTTGGTGAGTAACATACTTTTGTGCTCAAGGGCCAGCGAGGTGAAATTATTTCTATCATAAAAGCACGGGACTTATTTGGTACGTCACGCTTATGATTTTTTACATCATTTTCTTCGTGGCAAGATTATTTAGTTCCACGTTTATTAAATATATATATATAATGTAATGTAATATCACGAAAACTCATCAGAGCCGGAGGGGGCACCACACGTACTGCAGCCTCAGCAGAAGTGGTGTGACTTGGACAAGATAGCCTGACGACACCCAACATTCTCCAGGCTGGTTTGAATTCAGAGTTTTCCTCCGCCTATACCGGTCGCCACCTAAGTCAATACAACACAGTCCTGCTATTTATTCATAACTACGGGTGGAGGAGAGATGGATTCATACTTTTCGTAAGGGTATCAGCAAGTAAATGAATGTAATGAACTCGACTGGAATTAATGTAATATAATAAAATGCCTTCTATATAATATTAGGTTGGTGCAAAAATAATGACGTAATAATGTCGTTTTTTGACGTATTTTTAACGTCAAAAAACGACATTATTACGTCATTATTTTTGCACCAACCTAATAAATGCGAATGTCAGTGTGTCACTGTGTCACACTTTTTCAACGTTACTTCCAGAGGCCGTATCCCAACATATCATACCATTTTGGAATCAGGCCAACTCCGTAGGCAAATTAAAAACACTTCGGGCCGGATCCGAATCCGCAATCCTGAAATTTAGGATTCCCAATTTCTTATTACTGCCATTGTTTTCGACGATTTTTTTAACGTTATTTTGCGACGAATTTTTTTGTACGATAACAGTTTTTATAACTTGGAAATAAATTTGGAAATAATCGAAATTAATTGTGAAATCCAACGAAAGTCACACCATGAAATAAAAATAATTGCTTGTACGGAAAGTAAGGACCTACGTACATCAGATTGTCTTTAAATTAAGCGGTGGCAGAAGAATTATCGTTGAACTTTTAAAAGGTAAACTTAAATATTAATGCAATACTTAAATGCAGTGATCAAATTTGAGCTCTTCTGTAGTTTATTGTTGCCTATCACATCTGATCCTCGCTACTTATTGTGATGAAGGCCCAGTCAAGAGCCCCCAGTAAGAGCTAGCATAAATGTCGCCTGATAAGGCGGCCTTTAAGTTAGTTGTAAATATGCATAAAAATATTTAATATAAGGTTATCGTTGGAAAGACGAGAGTAAATATCCTAATTGTTAACATCATTTGTTTATTTCTCTTTCGAACTTCATCAGTTACCAGCAGCTGGTATGGCTTGGCGGGGGCTTTCTTCGAACGTGGATATTATTCTCGCGAGGATTCGAGGGTCTGTCTTTTCCCTCTCGGTTGAAACGTTTATATTATTATCTTTCTGCCATTCGGCTGTCCTACGTGTGCACAAACACAGCAGGGTTGACTACCTGTTTACATTTCAGAAACAGCTACTGATTTGATGTGAGGCGCGAATCTACACCTGGTGGATATGAGTTTACCTTCTACCCCCCCAACCTGCCTGTGATGCAGCTGACTCCTCTGATGCTCTGCTGTGACACTGAGTGGAAAGACTACTTTAATATCTCTTACAGTAGACCCAGTACATATTGGGGTCTCTACAGATCAATTTATTTACCATGTTGGTATTTCCTAGCATGAATCAGACTACAGTAAAAATTCCCGGCTGAATGTTTATTTGAACGGGAACGTTTACTGAAAAATTCACACCCATCTGACTATTCCAGACAACACTTGTATTTGCTATGATTAAAAACTCATAATTATCAACCTCCAGAAGCTTAAAAATAATTAGTTTACAATTTGGCAAGTGACAATTTGGCAAGTGACAATTTGGCAAGTGACAATTTGGCAAGTGACAATTTGGCAGCTCTAATTCCAGTCAAGTTCGTTACATTCACTTTTGCAGAAATTCCCTTGAGAAAGTTATGAATCAATCTCTTCACCCCCAAGTTATGGGTTAAATAGAAGGGCTGGTGAGGTGATGCCCAAACTATGAAAAAAGAAAAAATTGTGTGGAGTAATTGGCCATGATTAAGTCTAATTGGCAAAATTCTCGACAAACGTAATTGACAAAGTTCTCAATAAAGAATAAGAAAAGGAAGAAAAAGAACAGGGCAAAATAAGACTAAACAAACAATATATATAGATGTCAAAACTAGTTAAAGCAACAGTAATACGGCAAAAAGTTCAGAAAGTAAGAATTGTACTCACACGCAAAAGGGATACAGTCAAGTGATTATAATGTTCTGACATCCACAAGAAATAACACAAATATGTGAGATAAGATCGAGAATTGTCCATTTTTATTGGTTAGGAAGAAATCCCAATATGCATCTGTAGTGTTTGTCTATAAATTTAGGGAGGGGGGTCTTCTTAGTAGTTACTCCTGATTGGAACCAACATTTTGAATTCAGAAACAAGGCTTAACAGAAATCGAAACCCGTCAGGCGATATTACCCAAACACACCACTTCTGATACGGCTGCAGTAAATGTGGTACCCTGATGACTCTAATGGGTTAATGGGAAACACACGCGTATATCCCTTAATGTCCCACGACTTTACGAACAATGCAAATAAGCTATTATTGAAATTCACACCAATCTGACTATTCCAGGCAACAGTTGTATTTGCTATAATTACTGAAATGGCTGACGGCAAATAACTTGTATTACAATTGTACTTTGTTATTGGATAAAAACAGGATATGTCTACTTCAGTATCTGTCTATATTTCTGAGATGAGGTATTATGTCCACTATTTACATTATTCGGACTATTGTCCTCATCTTGGTCGCCATATTTATCACAACGTTTCGACCGTTGTACGCTACGGCCTTCTTCAGCTGGTCGAACTGACCCCTTTATTTCGCTTACTGGGGTAGACTGTTCTAGTTCCACGTGCCATGTTTTGATGGATGTCAGTTATCAGTTATCTCCTGTTAAATTCCCTCTGAAAGTTCTCTACTGCCTTAACCAGGTATTGAACTCGCAACTCTTTGGGTCCTGTCACTGGATCTAACCACTGCGCCATGTATCATTACACACATGTGTTTATGAATTTCTGGGACTTATAAACTTAATGTCTTCAGCATTATTCTTTTTACCAGTGCTCATATTGCAATATTTGCTGTTATCATTGCATGTCTCCCATTTATATCTCTTTCTGTAGCTGCACAGGATGGCATACACACAGTCTTTTGTCACGTTCTCCTCTATGGGGGGGTCTTACTCAGAAAAGGTATCTGTGAAGTGTTGTCTAGCCTTTGAAGGTTGTCCTGATGTTATATGGACCGCAGATCCTTTGTATTTTCTCTGATAACCCCTTCACATAAGGCAGGCAGACTGTTTTCAGGGTGTTGTCCTCTTGTACCCGCCTATCCCAGTTTATTGGGGCTGCTGCCATATACCTAGGGTAGTTGGTACGTTGTAGGGTACTACTTATATTGACCAATTCTTTATCTAATGTCTCTGGGTCGCCACTTATGACTTTTGTTGTAAGCAGCGGATAATCCTTTCTTTACGCTGTATGGATGGTGGGAGTTGAAATTGAGGTATTGTCCAGTGATTGTCGGTTTTGCTGTATACGGATGTCTTTAACCCATGCTCTGTTCGAGATATTAGAACATACAGGAATGGGAGTGTGTTGTTACTCTCTTTCTCCATCGTGAACTGTATCGAAGGTCTTATTGAGTTCAAATGGTCCAGTAAAACTTGAGCATCTTCCTGGTGTGACCAGCGTATGAAGGTGTCATCTACGTATCTTAACCATAGAGCTGGCCTTAGAGATATATATTCTAATGCCATTTCTCCAATGTATTCTATGTATATATTCGCCATTGTTGGTGATAATGGCGAGCCCATTGCTAAGCCCTCATCCTGTCGATATATGTATGATCCCATTCCGAAGTGTGTTATTTGTGTACAGAAAGTCAACATCTTCATCAGATTATGTATTGGAATACTGGTCCGTTCTCCTAGGGATGAGTCAGAGGTCAATCTGACTACTGAGAATACCTCCTCCGTGGATACCTTGGTGAACAAACTCACCACGCCCAAGCTCACCATCTGGTTGGATAGGATGTGGGCATTTTTGATTATTTCTACGAAGTGGGCAGGGTTTCGGACATATGAAGGTGACTTTCCGATCAATGGATCAATTATATTTACAAGGAAGCGACTCAGAGGGTGGCACATAGAGCCCCGGCAATTAACAATCGGCCTGAGCGGAATACCGTCTTTGTGAATCTTAGGGAGACCGTATATGTGAGGTAGCTTGGTGTAACGCTGCGATAACTGCCTATACGTCTTAGGTGCGAAGTGATCCTTTGTTCTTGATTAGTATCTGTGACAGTTTGCGTTCCATTTTCCTTGTAGGATCCTTTTTTACTTTGCTGTAGCTACCATTTCTAATGAGGTCTTCCAGCCTTCCTGTATAATCTGATTTTTGTCAGCTGGTAGTATGATGATGTTTTCCTTCCTCTATAGGAATCTGTTCACCAGCCACCCCGGCTTCATGATGTTTGACCTGGGCGACTTGGCTTTCTCCAAGGTCTGTCTCATCTTAGTTCATCCGCCTGAGCCTGAGGGAAGTTCAAGGCCATCTCCTCGATTCTGGCAATGATGTCCAAGTATAGTACTCACCTGATGTCACATACACAGATGTATTTAAGGACAAATAGCACAGTGGATAAAGGTATTTGTTAGATTCAGTGACGGGACCCAAATAGTTGCGAGTTCAGTACCTGTTTAAGGCAGTGGAAAACTTGGAGAGGTGAATTAATAAGAAATAACTGATAACTGACATCCATAAGATATGGCACGTGGAACTAGAACAGTCTACTCTAGCGAGCGAAATAAAGGGTTCAGTTCGACATTCCAACCACCTGAAGAAGGCCGGAGTGTACAACGGCCGAAACGTTGTGATAAATATGGCAACAAAGATGAGGATAATAGTCCGAATAGTGTAAATAGTGGACATGTCTACTTGTTTAACAGAAAAAAAAAACCCAGCTTACATACATATTTACAGAACATGCAATAATTTGTTCAGGCACTGACTTAGATTCACGTTCACAGATATGAAAAAGCGACATGAATTAAAGGTCTTATTTGATAACCTGACGCTGTCGACATTGTCTATGTGATTTAGCTCCGGTGATAAAGGGCGAGAGAAAACGGAAAGTTGGAATTTTCGAATCGCTGTGATAAATTGGTCCCAACTGGCCAGGTGACTTGATTTTCGCGCATCACGACAGACTGCCACGTGACGCTGTTTTTACTACTTCTTTTTTTTTTTTTTTTTTTTTTTTTTTTTTACCTCTTGACATGCGCACCGATTACAGCATCGTCAATGGCTGGCAACCAAATTTTGTAACGCTACACGATTTTCCGGATTTAAACAAAGTTTGCATTCGTCTTTAAAAGAAATTGATGTAGCCATATTTTGCGTTTTAATAATTTGTGTTTACTAAATGCAAAAAATAAAAAAATAAAATAAAATATTTAACTCACGTGAGTGAAATGGACTACTTTATCAGAATAGTCGACTGAGGGCTTGAAGTATATGAGGGATAATGACGTCGAAACATACGTGTTATATTTAACAAAAACAAAATAAGAAATTTATTTACAAGTTTACATATTTGGAATTGTCAGTAGCTCCTTTCAGGAAAATTAATCAAATATTTAAAGTTCACAGTTTCGATGAATTGTCAAGAAGAGAAAATGTTCATATTAAATCACGGGACACAAAGTAATATTCCAAAATATTTAAAACAAACTGAAAGAATCCGTTTATCACATAAAAGTTATACGATTGTATTCAAGATGAATGCAATGATATATTTAAGGTACTTAGCTTTGGAGTTGAATAGAGTTCTTTGAAATTGCCCTGCTATCATTAGAAGCTGATAATGTATCAGCGTGTAATTTGACACCAGCGTTATTCAGACGCGTGGAAATCTCTTTCTCGCTCCCCCTCTCCCCCCCCACTCTCTCTCTCTCAAAAAGCTATTTGACATCGGCTCGTTGCATTTTTTTTCTCAATTTGTAAGCTGCTCCCTTTTCCATTGGTCAAAATAAATTTTCACATAGGCTTGTTAAACTTTACCTTGGTCTTTTCTTCAGCCTAGAGCCAAATCCTTTTTCTATTGGTCAAATAAATTTTCGCATAGGCTCGCGAATTTGAAAACAGTGAAGAAAAGATAGTTATTATTTTTATTTCGTATCCACCACAGGCTCATACATTTACATGTCCTGAACAAATGTTACTTTAAAAAAAAAGCAAACTACCTCTTAATTTAGTAATAAAATTCACATCCGACGTCTTTTAATTCCTTTTAGATATGTACATAAACCAAATGTACAGTAGGGAAGTTATATAATTGAACTTTTGAATGAAAATAAACAGATCTGAGAGACGATCTATGTGAAAGAGAAAGTGAGAGCGGCAGACAGAGGGAGGCATTTGAGGGAGGGAGAGAGAGAGAGAGAGAGAGAAATCCATCGAAAATTAATAGTACAGTGGAACCTCGGTTCGGAAGCCCGTTTGTAACCCGAAATGTTCGTAAACCGAAACTATTTTTCCAATAGGAATCACTGTAAAATGGATTAATCCGTTCCTGGTCCCAAGATGATTGCTTATTTAAACATAAGAACATTACTTTAGGCACAAGTTTATACATAAAAACTAATGAAAATCATTAACTCTAAGAAAAAAAAGTAAATAAAGCCAGTACTAAACAGATAAAATATGGACGAACATTTCAATTTTACGGTACCTGCATCTAGGAGAGTTGATGGCGTAAGTAGAAGGAGAAGGAAAGAGATGTTATTGTTTGGAAAAGGGAAGGAAAGACATGATCGTCTCTTTATTTATAAGAATAGTAGAGATCGTTGATTTTGCCATATGAAACTGAATAGGAAGAGACAAAATATCATCAACAATTGTTTTTTTTTTCTCTTAACATGTCTTTTTCATTTACCAGTTTCACAGCTATTAGGTTGGTGCAAAAATAATGACGTAATTATGTCGTTTTTTTGACGTTAAAAAATACGTCAAAAAACGACATTATTACGTCATTATTTTTGCACCAACCTAATAGTATTCTTTGGTTCCATGACTAAGGACTAATAAAGAGAGAGAGAAAAAAAAAGGGACAGTACACTAAATTTGGAAAAGAAAAGCACAATACAACACACGAATATATACAACAGGGCAGTCGACTCAGAAATGATGCCGTTCGGGTTAACTAGGTTCGGCAATGTTGTTCGAGAACCGAAATTTTGTTTGATAACCGATGCATTTTCATCTCGAATTTTCTGTTCGAAAACCGATTTGTTCGACATGTGAGACGTTCGAGAATTGAGGTTGCTCTGTATTTAAAGGGTACCTATAGTAGAGTCACAGCCTGTTCGATTTCTTAGTGATTTCGATCCTCGCTAAGTGCCCTGTTATTGTACCTTATATTAAAGCTAAGCGTAATAAATAACTTCAGACATCTTCCCTGTTGAGAGGATTAACAAGTTTCTCTCGCAGTTTGATTAATTAATATAATTGTTTCGGTATTCAATAGACGCCCTACTACCGTGGCTTTGTGCCAAACCTATTCTTATTCAGTGCATGTGCAAGTCGAATTCTTGTACAGAGGAAGCATTCGATAAACGTGAATTTTCATTCATAAGCCACAAAGGTTAATTGCAGTAGTTTTCAAAAGTAAACACAAATGAATATATTTCCTGTAAATTATTAAAAATATTTTCTTAATTCTTGTTATTAGAGGGGAGATAACCAACGGATCAATTCGAAATCGCCTTCCTTGACGAAATATTGAAGAAAAATAACTTTTTAAATCAAATCTTCAAGTCCTTTGGACACGATAAGGTTAATATTGGCAATCTCACAAAAAACCCAAAATTGGATTCATGACTCTGTTAAAGTTAACCTTACAAATAAGGCTAATTAAAAACAGAATTTATAGCCAGTTAAAAGAGACAATAAGTGTGTTTTTCCTCATTATTTGTTTGATTAAAACATGGATCGATCTCAGTGCCTTATACGATACCTTTATACATATTATTGAATTTTCAAAAAGTTATATGGAAAGCAGCAAGCTTTAGTTGTTTCATTTTTTGCTATTTTTGCTAATGTTACAAGGGAGACAACTTCATCGTACATTTATTATGAAAAGACTTGAAAAATGCCATATAAAATCATAACGAGTAGTAACCAAATTGAAGTTAGTCACCAAATCGTCACGGACTCAGCATGCACTCAGCGTTGGATATCAGATGCACTTACCGGAAGAGCGCGACTGACCACCAAGGCATCGAGCGAGATGTTGATACGAAGAAATAGCAGAGTACCCGGTTCCAGAGCATATCAGGAGCGAATACGAAAATAAATTGCAGCTTGGGATGGCGACAGCAAGGGAGAAATGTGGCCACCCACAATTTAAGAAGGGCCTACCTCTAAGTCCGAGTCCACCGACCACTCTGGCCCTTTCAGACGGTCATGTTAAAAGGACGGAGATATTGCTTCACTCGATTGGGATTTGGTCTTAATGTGGCTCCAAAAATTATGTCAGCGATGATGACCTGTGTCTTCGAGTCTGGATTGCCTAGTCATCCAAAGCTGCAATTCATTTTCGCTATTTGCTATTTTTGCTAATGTTACAAGGGAGACAACTTCATCGTACATTTATTATGAAAAGACTTGAAAATGACATATAAAATCATAGCGAGTAGTAACCAAATTGAAGTTAGTCACCAAATATTTGCTTTTTCTCTTGTTTTTGTTTACACATCAGGTATGACTGGTAGTGTTTGGTTTATTTTATGGATGCTTTTGGTATGGGAAACTCCTGCTGCGCACCCCAGAATTAGTCAAGCAGAACGGAGGTACATCGAGGAATCTCTCGGCGAGTCTCTCATTAAAAAGTCAGATCCCCAGGTATTTATAAAACTCTAGTTTATCAGTAAAATAATTAATTAATTAATTAAATAGTTATTACTATTTATGTATAATTAATTATGTATTTTCCATTAACATTAAAATTGTTGGAGCAATGTGTAGTTCTGATAATTATTCTGGAAGCTGATTTATAACCATAATTAATTTTTGTCAAGAGAATAAAATACATTAACATGTTAAAAGCTTTAAAAAAACAAACATGTAAATATACGAAGATTGGTCAAAAAGTAACGCTTGTTCTTTCCTTTCAACAAATTTATTATTAGGTTGGTGCAAAAATAATATCGTTTTTTGACGTAGTTTTTAACGTCAAAAAACGATATTATTTTTGCACCAACCTAATAATAGATGGGCATTAAATATGTGGATGCGCGGTGGTGTACTAGAGAGCAGCTCAGAATGAGATGTCAGAGATCCGAGTTCGAATTTCAGTTGAGTTTATTACATTTAATTACTCGCAAATACTCTTGGAAAAAGTGTGCACCCATCTAATGGGCAGGTGAGACTAGGAGAATGAAAACTCTAGACCAAGTTGGGCTGCTGAGCCAGGCTAGCTTGCCCAAGACACATCACTGTTGTATATGTGATGCCCCTATGATCCTCAGGGGTTACGGAACTCGTGACACTAAGTATACGTAAATGAATAGAAAAACCACAGGATTCCAAATCTTTTTTAATTATTTCACCCCCAAGCACGGCGATAAAGCGAATAAGACGCAAACAAGAGAGAAAGTGAATGAAAAATACTTTAGAAGCAACCGGAAACCCAAATCTTAAACAGGAAACAAGGGATAAACCCATATCCCTGTTCAATAGACAGGGAAGGAGTCTGAACCGGACGATAGGCGAACCTATCTGAATCTGGTTTTCAACATAGTATCCTTCCTTCCTAATCATAGTATTCTGTTTTTGAACAAGGCTCCATAGAAGATTCTTGGCTGCTTTCTTAGCCATGCACCTAATCTGATCAAAGTCCAAAATGTAGGAACGTCATGGAGTCTGTTAACATTCTGTCATTAAGATTGTAATAAATTCTATTAACCTATCGCCGTACATCAAGTGCAGCATTTCCATAAACAGATGCTAAACTCATAAAAATGTTTGCAGTACTTTCTCCTTCCCCCAAACAGAAATTCTTTGATAGCTCTTTACTTTCTACGCGTTACCAGAGGGGGAGTCATTTTGAAAGAGGATTATGGGTAGGGGAAGAGAAGGTAACTTCACGGTTTTTTACTCATTTTCTTGATAGTTTTTGATTTACAAGGTATAACAATTCCAAGAATGACTTTTTGATTCATGATGAATCATTCGTTACCGAACAGTAGTGAAAATTGGACGAGTTCATGTTATACTGTTGGCAGAAAATGAGAGAAAGAAATCTGGAGCAACAGACATCACGTTTTGTGTAAGTGCGAGTGAAACGCTAGCCCTATTAAAAATGGTTAATGGCGAACGTTACGATGGGGTGTTTTTTTTAGTGCCGCAGACAGTTCAAGTTTGTCACCAAATATTTCAATAAAATAAGAAAGATTTTTTCTCGACGATTGTGTCTTGATAATGTCTTGAGTTTACTTGCTTGGTTACTCTTGCCTGCTGTCACAGTTACTTGTGAGGCTAGGGATGATCGTGACTAGGTAAGCAAACTTTAACAGGACTCTTCTGGAAATAAAAATTGTCACACCTACTACTACTGCTATTACTACTAGTGGTAGTGGTAGAAGAAAAAGAAGAATCATATAGTTATTATTATTATTATTAATAGTAGTAGTAGTAGTAGTAGTATGAGTAGTACTTTCAAAATTAAGTTAGCATTTAATTTGAACAGGTGTATTTTGAACGGCCATTATTGTTTGCTTTACTATAAATTGACACATTTCATTAATTTCTGTTCCAAATTTATGTATTTATTATGGTAGTTGCACACATTTTAATTCTTAATTTTCGAGTGAACATAACTTATACATAAAACTGCACACCCAAATTTCAAGATACAATACGTACAGAAACAAAATTGTTAAGTCAGATACATGATTCGTCCCAAATAACAAATACAAATAATGAATTATCTCCCTTGACCGTGATGTTAGTAAGGCTTTTTCATGCTATAACTGGCAGATTTAAGACTAAAAAATTAAAATAGATATTGTCTCTTACAGCCACCCATTCCCTGGAGAGAAATTCTAAGATCGGCTCCTGTTTGGGCTTTGAACGCGCTTACATTTGCTAACATGTGGATATTTTACACACTCCTGACTTTTCTTCCGACCTACATGAAAGTCATCCTCAAATTCAACATCGAAGAGGTAAGTAAATCACCAGCAGTTACTTATATATGTTCTTATCTATCTCGTTCGATCTGTTCATCTCACTTCCTTTCCCCCCTTTCTCTCCAACCCTCTCTCTCTCTCTCTCTCTCTCTCTCTATATATATATATATATATATATATATATATATATATATATATATGTATGTATGTATATTATTTAAAAATTACTAGAGTTATGCGGAGAGAATGTTCAATATTGAACAGGGAATGTTTATAGATGCAGAGTGTGGACAGAGGAATCAACAGTATATGGTGTGAAGATCGCTTGAGGTGTGAAACTGACTGTCAACATAGAGTGTTGTCCACGTTGTTTGTAGAAAAAACATCATATCGACAATACTGAATCCTTTTACATAATAAATTTAACAGATTCTGAACAACACACACATGCGTGTATATATATATATATATATATATATATATATATATATATATATATATATATATATATATATATAATCTACATAAAGCCTATTTCAACTCATCAGTGTGGCTAGACATCCGATTGTTTTAAGCCGTGATCGAAGCTCGACCGATTTGGCATCAGTCAGAGACTCTATCGCTAAGCTATCGTCACACGACAGAGAAAGGGAATCTTTTAACGTAGTATATACGTGATGTATATAAACGCCAAATCAACAGCCAGAGCTCTCAATTCATATATGAAGAGCGATGACTTATAAGCAGGTGCAGCTTCTGTTTGAAAAATTCCCTTTCCCTACAATGATCAATCGACAAATGAGAGCGGGACATCCACACTATATCTATATATATTGTTATGTAGTGGTTTCACAGTAGAGGCTTGTATTTGTACTAAGTCGGTCCTAAAATAGGTTCGACGTACAAAACGTTAGGAACTTCATATAATAGGTAATGACGCAGTAATCTAGTTGTGGTGGCTGATACTTTAATATTCGACTAACTGTCGTCCGACATCGACTGACTGACCAACTCCCTGAGGACTCCTACTACTCCTACTTATTATAGGTGGGAGAGTCTATTAACTATAGAACAGATGTGTTCCACTATAACATATATCTATCTCTCTCTATCTCTAACTATATATATATATATATATAGAGAGAGAGAGAGAGAGACAGACAGACAGACAACAGACAAACAGACAGATTACTTCAAACGTTATTATAGTGGTTACTTCGTATTTGAAATAGACGCCCAATTTTTATCTATTTACTAAATAGCGTGTATTATGCATTTACACCAGAGCATTCGAGAAATCCTTTCAAAGAAAATACGTTTCGATGGGATTTCTTTTAATGCGCAAGCGGATAAATGTAATACACACTGTTTAATAAATAACAATGAAGCGTCTATTTCAACTAATATATATATATATATATATATATATATATATATATATATATATATAAGAAGAAATATAGTTTTAAGGTTAGCTATATTTATGGGATAACGTGCAAAATATCTGAGATAGAGCGTATGTAAATATAAATCTAAAAGTGAACTTTGAAGTGAAGACTCAGAGGAAACAGGCGAGATGCAATCGTCAAGCCGCGATTGTTGAATTTTTTCTCGACTATTTATATATATATATATATATAGGTCAGTGGTGCATTGTGGGTAATCTATTCTGGCAGTTATTTTGGCGGGAGTGCTTGTTTATTTATTTGGGTTAATTTATTATACCTGTTTTTTTTATTTTCATTATTTATTTTATATATTTATTTCTTTTCGATTTTCAATGTTTTATTAACGTAGTAAAAAACATGGGGGGATTTGTTTAGGTCGCTTATTTAACAGTTTGTTTTGGACTGGGAAGATAAAGCTATTTTTTCGTCCAATTTTTGGAATGATTGCCGTAGTCTATTTTGCTATTTTGGCGGGGGACAGTTTTTAATTTGTTTATTATTTTATTTATTTATTATTTGATTGATTATTTGTACTTGTTTTTGCTTATTTATGTTTATTTTTATTAGTTCTAACGATTATTTTAGCGGGAGCGATTTGTTAATTTATTTATTTGGATTAATTTTTACTTATTTCTTTCTTATTTATTTGCTTATTTTTTTTTGTATATTTTTATTTACTCTATTCGGTTTTCGATTTTTGAATAACGTAGTAATTTTTTAAAATCGTTATATAGCAGTTTTATACACACACATATATATATATATATATATATATATATATATATATATATATATATATATATATATATATATATATAAAATTTGTATTCGTACGGATATTTGTTTTCCCCGACACACACATATCTAAAAGAGATAAAATCCGACGAATATTTTAATATATTTTCTGTTTATACGCTATTTTTATGGATACAACTTATTTGAGTAAACGCTCTGTTTTAATTAAACAGAATTAATTACATTTACCGGCATGGATGTTCGAGAAATTTCGTAGAAAATATGTGTCCTCCGACAGGAATCGAACCTGTACCCCAAAGGGAAATCGTCATATAAGTCTGACGTGCTGTTAACCATTCAACCGCAGAGAATTTTCCAGCTAGCAAATTCCAAATGACTGCTTATAAACACACGTTTTCGGCGAGCTTTCTCGATATATAAATTTCTGCCCCGAAACGTAACCTAACGTAAACAATGATAACATCTAAGATGAAATGGATTAAATCCAACAAATATTTTAATATATTTTCTGAAAATATTTTATCAAATATTTTATATTCCGTCCTTAACACTTGTCCTTCCGTCTTTAAAGCGTTCTACCCACTGATGCATTTATTGTAGATTCATGGGGCATACTCCATACTGCGCAAACATTCGGCGATGGATTTCCGTAGGTTTGACTCCCTCTTTCCACAGAAAGCGCACTACAGAGCGTTGTTCTACGATGGTGGGTGGTCCATGCATCAGGCTTCGTTGCATCCTGCCATTCGGCTAGCTACCCATCATCCCATGCGCATGCGTGGTCAGCACCTCCCTGTTTCAAAATTGCCTTTACTTTCTTATTTAGTCTCATAGGTTCAAAAAAATGTTATAAATTAACAATCTATCTTCGTATATTAAATAAAGGGTTCAGATAGTCTTTTAGATGTGTACATAAAATTAACATTGGAGTAAATATCTTTAAAAAAATGAAAATTATTTTGATGCACTCTGATGGGAAAACGATATGTAAATTTTTAGATATCAAGAACAATTTTAGGGAAATTTATGACAAAGTGGGAAAAGTTTTCGCGTGAGGCGTTTCGTCCTTTTGGACTAAAGTGATGCTTACGTTAACGCAACTACACATGCGCACGAGGCAGACGGGAAGCTACAATTTTAAATTTACATTTTTTTAAATATGTGTTTGGCGTATATAACCTAAGCGATTTCATTTACTTTCTTTTTGTTTCTTTTTTATCATTTTTCTTATTAAATATCTCACATTGTGATAATAGAATATCTGCCGAAAGGTGAAATGTTATACGAACCTTAGACGTAAATTGTGGAGGATCTAGTCATTAAAGTACTTTCTCTACATTTTCGTATTAGTAAATTGTATTCTCTCTTAATTAAATTAGCATTTTTAAATCGAAATTATTGTCAGACACATTACGGGGAGCAATTAATGTATTGAATGTGTTATTTTGTAAAAGATCCCTTTTGTGTTCATATATTTTATTTAAATTCCTCGAGATTTCTCCGATGTTTTCTTTGTGACAATAAAAGTTTCCTGATTTTCTTTTTCGTAGAACGGACTTTACTCATCACTGCCCTACCTGGCTGTGATGTTTACAGCCAACATTTCTGGCACGATTGCTGATTACTTTCAGAAGAACCAGGTGGACAGAACCAAAGTCCGAAAAGTGATCACAGCCGCAGGTTTAAAACGCCAATTTTCTATTCTCTCTCTCCCTTCCCCACCTCTCTCTCTCTCTCTCTTTTTCTCTCTCTTTCTCTCTCTCTCTATCAGAAACGTGATCCTTCAGGACGTGAATGATCAAGGTTCTCCATAGTTTCCATTCTTTTGTTGCTTCCAGCAATACTTGTTGCTTTTACAACTGCTCTCTATCCTTGTAATACCTATTCCCCAATCTATTTTCTGCATTCCCGCGCTTTTATTGCAATCATTGCGCACTGTCAATGTTAAATTCTCCACGACTTCCTTTTTCATTATGTCTCCCGAAAATTTCAGTCGTCTCTCTCTGTTTGTTAGTAACAGTTTATTAGTATATTTTTTATAACTATTGTGCTCATCTTGGTTGGTATAGATGTTATTATAGAAACAACGTTTCGACCAACTACCGTCTGGTTATCATCAGGTGTCCATTGTTTGGTTCATATGGGATTTCTATTGACTATTATGTTTTTTCTTTTATCCATAGATGCCAGTTATTGTTCGTCTCTTAAAAAAATTCAGCAACAACAATAACAACATTTACTCACTTTCGTTTATTTGGCATTAAATGCAAGCATTAAGCGACCTCTATAGTTTACCATGACTTTCACTGTTGGTCTTAAGAATATTTTTGAGCGTACTTAAATGTAAAAAATTTGAAAAACCAAAGCATTAACGTGAAAATTATTTATTATTCTTAAATAGCCTTGGGCACCTCGAGGCGGTGTAATGGTTAGCATGCTTGTCTCGCTAGAACAATTACGACTGAGTAGTGAGTTCGATCATCACTGGGCGCTCCAAACATTAGGCCTTGTGCTACGCTTGGAAAATCACTGTTCTTAAATAGCCTCTTCAGATCAAGACTTTCATAAATTTTAGAAATATCTAAACTGTCATCCGTATACAACGACATTCTATGATCAATGGTTAAAATAGCTTTGAGTGAATGAAACGTGGTGGTGGGTTATGGCGAACACCACTCTTCTTTGAACAATATGATCTGGTGCTACAGAATCAGAAAGAACTGTACCAACTAAAAGAAACCAAGTTACGTGAGGACTACCAACAGTAGCAACAACTAAAATGCATAGCACATGTAACTAGAAGAGAAAATGTCATAATCAAGTTGTTGACGTTCCACACTACACTAAAAAAAAAAAAAAGATTCGTTAGCATTTGACCACTACATGCTCCATCAATCCAGAGTTTTGTATCGCAATATCCTCTACCTAATATTCCAAGAAATCCTGTCCAAAACAGAAACTATAATCTGGAATTGGAATGGAAGTAATTATGGCACCTACTCTAAATCCATCATAAAAATTCAGTATGTAGAATTAGAAAATACTAAACACTTCAAATACCTCAGTGTATGGATCAGTTATAACAAATTTAGTATGGGAGATAAGAAAAGTGAACATGTAATAGGCTGTGCTAGAGGTAGTTTCACCCAATAAAAGTTGCTACGAAACCAAAACATTAATCTAAAAGCTAGAGTCATGTTCTTAAATAGTCTCATCAGATCGAAACTTCCATATGGATGTCATGCATGGCGTCAAACTCGTTCAGACAAATCGAAACTTTTGTCAGTATATGACGGCTTTCTCAGATCAATGGTTAAAAATGGTTTCGAGCGAGTGAGGTGTGTCGGTCTCAGCGAGGACATCTTTCTTTGAACCTCGTGAACTGAGGACTGTGCCACATCACTTGAGGACTTTCAACAGCAGCAACAATTAAAATGGATAACACATGTAATTCGATGATATAGTCAATGACATTGCTCACTACTTCAAACAAAAGGTTAGGAAGGAAACCTCCATCAATACTGGAAAGAGCGATAACAGCTATTGGAGTTGAGAAACTTATTTTCCTGTAAAAGAGAAAGATTTTATAAATTTAAGCCGGCAGTAGTATTGACTGCTCGGTCAATGAATGTCGAATGTTTCCTTATAAGGAAACGGCTAATATTACCATTACCATAAGTGGATTTATATGCCTCAACGGATTTTAGTTTAATAAATCTTGATTTCTGAAAAATCGAGCCTTCGACATTCTTATTTTCTCTTCAATTAAATGAAAAATAGATACAATCAAACACAAGCAGATATTTATGGCAAGCAGGATTTCCGGATAATGTTAGTAGGGAATATTGTTGACTTTTAAATTGAATGTTATTGGGCCTTTGTCCATGTTTTCCTATTTGGACGAGGTATGTTCGGCTGAAGAGAAATGAGAGTTAAAAGACCCCAGAGAAGGATAAAACCATAATCACCCCAAATAATTCTATCGTCGATTCATTTTAAACTTTTTATTTTACTGTTTTTTTTTTTTTTCGTTTTTTGTTTTTTTTTTCTTAGGTGTAATCCCGTCTGTTGTGTTCTTACTAGCAGCAAGTTGGTCAGGCTGTGACCGGTATTTGGCCGTGACATTCTTTACGCTTAGTGTTGCTTCCATCGGTTTTTACCAAGGAGGAGTTGGTGTCGTCCATCTTGACATGGCGCCCGTCTTTTCAGGTAAATTCAATTCTCTTCTCATTCATTATTTACATTTCACTTTCCTGAATTTCAGTTCTCCCCTATTTTATTTATTTTGACATATTGTTTCCCAAATCTGTTTGATACTTTGTTTCTTTGTTTTTTTAACCCTTTCTTTCCGATGCTGTTTGTCTTCTTTCTTTCTTTCTTTCTTTCTTTCTTTTGCCTTTGGTTTTTCTCTTTTTCACTTTTTGTTTTCTTTCTTTCTTTTACCATTGGCCTTTATTTATAGTCTTTTTATAATCTTATTTAATCTTTTTCCTTTCTTTTCCTTTCTTTTACCTTTGGTCTTTCTATTTTTCACAATTATGTTTTATTCCTTGCTTTTTCTTTCTCTTCTTTTTCGTCTTCATTCGACTTTGGTTTTCTTTCATTCTGTCTTTCGTTTGTCTTAAGTCTTTTTTCTTTCTTTTGTTTTTAGTCTTTTTTTATTTCGATTTTCGTTTTCTTTCTTTCTGTCTTTCGTTTTTCTTCGGTTGTCTTTCTTTCTTTCTTTTGCCTTTTTACTTTCTTTTTTCGCCTCTTGTTTTCTTTCTTTCTTTTCTCTCATTTCTTTCTTATTTGATACGCCTTTCTTTTCAAATTATCATTTCATTATCTTATTCTTTATCATGTTCGGCAGCTTTTTTCTTCTTCCCCTGTAAACACCGGTCTACTTTCGATCGCTGAAGTTAAGCAGTGATGAGCCTAGTCAGTACTTAGTGGGGAACCACTTGGAACTGTAATCGATATAATTGGTACTGTAAACGATCTTCTACAATCCAATATATGTTCCTGCTTTAAATAACCCACAACGGGTTGATAAGTCATAAAATCAAAACTAGTTCCTCCTCATTTATCAATTGACCAACATCATCTTCTTCTTCTTCTTCTTCTACTACTACTACTTCTACTTTTCTTCTTCTTCTTCGTCGTCTTCTTCTTCTACTACTACTACCACTACTACTCCTACTTTTCTTCTTCTTCTACTACTACTAGTACTACTTCTACTGCCACTTCTACTACTGATTTTCTTCTTTTTTTCTTCTAATTTTACTCTTTTTTCTACTTCTTCTTCTTCTACTACTACTTCTACTTCTACTTTTCTTCGTCGTCGTCGTCTTCTTCTTCTTCTTTTTCTACTACTACTACTACTTCTAGTTTTCTTCTAATTTTACTCCTTCTTCTTCTTCTTCTTGCCGCATTATTACACATTTCTTTCTGTTTCTTCCCCCCCCCCAAACAGGTGCCCTGTATGGATTTCTGAACACCTTCGCTAGTCTCTCTGGAATAATTGCTCCTGCTCTTGCCGGTTTCCTGACAGAAAAACACGTGAGTTCGCTTTTTACTCTATTCACGCGCTCACGTGCGTGTGTGTATATGTGTGTGTGTTCGCATATCGAAAAATAAATTCCAATATCCAAACACTCGCCTCCCGTTCAGTTGTGGCGGACCCAAAAATTGGAAGTGATTCAAAGAAGACACAATCAACAGCCGCCGATAAGGCATTGGACAGGTAAAAATATATCGATGCTGATGATATATATATATATATATCACAATACACACACACACACACACACACACACATATATATATGTGTGTGTGTGTATGCAAGAATTCAAATGTAAATGTCTTGATGCATGCAAAAAAGAGAAAGAATTCGGGAAATTGTAGATATATACTCCAGTTCAGAGTTTGAGGCCACCCCTAGCAATTTTTTAAATTTTCCTGTAAAGTAATTGTTTTGTACTTTAAATAGGAGAATATTATTATACTTATTATACGTGGTTAAAAAGAAGTGAGACATTATTTTTTATTAGAAATTTTATGATTAAATTTTACTCTCGTCAAAATGTCCTCCTTTAGACTTGATTACTGCAGCACACATTTTTGGCATTTGTTGCAAAAGTTTCCCAAATATAAGTTTGATAATTGATTCCGTTCTTTTTTTTCTTTTTCTTTTTCTTTTTTTTTTTTTTTTTTTACTCTTCTGTCAATTTCATCCCTTGTTAATTCTGGCGGTGGTTTCGAAATTTTCAATTGTAGTCTATGTATATATGTATTCAAATGTAGCAGCCGCCTTGCTTAAATGGGTGAAGGGTGAAGGAAGTATGTATATTTTAATATTAACACGTGGCCGTTTGTCTCGTCTTAGTCTGCAGTGGTAGAAGGAGAGAGAATGCGTGGGTCGCTCATGTGTTGTATTTTGGTTATGTGTATATTACGATGACCTCAACATTGATAAAATGAATCTATCGATTCTGATTTAGGTTGAATTTTCATCTCGTTATATCCATATCTAGAACCCCGCTTCCAAAGTGCCGCTTGGCTGCTGATTGGTTCACCTTATATCCTGGCTGAGAACATATCTTTTTTCTGATTCACTCGCATGACTATGGTTTCTATATCCTGGTAGGGACGGTTTCTCATTGGTTGGTCGAAATAGGACTTTATGGCCTAGTGATTCTAATATACATCTGCTTTTAGAGATGGTGAAATTTTAACCTCATTATTATTATTTATTTACTTCTATCTATTTTTCCTATCACTACAAATATACTGAATTAGTATATGTCATACTATATCATTATATACCTGCATAAAGGACGCTATTCTCATTTTAAATAAATTCAGACTTGTTCTTTGTTAAAAGAAAATATACATGACATTTAAAATTTTAAAAAAAGCGTTTTAGCATCATGACATTAAAAAGTTAAATTATAAAAAATAAAAATCGTATAATTTAAATTTAATTTTATCATGTTGTATATATGCTGATTTTTTTTTTACGAATTTTTGAAAAGAGAGTTGTCTCCCTTGTTATTTCAACTTCAATTCTCGTATTGCCATGTCAAAACTTCAATTTCCTTTGTTCTTTTCACAGGAATCATGGTACACGTGGCAGCAGGTATTCTACGTCTCTGCAGGCGTTCAGCTCGTGGGATTGGCCATTTTTCTCATGTATGGCAGCGGAGAGGTTCAAAAATGGGGCATCGGCAAAGACTATGAAGCCATAGAAGACCCGAAACCCGAGACTGAAATGAAGCCAATGAAATCAATACGGGAAGAACAAATGGATTAACTGATCGAGCAACTCGGTCTCTATCAGAGTCCCGGCTCATTCTCATGAAGATGCGAAATTGCCGATTCAACAACTGTAACGCACGCACACACACACACACACACATATATATATACAGTGTAACCCGGATATAAGACAGTTATCGGGACATGAGGAGAAGTCTCTTATATCCGGGTTTGGTCTATTTTGTTTAGGTAAATATGGCTGTAATTTGGGACCAGATAAATTCTCTTTTATATCCGGGTTTCTCTTATATCTGGATCTCTTACATCCGGGTTACACTGTATATATATATATATATATATATATATATATATATATATATATATATATAAAGATAAAGTGCTCAATATCAGAGATAGAGCGTATGTAAATATAAAAGTGAACATTGAAGTCAACACTCAGAGGCGACAGGCTGTTTCATGCTAGACAAAATCGTCAGGCGACCTTCACTTTTAAATTTACATATGCTCTATCTCTGATATTGGTCACTTTATCCTATAAATATAGCACACCTTTATATATATATATATATATATATATATATATATATATATATATATATATATATATAATGTAAATCTATTTAAACTCGGTAAATAGATAGGTAGAGAGATTGGGGACTTGTCCACGATCGAATTCAATAACAAAATCATTGATCCGCACCGAAGCTGTTACATTTACACTTAATGAGTATGGCACAAGGAAAAAATAATAAGAGTGCCTTGTAATGATCGAAATCACGTCAAAGATCATGTTTTCCGAGACTAGTTTCCCAGACAGGACGGCAAAGCGCCATGCATTATATATATATATATATATATGTTTCATTAAATAATATAACCAAGTGTTGAAAGCTCAGATTAGATTAAAAAATATGGATCAATATTGTGATTTTCTTTCTTCGCTTAATGATAATGTTATTAAGCTTATCAGATGTTATGAAAAGAATTTACCTATGAATGACCGTTTTTATATGTCTAAGGCTATTAAATTGTTGCCATGTCATTGGTTGATTAGAAATTTGCATAAAAGAGCATTTGTTCACGTGTACTTACTTAAAGAGCCAATGAGTGTAGCTTTGACATTCAGAGGTGAAAGTGAAAAAGAAGGAAAAGGAATAGGGAGAGAGTGTAAGGACACAAGAAAAGAAAATGATGAAAAGAACTAATAATCACAACGTTTGGCACATACACGTATGTACACGCGCAGACATATTCACACGCACACACAAAGAGGAAAAACCAACCTGACACCAATAATAAGAGACTCCCAATTGGCGCATAAATTAATTACAGCAAACTTAGTATAAAGATAGCGAAAATGTGAGAAAAACGGCAGTCAATTGTTGATACCTCCTGACGAGTGGATACGAAACAGTTACACAAATGTTTGTCTACGAAACTCTGGAGTCGAGGTGCTGAATATAACTTCAATCTGCTAAGTGAAAATTTTTATTTGTATTAATCATAGATAGATAGATAGATAGATAGATAGATGAAATTATATAAATCCAGAAAAAAATTATGTATACTCTTTGAGGACGCATATATAAATACAGACTAGATAGATTTTATCAGATGTTTTTACAGACCTTTACAACGTAGCTTATTTCATACATATTTGTAAAGACTGTGACTTCTACTATATTATTATTATTATTATTATTATTAGTAGTAGTAGTAGTAGTAGTATAAATTAGGGTGTATCAAAATTAATTTAATTTCTCCAGTGCTTTACTCCAAAATTTATTTCATATACACATCTAAAGACTATGACGCAACTAGATTAATAATAATAAAATAATAATGATAATAATTATATATATATATATATATATATATATATATATATATATATATATATATATATCCATCGTCTTTTCATGTTGAATTAAATATAGTCTAATGTTAATTATGTTTTATGAATATGTCCTGAATATGGTCTACAAGACCGAAACGTCCGAAGTTGATATTATATTAACATTAAAACAGCATAATTTCATATTAGGATTTTTGTTTGTTTTTCCGTATATTTTTCTTCATATATATATATATATATATATATATATATATATATATATATATAATAACATGCCTGGCCACATACACAATTCCGAAAAAACAATAAACAAAAACTAAAAATTCTTGAAGCTATATACACAAAATAGTTAAAACCTAACCTGAACAAAATAAACTATGAAAACTCCACAAATATACTCAATTGTTTATAATTGATAACAGAAGCCATTGGTTTATACCAACGGCTTCCCATACTTAACTTCTCGTTTTCACTCTCGTGTGACGTCATATGCCGCGGTGCGATTTTCGCCATGTCCGTGTATTATTTAATATATCGTAATGTTTTTGTCATCTTTGATGATGGCTTATGTAAGCTGAAAGCTTAGATAAGATTAAAAAAACATATATCAATATGGTGATTTTCTTTCGTCTTTCAATGATAATGTTATTAAGCTTATCAAACGATATGAAAGGTATTTGCATAAAATAAATTGACAAATCTTGTCTATATTATTTAATGAAACATGCATCAATATATATATATATATATATATATATATATATATATATATA
This sequence comes from Acanthosepion lycidas, assembly GCA_963932145.1. Lineage (NCBI taxonomy): Eukaryota > Metazoa > Mollusca > Cephalopoda > Sepiida > Sepiidae > Acanthosepion > Acanthosepion lycidas. Next base: position 60,386,646 of record OZ010589.1, read on the forward strand.
TATATATACTAGCTTAAAAGCAAGCTCCTGCGGACAGCTAGTTTGGTCTCCGGCCCCCAAACTAGAGAGACCCCTGATCCAGCTTAGAAAACAGCAATGATGATTTTGAAGAAATAACTTTGAATTCCTCAATTTACTCCACGGGACTTCAAAATCTCACTTTCACTCTGATTCGGGCTATAAGCCCAAATCCGGCTAAAAGACCGATTTGGCTGAAAGTCTGGGTTTGATGCCGAAATTCCAATTCAGGCCGAAATTGAGTCCTTCATAAACCAAACTCTGCCGAACTTCAAAACCTGACGTCACGAAACCTCTCACTTTAATTCTGATTCCTTGACATTTTGAAGAAATAAAATTGATTTCCTCAATTCACAAAGTTTTGGTGATATTTTAAATTGAATTTAAAACAAAAAAATTTAATTTCACAAAGTTTTTGTGTTACTTTCAACTCAATATAAATTAAAAACTTTTAAAATTACTAATTTTTTCAGTTATTTTAAAATTTGAATTTTTAACTGTTCCCTCCTCATCCTGTCACAAATCTCAATAGTGGATGTTCAAGCACCAGATGAAGGGCAGATTTTCGAATCCATGATCATCCTCATTCTAAAAAGGTATAATATGTCTATGTAGAGCAAGTGTGGCTCGAGTTATGGAGAGTTTTAGACACACGGACGGACAGACAGAATTTGCCGTTTATTTATTTAGATAGCTTATCAATAGTATTCAATTGTTGCTTTGGTTTTAATTTTGTAATAGTAGATACTATTAGACGTTGAGATTCTGGCAATCTTCATCAATTATTTTAAACTGGGTCGGAAGTTGTCCAAAGAGTTCGGGAAAGGAAAACAATTTAGACAATATCTGATCATACTAACTGAAACTGGTGGAAGCGTTTTAAGTAGCACGCCACCGACCTAACCAGTGTGTGTGAATAGATGGAGAATGGGAGGACGAGAGAAATGGAAAAAGACAAACGTTATAGAGAACAAAAAGGGATAGGAAGCTGTGGAGGGTCATGATTGTTCACGTCCTACACAGTACCTAAAAGAAGACGAGTGAGGTGAAAAATTCATAAATATCTGTTGTCGCTTTATGGCCTAGTGATTCTAATATACATCTGCTTTTAGAGATGGTGAAATTTTAACCTCATTATTATTATTTATTTACTTCTATCTATTTTTCCTATCACTACAAATATACTGAATTAGTATATGTCATACTATATCATTATATACCTGCATAAAGGACGCTATTCTCATTTTAAATAAATTCAGACTTGTTCTTTGTTAAAAGAAAATATACATGACATTTAAAATTTTAAAAAAAGCGTTTTAGCATCATGACATTAAAAAGTTAAATTATAAAAAATAAAAATCGTATAATTTAAATTTAATTTTATCATGTTGTATATATGCTGATTTTTTTCTTTACGAATTTTTGAAAAGAGAGTTGTCTCCCTTGTTATTTCAACTTCAATTCTCGTATTGCCATGTCAAAACTTCAATTTCCTTTGTTCTTTTCACAGGAATCATGGTACACGTGGCAGCAGGTATTCTACGTCTCTGCAGGCGTTCAGCTCGTGGGATTGGCCATTTTTCTCATGTATGGCAGCGGAGAGGTTCAAAAATGGGGCATCGGCAAAGACTATGAAGCCATAGAAGACCCGAAACCCGAGACTGAAATGAAGCCAATGAAATCAATACGGGAAGAACAAATGGATTAACTGATCGAGCAACTCGGTCTCTATCAGAGTCCCGGCTCATTCTCATGAAGATGCGAAATTGCCGATTCAACAACTGTAACGCACGCACACACACACACACACACATATATATATACAGTGTAACCCGGATATAAGACAGTTATCGGGACATGAGGAGAAGTCTCTTATATCCGGGTTTGGTCTATTTTGTTTAGGTAAATATGGCTGTAATTTGGGACCAGATAAATTCTCTTTTATATCCGGGTTTCTCTTATATCTGGATCTCTTACATCCGGGTTACACTGTATATATATATATATATAAAGATAAAGTGCTCAATATCAGAGATAGAGCGTATGTAAATATAAAAGTGAACATTGAAGTCAACACTCAGAGGCGACAGGCTGTTTCATGCTAGACAAAATCGTCAGGCGACCTTCACTTTTAAATTTACATATGCTCTATCTCTGATATTGGTCACTTTATCCTATAAATATAGCACACCTTTATATATATATATATATATATATATATATATATATATATATATATATATATAATGTAAATCTATTTAAACTCGGTAAATAGATAGGTAGAGAGATTGGGGACTTGTCCACGATCGAATTCAATAACAAAATCATTGATCCGCACCGAAGCTGTTACATTTACACTTAATGAGTATGGCACAAGGAAAAAATAATAAGAGTGCCTTGTAATGATCGAAATCACGTCAAAGATCATGTTTTCCGAGACTAGTTTCCCAGACAGGACGGCAAAGCGCCATGCATTATATATATATATATATATATGTTTCATTAAATAATATAACCAAGTGTTGAAAGCTCAGATTAGATTAAAAAATATGGATCAATATTGTGATTTTCTTTCTTCGCTTAATGATAATGTTATTAAGCTTATCAGATGTTATGAAAAGAATTTACCTATGAATGACCGTTTTTATATGTCTAAGGCTATTAAATTGTTGCCATGTCATTGGTTGATTAGAAATTTGCATAAAAGAGCATTTGTTCACGTGTACTTACTTAAAGAGCCAATGAGTGTAGCTTTGACATTCAGAGGTGAAAGTGAAAAAGAAGGAAAAGGAATAGGGAGAGAGTGTAAGGACACAAGAAAAGAAAATGATGAAAAGAACTAATAATCACAACGTTTGGCACATACACGTATGTACACGCGCAGACATATTCACACGCACACACAAAGAGGAAAAACCAACCTGACACCAATAATAAGAGACTCCCAATTGGCGCATAAATTAATTACAGCAAACTTAGTATAAAGATAGCGAAAATGTGAGAAAAACGGCAGTCAATTGTTGATACCTCCTGACGAGTGGATACGAAACAGTTACACAAATGTTTGTCTACGAAACTCTGGAGTCGAGGTGCTGAATATAACTTCAATCTGCTAAGTGAAAATTTTTATTTGTATTAATCATAGATAGATAGATAGATAGATAGATGAAATTATATAAATCCAGAAAAAAATTATGTATACTCTTTGAGGACGCATATATAAATACAGACTAGATAGATTTTATCAGATGTTTTTACAGACCTTTACAACGTAGCTTATTTCATACATATTTGTAAAGACTGTGACTTCTACTATATTATTATTATTATTATTATTAGTAGTAGTAGTAGTAGTAGTAGTATAAATTAGGGTGTATCAAAATTAATTTAATTTCTCCAGTGCTTTACTCCAAAATTTATTTCATATACACATCTAAAGACTATGACGCAACTAGATTAATAATAATAAAATAATAATGATAATAATTATATATATATATATATATATATATATATATATATATATATATATCCATCGTCTTTTCATGTTGAATTAAATATAGTCTAATGTTAATTATGTTTTATGAATATGTCCTGAATATGGTCTACAAGACCGAAACGTCCGAAGTTGATATTATATTAACATTAAAACAGCATAATTTCATATTAGGATTTTTGTTTGTTTTTCCGTATATTTTTCTTCATATATATATATATATATATATATATATATATATATATATATATAATAACATGCCTGGCCACATACACAATTCCGAAAAAACAATAAACAAAAACTAAAAATTCTTGAAGCTATATACACAAAATAGTTAAAACCTAACCTGAACAAAATAAACTATGAAAACTCCACAAATATACTCAATTGTTTATAATTGATAACAGAAGCCATTGGTTTATACCAACGGCTTCCCATACTTAACTTCTCGTTTTCACTCTCGTGTGACGTCATATGCCGCGGTGCGATTTTCGCCATGTCCGTGTATTATTTAATATATCGTAATGTTTTTGTCATCTTTGATGATGGCTTATGTAAGCTGAAAGCTTAGATAAGATTAAAAAAACATATATCAATATGGTGATTTTCTTTCGTCTTTCAATGATAATGTTATTAAGCTTATCAAACGATATGAAAGGTATTTGCATAAAATAAATTGACAAATCTTGTCTATATTATTTAATGAAACATGCATCAATATATATATATATATATATATATATATATATATATATATATATATATATACTAGCTTAAAAGCAAGCTCCTGCGGACAGCTAGTTTGGTCTCCGGCCCCCAAACTAGAGAGACCCCTGATCCAGCTTAGAAAACAGCAATGATGATTTTGAAGAAATAACTTTGAATTCCTCAATTTACTCCACGGGACTTCAAAATCTCACTTTCACTCTGATTCGGGCTATAAGCCCAAATCCGGCTAAAAGACCGATTTGGCTGAAAGTCTGGGTTTGATGCCGAAATTCCAATTCAGGCCGAAATTGAGTCCTTCATAAACCAAACTCTGCCGAACTTCAAAACCTGACGTCACGAAACCTCTCACTTTAATTCTGATTCCTTGACATTTTGAAGAAATAAAATTGATTTCCTCAATTCACAAAGTTTTGGTGATATTTTAAATTGAATTTAAAACAAAAAAATTTAATTTCACAAAGTTTTTGTGTTACTTTCAACTCAATATAAATTAAAAACTTTTAAAATTACTAATTTTTTCAGTTATTTTAAAATTTGAATTTTTAACTGTTCCTTCCTCATCCTGTCACAAATCTCAATAGTGGATGTTCAAGCACCAGATGAAGGGCAGATTTTCGAATCCATGATCATCCTCATTCTAAAAAGGTATAATATGTCTATGTAGAGCAAGTGTGGCTCGAGTTATGGAGAGTTTTAGACACACGGACGGACAGACAGAATTTGCCGTTTATTTATTTAGATAGCTTATCAATAGTATTCAATTGTTGCTTTGGTTTTAATTTTGTAATAGTAGATACTATTAGACGTTGAGATTCTGGCAATCTTCATCAATTATTTTAAACTGGGTCGGAAGTTGTCCAAAGAGTTCGGGAAAGGAAAACAATTTAGACAATATCTGATCATACTAACTGAAACTGGTGGAAGCGTTTTAAGTAGCACGCCACCGACCTAACCAGTGTGTGTGAATAGATGGAGAATGGGAGGACGAGAGAAATGGAAAAAGACAAACGTTATAGAGAACAAAAAGGGATAGGAAGCTGTGGAGGGTCATGATTGTTCACGTCCTACACAGTACCTAAAAGAAGACGAGTGAGGTGAAAAATTCATAAATATCTGTTGTCGCTTAGGAGGATTTAAAACACAATAAAGGAAAAATTGGTTGTATACAAACGAAAATGCTCTTGTTACACACACACACACACATATATATATATATATATATATATATATATATATATATATATATATATATATATATATATATATATATATATATAATTATTCATTTAAAAATATGATTCCAACTCGCGAGTTGGAATCATATTTTTAAATAAATAATTATATTTATGCTCTACTTTCGTATCGAGCATTATTTTTTAAAAATAATAACAAAAATACTAAGGAACTTTGGATTATTTACCAAACCAGTTTCTTTCCTATTTTCTATAATATTTTCACACACACACACACACACACACACACATATATATATATATATATATATATATATATATATATATATATATATATATATATAAGAAAATATAAAGGAAATCAATTAAATTTAAAATATATATGTATTTTATGGGAATTTTTTAAATTTAAATTTCAATTTCAAAGTTCAACGCCCCCCCCTCTCCTTGGTTCTGATGTGTACTCGAAAAAACGTAAACAACACTTTAGTCTTATGAAATCTTAAAGAATAAATTGTGTCAAAGGAAAACTTTTTCTCCTTTGTCAGAGATTTATCGCTTACTGTCTCTGATACATAAAAATTAACATATTCATTATATATATATTATATATATGTGTGTGTGTGTGTCTGCATGTGCCGTCGTGTGTGTGCGTATGCGTATATATATATATATATATATATATATATATATATATATATATATATATATATATATATATATATATAAAAGTGAACATTGAAGTCAACACTCAGAGGTTCTGAGTGTTTAGTCAATGTTCACTTTTATATTTACATACGCTCTGTCTCTGATATTGAGCACTTTATCCCATAAATATAGCATACTTTAAAACAATATTTCTGTATATATATATATATATATATATATATATATATATATATATAGTATATAGTGCGCATGTGTAGTCGTGCCAGCATCAATAAAGCTCTGTTCGATGGAATATTAATGGATGAAATGAGTCACTAGAAATTTTCCAGTTTGTCATATATATATATATATATATATATATATATATATGACAAACTGGAAAATTTTCCAGTTTGTCATATATATATATATATATATATATATATATATATATGACAAACTGGAAAATTTCTAGTGACGATATATATATATATATATATATATATATATATATATATATGTGTGTGTGTGTGTGTGTGTGATTAATACAAATAAAATTAGTCACTTGGCTGACTGATGTTATTTTCAGCACCCCGACTCTACAGTTTCGTAGAGTAGCTTTTTTTTGTCATTGTTCAATCCACTCTTCAGGAGGTTTCAGCAATTAACTGTCGTTTTTCTCGTTTTGCGCTTTATGAACTCATTAATTAGAGTAGGAAGATAAACAATCTTTTCTACAATGTTTTTGATTTGCCAGCTGGTCTGGCACCCCAGGTTACTTATGATGCAAAAAAAAAAACAAAACAAAATCTCCTGCCATTCTCGTCACACAGCAAAGACCGTCAATTTTTAGCAGCTGATTTTCTCACCAGGTAAATAACAAAAATATGAAATTTCTTTATATTAATGCATTCATTTGTAATAAAGTGTTTTTTCAAAACTTGTCTTGACCGTTTTTGGCAATAAATAGCTAAATAATAATAATAATAAATTTAACGATGATAATAATAACAGACATGAAATTCCATTCTTCATTGTATTTGATCGTCAAGAGAGAGAGAGAGAGAGAGAGGGAGTTACGTTTCCATTTGAATCGTAAAGGTACGCTTAATGAAGCGCTTAATGACAATGGCAAGAAACTGATCAAAATTGCTAGGTCTGTCTTCTTAATTCTTATTTAGTATTCTCACTCCTAATTGTATTTTCTTTTTTCACATACTCTCTAAGATAACATAAGCCCTTGCGTTTTAGTGGTTTTTATGCCTTGCTTGGGTGAAATGATAAAAAAAAATACCTTTTTATGATATGAAAGATTCATATACTAACAAACGCCACTGTTGATAATAGTGCTTCATCTGGGGGTTTGTCGATGGTTTTGGTGTTTCTTAACACTGTAAAAGTTCGAGAAACAACCAGGACAGTTCAGCGCATTTTATTGGACGCTATGAACATGAGACACTGTGACACTATAGGTGGACTTAGTAAATAATAAGTAGTCCTGATTGATATTCAAACAAACCACTTCTGTTAGTTCTTTCTTTTCTTTTCTTTTTTCTATATTAAATTATGTCTGAAGAGACATCGTCTTGATACTATTGAGGAGATGCGAGATCCATAATGAATCATTTGAGTTCTTTGACTCAGTCACACATGAGGATTTCCAGAAATGCATGGCGTCTTCTAAAAAAAATGCTTGGATTATGATATAGATGCACAAAAATCTACTTTGAAGGAGACAATGTAAAACAGTTGTTAGAATAAGTAATGAATTTGTAGCAGACGTTAAACTCTTATGCTAGACACGCATGTGTCGATAATCCCTTTTTAGATTTTAGGCATGCGTAAAAAGAAAAAAAAAATGGAAGCATGCGTGCTGTGAACCTGAAGAGGTTAGTTGTGTTTCACATCGAGCTGAGATTTGGATAGGATGCTAAAATTAGCGTTCCAGGCAATAGCTTAGACTGTACACACTACTCGCTAATTCATCAGCAGAGTAAGTCCAACTTTTATTTCATTCTTTACAGAGACTCTGAAGAACATTCCTTGAAATTTTCCACTCAGAATAAATATTTCTATCTCGATTTGTTCACTTTTTTGTCTATTTTCTCAACCAACTCAAAACTTGTAATTTTTGTTCAATAGGTGTGCGCTAAACTAGTAACGACACATTTCATGATCAACTTATCCGAATTTAGGTTATTATATCATTTTACCTCAAATCTTTTTTCAGGAAATGGTTATATTAAAAATGCAACAAGTAAAAGATATGTTATACATTACTAACTGAATGCAGAGCCTCATTTTAGATCTTAAAATGGAGATACGCCCAAAAAACGATATCTAAGTTTAAAATTCATTTAAAAAATGAAAAAATATTTCTTGAAGATTTAATTTTAGTTTTAATCCTCGGCTAATACATTAAATCTAATATTACCAACGAGTTAAATACTTTAGTGTATTTCAAACCAAATTTAAATTGATTGGAATTCTTTTATCTGTTTATCAGTAAATTCGTTCATATTGGCAGATCTCTCAACACTAACAATACTCTTTATTAAAAAATCTTTCAAAAAGAAAATATACTTTTCTGAAACATTATTTGAAGAAAATTAGCTAATGTAAAATTGAATTAACCTGAATAGAAAGAAATATTACTTAGTTTTATTTGAAAATATCGTAGAAAAGTATTTTTAACACGGAAGGGGTGTTTTTCTGATATTTTGATAACCTGATGTTTGTAAAATTTAAGTAGGCGTGACAAAACTGAAAAAACTTACTTGATGAATACAACGTTAAGACCGTTTTTATATAATTTTTTTAACTACTAAGTAATCTTTTTTTTAACTACTAAGTAATCTTTAAAATTTCAGAAAATATTTTAAATAATCCAATAATTTATTGAATTTAAGGTACTTGGGCCTTATAGCCTTACTTACGAAGACGCTTGTTGAGAAAATGTTAGAAAATTACCAATAAATTTAAAATTTATTATAGGTACCTCTCTTATTTTCAGATAATGTGTATGGAAGACCGTAATTATAAAAATCGACACGATTATATATACACAAAAACATTCAGAATTCTGTTTAGGTGGAGTAATGGATAGCGGCTCGGATTGAGGAATCGGAGAGCCGAGTTCGAATTCCAGTCGAATCCATTGCATTTAATTACGTACTAATACCCTTGGGAAAGGTATGAATCCTCTTCTTCTCCCCCCGCCAACTATGAGTAAATAGCAGAAGAGGCCGAGTTCTATAGCCTTGGATGGCAACTGGTCTACCGCAGAAAGAAATGGCAACCTACTGCTTCGTCAGTCATGTATCGAAAGATACATGATCACCTAAGCTTGTATCATGCATGGCATATAACTAACTGAAGGGTCGTTGAATTGTAATAAGCTTTTCCATTTATGATTCGTAAATATAGTTCTTACTTAATAACAATATCACCTAACTGCTACAAATTAATACGGAATTTTAAAAGATTTAAACCTTTATAAATTACTCGAAGTAATTTAAAAAAAAAATGAAAACAATTTTTGTAAAAATTCATTATTCAAGATTTCTTTTTCATAAGACAATAAAATCCATAATATATTTTATTCGTAAAAAGCAATTAAAAAAACTTTCTAATTAAATAATGTCTTAGTTTTATTGCATTTTTTCATGGCAGAATTTCTGTAACCGGGGATCCTATTTAACCAAAAGATTTTGATGATTTCAATTCTCTGATATAAAAAAAAAAGAATAAAATTCTACAAAAACTAAATATTTCTACTAAAAATAGAATGTTTAAAAAATAATTTAATTCATTTTTTTAAATAAATCCTGAAAGTTTCATTTAAATCCGAAAATTATCTGATTTTGCATGATTTTCCAAAATCGATGTTTTTCACCGCAAAAAAAAAAAAAAAATTCCTTAAATTTCCTGCACAAGTTTTTGACGCTAGAAAAACAAGATTTTAAACAAATATTTCCAAGGTCCTAAGAGGGATTAAAAAATAATTTTCACATAAAACATCCTTTAATCTTTACTCTTATTAATAACACAGTGATTTGATGATATAATTCTGTTTTTATTATGTTTTCAGCATTTGTCTCCCTTGTATCTTCTTTTTTTTTTTTTGGCGAATTTTTGGAGGTACCTATTAAAAAGTAAATGGCTTTCTTAGTCAAAATTAATTTCCAGGTAACGATGTTAATTGTTATCGATTAAGAATAAAATACGAAGATGTATACTGATTAAAAGGCAATAATTTATTACGAAATTTGCATAATAATGTAACATGACATTTTTTTATACTTCTTCTACATACGAGACCTTAGCGCAAGCTCCCATACCACCTTCCAGTTCAGGCCGGCCATTCGTATAGGCGTAGGAGAGAACTTCAAAGAGTTGAGGGTCGTGCTTTCTGATATGGTCACGAACAGCTTTTTCGCTCTTACAAATGCTTCTGGTTCCACACCTGGAGTGAAATTCAACAGCAAAATATTTACTGTCAACCATGAAGGGTTTATAAATGAAGAATATTCATCGTGAAATGATTATTGTATGGGTCTCACGATTAGAATTACACAACATTGCCAATATCTGTCTATATTTCTAAGATGAGGTATTATGTACACTATTTACATTATTCGGACTAATGTCCTCATCTTTGTCGCCATATTTATTACAACGTTTCGACCGTTGTACGTTCCGACCTTCTTCAGGTAGTTGGAATGTCGAACTGGACCCTTTATTTCGCTCACTGGCACATATGGCACAGTGGATAAAGGCGTTAGTTAGATCCAGTGACAGGACCCAAAGAGTGTGAGTTCAATACCCGGTTAAGGCAGTGGAGAATTTTCAAAGGGAAATTAACAGGAGATAACTGATAACTGACATCCGTTAGACATGGCACGTGGAACTAGAACAGTCTACCCCAATGAGCGAAATAAAGGGTTCAGTTCTACATTCCAACCACCTGAAGAAGGCCGGAGTGTACAACGGCCGAAACATTGTAATAAATATGGCGACAAAGATGACGACAATAGTCCCAATAATGTAAATAGTGTAATAACATTGCCAGCTACGTACTTATATTAGATGTGTTTTTTTATAAGTGCATTACAGAAAAAATCCAACTGTTACACAATATTTTGTACAAACAGAAAAACAGGATCACATTTTTAGAAAATGGTGATATTAAAAATATAACAGGAAAGAGATATTTTATGTTACACTGTTAGCGTAATAGTGAACCTCGTTTTCAAATCTTCAAACGTGAATGATTCACTTACTGAAAATACCTTTTCAGAAAATAGTGTTATTAAAACTAACAAGCAATAGATATATGTGATGCATTATTAACGTTGGCATGTACAAGGTGCGATCGATAAATTGTCACCATTTTATATTTTTAATTTCGCGCATGCGCGTTGTTTTTTATTTTATTTTGTCGACTGCACAGTATAGTAGGGCCAGTTGGGCACCTAATGTGAGGAAAAGAGCATTATGACACAATTCACTCCGCCAGAGATTTGGAAACGACATGCTGTATTGCTTGGCATTCGCGCTGGAAGCTCCAATACAAACATTTCAGAGTTTTGGGGTGTCAATCTGAGGACAGTGCAGAGCATTTGGAAAGACTTTGATGGTGATTGCGAAGGCATTTGAAGTGATCACTAGTGATAGCGACGTTATGCCTCCATTCAACTCCCCACAGGGCCCCAGACTCAACATCGTGCCTTGAGGGGGTAGTGCCATCCTCGGTCAAGCGGGTGGCTGCTGGAAGACCCTATATCTGGCAATAGGACTCTGCACCATGCCACACAAGCTGGAGAACTCGTGTCATGGATGTCAGACAATTTCTGTTACCACATTACCACTCTTACATCTGACCACCTAACTCCCCAGACTGCAACCCTCATGATTATTATGTGTGGGGCACAGTTGAGTGAGAAGCCAATAAAACTCCTTTTAATACCAAAGATGAAATCAAGGCAAGGATTATGACATCATTCACCAACTTGAACAAGGAGACCATCCAGAAGAGTTGGAAGAGATTCCGAAGTCGTCTGGAGGCTATGGTTGAAGTCAATGTCGATTTTATTGAATAAATTTACTCTGTTGTATTTCAAGATATTTTTGTGTCATTTTAGTAAATATATCTGTTAAAATGAGATGCGGTTGTTATTTTCATTTTGGTGTCATTTAGACGACAATTTATCCATCGCATCCTGTATATCTGTTCAAATGAGATGTCAGTGTTATTTTCATTCTTGCATACGTTTGATGACAATTTATCCATCGCACTCTGTTCATTCTTTTAAGTTGCCACATTCTGCCAATTTGTATTTGCTTAGTTTTTTTTTTTTATGTTTTGAGAGAGTTTTTTTTATTTTTTTTAACTGGGACTAAGCTATCTGTGTCTACTTACATGTTCAGCCCACCGGTGACGTCAGTTCTCAACGTGGCATAGAACCAAGCCTCGGTCGCTTCCCCGAAATATTCCCGAGCACTCTGCATGGCGTAGGTTCCCAATGTCCAGAGACGTTTCTCATAAGCGTGCCTGAAGGCGGCTTGGAGCTGTTTATCAATGAAAAAAATGTTTCAAATTAAACGATAATGCCAGCAACAAAGAGTACATAATCCATAAATAAAAATCAAGTCAAATCAGTTTTTTTTTCTCCACAAGCGGTTATTAATGTCATTGGTATATGACGATGGGGTGTGCGGTTGGTGTAACGGTTATCGGTGTTGACACTGAAATCAACAAGCCGGGTCCAAGTTCTGTCCTCGCCTATCGCATTCACTCCGCACTCATATTGTTAGCAAAGGCCTGAGTAAATCTCTTCTCCCCAACTCACCAGCTATGGGTTAAATAGCAAAGTAGATAGAGCTCTCTAGCCTTGATTGGAAGTTAGTCTAGGAAAAGACAACTCAAAACAATAGAGAAGACAACGGAAAACTACTCCACTATCTTTTCCAAGAAATCATAGCAATACACAGATATTAAAGTGAGGAAAACTGTGGAGGGCCATGAATGCCAATATTCTGAAGGTTCATAACATATAAAAAAAAAAGATATGTCTATGAGCTTTTTTTTATCATTATTAGCATCTAGTAAATGATCCAGGAAAGTATTTTTATGATTAGATTTTAAACAGAATATTCACATTAGCACATTTTTTTTTGTTAATATTTACTAAGTCCCAAAGTTAAGTAAGAATGAGAAAATAAGGGGATAGTTTTTCGCCATTCTGCTAAATGGGATATTAAGAGAACCTATTTTTACATATCAAACTTCGAGTTCTGGGACTTTTTGATCAAAGACTTCAAAAAACTCTTTGATGTAGTTGGATGACCTTACAAAGTGGAGGTGAAAGATCTCCACTTTGTAAGGTCATCCAGGTATTCACATTAGTTGATTGGCGCCAAAATTAATCGAGTTGTCTGGCGAAGTCAGTTGTTGCAGAAATCTGTTTCAGAGCAGTCCGTTTAATATCATTTGCTGACATGAAATGTAAATTATGCCACAAAACTTCAGCGACTTCCGACTGAAGTTATTTTGAAGTATTTCTAACTTCTTGCCTGTAAAAGGATAAAACAAAAATGTTTTATTAATTTTGCCACTGATCATAATCACTAAAATTATAATAAAACATTCCTTTTTTTTTTGTTTACTATAAAACTTAGTTGTTCTTCTTGTCGTCCTAATTACTTCTCTTTCTCTTATTTCTTTTGTCGCACACATGTCGGTTTGATGTGGGTGGGTGGGGGTGTGCTGTTAACCTTGAAGAAATCGATACGTTCTGCATTCCTTTTGTCTAATTTTTCTGTTAGAATAGCGAGTTCGATAATATGAAAACATCCTCAAAACAAATGCATTTTGAATCGTACCAAGTCAAAACGTTATCTATCTTATATATCCTCATAATGTGCACTTATACCCCTCATCCTCTTATGGCCACACAGCAACCTCATTCAACAACACTCTACCTTGAGTGGTGTCTTGTACTGGGTAAACATTTAGTAAATAGAAAAATAAGTAAAGAAAAATCTTCAAGTTCGAGTGTAAGTAATAATTATGAGTGCCAGAAAGCGTCAGGTTTAAGTGTCACTAATTCAAGATGGAGTGTAAATAATCAGCGTGAGTGCAATAAATCGTCAGGTTTGAGTGTCGTAAAAAATGTTGATGAAAAACTTAAGCACCTTATTGTGCCAAGATGTTGGCAGAGCCAATTCCACAAGATGGGAAAATTCATGGCTGAGAATATTCTCTTGGTGTTGATAAGGATCTTCTGCATTGCACATGACGTTGTCATCCAGCACCACGGTCCGAGTCGTGGTCGTTGTCCCGGCCATTGTTCTCCATTTTTGTCCATTGGCCATACAAGTATTTATACAGGCACCATCGCATCGACCTGAAGCAAAACAAACAAAATAAAGCATTTATTTATTCGCAATAATAAAACACGAATAGCAGTAATGTTGTAATGTTGTCTTTGTTCAAAATAGCCGAGGATCAAGAAGGCCGTAGTTAGAGTATTGAAGGAACAAAAGGCGGGAAACAGAAGAAGAGGTTTATTAAATGCTCATATAGAACGGAAATACTTGAGTAAACTTAATATTTATTTTTGTATAAATAACAAAAAATATGGCACAATGCCAAATGCGAGAATGAGGAAGGTTGGTCTTCATCTGTCTTATAATTAAATTTAGCTAGGTAGCTGATGCAAACATACCACATTAACACACACACCAAAACAACACAATCTTACTTACCATTCTTACTACAACCATCATGATAAATAAATTCCCTACGAAGTCCTAACTAGTCCCCATTGTTAAATAATAGCTTAACAGACTATTATTTTTTTTTAGAGAACTCCACCTCTGCTCGGATTTCCTGAGGTTGACCTTAGCGGTCAGATGGAAGGCAAAACAAGGAAGTTGGTTTTGATTAGCTAAACGAACGTAAGAATGATAGAGATATAGGAAGTTTTTACAGGGAGTTGTTTCTTAACCGTCGAACAATATAGACGTGTTTCGTTTCGTTTCGTGTTTGGAACCGATCCCCAGTGGAGGGAGAGCAGCCCCACTGGATAGTCAGAAGAAGGATATGTCGAGGTTAAGAAACTAGATAAGTTAAAATTTCCTTTCTTGATGTTGGACTCAAAACAACTAGCGAGCACCGACCGAGAGAGAAGAATTTAACTTTATTACGGAATTGAAGCCATCGCTCCAAGACCAACCCCCATTAAGGGGCTATGCATCACCCTTATATACAATATTTCTCTAGGGGATGTGAATAAAATAACAACTTTAAAAATGAAACCTTAATGAATATATATACAATGTGTGAAATACTATGTACAAGAAACTAAACAAAATGGTGTTAGTAATAATAATAATAAAAAAATTCTTAACTGTGGCAAAAACATCAGTTAATTGTACGAAATTAAAGCGGGATTTAGATCATTTATAAGTTTCATTGAACCAACTGCACACACGACTATACGAAAGACATTTCGCATCGACCAGAGAACTGACATATATGGTTACCTAACGGTGAGGGGGGTGGAATTATACTAAAGGAAGTAGGGACAAAAATAAAAGGGGCCAATGGTAAACTCAAATACTACTCTAATATGGCTACTTACCATATTTATAAATAGGAGTCCATTGTCACAGTAATAGGGAAGAGCAGGAAGTACGCTTATTCTTAATCTACAACAAGTAGCGATATTTTTTCTTTTACACGCGGGTTTTCCAAAGGTGGAGCGTAAAAAATCAATGGTGCTCACGAATGCAACTGAGTTTTTTTTTCTTTTTTTCTTTTTTTTTTCTTTTTTTCTTTTCTTTTTTTTTTTTTTTTTGTATTGAACTCCCACTCTTTTTTGGGGTCCTGTCACTGGATCTAACTAACGCCTTTATCCACTATACCATGTGCCCTTGAGGATGTCTGTGTATGAATTTCTGGGTATTATAAACCTAAAGTCTTCAGCAACCTTTTTTAAAAGTGCTCATATTGCAATTTTTGCTGTTATCATTGCATGTTTTTGCCAGAGCTCATATTGCAATTTTTGTTGTTATCGCTTTTCTCTGGCACTCCTTATAACTGGTTCCCATATTGTATTCAATACCCGGTTAAGGCAGTGGAGAACTTGGAGATAATTGAGAACTGACATCCATGTTAACATGGCACGTGGAACTAGAACAGTCTACCCAAGGGAGCGAAATAAAGGGTTCAGTTCGACATTCCAAACACCTGAAGAAGGCCGGAGCATACAACGGCCGAAACGTTGTAATAAATATGGCGACAAAGATGAGGACAGATGTCCGAATAATGTCGTGTGGCTAACCCCTTGTCGATAATCTAGTCCTACGCTTAAATTCATAAAGTCTAGGCGTCATAGCGAAGGGCTCATCCGAACAATTAGCAGGAGAAATATTTATAGAAAAGGCAGAGGGAAGCAACTTTACGACAGTGGAAAAGTGACTGAAGACGAGACGCCTAGTTCCGGACCTTAAGTCTTGTTCCGTTTAAGCGAAAAACAAGAAAGAAGAGACGAAAGATAAGAACTGTGTCGTCTCACCAAATTTATTCAACCTTTTTAACGAGGCGGTCTTGAGAGAACGAGAAGTCCAGCCAGGATTCATAATTGGTGGACACAGTTTTTACATCAGGTATGAAAATGACACAGTTTTGATAGATGACACAGAAAGGACTCTGCAGGAACACCGAGAGAAGAAAGGAAGGTGCAAAGAAAGGACTAACCAACAGTTGTACAAAGACAGAATACAGAATGTATATGGCTATCAGCAAAATTAAGCGCCAAGATGTGAGCTAATGAATTGGAGATATCAGAAACAAGCAAGTACGAAAATTTAAATATCTAAGTGCTCTAAAAAAAAAAAGCACTAAATATGACATCGAAATCCGAAGACGCATTGGAATAGTAAAAGTTACTTACTGCCCTAAATCGTTTATCATATTAGGATGACAGGTCAAAATAGATGAAGTCAAAATTATAGACAAGTGTAATATTTTCAGAATTTTGTATTCAGTCGTAACCCTAGATTTTAGTTGTGTTCATGTACAGACCTCTTGCATCGAAATACCGTTCAGGCCATAATTTGTAGTACTATGACAATACCTACCGTAGCATTCGGGTCTGTCCGCGAAGCGTGAATGCTCAGGATAAACAGTTAAGCCTTCTTCGGCGCTAAAAAGACCCACGCCCTGAAAGCTAGCCAATGTGGAGAAAACCTCTTTGGGAGAATTCTTGGTCATGTGTGACACAATATCAGCAGCCTAGAAAAAAAGGAAAAAAAAAAGAAAAAAAAAAAGGAGGAGTTGTTGAATAAAACCAATAAAAAAAAGATTAATGGCAGTTTCATTAACCCTCTGTTAGTAATGTGAAACATTAGTACCCTAGGAATTTCAAAAACACCATTTAAACATAGATATCATTTAGTTTGTAATGTTTCTGTTATATATTGTCGTGAGCGTTTTTCTGTCGCTGTAGGATGAAAAAAATTAAAAACAAAAACAAAAATCGTAGGTTTTATTTTAAAAAATCATATTAAAAGACTAATATTAAAAATGATTTTTAGTTTCTGTCTGAATTTCTCGGACGAGAAGTTACCATTATTTACACTATTTACATGCGGACTATTTACCTGCTGACTGTTTAGTGTTTACATACGGACTATTTACATACAGACTATTTACTTACGGACTATTTACACGCGGACTATTTACATGCGGACTATTTACATACGGACTATTTACATCCGAACTATTTACATATGGACTATTTAGAAATAAATACGACACGGGAGCCGCTATTGAAAAAAAGAAAGATAAATAACAACAAGTCTTCAACAGTAGCAGCTGTAACAAAAGAAAAAATCTTCTGGTGATGACAATAACAACAAAGATGAGGACAATAGTCCGCATGTAAATGACGATTTTTTAGGTTTTCAACGATCAAATATGCAAAAATAGGTTTCATTTTTTCAGTAGACAAATAAAACTGTAAACCACATAAATATTAAGATTAAAACCAGAAACTTCTCGTAGTTATTTGACAAGGCTTTTCAAAAAAAGTACTTGGCTAATCAGGAAAATTTGACTTGCCACTTGCTAAATATTAAGAAGCCCAGAACGTAGGCTGTTCAAACACCGCACGTTGCTAACAGCAGA
Source organism: Acanthosepion lycidas (assembly GCA_963932145.1). Lineage (NCBI taxonomy): Eukaryota > Metazoa > Mollusca > Cephalopoda > Sepiida > Sepiidae > Acanthosepion > Acanthosepion lycidas. The sequence goes on from OZ010589.1 coordinate 60,404,926, forward strand.
GCGTCCTGGGTATAATGATAAACTACACCCGGCGGCAAGGCCTCTGATCGGAAGTTTCTGAGAAACGTGGAACTACCTCTTAACTGCAGTTATTCCCAGGTCACCTTTGACCTGGGGTAGCAGCACCTGTTAGGGTCCCAGCTATGGGCAAATAGTTAAACCCCAAACTGTCAAAATGCTATGAAAATATGAAAATCCATTTTTATAGTAAAAATACCAGCAATATATTTTTGAAAAAATATTACTTGTAATACATTTGAAAAACAAAACAAATATTACCAGCAATACATTTAACCCACGACAAAAAAAAACTCTCTTTACAAAAATACGTCAATGAAACCTGATCTACAAACATACATATTCTATTCATACGAATCTATCCTAAAAATTTGTCTGCATTAAATAACCCATTGAGGTTGATATGACGTAAAACAAAATAAACCCAAACTAAGCGCGTATTACAGCAGTAAATATTAAATATATTATATCTAAAATCATTTTTTTCATCGTCGTCACTATTCATGTTACGGCATTTGCTGTACAGTGCTTATCCTGCCATCAAAGATGTATGTGAACAACAGTGTGTTTGAATTTTATAGTTGTGTTGTCATATCCTTCTATGACAACAGAAAACAACTTTGAGTGAAATTAACAATAAAGATACTGCAACTGAGAGGCCTGACAAAGAATGCAGTGAAAAGGGAAGTAATAAAGGGTGTTCCAATAACTTGGACCGATTTTAAATGGGAATTAAATTTGAACGTCTAAAGATTTTTTTTTCTTTCAATTTTAACAACTTAAGTCTTTGGCAATTTCAACCATGGAAAGATTAACAAACAAACAACGTATTAAAGTCATCGAAGCCTATTACGAAAATGGACGTTCAAAACAAATTTAAATGAGAAGTTCCCAGGCCGCATCATCTCCCAAAACAGCGAAGTCAATTGGCCACCACGATCGTGCGACTTGACGCCTTTAGATTTCTTCCTTTAGGATCATCTCAAAAGTAAGGTCTATGCCAACAAGCCAACAACAATTTAACAGCTGAAAGATGAGATAAGGCATATTGATGAGATCGAGGAGAAACTATGCAGAGACGTCATCAAAAATTTTGACCATCGAGTGGAGGTTTGCCGACGAAGCTTTGGCGCACATTTAGGCGATATTATTTTTCACACATAATTGCCATGACTTAAATAACATGATCCAATAGAGAAATGAATAAATTTTCACCAATAACACTGATTTATTTACAGCTGACTTTGATCTGTCTTAATGAAACACCCTTTATTAATAATGCAGAGTGCTAAAGATTAAAAAAGAAAAAAATTGATTTTTTGCGTAAAACATTTTCAGTATTCATTTTAGCTTTCAACTTTTTATTAATTCTTTAATTGCAACTCTCAGATCGTTTTTACATTCTACGACCATTAGATATGCAGCGATATTGTAAGCGTAGCTTAGGTGTGGCACAAGGCCCGTTAAATATGGAACATGGATTAGAAATAAAGAAATAGACTCCGATGAGATTTGAACTCATATTCCGTATCTTTGACATGAATGACGTTAGAGAACAATCATGTAGGCGAAGTTAAATTTAAATCAATTCTCAATTTCTCCCCGCCTCATTGCTTCTTTACCATCTACTATCACTAGTAAGTGTAGTAGTTTTAAATCTTCTGATCTTAATTATTCATTTCTAACTAGCTTATCCTCTTTAATTTTATTGCTTTTTATCGCAAGTTTTTACTTTCTGATTCATATTGTTTATTTAACGGTTGTAGACGATAAAAACGACCTGAAAGTTATGAGCATTATTTAAGTACGTATTCAAAATTGAATCTTTACCAATGGAGTAGCTGTTATCTAGGTAACCTGGCAGGTTATTACGGCAACACTGAGACTGATAATCACTAGGTGTCATAGATAGATAGGAACAGGCATAGATAGATAGATAGATAGATAGATAGATAGATAGATAGATATGAAAAGATATAGGTAAAAAAGGAAAGATAGAAACATGGATAGATATCACCTCTGAATTGGCTAAGCCTTTCACATCGCAAGGCCTTCTTTCAGACAATCAATATGGTTTTCGCTCCTCTAGATCAACTGCTGATGTATTAACGATTATTGCTGAAAGGGATTACCAACCTTTAGATAATAATGGCGACGCTCAGGATGTTGGTTTGGTCATCTCGAAAGGGTTTGGCATTCCGTTCTTCTTCCCAAGTTGAAATGTTATGTTGTCTTCGGACGAATCTTTGAACTGATTCAGTCCTTCTTGCCAAATCGCGAAATGAATGTTGTTCTGAACGGTCACTCTTCTAGATCTTTTTATGTTAATGCAAATGTCCCACAGGATTCTATCTTTAGACCTAGGTTGTTCTTAATTTTCATAAAGCATCAGTTCCCAACTCGTTATCTATGCTGATGACACAACTATTTACTCCTGTCTCAGTAGTCTAACCAGGTCGATAAGCTGAAATTGGCAGATGATGTAAACAATGACTTAGTCTGCTGTTAACTGTGGCAAGGAATCGCTTGTTAATTTTAACGTCTCCAAAACAAAATTTACCTTTATTAATCATCTGGAATAATCCTTTCAGCCTTTCATTAATATAGCTGATGCTAACCCCCAGGAGAGTGACCTGATGCATCTTCTCGGGCTAATATTCTCTGTTGACATGAAGTGGAAAGATTATATTGAATCATTTGCTAGATCTGCTGCTGAAAAAGTTGGTTTTGTGCTAGAAATATTTCTCTCCAGAATCTATCTTACATATTTCTAAGTTTAACATTAGTCCTTGCTTTGAATATTGCTGCCACATATGGTCCGGTACTCTTGCTATATATTTAAAGATTCTTGATAAAATCCCAAAAAGAGTCTGTAATATTACTGGCATCTCGGAGTTAGTCACTTTCCCACTGGCGTAATGTAGATTCCATGTGACTTTTATATAAATACGTTCATGGGAATTCTTCTGATAAACTTTCCTCTATGAGACGTAGACTTTATAAACTTAAATGCCGTACTAGATTGGGGGCAAGTTCTCATCATTTTACAGTTGAAATGACTAGATGCAACCGTACGTTCTATGCTAACAGTTTATTTTCTCGCTCTTTTCGCTTGTGGGACACATTTCCGGTTCCATGTTTTCCGGCCAACTTTGATCTTCACAAATGTAAATGCAACGTCAATCGTTATTTACTGTCTTCCTGATTATTCTTCTACTTAATATTTCATTTTTACTTTTATTCTTTGACACTCAGTAATCACTTGTGTCTCAGTGGCGTTACTGCCTTACTTGGAGGATTACTAAGATTAAAAAACAGAGAATTAGAGACAGCGAAACAGAGATGAACAGACACAGATAGATAGATAGATATGAGCGCATTGAGATAGATAGATAGATAGATAGATAGATAGATAGATAGATAGATAGATAGATAGAATAGGCGTGAGAGAGGAAGAAATAGATGCTCGTTGTTTTTACATGTAAAACCTTGTTTGGTCCTGTCGAATTTTGTATGGAGCCTCTAGTGAGGATCGAACTGACTGCTTAACAGTAATGATCAAACAGAGTATCCTCGCTCGCCATTAACCTACGCCGAGCTGAAAAAAAAAGAAGAGAAATAAAAAAGAGAGAGCGACGCACTTTTCTCATCGCATCATTGGGCACATTTTCCGTGGCTGCAATGGCGATGCTTGGCGCTGACGGTTTATAGTTGTATGCCTTGCCGTCGTGTGTCACGTAATAATAGCGGAAAGAGACACGCTTCTGAATTTCAGGGATGCTTAAAAAAATGAAAAAGTTTGAATTAAAAAGGCAGAAATCGATTGAAAATTCAACAAAATGACATTTGAAGCCGTCCAAAAAAAAAAAAAAAAAAAAAAAATACCTGAAAAAGGAAATCAAAAACATTTCTCAGACTATCGGACTAAGAGAAAACAAATCCGGAGAATATGTGGTAAGTCAAGCCGATTATCTCCCCTGTCTTGTGATTTGTATAAATAAGTCACACCGTCTTAGCCAAAATGGCAAGACTCTTCATTTACGTTCAATAAAGGTACATTAAGCCGAACTAGACTCCTAGTTTTCATTACACTCCCTTTTTTGCATAATACTATATTGTTTTAATTAATGAAATCTATCTTTACAAAAAAAAATTTGTATCAGATTATATTGTCTATGTCATCTGACGGAGATCAGTGTACTCATTTCCAAAATGGAAAACAAGCATGCAAAAAAAAGGATGTTCGTTAATTTACACCCATTTAGAATCACACCGACAATTTACTATTCATTAAAAAAAAAAAAAAAGATTCAGTCGGTACCCTCCTCTTAAGGCAAATAACAACAAAGATCAATAGTTCGAGAATTGATTCCTCCGTCATATTTCATATGTTTAGTGAAATCCTTTTAGAAAAATAAACCGTATCTCCGCCTGTGGTAGATTGCTAAACTAACATGTCGAAGAATTTCAATTATTGTGGACACAACTGCACCGAGTGACCCTAGGCTGCTGATCAGTGGCTTTATCGAGTTACCAACTCTATGGGTACAAATATACAAGGCTTAATATAGCCATCATAACACACCGTCTGATAAGTGTATACTATGCACATGCATCACAGCCAAATTTGTGCAATATGTTAAAAGCAGCGCACGAACTTGCAGTTAGAAATGCGTTCAGGACAGGTAACCCAATCTGTTCATACAGTTCCTAATTGGAGGTGTTCCTCAGTATCGAGATGTGATTCGCAAGTCGCCTTGGCTACCCCATCCTTTAAACTTAAAAACTCAACCCTTTCGTCACCTGGCCTTGATGCTCCACTCGACTACTCCCGCTCATGAACAAAGATATATAGTGCGTCAGTCCGTAGCAGATATAGCCAACCAGTTATGGTGAAGCAGCTAACAAGCTGTGAACCGAACGAGTACTGGAATACAGAGCTTCATCAAGACAAAACGCTCCCAATCAATTTAGAGCAGAAGCCATGTAAACCACTCCTGGTCGAGTACTGGTTTATTATTATTATTATTATTATTATTATTATTATTATTAACCCTTTGATTTCTGTTATCTCCCAAAAAGAAATTTAAGATTATTATTATTATTTTCTGCTTATGCTATCTGTTCAGTGCATTTCCTTTGCCGGGTTATTACCTAAGGTAATAAATAAAGGTCTTCTGTTGGCACAAATTCTGATGTCCTGAGGCAAGGTTGTAAATCTATGCATTTAGTTTGCACAAATTAAGTGATACTCAACATTTTACAGTTTGTTTTTTTTTTTTTTTTTTTGTCAATTCACCCCAAGAAAGGTAATAATGCCACTAACACGCAATGGGCTACTGAGATTCAAAGAGAATAAAAAAAGGACTTTAAAAGAAACCGGAAACCCAATCTTAAACAGGAAACCTCTATTCCTTTTCAAAAGACCGGGGAGGAGTGTGAACCGGATGAGAGGCAAACCTATTTACTCCTATTTTCTTTAAATTGACAATACCCTCTTGAGTAGATGAGCACTTTCACACAGTAAAAGATTTTCGAATTCTTGCAAACAGCGGCGGCCAAGAATTCTGTTAAGTTTCTTGTCGCTACCTTTTTTTATCTTACCCAGGGTTCCAATTATTATGGGGGTCGCTATTTCCATGGCAAGTGCTCAGACGAACGTTACCTCTTACTCTGTAACCGTCTACCTTAGTGTGGCTCCCGGCTCTTCTACAAAATGAGTATCATTGTAAAAATAAAGATATAACACTAGTTTCAAGATGTCACTTATTGTTATTGATTAATTAGAACTCCACGGTGTAACACTCAGTTAAAAACTAACAACGCTGGTTAACCTTGCTAATATATAATGAACGCATACTTACTCCGGAAGTTCGTTTTGAAAACTTGAACCCGGTGGGGGAGGTGGAGGGTAGATGCAATATGCCACTGAAAGAGAAAATAACAGTTGAGAAGAGAGCAAATTTAAAGTTTCATGAAAAATGACACCGATGAACTCAGAAGTCATTTTGAAATGGAAGGAAATTGACGATTGCATTACTGTTGCCTTCCGACAGGCGACTAAAAACCTGATAGGTAGCCTAGCAACCGGAGATCCGCTTCCTGGACTGCCGCTGATTTTGTTATAATTACGAGTGGCGCCTCCTGTAGGATGCCCATCATGCATAACTCTCTTTATCCGCTGGTTCAACCGTTGAAATCTGTTGTAATCATCATCCGCTTTTTCAACCGCTGGATTGGTTGCGGTTAGTTTGGGTCCCCATCTTGGACTTTGCCACCAAGGATGGCCCTACCAGGAGTTTAGAACTCCTGATGACATCGCTCTCAGAGTCGTTTGACCACGCAAGCCCCTCCACCACGACAAGGAGTGAATATAATAGCAAAATATAAGGATCAGTCAGTGATGTGCCATGCGTGATACACGCTTAAGTGATCATGTATTTTTCGATACATGACTGACGAGGCAGATTTTTTCCCCGCGGGAGGTTGCCATTTCTTTCTGCCGTAGACCAGTTGCCATCCAAGGCTATAGAACCCAGTCTGTCCTGCTATTTACTCATAGCCGTGTGAGGGGGGGGGGGGTAATACTTTTTCCAAGTGTATTAGCACGTAAGTAAATGTAATGCATTAGACTGGAATTTGAACACGGCTCTCTGATTCCTCAATCCGAGCCGCTATCTGTTAATCCACCGTAACAAAAAATGTAATTTTTATTTCAGAATTGCTCCCTTTTGGGCTCTTAATCAGATTTTCCCCTCGCAGATATAAAGAATGCATAAATTGGGAAAAATACCCGAATACATATTCAAGGCATTAATATATTTAAAAGAAAATGTTAGCCACTATATTCTGAAGACGTCTCCGAAAAACTTGTTTATATTTCCAACCTCTTAAGTCAATCTTGGGAATTGTCTACTTCTGCCGCTACTGTGGTTAATGAAATTGCGAATAATAAAATCTCTGTTTTTTTTGTTGTTTTTTTTTTGGGGGGGGGTCAGATTTTAATTCTATATCAGGCGTCAGTTTTGCAAATTCCGAAGAACCTGGGTAAATTTAAACTTACGTAAAGAAATCATTACAGGAAAAAAAGCAAAAAATGGTTTCAAAAATTTGTTGAATCTGAGGAGAAGGTCGTTTTCTATAACAAGGCATGCCCATCTAGAATCTAAGTGACATTGAACTTTAATTCCGAGAAAACTTATTTTGGATAACTAAAAAGCTATCCACTATCGACTTAAAATGAAAATTTATCCCAAATCCTATAATCCAGAAATTTAGTTATGCAAAATATGATAAATATATAAGTAAACCCTCGCTACTTTACCTTGGGTCGGATCGGGTCTAAGTGATGTTATCCCATGTTTGAATAATATATTTAACGGCCGGATACGGTAGGACAGATATGCAAATTATTTTGCCAATGGCTCACTGGTGACGAAAAAATACAATAATAACAAATGGAGTGAATCTTACCTGCTACAAAGCAAACAGCAATAAAAGAGAAGGCCTTCATAATTGAGACAGAAACGTGGCTTTCTTTAACTGTGTAACGTACAAAAAAAGACTTTAATATAAGATTTGATTATCAGTCGTGGGAGGACAACATATGCTTTTATCTTTTATCGTTTTGAAAACTACACAGATGAAAACGGAAGAAGAAGGTTAAAATGACTCGCAGTTTTAAAAAAAGTAAATAAATAAATATGTTGTATGAAGTTTGTTCAGCCATTTAATATAAACAAAAAAAAAAAAAAAAAAAAGAAGTCTGACTAGGGCGATGACGTCTTAGTCCTCCTCAAAGGGCTCCCCTTATGGTTTCATACACTTATCTAATTCGATATCTTCTAAAATAAATTATTTTTCTATTTATTAATCTGACATATTTTTATCTTTTTAAATGTTATTTTTAGTGGATACTCATATTTAAATACACGTTCCGTTCCTTTGTTAAATAGTATATTTATTTTTGTCTACCTGCGAAAAATATGCACACTCCGGCAGGATTCGAACTTGCATCCATCTGGACATATGGAAACCGTCGTTATTTCCTACTTGTAATACCATTGGGAAAGATATGAATTCATCTATTCTAATGCTATGGGTTAAATAGTAGGGCTGACTGGGTTCTCTTGCCTTGAGGTGGTAAGCAGCCTAGAGTTCAAAACGAACCTGAAGAGGGATTTCTATGCAATCTCGCCCTAAACATACTAGTGCTGTTAATGGGGCTTCTACAACCATAATGAGATTTTTTACTACTGTTCAGCCAATACAAGGCCCAAGAGTCACTCAAGGTAGAGGGTTATTGAATGAGATTGTTGTAAGGGCGTAAGAAAGGAGGCAAAAGGAAGATGTGCATATTATGAGGATACGTAGGATAGATAACGGGTGACACTAGAAAAGGTTAAGATTGTAGCGGTCAAGGAAACACCATTTCGGGAGTCCGTTCCGCAAAGTGACAGTTCTGTGTAAAAAGCTGTTTGAGTGGAATTTCCCCCTTACCAATGGAATACGACGCCATGTAAGCTGTGAAGAGTGTAACTTAATTCATCACCCACAAGGCCACATAATCGCTTTTGAGATTTGTGCAGTTACAAGATTTGTGACGTGATATTTATCTGAGTTACGGGACTCCTGATATGACACTTACCTCAGCGTCGTTTGCATATTTTAACATAGACTGCAAAATTCCCTTTAGGGATCGGCATCAGCTACCTCATCGCGTTCCCCTTAATCTCGTTCACGATCTGGAATTCTTACCCTTTTAAGGGTGATTTTCACTTTGAGAAAAGCCAGAATAGTAAAAAGACAAATATGGGCTTATATGCCAACACATGCGTCTGCTCCGATATTCCGAAAGAAAAAAAAAACTACACAAGGCTTGACAAATAGACATGTGCAGTGTTATAATCAATGCGACGATCACACAGTAAACAAGCTCACCCAGTGGTGTCTCACTGCTGATTGAGTAACCCCGCGGAAGTGCGTCTGTTTACGTACGCACAGTAAGTTCTTATCCAATTGGTTGGTAAGTTTAGTCAAGGCAGCGCAGCCGGTTCTCGAAATATAAAAAAAATAGCTGGATACTTTCTGAACAGATTTCGTAAATATGTTTTTCTTCATTTATAGTTCTATGTGAAGGAACAAAAATACACGAGAAAAGTAAATGAAAACCAGAACTAATAATGCGAGTGATAAAATGAAGGGCATTGAATCTATACAAATAAAATAAAGTGCCTGTCTGTTTGTTCAGAAACTACTGGTTGGATTTCAACCAAACTTAACATGCAGAGATAAGCCAGGAAGTGTCATGGGCTATGTAAGGTTGACCTAGGTCAACCCCAAAGATCATGAAAGGTAAAAAAAATAAGGTCAAACAAGTCATTTTTTCATAGAAGTTAAATATTTATTCCCACGTAAAAATATAGGTAAGGGAGGTAATCAACTTGCGTGATTACCTCCCTTGGTCATTTTAATCATATATACAGATAAAATAGTGTCTGTTTACTTTTTATTCAGACAAAGTGAGTTCCTGAGCATTACCGGGCACCCATAGTCTGTAATAATAATAATAATAATAATAATAATAATAAAACACAACGATATAGATGACATTACCTAGATAAAAGAAAAGAACAAAAAATGAGAAAAAGAAGAGGAAAGAATTCTCATCGCATGAAAAGACAATGTGAAATTTGCAAGGCTATATTATCTGCATTAAAGATGCTATTCAAGAGTCGTTTAAGGATTATTCTAGTAAATAAGTGTATTCGAGTAGTAGTCGCTTCAACATGTAAGCCTACTTAAAAAAAAAATTGTGATTTTCAAGAAGAATTCCACGAGGAAAAAATGTTCACTTTATGGTGAGAGAGATCTGAGAATGTCGAATAGAAATCCTTTATTCAATTCATAGGGTGGGTTGTTTCCACTGTTCATGCGAGAAGAAATTCCTTCTTCTAAGTTATTTCTCCGAGTTAATTCGTTTTCAATATGCCACCTGTCTTTTTTCACTGAATATCTTTTTTGCACTACCTGCCCCCAGGATTGAACTTGTGTCGGACAAAGCGATAAAAGCTTTGATTAAACGTATCGAAAAAGAGAAAGACAAGCGTTTCTTTCCGTACCTGGAAGCCATTTTCCGATTTCCTTAGACTCGTAACTAACGTACAGGGGATAACCGATATCACAGGCAGTAAAGAGCTGAGAAAACTTCAAATACACTTCTAAGATTTCTCTAACGTCGTATGGAAAAATATGCTGCTGGGGACTTTTACATTAATCCAATATTATTCATTTGTGTTTGCGTATCTATGAGAACTGAACATGATTACAAGATAAGAAACTTTAAACTATACATAGCAAATGGCAGATACGATAATTCCGACACATTTTTTACTTTTCTTTCTGTCAGTAGAGTTACTATTTATTCAAGGTCCGATAAGAGTATAAACTATACGTTTCTTTATATATATATATATATATATATATATATATATATATATATATATATATATATATATATATATATATATATATATATACATATATATATATATACATACATATATATATATACATATATATATATATACATACATATATATATATACATATATATATATATACATACATATATATATATACATATATATATATATACATACATATATATATATACATATATATATATATACATATATATATATACATATACATATACTTTTTAAGACATTTTTTATGTTTATACGCTCTTTTTACAGATACAAATATTTAAGTAAACGCTCTGTTTATAATAAACAGTATTAATGTCCGAGAGATTTTCATAGAAAATATGCGTGCTCCGTCAGGAATCGAACCTGTATCCTATAAAATCGACCTTGCTAACCGAACGCGCCTCTGTGACGGTTCCGTATAGGATACAGGTTCGATTCCTGTTGGAGGATGCATATTTTCTATGAAAATTTCTCGGACATTCAGGCCGGTAAATTTTGTTAATACTTTATATTATAAAATAAAATAAAATTACTTAAATATTTGTATCTATAAAAAGAACATATAAACATAAAATATATGTCTTAAAAAATAATTGTCGGACTTTGTCCATTTCATTATATATATATATATATATATATATATATATATATATATATATATATATATATATATATATATATATATATATATATATATATATATATATATATATATATATATATATATATATATATATATATATATATACCCAAGTATAGGATTGGTGTTTACGGAATAAATTCCTATAACCAACAAATACTATTCTTAAAAGAGTGCTCAATACAGAGTAGAGCAAATATAATTTATTGGAAAATTATAACATATTTATGTTAGAATTTTCGAATAAATAATTATGTGTATGTATGTATGTGTGTGTGTGTGTGTATATATAAATATATATATATGTAATTATTTATATATTATATGTGCGGTACTTATTAGAAAGCGCTCAATATCAGAGATAGAGCTAACATATTTGGTTGGATTGATGTGAGTTTGTGACCCTGGGTTTCACGCTTTTGCGATCGTCAGGGTTTGTCTGACAATTGCAAAAACTCACATCAATCCAACCAAATATATATATATATGTATAATGCTATAAACTAGCGCTCCTTAAACTTTTTTCATGCATGTCCGCATTTTTCATCACGAGATTTTTCGCAACCCCACTGAATAAAAATACATCCGTTGTCACTGCACTCGTTACAACGGCGCCGTATGCGCGTTTTATTACCTCAGCGCTTGTTGGGTGGGGGGCATTACGTTAAATATTGTGCGTTTGTGAAATAACATAGAAACTGAAATTCAAGTGTATGAATTTAATTTTCGCGACCCCAGCATTTCGCTTCGCAACCCCATTTGGGGTCGTGACCCATAGTTTAAGAAGTGCTGTTCTATATGAACAAAGTAGTAAATATGTTTTAATTTTGTGCTTTTATAATTAAGCAACATCTTTGCGAAAATGTAACACAAAGAGATAATAATGACATAATAAAGATGCTGACATTCCACACTACCCCAAACAAAAGGCAAGGAAGGAAACTTCTGTCACTTCTGGAAAGAGCATTAACAGCTACTGGACTTGAGAAACCTATTTTCCTATTACATTCTTAATTTATGTACTTTTATTGTTATAATGTTTTTTCTTTTTTCTCATAGTCTCTCACACTCATTAACCTCTTGCGTCTTAGTGACTTTATACCTTGCTTGGGGTGAAATGATTAAAAAGAAATCTGATTAGATGATTTAAGATTTACACTTTATACAGAGAGAGAGAGAGAGAGAGAGAGAGAGAAGTGGAAATAATTACACACGTCTATTTACACACAGACATATGTGCAAACACGCACAAATACATGTTATTTAAAAATGTCTATATGAATTATAGGAAGACTGCCCAATATAGGATGTTCGGAAAATAATATCCGATTTTGCAATAAACTTTTGTGTTCTAATATTTTATTATAATCACTGCACAAAAATATCTGACCGATTCTTAATTGTTAAAGTGTCCTCTTTCTTGATTTTATATTGATCTCTTTCAGAATCTAACTTAAAAACGATATACCCCACAACTTGAACATGAAAAAAGGAGTTGTATTTACTTGCTTGGCATAAATTCAAGCTTGGTCATATTGCTTCTCAAACTGTAGTCAATATTAACAGAGTATGGACGGAAGGATCCATTTGGTTTGGTCTGGTTTGTTTTACGGTATATCAACCTCAAAGGGTTATTTAATGCCGACAAAATTTTTATTTCTGGTAATATTTTTTATCTATCTATCTATCTATTTCAGTATATATTGGCCTGGTTTGGTTTGTTTTACGGTATATCAACCTCAAAGGGTTATTTAATGCCGTTAAAATTTTTATTCCTGGTAATATTTTTTATCATCTATCTATCTATCTATCTATCTATCTATCTATCTATTTCAGTATATATTGGCTTGGTTTGGTTTGTTTAACAGCATATCAACCTCAATGGATTATTTAATACCGAGAAAATTTTTATTCCTGGTAATATTTTTTATCTATCTATCTATCTATCTATCTATCTATCTATCTATTTCAGTATATATTGGCTTGGTTTGTTTTGTTTTACGGTATATCAATCTCAATGAGTTATTTAATACCGACAAATTTTTTATTTCTGGTAATATTTTTCTTTCAAAAATGTATAGCTGGTAATAATTTTTTTTACAAAGTATTTCTGGTATTAAAATCTACTTTTATACTTACATAGTGTTTTGTCCCCAGTTTGGGGGCTAACTATTTACCCATAGTTGGGACCCTAACAGGTGCTACCACCGCACGTCAAGGTGGACCTGGGAACGCCAGCAATTAAGAGCTGGTTCCACGCTCCTCAAAACCTCCTGATCAGAGGCCTTGCTGTTGGACGCAGTTTAACGTCATACCCAGGACGGGGATCCACTTGTGGGTGAATCGTACGGCACTGGTTTCTGAAATTTCGTAGCGGGGATACGATTTTTAAAGATCAAGGTGGTAGAGGAAGTCCATCTGAAATTGACAACCAACATCTGAAGACAGAGTCAGAGAAATGTCTCAGGTGATTGGTATCAGAATTTTTCAACATTATAGGACCATCTCAAAAAATTGACAATGTAAAGTAACTATAAATGGGTTTCATAGTGATTTTCACTAAGTCAAAGAGTTCGCGCTTTGATGCAGCATCTCTGAAATTCGAATAAGTCATTTCTTAAATGAACCTTTTAGGACAATCGTAAAACGACTGGCCCAGTGGCTTGATCATGAAGCACACATTTTGCCAGGATGACACTGCAGAAACTCCCCAACTTGCGATAAGAGACTTTGCCACATCCGCCATATTCCTCTGATCATACGCCCGCTGACGACCACTTTTTCAAACATTGTGACAATATTTTTAAGCCAAAAGACATTATGTTGCAAATGCGAAATTCTCCGAAAGTACTGGGTTTCTGTGAGAAAATGAAAGAAAGAAAGAAAGAAAGAAAGAAAGAAAGAAAGGAAGGAAGATAGAAGTGTTTAACGTCTGTTTCAGTGAAATGGAAAAAGTAGTCAATTTCAAATCTTTTCATTTGTACCCACTTCTTAAAATAATGACCAGCCTTCATATTTATGATTGCTATTGCAATATTTTGTCAAAGTTGTTCAGCTCAAACATTTAACGATGCAATAAGAGAATTTCTACGGATATTTTATTGTCGGAGAACTTGCAAAAACTTTATTCAGTCATTAACTTAAGAATTAAGATTCATCAGAAAATTCAAATAGAGAAAGTGTGAAATTTTCCCGGGTCTTCCTCATAAACTTTTTAATTGTGTTCTAATATTATTATTGTTATGGTTGAATAAAATATATTACTCATTCCTAATGAGCAAAGTGCCCTTTTTGTTAATTTTATATCAATCTCTTTCAGAATTTAACTTAAAACATTATTTAAAATCTTGAACATGAAAGCAGAAGAGATGTGCTTACTTTTTTGCATTAGCTTGCGTTCAGCACTGGTTAATCGACGAGATCCAGTTCTGGTTCATGGCAATGGTCGGCTACATTTTGCCAGGATGACACTGCAGAAACTCCCTAACTTGGGATTACGAGACTTTGGCCACATCCGCTTATATTTCCCATATTTTAGGTCAACGTCTGATCCTTAGCCCCACTTCCTCAATATTAAGTATTTCATAAAAATAAATTTAAAATCATTCCTATCTCTCCCTTACCTCTCTAATTTCGACCATATTTGTCACACTCTCTCTCCCCACTCTCTATATCACCTTACATCAACTTAAAACTACCCCTCAAAAGTGTATAAAAACTATATGTAAATTTAAATTCATTTTTTCACCCTTGGAAGTGTGGGTCTGATGAGCCAGGGAAAAAGAAATAAAATATAACCAATGGACCCTTAAATTTGTCTGTTTTCATTGAATTAATCGCTCTGATTTAGCATTGAGCTCTCTGGATTTCACCCTCCTTGGGATTATCCATACGGATTACCAAGATTTTCATTACTTAAATATATATATATATATATATATATATATATGTGTGTGTGTGTGTGTGTGTGTGTGTGTGTGTGTGTGTGTGTGTGCGCGCGCAAAATTCAGATATGAATAAAATATACTATGTGTAAAAAGACAATATGTATAACGACAAATGGAAAATATTTCTTTACCAACTCGTTTCGTCTCCTGAGAAATATTATCAAGCTAAATGGTAGGATTTTATTTTGCAGCATGTATTTATAAACAGAAGTAAAGTGGGGAGGGGGAAATATCGTTAAGTTCTCAAAATTTAAAAATATATTTGTATTTTAAAATATAAACATATTTTAAAATCTATATATAAAATTCTGTGACTTCCGTTAGTTTCTCCGGCCGTCAAACCCTCTAAAATAGCCATACATTGACCGATTTGGGGGAGAAGTGCAAATAGGTTAAGGGGGTACAAAGTACAGTTGATTTTATTAAGGTGCGTAGTACAAGAAATTTTCATAAATTTTTTGGAAACATTAAATGTTTTATTATTTAACATAAAAATATTCCCATTATTTTAAAAACAATATAATGATTAAAATAACAAATACTTATTTAATAAAAATGCAGTTTCCAGTTCGCCTTGCGTTCGTGAGAATTATAATCAAATCACAAAGCCAAACGCTTCAAAAAGTTGGAATTTGCCTCCAGAAAGGAATATTTACACATGTCCAGTTGTATGTTGAATACTCAAGTGTAAGAAATCCTAAGAATTTATTCTTCGCTGTAAAAAAGATATTTTCATAAAAAATATTGTTTACCATTAAAATTAAATTAAAGAAATTAGTAAGCTGCGAAGTAGGTTTTTTGTCAAAGTATTTTTCCAAACAAATCAACTTATTCAAATTTCATCGATTGTTTTTCGAAATTGAACGAAACGTAGAGTTTATAAATCTCGACAAAAATGTTAGCGATAAATTCAACAATACTGAAAAAAAAATTTAATTATTTTTTCATGCCATAGGTGTTTTAGTAGGATCCCTGTGAATATACGCAGTGGCGTAGCTAGAGTAAACGTCACCCGGGGCGGTCCGCTCAAATGTCACCTCAATGACCCCGATTCACCCTATGCTGAATGGTTAGCTGTAGCTAAATTTTCATACATGCTCTACCTCTACTTTACTCTACTGACCGGTACGTTACTGTTTACATGTAAGACAAAAGACAAAATCCAATACCACAAAATAATCAGTTCAAATCAAAAGCTGGAAACATTACTATTTTTCCTACTCACAAATTTCACAATTTATTAAAAAATTTCTGAGAGGGGGACAAAACTGGGGGGGGGGGTCGTAAATTATTTCTGGGTGTGTCATATGCCCGCCTGCGAAACCCTCTGTCTCCATTACTGTTTTCAGACTATTTTTGGCACCTTACCTAGTTGAAAAATTTTGTTCGGGGTGACATTGTGTCACCCCTCCTGTGCTGGCACCCGGGGTGGTTCCCCCCTCGCCCCCCCTTAGCTACGCCACTGAATATACGGTACTATTTTACGTGTTGAATTCGAATGGCGAAGAATGAGTTCTTGTGGTGTATGAATAAATTGTAATGGATGAATGGATCGTGAACCAGATTAGCTAGGTGTAAGATAATCAGTGACAACGAATCTTTCCCCAGT
Source organism: Acanthosepion lycidas (assembly GCA_963932145.1). NCBI lineage: Eukaryota > Metazoa > Mollusca > Cephalopoda > Sepiida > Sepiidae > Acanthosepion > Acanthosepion lycidas. Next base: position 60,421,630 of record OZ010589.1, read on the forward strand.
CCCTTTTGGTCTTGTGCCACATGAGATAAAATAAAACAATACTAAATAATGACGTGTGTTGAAAAAAAAAAAAAAAAAAATCTCGTATATTAAAAGACCGTTCATCAATGTTGAGAACATAAGGATATTTTCTTCGACACAGAATACGACATGAATAGGTTTAGGCAATAAATAACTGTTACCGACGGATGGCAATAAGGTCACAATATTAGGAAAGATTTCGATTGGCACAAACAGATTTTCTTTGGATTTGGAATGTGTTGAATATCGAGCCGTTTTTTTTTTTTTGTTTTTTTTTTTGCTAATAGTTTCTTTCCGGTGTTTTGCCCCATACACAGGTCAGGTAGGTGCAATTAATCAGTGCGAAAGTAACAACTGAATATTTAGTGCCTTGCACCAGGGAATGGGTTAAAAAAAAAAAAAAAAAAAAAAGAAGATAGATAAGAGTAAGACATTTTGGGTACAAAATGAATTTCTTTCTTCCTAGCAGACAGTCGGGAGACGATAATGAGTGGACAAAAGAAATGAAGAAAAATACAGACAGAAAGGAAAGTTAAGTTACGACAAACGAAAAAAAATAAAGACATTTTTTTCTAAACTCTAATTAAATCCTAACGGAAACCACGGAGACGTTATCATTATGTAAGACTAATTTAGTCAGGTAGGAACGGGTCGGGCAAGCGAACCTGGTAGCGTAGGACGCCAACACCTGGTTCAAAAATGCCAGGTACAATAAGTTAACAAATACAGGTGTTTGGGACAAATAGATTTAGCGCAAGAATTACATCCGTCCATTTTTTTCTTTTATTTTTCGGAAGAAAGAAGTAAATATTTGCAGGATTTTTCTTTGGGTCAAGGCCAGTATTTTCCTGTGAAAAGCAAAGACACGACTGCTGACTCATATTACAAATGTTCAAAGAACTACACAACAAATCTTGATATTTACAAGGTAACAACACGGAATTTCAAATTCTATGATGCAATCAGATGTTTAGCCACACTGATGAGCTGTGATACAGCAAAACAATCTGGCTGTGGATGACAATATATATGAGTGTGTGTGTGTGTGCGCGCGCGCGCGATTGATAAAATGTCTAAATTACGCAAAAATGAAAATAACGCTGACATCTCATTTTAACAGATATATTTACCAAAATTACACAAAAACATCTTGAAATACCAAAGAGTAAATTTATTCAATAAAATCGCCATTGGCTTCATCCACGACCGCCAGACGACTCCGGAATCTCCTGCAACTCTTCTGGACAGTCACCTTCTTTAAGTTGGTGAATACTGCCATAATCCTTGCCTTCAGTTCATCTTTGGCGTTACAAGGAGTTGATCTCTCTCACAACTGCGCCCCACAGGCAATAATCAAGGGGTTTGCAGTTTGGTGTGTTAGGTGGCCAGATGTAAGCGCTGATGTAGTCGCATAAATTGTCTGACAGTCATGACTGGATTTTCCTGCTTGTGTGGCATGGTGCGGAATCCTGTCGCCAGAAATAGTGTCTTCCAGCAGCCATCCTCTAAATCCAGGGCAACACTATCGCCTCATAGCACTTGATATAGGCCTCTGTGTTGGAGTTTTTTTTTGTTTTTTTTTATCAGAGCGATCAGAGTGAGTTTTTAGATCTGGCGTAACTTTGTAATCAACTTTAGACTCATGCAACTCTTTCTGAACTCTCTGCACTCTCATCAGATTAACATTCAAAAACTCTAAAATGTTCCTATTGGAGCTTCCAACAAGAATACAAAGCAATACAACATGCCGTTTCCAAATTTCTTTGAATTGCATGATAGTGCTCCTTTTCTCACAGAAGGTTCCCAAATGACCCTACTATACTGTGTAGTCGGCAAAATCATAAACAAACAACGCGCATGCGCGAAATAAAAAATACAAAATGGCGACAATTACCGATCGCACACACAGTATATATATATATATATATATATATATATATATATATATAGGTAACGTATCTTGCTTCATTGAATAACATAGACGTATTATGTCTATTTATTTTTATAATAATACTTATTTTTTTCTGTAATCAGCTTCTTGATGTTAAGTCGAAATTCATCAAAAGAGGTGCCGTAGTTTTTGTTAACCCCAATTCTATCGATATCCACCGAGACCATCCTCAGGGGTGAATTGTGAAGACAAACATTGTAACTGTGATCGTTTTGATGAACATTTTTTGAAAACACGCATGAACGCACTCTGTTATAATTATTTTAATATTTTAAATGTGCGATTATTTTAAAATTTACATATATATATATACATATATATATATATATATATATATATATATATATACACACACACACACACATATATATATATATATATATATATATATATATATATATATATATATATTGATGCATGTTTCATTAAATATAGACAAGCTTTGTCTATTTTATGTAAATTCTTTTCATATCGTCTGATATATATATATATGGAAGGCTACTGTACTAGGGCGGCTAGCCAGTTCTAATTGTAGACGCCTGCTCAGGAACAATTTTAAGTTGCATATATTTGTGGGTAAAGTGCTTAATATCAGAAACAGAGCGTATGTAAATGTAAAATATAAAAGTGGACACTGAGATCAACACCTAGTGGCAACAGTCTGTTTTATGCTTGAACGCACTCTTCGGGTGATTCAAACTGTCGCTGCTAGTTGTTCACTTTGATATATATATATATGTGTGTGTGTGTGTGTGTGCCGGGTGTAACAGCAAAATTGTCCGAATCGTGTAACAGCATGTTTAATATCTAAAAACCCTAAACTATCTGAGTTTCTTTTTATCTTTTTTATCTGTTTTTAGATGAGACGCTTAGCCATCTTGACACCATTTGTCGTAAGAATCACTGAAAAACTCAGTTATTCAGCTACATAAAGATCAGATTAAAATCGCTGTGTATCAGCCCCACTATGTCTTCCAAAAAAAAAGGAAAAAGATCATTCAGGACTTAAATAATGCTACCAACATTCATACACTGGCTTCCATCTTCCAAATCCATTCAAGAACCATCAAGTGAGCGGCGAATAAGTTTAAAAAAGAGGGAACAGTAGAAAGGAAAACTGGATCAGGAGGTCACAACAGCAAGAGGGATCATCATTTCAACTTAGAGCTAAATACAGTCTTATTGTTCAAAGTAGAATCGAATGGTGTTATAAAATCATTGTAGAATTCCAGTAAGATATATTTAATCATTTCTAGGACACAAAGGTTCAAAGCTCAATGTAACAATTGGACATTTTTGCTGTTACACGATTTGGACAATCTTGCTCTTACACCATATATATATATATATATATATATATATATATATATATATATATATATATATATATATATATATATATCCAAGTATAGGATTGGTGTATATGGAATAAATTCCAATAACCAAAAAATACTATTCTTAAAAGAGTGCTCAATACAGAGTAGAGCAAACATAATTATTTATTCGAAAATTATAGCATAAATATGTTATAAAATCACTACAAAAATAGCCATTTTGTTTCAACACTTCTGCTGTCTTATCAAGTGATGGTGTTTAATGTAGAATCAAGAGTTTTAAAAGGTTCAAATCGATAGGGGAAACACTGTTACATAAGCTGCAATGACCAATCAAAATACAAATACAGGAGACTTGAAGCAAACAGAACTCATCAGTATGCAGGCAGTTTGCTGCCAATATAGGTTCTTGATTATTCAAATATCCTTTCCCAAATATTTCAAGGTTGCTGAGCAGACCCAACAAATCTTTGTGGCGTAGTTTATCGAATACCTTTGCGTAATTTTATTATTTGGGCATTTTTTCGTCATATATACTCATTTTTTCTTTGGAGGTACACACACACACACACACACACACACACACACACACATATATATATATATATATATATATATATGAAGAAATATACTCTTAAGGTGTGCTATATTTATGGGATAAAGTGCTCAGTGTCAGTGATAGAGCGTGTGTTAATATAAAAGTGAACATTGAAGTCAACACTTAGAGCCTCTAAGTGTTGACTCCAATGTTCACTTATATATATATAAATCAATTACTTATTCATCTCTCTCTCTCTCTCTCTCTCTCTCTCTCTCTCTATATATATATATATATATATATATATATATATATCAAGTGAGAGAGAGAGAGATGAAGAAGTAATTGATTTATTTTTAATTCAACATTTTTATTACCTCAAACGTTATTTGAAAATATTATTTGAAAGTATTTGAAATAGAAAATTTGTCATTGGAAACAGGGTAAGCAATTACTGAGCAGTACTAAATCAGAACTAGATGAGATATTCCTGGATATGAGCAGCGGGACGAGAATAGTCTACAACACACCCGACCCACCACACCCGTAGATTAAATAATGGGCTCGGTTCGAAACTTCCTAAACGCTTACAAGATTGAGTAGCACCTGATGAAGGCTAGATGGCACAATAGTCGAAACGTTGGGATAATAACAATAAAGATGAGGACAATAGTCCACATGTAAATTACGTAAATAGTTAAAATACAAGATGAAAATGTCTCTTCGTAATAAGTATTCCCAACCCAGCGGCAAACCCCAGATTTGACGACCGACAGTTCCGTGTCCTAACGACTGTGCAATCCCTGTATGTGATTGCCTGTTCATCGGCGCGCGCGCGCGCGCACGCACACACACACACACACACACACACACACACACACACACACACGCGTTTGTCCATTTTTCTTTCCCTCAAATGTACATTTCCAATGGGGCGGGGGGTGCCTGCAAGACTTAAGACAGTGACAACAACCCCCTTCGCCTTCTCTCTCCCTCTCTCTCCAATCACCAACACCACTATGGAGCTCCGCTACCCGTCTTCCTGACTCAACTTTCACCCCTTCCCGTTTTCTAATTCCACCTGATCAATCCGTGAATTGTTTCTCACGCTGGCTAAATTATATCTGTGAACAGAACGGGATTGGCTGTTGGACTATTTTTTAAAGTAGCTTCTACCCGTATCAATCCAACCGCCCATATTCTCTCTCTCTCTTTCCGCACTCCCACTACAACCACGTTCAAACATATGTACATACGGTTACACATAGTATGTTGGATAGGTTAGGTACTTCGACTGACTCCTACCCGCATCATAACAAGTCTGTCTCACCGTAACAACACCACCGCTAATCAACCTCTCGTACGACGCTCTTCTTTCTTTCCAGGCATTTTTTTTTTTTTACTTTATCTTTCTTTCTTTCTTTCTTTCTTTCTTTCTTTCTTTCTTTCTCTCCCCCACCTCTCTCTCTCTCTCTCTCTCTCTCTCTGCTTTTCTCAGTCGGTGGGGACACAAAGAGAAGAAAAAAATCTGAAAAAAAAGTGGGGCCCACGAAAATCATATGCAACTGCACACAGACATACGATGGCGTTCAATTTCGTTTTATACACTTTGATTTTTACCCATGCTCCAAGTAAGTACATATTGTTTTATTTATTATTTCATTGTCTTTTCCCTTTATTCTTATTTTCCAAAACTATACCTCGCCATTCCACGCAAGAAAAAAAAAAAGAAGTAGGAAAAAAAAGTAACTTAGCACATTTTAAAACTTTTACACCCATTAATAAACATGAAAACCTTACACACAAATGTGTATACAAATTGACACGTATATGTGTTTGTCTGTACATAATGGGAAAATTAAACTCTATATCCTTCTGCTGAGCTATACAATCCACAAGTATGATATACTATATCCGGGCACCTACCGTAGAGCGACAGATAACAAGTTTGCTGTCGTTTCCTATTTTGAAAGTGTAGTGAAGTTGATCCTTACTTGGTGCCGCAATAATGTGTCCTTGTGTCAGACGTAATCTAAGTAAAAGAGCATATATTCAGACGCATTGTCATTTACTAAGCTTAGCTTGGCACAAGGCTACATGAATGGAGTACCTAATGAGGATCAACATTAGTATTCCGTATCAACGGTCAACCAGAGTAGAAGACTAACCACTACCTCACACTAACCTGATTATTTACTAAACATTGACACAAGACATCAAATTTGAGCTACTAAGTAAGAATGGAATTCACCATTCAGTGGAAATAGTTATCAGACTTTCCCGTTAAGTATTACCCTACCGCGAAGCGCGTCCATATATATGCGTCAATTGCAATTTATGGCTAGCTATGACATGCGTATAAATAAACGGTATTCTTATTTGCTAACCTTATCTTAAACTGGCACAAGGCCGCAGGTGTGGAGCACTCTGAAAGAATTGAACACACTATCTAGTAGTAATTCTGTGTTCGAGTAGCGGGCAAATTATTGATACACGTCAAAATACACATGGCTTGTTTTCTATGATTCCGGTAGGTTATTTCATCGGAAATAGAAGAAGCAAGATTGATTGCACCTGTAGAATGAAGCAGTCTGTCTATATTAAACATCAACTTACGAAATCCTGACTTTTACTATGTCTTGAATACCAACCATTGTCGGCAAGAAATAGAAGACTAATTTAGTGACGAGAACAATATTATATATATGCATATAGATAGATAGATAGATAGATAGATAGATAAAGAGAGAGAGATAAAATCTACTTCTCTCTCTCTCTCTCTCTCTCTCTCTCTATATATATATATATATATATATATATATATATACAGGTATATCTTTGTATAGTCTATATCCTTGCTTCTATATTTATAATTGAGCATTTTGGGAATTTAATACCGCTGGAATTTTGAACTGTATCCACCACTTTATTTATATATATATATATATATATATATATATATATATATATATATATATATATATATATATATATACACACAGATAATGTTCCGCATAAAAAATTGGCGACTATATATATATATATATATATATATATATATATATATATATATATATATATATATTTGGTTGAATTGATGTGAGTTTGTGACCCTGGGTTTCACGCTTTTGCGATCGTCAGACAAATTGATTAATTTTTTTTAAATTTTGGATTTATGTAGATTGCGTTTATTGGTGTTATTATGGAAGTGGGGGGGAAATCGACGTCGTGATGTCACTCATGCTAAAGCAAACATAGATGCATGTCCGTACACCCATTGAGGCACGCAGACATACATACACACGCGCTCGCCCGCCCGCCGGGGCTCATACAAACATAAACATATGTGAACGGTATGGGACTTGACATATGTATGTATATGTGGGGTCTGTGTAAAATTATGATAAATAAAAATACGCGCGTGCGAGGAAATATTATAAAGCGAAAGAATATACTTTCGCTTTATAACGAAAGAATATACTTTCGCTAAGACTTGTGCTGTTAAAAAAATAAAAATAAACGTAATTTGTTTGTCAGAAACCAGAATAAAAATCACGCTACTACATAATTTAAGTTGGTCGCCCAGCGCAATGATTTTCCAAGTTGAATATTCGAAATGGACGACTTACAGATCTACCGCATAACTGATAGTTATGTAGCAAGCTCAAATCTTGACAATCAAGGAAAAAACACAACATTTATTAACAGATGCATTTGATG